>CAWUFW010007271.1:0-600000 GCA_963921515.1 Calotriton arnoldi | reverse complement strand
GAACCCTCTCTAAAGTGTACAGGTGCAGCCTGCACAGTGAAACATGGAGCAGCTGATTCATGCTGCCGCTCAATATTTCCCTTAGTGCGCCAGGTTCACAGCTACCTTGAGGCCGGCGCATTTATTGTATTCTGGCACAATTTTCATGTTTGCACCCAGTGAATCTGTTCAAAAGTGCACCATGATGAAAACACAAACAGTGGGCCCTATGCATAATATGGCCCCAGTAGTTTCATGTAGTGAAAAGGAAATATTCTAAAAGTTATGTTTCCTAAATATTTATTAAGAATATAAATCCACAAATGAATTGGTTGTTTAATAAATATGAAAAAGACTTTGAATGATAGTTTTAATTATTTCCTGGGAAACGTTACAGATTAAAGTTTATAATCTGTACTTTGACATTTTCTAGGATCCAGCTCCAGCCCTGCCAATGAAAATAGCTTTTGGGGGCTAGTCATTGAAGGGACATGCCAACTTTAATTTCACATATGTCCCACTAGTAAATATCGGACAATCTACCTTGTGTTCAACAAGGTGTACTTTCAGTGACTTATTAATAATTAAAAGCAGGGTTTTGCACCTGTCAAAAAGGATTATTTTAAGATGTTTGACTGTGGGTTTTTATGCTATTTTATTAAGGCTACACCTGGTAGTCTGGCAACCATATTTTACAGGCAAATGCTGTGGATGGTACAATGGGTGCTGCAGTGCACAGGTGGCATTTACCTTCTAGGCCTTGGGTACATTTTCCACACCGCATACTAAGACCTAGGACACCGTAGGCATGTTAAATATACACAATTTAACCATAATTAAGGACAGCACATGTACTTTACTCCTGTTTAGTAGGGGTAACGTGCACAGAGTTCTAATGCCAGCAAAAATAGGTACTTGAATGCAGCACAAAATATGTGGTGACCTAGCAGGGAACGCAGATTTTCTGCATGGGCAGAAACAAATCCTATAAATGGCCCTTTCCAAGATGATGGTCTGTCTATTGGAGAATGTATGATTTTACTAATCCAAAATGTTGTAGAGTTTCTTCCTGTGATGTCAGTTCTTGTTTAAAGCTATGTAAATAAGGCTTTATGAGAAGATGTGTTGCAAACACAACATTTAATTTCCTGAATTTTCATTGCAATGTTTGCTGCTTGTTAATCTTTTTGTCTTGATTTTTGCTTTTAGCCGGTTGGAACATTTTTCCTTTTGGATTCATCTGTTGGAATAGTCTGGCTCTTTTCTCCTTCCTCATGTCAGGGTGAGTTTGGTGCCATTCTGACTCCTCCAACAATATCATTATCTTCAATCAAGAGTTCAGAGATTGTCAAAGGAAGTTTGTACCCCTTTGTGGGGTTTCTTATGGTTACACTCTACAGACGACACTTGTCAATTTGTGTATGGTATTCTGTACAGGTTGGCTAAGGTTATCTAAGGGCGGACTCAACAGACATTCCTAGTCCCGGCTATTAGGGCAAACCTATTTGCTAAAGGCAAGGATTATCCTGATTCAGTTCCTAAAGGCACATTTGTGTTCTTTTGTGGCAGATCCTACTGGGTTGTAGAGAAGAGTTCACTCTCTGATTTCTTTGCTGTTTGCTGCAGTCTGGCACAGCCGGGCCATCATCTCGCAAGGTGTAAGGTGAAGATGGACTCCTGGGTGAGCGAAACTTCTCAATGATCTCCCAGTGCAAACAGTGAGCCCTCAGCTGAGACTTAAAATTTGGATAGATTCAGTGTCCAGGTCTCTGGCACCCAGAAGAAGCCGATGTGGCCTGAACACTGCACATCTAAGGCCGGGAGGTCCTTCAGAGGCTTCAGAGCTTACCAACTGCTCTGTGCAACATCATAGCTGAGCCAACAAGCTGCATCGGTCAAATGCTAATAAACAACTAACTCAAGGATTACAGCAGGTATTTCTGAGCTCAGCATATGTTCTGCTATTGTTGGTGCAGTTTTGCTTTTTTCTGCTGAGTTAGGCCCAGGATTAGGCAGTATTATGAAGGGGTCTCCGGGAGCACCTCACTAATTTGTACTGCTGTTCCTCTTGCTAGGCCATGCCTCCAGATATAATGAAAGTGACACAGATGTTTATTATTGCCTCTTTTTCTATGTTGAGTATTGAACTTTGTGAGAAAGAGGCTTTCAGACCTCCATTCTTTATGAGTATGAATGAAATCACTGAGAATCTCAGCAAGGCAGGTCCATCAGAAGGTACGGCAGCAGGATGATTATTTGATAGGCCTTCTGACTTTTCGGGGCACCTTGCTCTTGCTGCAAAATTGATATATAGATTTTTTAGCCCGTCTTCCTAGTTTGTTCTTGATGTACTAGCTAACACAAGTATACCACTTAATGGGTCATGATGCTGGAGCACCTTGCTTTCTCCTTCCCGAAAGAATACTTTTTCTTACTAGAAATTGGTGCTCATATGGGGCCCCACATAACATTTGTGACTTAAAAAACTTCAAACATACATGCAGCAGGGCATATTTCAAACAGTAGAAAGCCTAATTGCACTGTGAGATTGGTATCCATCATATCGGAGGAGAAAGATCACCTGTTGGTTTTAGACTGTTCTTCCTAGGGCTCAAAATTACAAAAGAAGGCAAGTAAATTTGACATGCAAATAAGATAGCTTGAATTTTTGTGCACACGGGATCTGCCATTGGAGTGTAAAGGGGACTTGCCTGCTTATTGTGAAGCTAACACTGATTTTTATATGAGTGTGTAACTTCTGTAATAGCTGATAAACGCTATCCAAAGGAATTTTAGATGAAAAACAGCTCAGGTAACCGTAATCATTATTCTTATAACTACATGTTGTTATCTCCTATGTTTCTTTTGAGGACTGACAGCTCCCCTTCTAGGAAGAGATGAAATATGTGGTTTAACGGTAGGAGTCATCCTTTGAAAAGGAAATGCCTACTCCATCACATTAGAAGGTTGTTCAGCTTTGTTCGAGGAATTAAAGGTCAGCTTACCCTTCACATGCGTATTGTATAAATCACAGCAAAGGCAAATACAACTAAAGTGACTATAGTCTGGAAAAAAATATACCTTACTATCCATTTGCGAAAAGTTCCAATTAACACTTTGTTTTTTACTAATAATTCTAACAGACTACTAAATATAGTAAGTACAAGCATCTTCTTTCCACCTAGCCATACAGAGATAAACAATTATGGCAGTTAGTCACATTTAAACAGTTCCTGCAGACACAGGACAGGTTAGAACAAATCTGGTGAGTTTTCTATCAGTTTTGAAAACAAATTAAGTATTTGTTTCTGGCCTGAGGTCTTTCCTTACAAGTCCTTTATTGTTTTCTACAAGCGTAGAACATAAAGTTAGGGAGTATCTTTTTTTCCCCATAAATCTTTTTATTTCAGTTAGAGCAAACAAGGACAATAAAATAACAATGTACTGTAACATCACCACACTGTCATACAAAGCCAAAGTCCGCTCCCCCACGGATAATTCACAAGGCAGTAGATGAGGTCCAATGTTCTCACTACACAGTATCAAACCCAATTCTCTCAATAGGGACACATATCCCACCTGATGGTCATTCAATTTTCCTCAAATCTTCACCCATTTCCTCGGACATCCCCTGCCCTCATAGACTACTCTGTCCACAATCATGCACCAGTCCATGTCTTTCTTCCATAACTGGGAACTATTGCACTTGGCCACTATGAATCCCAGCATTATCCATATTTGATCCATTCTGGCGATGTCAGTTGCATCCCAAACATTTAACAAGCACCACTTTGCGGTAGCCTCCATATCACTCCCACAGACCCCAATCAGGCAACCATCAACTGACTCCAATTATTGCTGAATGACCAGACCGCTCCAGAGCATATCGAAAAATGTACCAGTCTGGCCACAATTTCTATGACATAATGCAGTCGAAGCCCTACCCATCCTAAACATAGTAGTGCATGCATATTAACACATGTGCAGGATTTTCAGTTGGCTCAGTCGGAACCTGGACCTTATGGCCACCTCGTGGGGGGACACCAAGGCTTCAGGCCATTCATGATCCTTTAGGCCTTCAAGGTCTTGTTCCCACCACTCTCTCAATTGTGTTAAGATATTAGGAGAATTATTAAGCAATTTATGATAGGTAAGGGAGGTCGCCCGTCTGGGCATGTGATTGGTCACCAGTCTGTCTTCCAGTGGTGATGATTCAGGAAGCTCCTCGCCCTTTGGGAAAGCGTTTTGCAGAGCACAAGATATCTGCAAATAGCAATAGGTTTCAGTGGGAGACAGTTGGTAATCATTCTGCAGACCAGCAAATGGGATCACCCCACCCTGCACCCACAGATCTCCCACCCTGGAGAGGCCTATTAGATCCCACTTGTCAAAGCCATGGTGGGTCCCCAGGGTTTCCAGCCGTACAGTGTCCCAGAGGGGCGTGGTCCGTGTAAGCCTACCATGCCAACCCAAAGCATGTACTGTCATGCCAGATGGTAAACATGACTGCAGTGGGGTTCTGGAAAAATGCAGCATGTTTCCCCCCACAAACGGCCTTAAGATATCCCCCAGGTTGCATGCCCTGCATGTCCAGGAGGTATGCTGGGGCCTCCATTGGGAGATGGACCCAGTGATTAATTACAGTAAGCTGTGCCTTCCAGTAATATTATTGTATATCAGGTAGAGCAACGCCCCCATCATACCAGCCTCTCGTACGTTTTTTGGTGGCAATTCCCACCGGGCCTCCTCCCCTGAGAAGTGTGCTAACTGTGCTCTTGATCTCCTGAAAATAGGATGTGGGGACTGGATATGGATTATTTTACAGTGCATAAGAAATTGGGGTATAGCCATTATTTTAAATAGAGCAGCTTTCCCTAGGAGTGATAGGGGTCGGGTCCTCCAATGTTGGCCATCCCACTGCAGGCGCTCCAGTGAGGGCATCAGGTTGTGAGTATAAAAGATGTCTGGGTCCATGGTGAAATAGATACCCAGATAACAAAAACCCTCCTCGGCAATGTGGGCTTCACAGTCAATAGTGAGGTGCAGCACCCTACCATGGAGCAGATAAATTGTGGATTTATTCCAGTTAATGGTATAGCCAGAAATACGGTGGAACAGTGTAAGGATATGGAGGATTCTATCAAGTGTGCGGCTTGGGAATGAAACAAAGAGGAGACTATCATTGACGTAGAGGGAAATTCTATCCTCCCAATCCTCCTCCCATCAGAGCCCCCAAATCAGGGACTTACTCCTAATCCCTCAGCCAGAGACTCCAGAATCAGGGCAAAGATCAGGGGGGAGAGCGGTAAACCCTGTGTTGTCCCTCATTGAAGTTGGAACACTGGGGAAGTAGCCCTGTGCACCATGACTTGGGCCAGGGGACCCATATAGTGGAGCCGTTTCCATTCCAGAAAATGCGAACCAAAGCCCATTTTGTTCAGGACTTCAAACATGTACGGCCACTCGATCATATCAAATGCCATATGGGCATCCAGCAAACTCCCCAGGGTATCTTCACATATTTGAGCTGCACAGCCAAGGACTCTATGCAGTTGACGTAAATTAAGCGAGGTACTGTGTCCGGGCATAAATCCCGACTGGCCCAAATGGACCAGCATCTTGAGCACCCTGACCAGCTGGGAGGCTAGTATCTTTGCCAGGATTTTTGCCTCCATGTTAAACAATTAAATGGGTCTATAAGAGGTGCAGATCTTGGTGGGTTTGCCGTCTTTGTATGTGACTACAATATTAGTCAACTACTGGTCCATTGGCAGAGACCCCGAGTCACAGCTGTCCATAAACATTTGCAGAACCAAGGAGGCAATCGTAGAGGCTGTGAGCTACTAAAGCTCGATGGGAAGGCCATGGGGGCCACCTGCTTTGCCAGAGTTTAAATCGCGTATCGCATGCATGACCTCACTTTCGGTCATGTCACTCATGTTCAAGTAGTGCTTTACCTGTTAGCGAAAGATTCAGGCGCGGGATATCTGAGAACAGTTCATGGGATTCCTCCACTGTGGTTGTGCATTTGGGGAATACATGTGTGCATAGTAGGTCACAAAGTTATTTGCTATTTCCTGCCTACCCCTCACCAGTGCAAAGTTCAAACACCCATCTATTAGTGTTTTCCCTTCTGTCCAGCCTGCCCTATCCCCCACCTCATACAAGCAGTGTTGTGTTGCTTGGTGACTGGTCCTAGCAGCATCAGTGGCAGTGTCACTGTATTCCTGCTGTTTTAATGCTAAGTTTTGATGTGAGCCCATATCATCCGAGACAGTGTGTTGGGCCTTAAAGTCCTGAATTTCATGCTGTGGCGTGTCCAAACGGGCACGCCTCTCCTTTTTATGACTATTATTAGCGATAGGCCCTGACCCTTTATAACTGATTTGGAGGTCTCCCAGAGAGTCTGCGCCGAGTCCACAGAATCCTTGTTCTCTCTTCTGATATCCCTCTTTGGCTTCCCGGAGACTGGTGCAGATGCAGGGTATTTTTAAATACCAGGGGCTAATTATAATGCATCTGCTATTGCCACAGTCAGGTTGACCTAGACCATCCATATAGAAGAGTGGTTGGAGATACCCCTGGCAAGGTGACAGATTTCTCAGAAATAGGTGAGTTGGCATGACAAGGCAAAGATGTAATCTATTTGGAAACGGCTTCCATGAGCACCAGAAAGAAATGTGTATGGGAGTGCGGTGGATTTATGGGCACGCCAAATATCCACAAGGCCCAGAGCCATGAAAAAAACAGCAAATGAACATTTGAGGGACCCTCTGCAATCTGGAGGGTCATCAGTCAGTGGCATTGCAAAACGCGGCATTGAAATCTCTGCCAAACAACACCTCGCCCTTCGGGAGCCGCAACAACTGGGCACTTACATCTGAGAAGGCTGCATCATGCAGTCTCAGGGGGACATATACTGAAATTGTGTTGAGCGTTTTACCCTCCCATTTCCCGGAAAGTGCCATATAACTCCCAAGTATGTTTGCAAAAGTGTTTAGTATTGTAAGCTGAAGTGATCTACAAACAAGGACGCCTAGAACCGCTAGTGTAGCCTGTGTGGGTGACCATTTTGTACACCCATTTATCCAATGCCCTGTAGGTATTTCCCAGAATGTGAGTCTCCTGAAGGAGTACCACATCTGGGGCATGCCTCTTGAGGTATTGTAACACCACTGCCTGCTTGATGTTGTCACCCAGTCCGTTAACATTCCAGGAGAGCAGTTTAAAACTTGGAGTCACTAAAGCGTTGGTCGTGGGCATGGGAAGGGCAGAGGCACTGAGCTAATTGGACTCCTGGTAAAGGGGGATCAGGGCCAGGGGCAAAAGTGTTAAAGAGGGAGTCGTGTCCGCATCAATACACAGGAAACATGAAAAAGCATTCTCAAAATTCAAGACTAATGAAACAAAAACCCTTACCCCCCCACCCTGCATGACGGACTATGAACTGCCCGCCCCCCAACTCTGCAGATCCGCTGTTGCCCCAAAACAACATATCTAAACATAGGAGGGTGAGGCCAAAGTCAATGTACCCTCCATCTACCCCATTGAAGAAAAGGGAGAAATGTTACCAGTGCTAGCAAGCAGAATCCAAGCCATGGGTCCCCCATAGGGACACCTTTGTCCCCCTCGGTGGGAGATTGCACCTCAGCCTGGGGGGGGGTGGGCGGCGGCAGCCAACCCAAGTCCCCAAGCAACTTTTATGGACAGGTTTCAAGCGGCACAGGGGAATTTTTACTTTCAGCTCCAGCAAGGCCCTATTGGAATAGGAGAGTGCTCAGTGTATCTTTCCATGCAGAGAGTGCCTCCCTTCCTGCAGGCCCCCATTTCCTTCTCTCGACTCTGGAGTGTTGGTGTGCTGTCACTGCCGTCCATTGCAGGAACACAGTTTAGAACCGCCAACTGTCCCCCTGGCCTCAAGCCATTCCCACGCACTCTCAGGGGTGTAAAAGTACCAAGTGTTGCCTTCGGAGCTTAGCTGGAAAGATCATGGAATATTTTATTTACTGTTCTCTGAGGGCCCTCTTGGTTTCCAGAAAGCTACAACACATTTTCTGTACTTTGAGAATGGCGTCTGGAAAAAATGTGATGTTGGTGCTTTTGTAGGTAAGTGGTGGGGCGCTGTGGGACAGTAGTTGAAAATGCGAGCTATTATTGGGCAGGGAGAAGCTCACGGATTGGGCTGGGCAACCAGGACACGATGAGCCTGCTCCACTGAAAAGTATTTGGAAGGGCCATGGGGCTGCTGCATCTTGAGGATGAGATCTTCAACAAAGAACCCTGGTCCCTCAGAGCTTTTGTGGACCCCAATTATGTTGGTATTATTAAGCCACAAGCTGCCTTCAGAGTCCTCCATTCTCGCCTCAAGAGTTTTGGTAGTTGTATCTTGATTGTTAATGTGGGATTTAAGGACTTTCATGTCTCCCTGAAGGGCCACAGTGGACTCCTCCACCTCCTTCATTTGCGTGTCCATATTGCTGAGATCTGCCCACATCAGCATGACTTCTGCAGACACTAAATCAGTCCTGGCTTTGAGGGAGGTTTGTATTCCCTGGATCTCTGCCATGATATCATGGAGCGTTAGCGCTTCATTTTAGGGGCAGCCTGATCCTTAAGGGCACTTTTGTCCTGGGTACCCCCCACTGCAGCCATCTCTTTGGAGAAGGTGTATTTATCAAGTTTAGTTTGGTTGGTATTGCGTGCCTCTCTCCCCACAGTCATTGTCCTCAGTATGCAATGATGTAGTAGAATCTGCCACTGTCACAAGGGGTGGAGAGAGCAGGCTGAGGGGACACACCAGTACTCACCACCGCTTGCCTTCAGGCACTGAGGGTGCACTGAGTGGCCTGTTGGGTTTGCTGTCGTGCCCCCCCAGCCCCCGGAGTTGTTACTGTACCAGTTGTCTATTAGTGGCATCTCAATTGAGGGCACATGTTGTCAATGAGGCCCTCCTGCACAGCCTATTCCTACTGAGGGACTGTCAAAGATTAACCATTGGTAGACTAATTTGCCTGCAGGCCAGGAGGCTACGTACTCAGCAGGAGTACCGATCAGCAGGCCCCCAGGGATGTGTCTAGGCTCAGCCACAGCTGCAGGGAATCATTCGCTCAGTTCAGTAGGTCTAGTCCAGGGGCCAGTGGCCATATAGGCAGTTCATAGCTAATGGATGGGGAAGCAGCCAGTCAGTCTGTAGAGCATCACAGCACCTCAGCGTGGCCTACTTCATCTGAATTCAGCTCAGGCCTCAGGTGTATGATGATGATTGGAGGCAACGATAACCTCCCCCACGACCTTGCAGCTTGAGTGCAACAATGCCGCTTGCACACCCTTCGATGAGCCATATTTGCAGTGTCTTGGGCATTGGTTTGACTCTTTCATAAGGCCGCCACTTCCAAACTCTGGGCCTCTCACAGGCCCCTGGCTCTCCGCTCAGGCCATCACAGCGTGTCTGAAAATCTCCCTCAAACTGCCTGCAAGTGCTACCGCCATGTGCCCTCGTGTAGCTGATCAGTCATACTCTTGTTTTCAGGGGGGTGCTCCGGTTGGGGCAGCCGCAAGCATGCTTCAGTCCATGGAGGTCGCCCAGATACTCTAGGGCTGTGGTGCAGATCCTCCGCTAGGCACTTGCCTCAGGAGGGGTCACCAGGCTCAGTTCAGCACCATCTGTGGACAGTCGGTCCCATGCTGAACCTCGCCCACCGGCAACTAGACCACTCTACCGCCAGTCCGCAACTCGAGGCCACGGCTCCACCACACTATGTAGGCCCCATGGCAATCTTTGCAGTTGGAGCTTTTCAATGCAGAAAGAAACAGTCACTGATATTCCTGTGGCACGTAGAGTTCATTCCCGACGTCTGCCAGTCACTGGGGATGGATTATGTTGCGGTTGTTTAGGGGATCAGTTGATAGCTAGCAGGAGCCTCTCCAGCAAGCGACCATCTTGCCAGGCAAGTGGCCACACACCCCTAGGGATTATCATTTAAACAAAACAGAAAATATTCAGGAAGCCTCTCTTGGGCTCTGGATCATTTTCTTAAGTTTAAGCAGAATTACCAAAAAATCTAACAATTTTGGCATTGGGTATGATTAGACCTACAAAATGTATTGTTAATTTATTGTACAGTGTTTTATTTCAAAAGACCGAACCAAAGTGGTTTGGTTTAAAAACAGTAATTGGATGATGGAACAAACTGTAGTGCTAACTTAGCACAGCAGCACGATCATCAGGGTGTAGTAGTTTGTAGCATAAAGTATGTCACTGACTTCGCATTACAAATGAACCACTGAGATTTTCCAATTAAAAAATGTCATAATAAAACTGCATGCATATGTACGGCAACTAACTTATTTAATACGAGTTCTTAATTTAGTTGACAACACATGTAAACTGTTAGAAAATGAGTCCTTAGTTGTGTGGCCTGCACAAGTAAAGGGTCTACATTTGTCCTCCACTGGGAACCAAACACCCCATTGTAGCGCTTGACTTGCATAGGGTAGCGAAGCAGAGCAGTTCAAGGCCTATTCAAGGGAGGTAGTGTGGGCCAGCAATCATCATTCAGAGATACACAATAACACTCAATAATTGATTGTCCAGTCTGTGCTTTTTCATTTGAAGTACATTTATTGCACGCACACTACCCAATACTATACAGCAATTTATGAATAGACATAAGCAGATGGAAATGCTTCTTGGTAACATTGTGTAATCACTCATGCTCCTCAGAAAGGAAGGTCTAATTCAACAATCACCTGTCAAAACCTTTGCTTGTATTAAAATGCCATGATGGAATATCAATTTGAAGGAACTTACTCAACATTGGCAATAAACATGCATACTTTGAACCTGAACGATTGTCAGTGTAATTTCTTCATTAAAACAGTCAGAAGGTAAAGGGTCTAAGCATGTCTGGGTTATTGGTGAGTGCAACATTACTTTAAGTACGAATAACGCAATACAAATATCACATTTATAATCACAACCAGTTTAATTATACCACTTCCCCCCTCAACGGTCCTTACAGCAGTCACTGTTAATAACATTCAACATAAAATACTGCACTTTAAACATAGCCCCTAAAAGGCATCCCTATTAGGATTACACCAATGTAAAACACTTGAGGGGTTACCATTTTAGAGTCCCATTCATTTCAGGGTGGGGACTCTGGCACTTCTTTTGGGGGGAGACGGCGTTGCTCCTTGAGCTCCCGCCACACTTTAGTAATCCATAGGTGATAGCCTCATAGTAATGAGGCTACTACAGAGCCAAAATGCTTTTGCTGGATTTTTGAGCAGCAGCTCTCCCGCTGCACCAGGGAGAGCTGCTCTGAATTTCCACTTTATTAACTCCTTGTGGGGGCGACGCAGCATCGCACCATCGGTCCTTTTCTCATTAATCTTCTTCTACATGGGACCCAGTAATGGGGTCCTGGGCCCTTTCCCAGTATCACACTCCGGTGGCGGAGCCCCACGCACATTGTCGCCTGGTGCAGAAAGAAAGGTTGCCAAACTTCACAAGGACATATCTCAGGCCTCTTTGGACTGATTTGATGATTTTGGTCTTCTTTTGCTCCTTGTGGCGAGCCCTAGCCAGCTAGAGTATTTTTTCTAGGCCTTCTGGACTCCAAAGCAAAAAATAGTTTAGGGTGCAGGTCTCACTGGCTCCCTGTGCCAGTTTTTTATCTCTGCCATTCCTTTTGGCCTTTCTACTCCTTGTGCAGAGGCCCAGTCTTTCACTCCAACTAGTCTTTAGAGGTTGTAAGGGGACCAGGCGGATCAGATGGTCAGAACCATCTTCTCACACAAACAAATAAAACATGTTAGGTGACACAAGCCAAGTGCTCTAATGAGAAGTTCTTTTTTGAGAACATGATTAACTAGAGCAACCTAATGTAAGGAAAGTGTCACTTCAATTCATGGGTCCCTTCTCAAACAATTGTTAGGGACAAACATTAATTTCCTGAAACTTCTGTGGAATTGCAGTCATCTATGGTTCTACTTGATAAAGTTCCTGGCGTACCTGTGGGATAAAATGTGACCTCTTGTAATAAAAGGTTATGTCTGTCATGTAAATGTTCAAACATGTACGTTACATGCACTTAAACGGTACGTCAAGAGCAGATTATGCTGAACATGATTGATAGAAAATCGTTAGATTTGAGTCTGAATGTTCAGGATTCGTGTGGTAATTGAATGCCTTTACACTGCCATCAACTTCGATTTCAAACTGATCTTGGTAAATAACCAGATACAGTTTGATTTGTTTATTGATTCATTGGGCCTGCTGTATTATTGGCCAAGCGTTTGCAGAGCATGAGATGAAACCTGGCCAAGCCTTAGCTCTGTGGATGTATGACTTTGACAGATTGCAATGATAGTGATCCAATTATTTGAAAAAGTCCTGTGTAATCAATATTCATGAGGAAATGTTCCTTCTAGGGCCTTAATTATGAGTGTCACAAACATTCTGGTATTTTCCCCATTTGATTAACATGGGCCCTCATAATTCCAGAGGCAGGAAAATAACTGAAATGAGAAGTCTGTTTGGAATAGCACACCAGAATCAGTATTTCCTGCACTTATTTCTTCATGTTTTTCTTGATCTTTCACAGAGATTTTGGCTGCTTTTCACAGCTGAAATCTCTGTATTATAAACAAACATTTGCAATTTCAATGGGCACAGTAACTCCATCTAGGCCAATCAGAATTTGTTGCCAGTTTTAATCGAATGATACAAGAGTTCCAAGTGCTAGTATTGCAAACTCTCTCCCATAAATCAATACGATTTGCAATGACGAACAAAGTGGCACATTTTGAAAGTGGATTAAGGGGGGGGGGCATACTGGAATCCACAGCAGGGCTGTCTGCTTGGTCGCAAACGCAACACTGTGATTTGCACAGAAGATGCTCACAATGATTTTCCTCTTTGTTAATGTTTACCATTTGGTAACTGAGAGCAAAAGTCCTCTTCCATCTGTGCAGTCTATTGTCCTACCATACATCCTTTGAATTGAGCACCTTTTGCATTATATGCCTATGTGGTTCAGTTTGTGCTGCTCAAGGGACACCTAAAACTGCAAATCTGGTGCTCCCAAGGACCCCTCTTGATGTTCATTAAAATTGATGAGACTCTCATGTTGCCTTCCCATTCTGTTATTGCTAGAAGGTGGGGCAAGTTCTGGTTGGTAAAAGCAAAGAGTGCATCATGGGCATCATTGACATCACATGCCCTTTGACCTGTGATGACATCACAGGTAGTGACATCACATAGGCAAGCCCTGGTAGTAGGGCAGAAATTTGTCATGGAACCTTTGACCCTGATGACAGCACAGGAAGTGACACCACTGAAGGTGAGCAACTCAAGGTACCCAACTTCCACTCCCTAATCTGACACCATCACTGAATCAGGAATACCTTTTACACATTCGCTTGTACTGGCACCTACCATACAGACACCAGCACAGAGGACCAGATGCTGCCCCCTAGAGAGCTCAAAGGGCTTCACAAGCCAGGCCACACTACCCAGAAAACCCTGGCAATTCAGCCTCACCAGGCAGTCTAGGAACATCCCATAGCATTCCACCAAAAATCATGAAAGGTGGAGGGGAGAAGAAAGAAAAACATGTGAACTCCAGCACAAAATGGTGAAACAATAGTACCAATACCCAGCACCACCAGAAATACATAGCACCAAACGCAAGCACCTTTAGTATTCCACCCGAAACAGCACTCACTCACTTTCTCCAACAACCAGAAATGACTGTGTCAAAGTCCTCAACAATTTCTCTTACTGTCTTTTATTCCACTCTTAACGGAAAAGCTTCCCCCACACCATCGTCTATGCCTCATCATGTGCCTCAAAGACTATACAAGCCTCTTCCATCACACCACCTTTTATTCGATGGCAAGACAGCATTAAAATGTCTGTCTGCCCAGGTGGGGACCCTGGTCCAATTACACCCTCCAGTCTTCTCTCAGATTCCCAATCCTTCTTATGCTGTCACTTGCCTATTGTCTGGCAATCAGAGACTCCTAAGAGCTGATAAGCCTCATCTGCACCAATGCCTAAATCTGTGCCACAAGAGCTTTGATTCATGTGCATTTTGATAGATGTTGTCTCATCCAAATAGAGTTTATATTAGAGGTGGCCTATATATTCTGCTCTGCATTTGATTTGGCATCCCCTAGTGCGATTTTCGGTCGGTAGGAGGTCCCCTGGCAAGATTTCTCCAATGCAAGCAGTTGCGACTGTTCGAAGGCAGAAAGCTGCGGCTCGAGTAAAGAATCTATTCAAGCGGCAGCAAAATCAACTCCAGGAGTTGCGCCCACTGGTGAGCTTTGTGGAGCCATTCGCTCTGAGTTTTTGTAACTCTGTGGAATCCCGGAAGTTCCGCTGAGGCCCAGTTTATATTAACAAATCCACCCCAGCTTTGCTTATGTTTCTTAAGTACTCCCTGCTGCACCTCTGCTATTCAAATATCTCTGGCAGTGCATCACTATACTGTATCACCCTCTATTTTGCTATCACTGGGCCTAGCATGCAGAACTCAGCATGCCATGATACAACCACAAGTACGCTATAGTATACGACACTGGTACCCATACACATCTGTTTATCATCTCAATCCAATTCATAGCTCTGACAGCGGTCGCATATCTGCAGCACCTATGCTCATTGTGTGCCCCAGATATAGCTCTGCCAAGGTACATTAGTTGAATCACCTGTCATTCTGAAACTGGAAACTGTAGAAATAATTTCCATTCCATGTCAACCCTCTCCCTGTAATGCTAGCACTAAAAACCAAACCTCTCTTTCAATGTGGCCCTACAGCACCCTTGATACTGTAGTATTGACCACACACGCCACAATAAACAACCACAGTTGCATGCATCTCATGCATTAACCCCCAGCACAAACCAGCTTCAGGATACACTGGAGAAAAAGACCACTGTAAAATAAGACTGATGCCAAATAAAAGTAGGTGTACACATTTCCGTTGTGTAAAAGTGAAATGTATTTTTAATGCCACTAACATCTTTCAGACCAGCACAGATAAACAAGAAGAAGTAGCATGGGTATCTTCTTATAAAAAAACAGAAGGATTTAGCACTGTTATGCCAATATTAATACAAAAACATTTGGGGGGGAGAGGCGCGTGAGTGGAAGCCACACAAGATGGCTGCAGCTCTTTGATCTTCCGAGTGGCTCAGACAGGAGTCTGAGACAAACACAGATATACGCCTGTACATACAGCCATTCACTTGGACTCAGCTGTTGGAGCATGGGCACCAATTAATTGGGGTGTTTTCTCCCCTGTTCCTGGAGTTCTTGGTCTTTAAGTCATCACAATGTGCTCGTCCCAGCACCACCATTTTGTCTGAATGAGGTAAAATTCCTCTGCAACAAGTAAGTCCTTCTGCTTGACGTAGCTCACAGCTCATTTCAAGTTTTTTCACCATCAGCATATTTCTTTCTCAGTATCTCAATGGTAGACTTTCATTGTCTTTTCATAGCATGTTAATGCTCAATGCTGCTCATATATATAATGTGACTAGCTCTTTTATGCATAACTGCACTTTAAGGCCATAGTGTAGACTCTCATTTGTCTACACTTGTATCCTATGATAAATGCAAAGCCTTGATTCCTCTTTTTCTCTCTCCATTTATGTTAATTCAGGCTTTGCTTCATGTGAATTTACTATGAGCACATTATAATTTTGGTTATTGGATTCTATTACTTCCTTATTTATTCAGTTGGAATTTGTATGAGATCACGGAAAGCAAGAGGTCAATCAATCAATCAATCAGGGGGTTTATAAAGCGCGCTACTCATCCGTGAGGGTTTCAAGGCGTTAGGGGAGGGGGGGTGCAGCTCCGGATCAGTCGAAGAGCCAGGTCTTGAGGCGCCTCCTGAAGGTGTGCAGAGTGGGGGAGCGTCTGATGATGAAGGGGAGCTTGTTCCAGGTCTTGGCTGCGATGTAGGAGAAGGCTCTTCCGCCTGCTCTGGTTCTGCGGATGTGCCGGGTCTCTGCCAGGGCGAGGTTGGCGGAGCAGAGGTTTCTTTTGGGTACGTGGAAGGAGACTCTTTCGTTGAGGTATTTGGGTCCGATGTTGTGGAGGGATTTGTAGGCGTGGGTAAGTAGCTTGAAGGTCACTCTCTTCTCGATGGGGAGCCAGTGGAGGTCTCGTAGGTGCTGGGTCATGTGCTCGTGTCGTGGGGTTCCGAGGACGAGTCTGGCTGCCGTGTTCTGTATGGTTTGGAGCTTGTGTAGCAGGGTTTTGCTGATTCCGGCATAGAGGGCGTTGCCGTAGTCCGGAGAGGTGGCAACAGATCTTTCTCCTTCTTTCAAGACACCAAATCTCATACATCCTAAACACCCTTCAAAGAATTCCAATGTGAACACACTTCTTTCAATGGAAGTCGGTACTGAACCAGGGAAGATGCTTTTGGCTTCCTATCATGCATCTGGAGCAATTCCAACAAAGTCCTCTAACTGCATCTCTGGCAAGCAGCCTAAAAAGGATCAGGAGTCCTCATCTAAATTGCCTCCTCTGCTGAATTTAAAGGATGTCATGGATGAAATCAGTGTGGGAGATGCGGTTTAGCTGCAAACGGGCCCGTTTGCAGTCACGAAGAGTCCAAAAGCTTAATTTAAAGAGAGCTGAGCCATAGCAAGTATCCAGGACCTGAGGGGTACAACTTGGGGGCAGGAACTCGCTGCAGCTGGGTCCATGAGCTGGTTGGGTAGCCTTTTATGTCCCTAAAGCTCAGAAAAGTATATCTGCAGAAAAGCACTTGGAGTCACTCTAAGGTCCTGCGTTCAAGATGAAGTTGCAGGTCCAGTTCTTCTTCCCCAAGCAAGAAGAAAGCAAGCAGAAGGCCCACACAGTGGAAAAGCAGTTCCTTTAGAACATCAGCCCAGTGGAGTGGCAGTCCTTGTAGTAGCACAGCAGTCCTTATTCCTGACAGAGTAACCACAGGTCCTTGAAATAGCACAGCAGTCCTTTACCAGGGACCTATAAGTACATTAAATATGCCAATTGGGCATAAGCCAATGTTACCATGTTTAGTGGCGAGAGCAGAAGCCCTTTAGCACTGGTTACATCTATATGTAAGCAGTGGCGGCTCCTCGAGGGAGTGCTGCGGGGGGGTGGGGCGGGACGGGGGAGGGGCAGGGTGGGGGGGTAGTAAACTCCGGCATACGGCCGAACGGAGTTAAGTACATAAATAAATAAAGAAAACTAATTACATTGCGCGCTGCAATGCCTAATCGGCGATGCGGCGCACGCAATGTAATCCGTTTTCTTTATTTATTTATGTACTTAACTCCGTTCGGCCGTATGCCGGAGTTTACTACCCCCTACCCTGCCCCTCCCCCGCCCCACCGCCCCGCAGCACTCCCTCGAGGAGTCGCCACTGTATGTAAGACATGCCAGTGCTTATTTAGGATTTTATACAGCACATTGCTGGCTGAATTGTATCGTGTTATTAAAGAGATCTTGTCTTTGAACTTGGTACCCTTCTTCGTCTTTGGTTTGTTTGTCAATAGTTTATGACGATTGAGGCCCAAAACTTTACTCTTGGCCGTGTCCAATATTTTTTGATTGTAACCCCTAGCTTTGAATCTGGTAATGGCATGGCCCATTTCTTTTTTGAATACATCATCCTCACTACAATTGCGTCTAATCCGCATTAATTCACCAAGTGGTATAGATTCCACCTGCGATCTAGGATGAGCAGTATCCGCGTGTAGTACAGCATTACACGCCGTAGGTTTTCTATATAGTGTTGAGAGAGTGGAGCCATTTTTTGCATACAGTTTTAAGTCCAGGAAAGAAATTTCCTTTTTGCTGTGTTCATAAGTGAAGGTTATGTTACAATTAATGGAGTTAAGAAAGGTACAAAACTCCTGTAATAGATCACTGTTTGCTGTCCAAATCATAAGAATATCATCTATGTATCTACCCCAATATATCACATGTTCCATCAGGGGAACAGGGCATTTGGACCAAACAAACGTTTTCTCAAGCCAACCCATGAACAGATTTGCTAAGGAGGGCGAAAATTTAGACCCCATTGCTACGCCTTGATGTTGCTTGTACCAAGTGCCATTGTGTAAGAAGGTCGGTTAACAATCTTAACAGTGGTTGTGCTCTGTAACCTGTATTTAGCTGATTAATGTATGGGGAGAATTTCTCCATGTAGATAACACTGGTAAGTGGCACAGTGTTGTACATTGAGCATGCCTATATACATATATTCTTAATATACTTTGGGAGATATTGCGGAGGTGCTGACCCGTGCTTTTTTACCACTGCCACTTGTTCTGTAATTATCAAGTAACTGAATCATGACCCCTAGCACAAGCAGCAAACGTTTCAAGACTGGTGTGAAGATAGTGATAGTGATAGATCGCTTCATCCTGCTTATGCCACTTAGAAGGTACAAGAGACCTGGATTGGTCAATGTTGGCTACAGGATTCCATAGGATCACATGCATGTGTGCAGCAAATGCTGAACCAGTGCCCTCTGTATAAAGAGACCAACCAATCTTGCATGTGCCTCAGTCCAAGCAGCTTTCTTCACCCCAGTGTGTCGACAGAGAGGAGGGATGATTGGTCTGTCTGGATAGTCACACACAAGCTCTCCTGATACTCACTGTGTGCCTGCCCCTGCTGTCAGTGTCACTCACAGCCCACAGCCCACAGATGTTTAAGTTGCTGAGTCAATGACTGGAGAAATCTCTAAACCTACATTCTTGGTCTCTGCTAGCCTGCGCGTTATGAGATAGGGTTATATTGCTCTGCATAGACCTTTTAAGCTCATATGCAGTTATAAACCATGATAAAAAAGCTCTACTACTCCACTGTGTTCCTTTCTAATGGCAAACTGAAGGACAGCCTGGGATGTATTGCTCATCAAAAGGTAGGCTCTTCATTGTCTGTGTATTAAAATGTTTACCATCATAATTTCAGCACCCCAGTGCCAGTTAATACATTTGCCAACCTCAGTAAGATCAGTTGAGAAAACAGTAATAGTGCTAGATTTGAAAGCGGGCAGAAAATATAATTTAACAATCTTTATGTAAGCATAAAAGTGAGCGCGGATAGAAAAAAAGCATACAAAACCTACTGCAATAGGAGCACTATAACATTATTTAAAACAAACAAAGTAAACGAGAGGAACCACATTGTTAACTGCACTTACACAAAATAGGAAGTAGCAATAGACACAAAAGCAGGTACCTGCGCCTGTTGGAGCTCTGAAAAAAAGAGTTGACAAAACGCTGCAAAGCAATGTTTAAAATTATGAAAAACAAAATGAATCCTCAATATTTTGTCTGCCACAATCCTACCTCTAAAATCAAACCCCATGTATATATTTCAAGTGTTTTTATTAGTATTTAAAACAAATAAAAAAATGAAGTCATGTAGTACAGTAATACAATTCAATAAGCATCATTCAGCTTTATATATTTAGAGAGATCTCTAACATATCCAGACATATAAATTGCAATGTGATGTGAGTAAACCACAACACTCAAAGGGTTTTAAAATGAGCCTCTATTATCTTAAAGCTTTTAATCTCATGTATTTCGCCGAGCCGCAATCTCATTAAATCAGCTATCTCAAAAAAGTTAGGAAGTTTCAACTGGGATGGAGGGGAGTGCATGAGCCTTAACATATCTAGGTGGTTGAATAGACGGGAGGGCTTTTCTGGTCAAGTGGAGCCTTGGTGCTAAAAATATCCACCCACTAGGAAGAGCAATAAATGGGGAGGATGTCCTGGGCAGGGAAAGCCTTGGGATAGTCTGTGTTTCTAATCACCCACTGTAAAGAGTACTTCTAGGATGCATTATGAGCAGGGGACTCTCAGCCATGAGTTCTGCAACAGCATGGTGTGCCAGGCTGCCCCAACGGATCTCCTCCAGATTCTCTGTTCTTCCTCCCAGTGTAGTGCAGAATTCTCCGCATCACTCTACCGTTGCAGACCTCTCCTCCGCTGGGCATAATTAGGGGACCGAGGTGCCTACCAATGCATGGCCTGTAGGCGCTTCACTAGAAGTAGTGCTAATTCGCGAAACACACCTTCACCGTATGGTTGTTTCTCCTAGTAAGTATGCCCAATGCTGTAGCTTCGCATGAGTTAAGAGTTGTGAGTTCTGTGACAGTAGCTAATGCAGTATGTATAGAATGCCAAAATCCAGTTATTCTTCGACATGGCCAAAGCATGTGTTTTAAGTCAGCCAATTGAGCAAGTTATCTAGGGCAAGTAAGGTTGGCCATTGGGAGCATACGATTTAAACGGGATGGTGTGAGGTAAGCCCTATGGAGTATCATATATTGTGTTTTTTAAAACGTGCGTTTCTAGAGATGACGTGAGCGGATTCAAGTGCTCATGTCCATTCTGCATTGTGCAAGGGACACCCTAGATCTTCCTCCCATTCCTGCTGTAGTTAAATTAGTGGTACCCTAGTGTGTTCCCTAATCGCTCTGTAAAACCATGTGATAAGGTGCTGTCCTCCTACCATGATATGTAGTGTATGTCTTACTGCATAGGTTGAGAAAGCAAAAGACACACAATTGATGGACAGAATGCAGAACAAATCCAAACATTCATCCCAGTCAAGAGATCTGGGTTAAATCCATCATTCTTTTGCTCACTATGCCACCCCAGTTTAGACCTGGCCATATGCAAATCAGCCCAGACGTATGTCCCGTGCTCTCCATGCCACTGGAGTCAAGCTATCCTGGCTGATGAGGGTTGAAAGTCCGAAACCGGTTCTAGGATGCTTGTTTCCAGTCCAGGGAGGACCTGGCCTGGCAGTTCGGGCTGGACTGTTCCCATTGGGTGCAGGGTCAAGACTGATTTGCATATGGCTGGGTCCAAACTGGAATGGCATGGTGAGCAAAAAACACAATGGATTTAGGCCCAGATCTCTGTACTGGGGTGAATGTATGACATTGTTCTGCATTCTGTCCATCAATTGTTCTTTTTGCACTTGTCACCCTGAGTGGGACGGGTATGCCCAGACGTGGGTCCCATGCTCTCCATGCCACTGGAGTCAAGCTATCCTGGCTGATGAGGGCTGAAAGCCCGAAACCGGCCCTAGGATGCTTGTTTCCAGCCCAGGGAGGACCTGGCCTGGCAGTTCGGGCTGGACTGTTCCCATTGGGCGCAGGGTCAAGACTGATTTGCATATGGCTGGGTCCAAACTGGAATGGCATGGTGAGCAAAAAAACGATGGATTTAGGCCCAGATCTCTGTACTTGGGTGAATGTATGACATTGTTCTGCATTCTGTCCATCAATTGTTCTTTTTGCATTACTGCATAGGTTGGCAGTTCTGCAACAATCACACCCCGTAGTTACCTGATGACTTCCAGTAACTGTCCGTGTAGAACAAACTGATTCAGTAGAATGTTGTAAAACTGACACAACTCCTCAAACTGTAGCAAATTGGCCTCCTGAATCAATTTCCCTACCTTGTCAATAGAGTGCTCATGCCAGGTTGCTAACTTCTCATGTGTAAAGTAGCCCAAAGGGCCAGGTAGTCACTGGAGCAGTGTGGCTGGGGAATAGGGAAGTGTGTGTTTTGTGAGCTGGAGCACTCTTGCCAAACACCTCCGAGCTATCACACGTGTAGTGTCCATGAACGGCATAACTTAATGGTGGGATGTAGAAACTGTTGTATTATATATAAATGTAGTGGACCATCTCCTGTACTAGTTTCATGAAGATTGTTTCCCGATAGCCATCTAGCCACCCATTGAAGCTGTGCCGCAAAATAATTGGCCTTAAAATTTGGCACCCCCCACAGGTAATTGAAGCTTATTTAGGGCCCCTGCACATCTCCCATTATCCCAGAGCAAATCCCCTGATCCTCGGTCTAAGTCAACACAAAATTGCCTTTTGGGAAATACCGGGACATTGGCAAATTAGTATAGTAGTCGTGGAAGGACAATCATCTTTGAAAGAGCCACTGTACCTGTTAAAGCTCATGGTAACCACTGCCAAAGGCTCATTTGAGATTTGAGCCCAATAAATTCTTGCTGTAGGTTACCCTCAAATAGGGACGTAATTCTGGTTTATGGGTTCTCCAGGCACTTAGGAGGAACCATTGCGGGGTACACTGGGCAAACTGCCATGCATGCTGATGGGCAGGTGCACAGAGAAGTGGAGGATGTGAACGATCCAGGAAAAGATCCAGGATGTTATTATAGACCCCACCTAATATCCATGGGATACCCAACAACTGGGCGAGGACTCCGGGTAGGGCAGTCCAAAAGGCACCTGATCTGAGCTTGACACGTACATACATCACAAAAGGGCTGGGTTACCACCTAGTCAGCCTTCCACAAACACATATCTATCTTCCTTATCAATCACTGTTCGAATGGTGCCTGTTAGACTTGGCACCATTGGCGTGGGTCTCCCTTCCATTTTTTTGCTGTTGCCTCTTATGTTTTGCTGGTTTTAGATGCTTTTGGGCACTGTGCCACTGCTGTTCAGTGCCACAGTGCAAGTGCTCCCTACTGTAAATTGATGTATGGATTAGTGACTCCATGATTGGATGATTGGTTTACTTGTCAGTCCCTAGTACAGTGCACTGAGTGTGCCCAGGGCTTGTAAATCCAATGCCGCTGGTGGGCTTGCAGCACTGGTTGTGCCACCCACAGAAGCGGCTTGTAAAATGTGTCTCAGGCCTGCCATTGCAGAGCCTGTGTGCAGTCTGTGACTGCCATGTCGACTTGGCAAGTGCACCCACTTGCCAGTCCCTAAACCTTCCCTTATCTTCATATCAGACACCCCTAAGGTAGGCCCAAGGGCAGGGTGCATTGTAAGTATAAGGTAGGACATGCCCTGGTGTGTGTGGCATGTCCTAATAGTGAATTACAGCCATTTTTCGTTTTTCACTATTGCAAGGCTACCTGTTCTCCATAGGCCAGAATGGGCAGTTTTGATTATTACACCTTATAGTCAGAACTGACCCAGGGAACATGGTAGAAAAACGAATTTAGTATGCCTGAACTCAGAATGATAAAATACATCTTTTAGTGAAGTTGGTTTTAACATTCTGTGTTTGAAAATACCACTTTTAGAAAGTGGGTATTTTCTTGCCTAAACTTCCAAGCCTGCCTCTGCTAGGTTGTGTATTCCTTGTCTGGAGATTGAGTGACAGGGGCTGGGGGTGGCTACAGGAGACAGGGTGAGTCAGCACAGGGCTGAATAGAAAGATCTGCATCCAGAGTGGAGGGAGGAGTTGCACCTGGGTCTGAATAGGGCTGTGCCTGCCTTCCACAATGCTGGCTCCACCTCCTGCCGGGCGTCTGATGGCTCTGCCCCTCACTCACAAAGGAAAGAAGGAGTCAGAAAAACAAAGTGCTCCAGGACTGACCAGAACTGGTTTTGGACTAGGCAGAGGCCTCTCTGCCTTCAGAGAACAAAGGAAAACTGTGTATAAAAAGGGGACCCAGACCCCTAGGAAATTAGATCACTTCTGGGAAATCAAGAAACCTGTTGCCAAGGAGAAGAACCGGAGAAGCTGAAGGAGGAGTACTGCCCCTGTGCTGTTTTGCTGATTGGGGTTGGCCTGCAGTGGTTGCTTTCTGCCAAGGACAGGAGAAAAGACTTTGCTGTGCTTTGTCATCTTGAAGAAGGGAATCTCCAAGGGCTTGAACTGAGCTTGCCTCCTGCCTGAAGTCACAGGGACACAAAGACTTCACCCCTTCTGTTTGCCTGCATCTGGAACTGCTGTTTTAGCTGCTAACAGAGGAAATTGCAACACCGACGCCGGCGAGCGACGCCGTAACCTGCACCGAAGCCGTGGGCACCGCTCGTGAAGAGCACGACGCCCCGCCCCGACTTGCACCGTAGGCCCGACGCCTGCCGACGCCGTGCGACATCGACTCCGAAGCCGTCATCGAGGCCGCTGCCTGCACCGGAGCCGAGGACACCGCTCGTGACGCTCACGACGCACCGTCCCGACTCGCACCGCAGCCCCGACTTCACCGACGCCAGGGCTTCATCATCGCGGAGCCGATCCTCGACGTGGGTGACCCCCGAATCCATCGACGCCGCACCATCGTAAGGAACCGACGCCTCGCCGCCATCCGCGACGTCACCTCCCCGACACAGTAAGGAACCGACGCCTCACCTCCCCTGCGCTGCAGTAAGGAACCGAGACATCACCTCCCCTGGGGTCGTAAGGAACCGGACGCCGCCGGCGCCAACGAAGCATCACCTCCCCGACGCCGTGCACCGTCTTTGTTTTCATCGAATTCCAGGTACTGTTCTTTGTGGGTCTGCTCGACTCCGGGCCCGACGCCGCGCACCTCGCGGTCGGCGCCGTACTTTGGGATTTCCACCGGCCACGACGTCGTGATAACTCCAAGTGGAGTTATTTGTTGCTACAAGCTTTATTTGATTGACAATCCTATTTTTGAAGATAACGTGAACTGTCTCTATCATTTTAAGTCTATTTTTGAGTACTGTATTGTGGATTTTTGCTATTGGGTCTTGTGATAAGTCTATATAAAGATTACTTATTTTTACATAAACAACCTGTGTGGTGTCCATCTGTAGTGTTTTCACTGTATTACTGTATGTGGTCACAAATGCTTTACACACTGCCTCTGAGATAAGCCTGTCTGCTCGTGCCAAGCTACCAGGGGGTGAGCAGGGGTTATTTTAGGAGTGTTTCCCCCTTATCCTGACTAGAAGCAAGGGTCCCTATTTGGACAAAGGTGCAGACCATTGCCAACTAGAGACCCCCAGTTCTAACATTGGTGGTCAGCGGTGAGGATTTGGACTTGCATTTGTGATTCATATACAGTGATTGGTGTACACTACTAGTGAGTGCAGACCAATACGCGACCACATACATTTTGATAGGATTTTTTTTTCCTTGGAACCCTTATTTTTGTTGAGAACTGCCAATTTTCACCATGAGCAAAAAAGGATCCATTGCACCTGCAGATATTGAATTTGAAGAAGATAGGGTTGATACCTACACTGTGACAGAACTCAAAGCTGTTTGCAAAAAGTTTAAAATCTCTATGAGAGGCCTCACCAGGAAGGAGGAGTTTCACAAGGCGCTAAGGGCCTGGTTGGAAGCACGGAATGCCAGTGGGCAGTCCGAGGAGCCTGTGGAGGAGGCAGAGAATTTAGATGGGCAGCTTGAGGGGCCATTGGGCTTAACTGGGAGGAGAGCGCCTTCCAGGGAGGGCAGCAGTGTTTCTCAAAGGGCCTGTCTCCAGAGGAGCTGGAGGACAGGGACAAAAGCAGGATGCATGAAATGGAGATGGCCAAACTGAAACAGGGAAGCCATGATAGCCTTGAGCATAAGAAATTGGAGTTAGAAAGTAAGAGGTTGGCTATGGAAGAAAAGAAGATGCTTTTAGAGCATGAGAGAGTGGTGAGGGAGCTAGAGCTAAAGGCTAGAAGCCTAGAAATCACTCCCTCTGGTGGCAGCACACCTCCAGTGCCTGTAGAAAGTAGAGTGTACATCCCCAAGGAGGTTATTAAGGATTTCATGAAGGGGGAGGACATTGGGCAATGGTTTAAAGCATATGAGATCGCCATGACATCACACCGGGTCCCTGAGAAGGATTGGGGAGCGGGGTTGTGGGGCCGCTTTGCAGGTGAGGGAAGGGAAACCTTGCTAGCCTTGCCCACAGTGGATCAGATGTCCTATGCCCACCTGAAGGAAGCTTTAGTGTCAAGGTATGGGTTAACTCCAGAGCTTTATAGGCAGAAGTTTAGGAACTGCAAAAAGCTGGAGTCTAGTACCTGGGTGGAGTATGTGTCTTATTTTTGCAGAGCATTGGATGGATGGGTGAAGGGTAGCAAAGTAAATGACTTACAGGAGTTCTATGATTTAATCGCATGGGAGCACTTGTCCAGTAGTTGTTTTCCAGAGCTACGCCAGCACCTAGTTGACAGTAAGCTGACTAATCCTAGGAAGCTTGCTGAGGAGGCGGACCGCTGGGTCAGTACCCGGGTCCACAAGGGTCTTGTGGGAGACTCCGCCAAAGGTGGGCAGGGTCCCCAGCAGAAGAGTGGGGGGACAAGGGTAAACAGAAGGAGTTCCAAAAAGGGCCCCAAAGTAAACCCCAAGGGAACCAAGGTAAGGGTTCCCAGCCTCCCACTGAAAAAAGACCATGGGTCCCAACAGATAAGTCTGTTCAGAAGGGGCCCAAAGCATGTTTTAGTTGTGGTCAGGTGGGTCACTTTGTAGGAAGTCCCAAGTGCCCCAATACCGTGACCACTGCACCCACTGGTGCACCACCCCGGCAGATGGCTAGTGTAGCCCTGGGGGAGGAGTTGGGTGCCCAAGGTGGGTGGGGTCCCGCAGAGATGTCCCTGGTCTCTTTAGGAGACAGTGAGATGGTCCCTAGGACCCAGCTGCCTGATAACACTAAAAATACAGGCAGTGGGTGACCATCAATGGCCATAGGGTGGAGGCTCTGAGAGACACCGGGGCCAGTGTGACAGCTGTCAGTTGTCGGCTGGTGTCTGAGGAGCAGGTGGTCCCCAACGTATTCTACCCTGTAGTTGCCGCTGACAACTCAGAGAGCCACTGCAAGGTGGCCCAGGTTCCCTTTGAGTGGGGGGGGTCTCAGGTATCCTTCAAGTAGCTGTGAGGCCAGCCATGCCTGTTGACTGTCTGCTAGGCAATGATTTGGAGAGCTCCCCTGGGCGAAGGTGGAGCGGAGGTCTCATTTGGAGATGTTGGGTCTGCCAGAGTGGGCGTGTGTGACCACTCGGTCAATGGCAGCCGGTAAGGGTATTCAAGAGGACCTGGAGCCTGGAAGAAGGGCCCAGGTGCCTGCCTTAAAGAGAGGAGGCAGGGGCGCGGGAAACCGGCTCCCGAAGTTCCCACGGTCCAGGAGGAGGCAGACCTTGAGGGGGATGCCCTGGAACCTACAGGGGAACAAGTGGCTGAACTGGGGGACCTGCCTGAGCTGACCCATTGGCAGCAGGAAGGAGGCCCCTCCAGGGAAGAATTCTGCGAGGAGCAGAAGAAGTGCCCTTCTCTTGAGGGCTTGCGGCAACAGGCTGTAAGCCAGGCAGCAGGTGATCAGTCTGGATCACACTGGATCTACTGGGAGAATGGTCTCCTGTATAGTGAGCCTAAGGTTGCTGAGCCTGGGTCAGCCCGTGTGCTGGTGGTACCCCAGCGCTTCAGAGCCTTCCTACTGGGTCTGGCTCATGATGTGCCTTTAGCAGGACATTTGGGGCAAGACAAGACCTTTCAAAGGCTTGTCACCCACTTTCATTGGCCCCAAATGCGCAAGAGTTCAGATACTCATTGCAGGACCTGTCAGACTTGCCAGGCAAGTGGTAAGAGTGGGAGGAAGCACAAGGCTCCTCTCCAACCTTTCCCTGTTGTCAGTACCCCTTTGAGAGGGTGGGTATTGACATTGTGGGGCCTCTGGATCCCAAGACAGCCATGGGCAACAGGTTCATCCTGGTCTTGGTGGACCATGCCACCCGGTACCCGGAAGCCATCCCTCTTCGGACAGTGACGGCCCCCGTGGTGGGACGTGCACTGATGGGGATTTTCTCCCGTGTGGGGTTCCCCAAGGAGGTGGTGTCTGACCGTGGTACTAACTTCATTTCCAAGTATATGAAGTCCCTGTGGCAGGAGTGTGGTGTAACCTATAAGTTCACCACTCCTTACCACCCCCAAGGTAATGGACTGGTTGAGAGATTCAACCGGACCCTTAAAGGCATGATTATGGGTCTGGAAGAACCCATGAGGCGTAAGTGGGACGTCCTCTTGCCATGCCTGCTCTTTGCTTACAGAGAGGTGCCCCAGAAGTCCTTAGGGTTCAGTCCCTTTGAACTGCTGTACGGCCATCCTGTAAGAGGACCTCTGAGTCTGGTCAAGGAAGGCTGGGAGAAAGCTCCCAGGAAAACTCCCCAGGATGTATTTAGTTACATGCTGGCCTTCAGGAACCAGACTCGGCGTTTCAGACAACTCGCTGAGGCGAATCTGGAAGCCAGCCAGGAAGAGATGAAACGTTGGCATGATCAGAACGCCACTCTGATCGAGTTTCAGCCTGGACAAAAGGTTTGGGTCATGGCCCCAGTGGAGCCCTGTGCGCTCCAGGATAAGTGGACCGGACCATTTGAGGTGGTGGAGCGCAAGAGTGATGTCACCTACTTGGTGGACTTGCAGTCTCCCAGGAACCCCTTGCGGGTCCTGCATGTGAACCGCCTGAAGCCCCACTTTGAGAGGTCTGAAGTGGGCATGCTCTTAGCAACAGATGCTGGGATGGAAGAGGAGACTGAACCTCTTCCTGACCTCCTGTATGCAAAAGAGCAAGATGGGTCAGTGGATGGTGTGAACCTCTCTCCCACCCTGACCCCAGAACAGCAGAATGACTGTCGCCAACTGTTGGGACAGTTTTCTGATCTGTTCTCCCTGACTCCCAGTATCACTGAATGGTGCATCCATGATGTGGATACTGGGGACAGTCCTCCTGTGAAGCATAAAACTTACAGAGTGACTGACAGGGTGAGAGCTTGCATCAAGGAGGAGGTCTCCAAGATGTTTGCCTTAGGGGTGATTGAGTCCTCTAACAGCCCTTGGGCCAGCCCAGTGGTCTTGGTCCCAAAGGCTGCCGCGCCTGGTGCCACACCCGAACTCCGGTTCTGTGTGGACTACCGAGGACTCAATTCAGTCACAAGGACTGACGCGCACCCCATCCCCAGAGCTGATGAGCTCATTGATCGGTTAGGGGCTGCCCGGTACCTCAGCACGTTTGATCTAACGTCTGGGTACTGGCAGATCGCCTTAACTGATGGGGCCAAAGAGAGGTCAGCATTCTCCACACCAGATGGGCACTACCAATTCCGGGTGATGCCCTTTGGGATGAAGAATGCCCCTGCCACCTTTCAGAGGTTGGTCAACCAGGTGTTGGCTGGGCTGGAGGATTTCAGTGCCGCCTACCTGGATGACATTGCAGTGTTCAGCGCCACTTGGGAGGAACATCTGCACCACCTCTGGGAAGTGTTGAAGGCGCTGCGGAGGGCAGGCCTCACGATCAAGGCGAGTAAGTGCCAGATCGGGCAGGGTTCTGTGGTGTACTTGGGACACCAGGTAGGAGCGGCCAGGTGGCGCCCCTACAGCCCAAGATAGATACCATCCTGGCTTGGGAACCCCCAAAACCCAAACAGAGGTGAGGGCCTTCTTAGGACTCACCGGGTATTACAGGAGGTTTGTCAAGGGGTATGGCAACATTGTTGCACCCTTGACTGAGCTGACTTCCAGGAAGCAGCCCAGGAAAGTGAACTGGACTGATGCCTGCCAAAAGGCTTTTGATGCCCTGAAATCTGCCATGTGCACGGCGCCCGTGCTTCAGGCGCCCAACTTCTCAAGGGAATTCATTGTGCAGACAGATGCTTCAGAGCATGGTGTTGGGGCTGTGCTTTCACAGATGAATGAAGAGGGCCTAGACCAACCTGTAGCCTTTATTAGTAGGAGGTTACTCCCACGGGAACAGAGGTGGAGTGCGATTGAACGTGAGGCATTTGCTGTGGTCTGGGCGCTGAAGAAGTTGAGACCATATTTGTTTGGGACTCACTTCCGGGTTCAGACAGACCACAGGCCCCTCAGATGGTTAATGCAGATGAGGGGTGAGAATCCAAAACTGTTGAGGTGGTCCATTTCCCTACAGGGGATGGACTTTACGGTGGAACACCGCCCTGGTACAGAACACGCCAATGCTGATGGTCTGTCCAGATTTTTCCGCCTTAGTGATGAGAACTCCCAGGAGGAAGGGTAGTTCTCCCCACATTTCAGCTGGAGGGGACACGTGTTAGACTTGGCACCATTGGCGTGGGTCTCCCTTCCATTTTTTGCTGTTGCCTCTTATGTTTTGCTGGTTTTAGATGCTTTTGGGCACTGTGCCACTGCTGTTCAGTGCCACAGTGCAAGTGCTCCCTACTGTAAATTGATGTATGGATTAGTGACTCCATGATTGGATGATTGGTTTACTTGTCAGTCCCTAGTACAGTGCACTGAGTGTGCCCAGGGCTTGTAAATCCAATGCCGCTGGTGGGCTTGCAGCACTGGTTGTGCCACCCACAGAAGCGGCTTGTAAAATGTGTCTCAGGCCTGCCATTGCAGAGCCTGTGTGCAGTCTGTGACTGCCATGTCGACTTGGCAAGTGCACCCACTTGCCAGTCCCTAAACCTTCCCTTATCTTCATATCAGACACCCCTAAGGTAGGCCCAAGGGCAGGGTGCATTGTAAGTATAAGGTAGGACATGCCCTGGTGTGTGTGGCATGTCCTAATAGTGAATTACAGCCATTTTTCGTTTTTCACTATTGCAAGGCTACCTGTTCTCCATAGGCCAGAATGGGCAGTTTTGATTATTACACCTTATAGTCAGAACTGACCCAGGGAACATGGTAGAAAAACGAATTTAGTATGCCTGAACTCAGAATGATAAAATACATCTTTTAGTGAAGTTGGTTTTAACATTCTGTGTTTGAAAATACCACTTTTAGAAAGTGGGTATTTTCTTGCCTAAACTTCCAAGCCTGCCTCTGCTAGGTTGTGTATTCCTTGTCTGGAGATTGAGTGACAGGGGCTGGGGGTGGCTACAGGAGACAGGGTGAGTCAGCACAGGGCTGAATAGAAAGATCTGCATCCAGAGTGGAGGGAGGAGTTGCACCTGGGTCTGAATAGGGCTGTGCCTGCCTTCCACAATGCTGGCTCCACCTCCTGCCGGGCGTCTGATGGCTCTGCCCCTCACTCACAAAGGAAAGAAGGAGTCAGAAAAACAAAGTGCTCCAGGACTGACCAGAACTGGTTTTGGACTAGGCAGAGGCCTCTCTGCCTTCAGAGAACAAAGGAAAACTGTGTATAAAAAGGGGACCCAGACCCCTAGGAAATTAGATCACTTCTGGGAAATCAAGAAACCTGTTGCCAAGGAGAAGAACCGGAGAAGCTGAAGGAGGAGTACTGCCCCTGTGCTGTTTTGCTGATTGGGGTTGGCCTGCAGTGGTTGCTTTCTGCCAAGGACAGGAGAAAAGACTTTGCTGTGCTTTGTCATCTTGAAGAAGGGAATCTCCAAGGGCTTGAACTGAGCTTGCCTCCTGCCTGAAGTCACAGGGACACAAAGACTTCACCCCTTCTGTTTGCCTGCATCTGGAACTGCTGTTTTAGCTGCTAACAGAGGGAAATTGCAACACCGACGCCGGCGAGCGACGCCGTAACCTGCACCGAAGCCGTGGGCACCGCTCGTGAAGAGCACGACGCCCCGCCCCGACTTGCACCGTAGGCCCGACGCCTGCCGACGCCGTGCGACATCGACTCCGAAGCCGTCATCGAGGCCGCTGCCTGCACCGGAGCCGAGGACACCGCTCGTGACGCTCACGACGCACCGTCCCGACTCGCACCGCAGCCCCGACTTCACCGACGCCAGGGCTTCATCATCGCGGAGCCGATCCTCGACGTGGGTGACCCTCGAATCCATCGACGCCGCACCATCGTAAGGAACCGACGCCTCGCCGCCATCCGCGACGTCACCTCCCCGACACAGTAAGGAACCGACGCCTCACCTCCCTGCGCTGCAGTAAGGAACCGAGACATCACCTCCCCTGGGGTCGTAAGGAACCGACGCCGCCGGCGCCAACGAAGCATCACCTCCCCGACGCCGTGCACCGTCTTTGTTTTCATCGAATTCCAGGTACTGTTCTTTGTGGGTCTGCTCGACTCCGGGCCCGACGCCGCGCACCTCGCGGTCGGCGCCGTACTTTGGGATTTCCACCGGCCACGACGTCGTGATAACTCCAAGTGGAGTTATTTGTTGCTACAAGCTTTATTTGATTGACAATCCTATTTTTGAAGATAACGTGAACTGTCTCTATCATTTTAAGTCTATTTTTGAGTACTGTATTGTGGATTTTTGCTATTGGGTCTTGTGATAAGTCTATATAAAGATTACTTATTTTTACATAAACAACCTGTGTGGTGTCCATCTGTAGTGTTTTCACTGTATTACTGTATGTGGTCACAAATGCTTTACACACTGCCTCTGAGATAAGCCTGTCTGCTCGTGCCAAGCTACCAGGGGGTGAGCAGGGGTTATTTTAGGAGTGTTTCCCCCTTATCCTGACTAGAAGCAAGGGTCCCTATTTGGACAAAGGTGCAGACCATTGCCAACTAGAGACCCCCAGTTCTAACAGTGCCCCTGGGTGAATCTATAACAAGGCCCCTCGTACATCAGAGGAGAATGTTGTTCCGTAAATCTGGCCTCGCTAGTGCTTACTGAGCCATTGAAGTTCACTGTCAATGAAATGAGTCTCTTGCAGAAAGCAAATATGTGCCTGCTGACGTTTGATATATACATATACTGAGTTTCGACGGTTTGCCGTATGCATTCCCTGCAATTTTAAAGTCAAGACTCTAGTATTACGGTGATGCTCCATGTTGTCATGTGCACTGTGCCTAGTGTAAACACCCTCCCGCCTCCCGCCTCGCCCTCATCCCATCGACCCTTTTGTACTTGTACTTGAGTATATATCTGCATTGCTCGTGCCTTGTAAGGATTAACAATGGGAAATAACTAGTAACACTGAAACTAGAGCCAGCATATAATGGCTGCACGCCAAAATATGTGCACTAAAAGCTAACTCCTGAAATGAGGCCGATTCACCAAACAGCAATGTTATAAGTACTGTAAAAGTAATATGAAATACAAGCGTCATGTTTGGTAGTCATCTTGGGCCACATCCATCAAAGAATGGAATTCCGATTCCTAAATAGCGATTTTTAGGGAATCGCTATTTAGGGATCGCAATTCCTTATGCATGTATGAATCGCAAAAAAATTGCGATTCCTACAAATTCCTTAATAGCGACTCGAAAATTGCGACTCGCTATTAAGGAATGCCTTTCCATTCATTCCTATGGGCCTAGAGGCCCATAGGAATGAATAGGAAGTCATTCGCAATTTGCGAGTACCAAATAGGTACTCGCAAATTGCGAATGCAATTTGAAGGGTGCTAGGGGGCCAAAAGGCCACCCTGCTGCACCCCCAAAATTGGCATGTGTGCACATGTGGCGCACACATATGCCCTAAGGGCATATGTGTGTGCCACATGGCACTTAGAAAATGCAATTTTATACATTTTTCTAAGAAATTGCAAATTACCATCAACTTGAAGTTGATGGTAATTTGCAATTCCAAATTGCGAAAACGCAATTTGCGAATGCATGATGCATCGCATTTAGGGAATGGCAATTTGCGATTCCCTAAATGCATTTGCAATTAAGGAAATCGCAAAAATTGCGATTTCCTTAATTGCGAATGCCTTTGGGCTTGATGCATCGGAAATAGCATGTTACCGGTCGCAATCGGGCCGATTCTGAGAATCGGCCCGTTTGCGACCGGTAAAATGCTTGATGCATGTGCCCCTTTTCCGGTAACAGTGTATATTTTTGTATGTTTAAGCACTAACAGCTAACGTTCTTAAACAGTGTTACACTGCTTTGCAAATGCATTCACTCTTTGAATTCACAATTGCACAGTCTAGTCGGTGGTCATTGCTTTCCTGATAAGGAAGATCTGCCCTGTAAATAACATTATGATCAAATTCAGATTAATTTATTAAACTGACAAAATGGGGATTTATAATTGTGTATCAGTTTACTAACACGTAACATTACAGCAGAATTACATGATATTAATAGGAGTAAGTTTGCTCCCAAGAGAAGAGAGGAGGCATTCCTCTATCAGGCGAGTCCAACAGGACCTGTGCGACTCAAAGATGATGGGCAATCTTTGTGATAATTATTGCCACTGACAGGGGCAAAGTTTTCGCTGAGTTGGGTCTGCTATGTTTCTGTTGTTTTTTCTTGTCCTCATTTCATTAAGAAATGGTTTTAACTTATTCATTTTTGGGATCAGGAACTTAAAATGATTTAGGCCCAGATGCATCAAGCATTTTTCTCCTCGCAAACGGGCCGAATCGCAGATTCGGCCCTTTTGCGACAGCAAAAAATGCTTTTCTGATGCAGCGAACACAATTTTGCGATCCAGTAACCTGTTTGGAAGGGCAGTGTTTAGGGTGTCCCTTCCAAATAGCGAATCCTAATGGTATGTATGAATGTTTTGTGACCATGAATGCAGTCGCAAAACATTTGCATTTTTCCACCTACTTCAAGTAGGTGGTAACCCATTCGCAAATGGGAAGGTGTCCCCAAGGGACCCCTTCCCCTTTGTGAATGTTTGTATAATCATTTTTAAGGGCAGGCAGTGGTCCAACGGACCTCTGGCTGGTCTTAAAAAATGAAAAGAAAAAAGGCTGCATTTTTTTTTTTAAATTGCTTTATTTAAATGCAATTACAGACATGGTGGTCTGCTGAGCCCAGCAAGCCACCATCCCTGTGATTTTTGCGGTTCCTAGGGGAGTCGCAAAGTGTGACCTACCTCAATATTCATGAGGTAGGTAATTTGCGATCCGCTAGGAATCGCTAAAAGTGTTCCTCACACTTTCATGCATTCCGTTTTGCGATTTCCTGATTGCGAATTGCAAAGATTCACAATAGGAAATCGCAAAACGGTTTCTTAATGGCCCCCAGTGACTGACTTGCAAACACAGTAGTAAGTGTTAGAAGCATTTCTACGAATGGTTGCAGATGTATTACTTTTTGAAATCCACAAACATTGGCAGTAGTAGGCGTGGAAAGCTGTACCAGTTTCAGGTTTCCAGGCATTCTACTTCCAATGTCATGTGTCATTTTGGTCATGTGACATTTTTAGATTTTACTATTTCCAAAATGCATATTGTGCAAACATAACCTTTTTCCCATTGTAAAAGGTTGCTTTGCAGTTATTCTTTTTATTTCTCCCCAGGAAAATGTTTTTTTGCGTGGCAAGACATGTTTCCCAGCAGCTCAAAACATTTGGTGATGCTCTGGTCCCCACCCCACCTTAGGATTTACTCTGCATCTTGCTGGAGCAAATCTCCAACAATTTCTCGGTCGGCAAGGGTTTGACAGGAGTTTGAGAATGCTCACAAGTTGGAAGGCATTCACAAACTCTCAAGGCAGATCTAGCTTGATCCTCTCCCATCATACTCATTTCACAGGGTTTACTATACTGCATAATTGACCAACGATGACACACATTTATACAGCTGTATAGGCTAGGTATGCTTTGCTGGCTACTTGAAAGACATGCATTTTAATAATATATCTAGCTTTGAGAATTAGGCCCACAATGTCAACATATTATGGAATGGGGGAGCAAATGTAAACAACAATAGCTTTCTTTTCAGTTTTTTGTGGAGAGGGGGGTTGGTGTGTGAAATGGGACAGCAGGGCAACAAGCACAACAGTACTCCTGACACATTTCTGCATAATATTACAGAGCTAGAAAAACAAACCTGGAAAGTATGTTCATCCCCATCCCTTATTTTGATGATCAGCGCAACAAAGCATGACAGTCTGACCATCTCCAAGAAGGTTGGTTCCCCCCCCCCAACAATATCTAAGGCAAACTAGGGGCTTAACAATTCATTTGCCAACACAATTCCAAATAATATTTATTGGCTTAAAAGTGTCTGATTAACAAATATCAGAAAGCTGCACCCACAGGTGTCTGACCTCTCATGGGCGCTGTAGTCCTTGATCATCTCACCCCTCCATTCCACCTATACTGCTTTCTGGTGGAGAAATTTGAAATTCAAAGCCTCCACTCTCACTGAGTAAGCTACGCTCCTGGCCACAAGCCTTAACAACACAAAAATAAGACACTACTGCAAGCACACCAGAGTGCCAAGTACATCCTCTTTGTCACGGAATTTCAGTGAGTAGTGAAGTACAACAGTCAAGGCCTACTCTTGGAGGATGATGTTCATTAGTATGTTTAGTTTCTGTATAACTCCCAATAAATATAATGCCTGAGCAATTTTATTTTTATTTATTTATAAAGTTTTATATAGTGTGAACATGACCCTAGAGGGTATCAGAGCGCTTTACATTCCACCATTCGGAAACAATAGACAGTTGAGGGGGTAATATACATACATTCAATTTAAGAGTTAGACCCTAGAGGGTATCAAAGCGCTTTACACTACACTATTCGGAAACAATAGACGGTTGAGGGGGTAATATACATACATTCAATTTAAGAGGTAGACAGTGGTAGATAAGATAACATTTGTTGCTAACAGTAGCGTATGATATAAAGTCTTAGGATGTGAATTTGTTCATTAGAAGCATTTTCACTTCTTTTTTGAAGGAGGAGGAGGAAGGGATCCTGCGTACATCTGGTGTAAGGAGTTCCAAATCTTCGGTGCGATACCTGAGAAGGCTCTGCAACACGTTCTCTTTTTTCGGAAGGACTGTGGTTTCAGTAGTAGTGAGCTCGCGCTTCGCGAATGTCTGCAACCTTCTGACAGCTCTAGCTTTTGTGCTAAGTAACTGGGGGTTTTGATATGAAGGGCTTTAGGGGTCATGCAGGCGATCTTTAGTTGTATTCTTGCCTGGTATGGTAGCCAGTTCAGTTCTTTGAAGGTCGGAGAGATGTGGTTATTTCTTTTTGTTCCAGAGACCAGCCTGGCTGCAGTGTTAAGAGATGCCCTCAGTGGGTCCAGCTTGTATTTGGGAAGTCCGCATGGAGTGGTGCTTCCGTAGTCCAATCTTGGCAACACTAGGGCTTGAATGAATGAATGAATGACCAGTATTTATATAGCACATAGCTACTACGTCCGGAGTGTCCCGGCGCTAACAGTTCACATGTGCATATCCTGAAAAGGCTTAGTTTTTAAATAGCCATGTTTTCAGCTGTTTTTTAAAGTGGGAGAGAACTGTTAATGCTCTTAGAGCTGCCGGCAGCTTATTCCAGATGTGGGCTCCCAAAAAGCCGAAAGATCTGCCGCCTCTGCGTGCCAGACGGACTTTGGGGATGCAGGCCAGGCCGGCGGTGGACCGCCATTTTTAAGTCGGCCTGTGGGAGGAAGGGTTTAAGTTTCCTTAGGATATTCATCTGATTATTAGCTCCTTTGCTGGCATTACTGATATGCGCCTGCATATTCAAGTGTTTGTCGAGGTGATTCCCAAGGATTTAGCGGATTCAATGATGTGGGGAGAGCAGTCAAAGGTTGTTAGATGCTTCAGCCAGAGGTCTATCTTGGGTGTGTGGTTGGGGGGTAGATGAGGAGGAATTCCATTTTTTGGTGTTGAGCATGAGGTGGTTACCAGTGAGCCAGCTTTGAGTATAATGCAGAATAGAGTTGAGGGAGATGAAGTCTTCTGGGGAGGAGATTTTCATATACAAATGTGTGTCGTCTGCATACAAGTGATATTGAATGTTCGCAGAGTTCAACGCATTTGCCAAGGGTTCCATGAGTAGATTGAAAAGAATGGGTGATAGTGCTGAGCCCTGCAGAACCCCTAGGGTGACCATGTAGTGTTGAGAGAGTGATTGCTTCATCTTGATTCTTTGGGTTCTGTTGTTTAGGAAAGAGGTAAACCATTGTAGCACGCGACCAGATAGACCCATCCTTCGTTTCAGTAGGGACAGTAGGTTGTCATGTTTAACCGTGTCGAAAGCGGAGGATAAGTCAAGAAGTATCAAAAGACATGATTCATTATGGTCTAGCATTTTTAATATGTCGTCCATAATGTGGGTGAGTGCTGATTCAGTGCTGTGTCCTTGACGGAAGCCGGATTGGTGTTGGTCTAGGAGATTGAAATTCTCAATGTGGTTGCATAATTGAATTTGTACACATTTTTCTAGTAGTTTCTCCAGAGTGGGGATGTTGGATAAAGGGCGGTAGTTGTTGTGATCTGAGGAGAGGGAGTTGGCTTTCTTTAGTATGGGTGTTACCTGCCCTACTTTAAGGCAGTCAGGTATAGTGCCTTGCCTAAGAGAAGCATTTACAGTCTTCAAACGTTTTTTTGTTGAAGGGGGGCTGTTGAGTCAAGTATTTCACGAATAGTGGAATTGTAAAAGTCTGTGAGGTCATGAACGTCGACCATACCTGTCTGGGGGATCGGGTTGGTGTTGCATCGGTTTGCTAGGTCAATAGAGTTGATATTTTGGAAATTTCTTTTCCATTGTTTTGTTTTCGTAGGTTGTCATCTTTTCGGATTCACCTCAATATTGATAGAGAAGAAGATGCTGTAATGGTCAGACCAATCACAGGGGATAATGGAGTCTAATGTGACATTGTTCGTTTTAGCTATGATGAGGTATAATGTCTCTCCCTTGTTGTGGGTTGGACTGTCACAGAATTGGGTCAGATCCTGATCTGACAGGAAGGATTTATAACAGCTTACAGCATGATCGTTCGTATTATTCCAGTGGAGATTGAAATCTCCTAGAAAAATCTGCGACACTTCTGAGTTGTCATTGGAAGTGATGACTTTCATTAACTGTTCAGTGAACGGCAGATAATCTCTGGGGGTGGTATATTATGTGAAGTTTGCTAATGAGGCAGTTGTTGTTTGTGATGTTGATGCAAAGATATTCACAGGTGGATAAAGAGACGGTGTCTGTTTGATTAACTGAGATTGTGTTTCAGTAACTGCCGGGTTTCACTGTTCTGTCTAGGCGGATTATGTCATGATTAGGCGGGACCAGTAGGTCTAGGATAGGTGAGGAGGAGCTATTTAGCCAAGTTTCAGTAAGGATAACAATGTCAGGCTCATTTAAGAGGATGAGATCGTAGATGTCGGATGCATGTTTGCTAGCTGATCTGCAGTTGAGGAGTAAGCACTTCAGTTTGCTAGTAGAGTGGATGAGGGCTGTCTGCACTATGTTGATATTTTTGAGGTTTTCGCTATTTATAGATCTGTTTTTGTGAGTGGGTTCTCTGTAAGGGTTAGCTTGAATGGTTTGAATACTACCATGTAGAGGCTTGCTGTTGTCTATAGGACTGGTATAAGATAGGAGGAGGACACGTATGTCATTGTCAGATAACTCAGCAATTAGTCTCTTGGGACGAGAAGGGTCGTTGGGGGAAGGTATAGTATTCTGAATAGTATACTCGGAGTGTGGATGTTTAGTGATATATTTGCTAGTTTGGTAGCTGATTCGGTTCACGGTGGCACTAGTGGCTCTGTGCGAGTTTAGGAGTTCTTTGGTGATGGTTGATAGATTTTGTATTTCGTCCTTGAGGTGGGATAGGCCAAGTAATTTCTCGTTGAAGTGTGCCATCCAGTCAGAGTTAGGGCAGCTAGTTCTGTGTTGAGGTGTGCGTTCTATTAGAGGGGGGAGTCCGCATGTTAGGTCTGGTTGAATGGGGATAGTATTATTAGGTTCTAATGGGGTTAGTTGAACAGGGCGGATTAGGGGAGGGTCAGTATGAGTATGGGTGATGGCCTGGATAGGTGATAGCATGGTTGGGCCTGTAGCATGTGAAAGAGATATGGTCGAAGAGTGGTGACTCAGGTTGGGGGTAGAGGTTTCGAGAGAGAGAGGAACCGATCATAGACCAGAGGTGTTGGCAAGTCATGGGGAGCCTTGCGGGTCGGTTCAGCTGTAGGTGAATCGAGTGGGCTAGCGGGAGTGGATTCGAAGTTGGTGGATTCTCCATTGGTCATCAAGGATGTTGGGGGTGTGTATGCACTGGGTTGGCCGGTAGCTAAGTGGATCCTTGTCCATTCTGGGCCTGGGGGCCCTGGAGTGGTTGGGTCCATTGTGGCGGATGGGTAGCAGTCATTGGGGGTATGGTGAGATTTAAAAACAGTTGATGTAGTCATGGACTTTTGTGGTAGAGTTGAAGTACTGTCAGGGTAATCAGGGTGATTAGTGATGGGGAGTGGGATTTTCTTGTTCAATGCTTTCTTAAGAATAGGGAAGATCTTGTCTATAGTAGCGAGATTGACATTTGAGGCTTGTATAAGGATATTACCATTGTTGTACAGGGATATAGTAGCATTCGCATTGCAGAAGTCCGAGGCAGCTACCGACAATTTGACAATTTGAGGGTAAGTGGGGTTTTCCTGGAATTGGAGATTTAAAGCATGGAGTAGAAGATATTCCTCCATTGTGCCCGTTTTTTGGTGTGGAAGATGAGGTCATTAGTATGCTTTTGTTTGAGCAGAAATAAAGATCTGCAATAAGTGTTTCTGGGTGAGTTTTGATTAGCCTGTGTTTGAACTTTTTTGCAGCATTTTTGGATAGATTCGGTGGGTATTTAATGTTGAAGGCATGTAGACCTGAGGGTTCTAGGTTTTGATCCATTTTTTTTTTCTTTTTCCTTACTTCTCTAAGCCTTCCTTTATACTTCATTTCTGCCTTACCTAAAAACTTCCTTCTCCTGTTCGCTAGTATCTTCTCTTTTATTCTTTTTTTTTTTTTCTCTGTCTGAAAGGCACTGGTGGAGGTTGAGACCATTCAAAGATGGCCACCGCTTTTTCAGGCTTTGTTTGTTGGTCCTATTTTGATATCCATTTTCAGTAGGGAGGGGGCGCCATCTTCGGAGAGAGAGCTGGTAAAGGAGAATTTTTCTACAAAATGGAGGTCTGAGCCTCCAAGCACTGGGGACAACTTCTATGCAAACAAGAGACGATGAAACTGAGCAGAGGCTCCCAAGAAGGTAGTCACTCCACAAGTTGGAAGGAGAGAGCAACCCGTGACAACATGATCCTATGGAGCTCTTCGTGGGGCCATTCCTTTCAACCAGTCAAGTACGGCAGGGGCAGGCCGCTGCACTCCTCTCACGGTCCTCTGACTTTGGTTATTGGTGTCAGATGAGAGCGCCGTGGCTCCCTCATGGTCGCATCACTCGTGTTGAGTCCGGCTATTCGGTGGTGAGTGATTGTTGCCCTCTACCACGACTCAGTCTATCCCTAGCGAGGGGTGACTCAGGAGGCACAAGTAGGCGTCCTCATGAGGACAAGGAAGCAATGTCATGCGTTAGTATAACTGATATGACTATTATGGTAAATATGCTCAGTAACTTTAATATATCTATGGCATGTGCAATATTATAGCATTGCTTCAAGTATAGTACTGTTTCTGATTGTGCTTTTTGGGCGCTGACTTGGAATAAAGATGCAAGGACTGTGGCTGTGACTGCACAGTTCAACAACATCAGTGTGATATAAGTTAACCTTTGCAGTATGCTACTCAGGGCTCTTGCTCCTTAAGGACAGATGGCAGTTGAATCTGAACACAAATTACAGTTCACTGATGCAGTGTTAGGCTTAGAGGTTATTGGGGAACTCTGGAGAGACATTGTCTTTGAGTCAGTCACTGAGTCAGGTTAGCAGTACGGATTGAGAGAAGAGTGTCTCAGGTTGAGGGCAACTTGGTGTGTAACAGCTCACAGAGCTGATTTGACTACAATGCAAAGTGCTGAAAAAGGATCATACTGGCTGACTTATGTCTGTATATACTATGGGGCCGATTCCGATCTCGGCCGGTAGGGCTCCGAATCGGATTCGGCATAACCGGATCCGATTCGGAGCCCTATTTCCCGACCGATTCGTACGCGCGTCCGGACGAGCGAGTATGATGCGAATTTGCCGACCGACTCGTTCGGGCGTCCCAAGTGCTCCGACCGACTCGTTCCCGGGTCTAACCGCACCGACCGACTCGCTCGGACACGACTCGCACCGTGCAATGGAGACGTTCCCCGGCCGGGTAAGTACGATGCGCACCGCGAGCAGTCCGCCGACACGCGCCATCCGGCTCGAAAGAGCAGTCGGAGCCGTACTTCGGGGGTCTGTGTCGGACCCCCCTGTACGCGTAGCCGCGCAAGTCGCACACAGGGGGGACCCATGGGTCCCCCCTACCTGTGCGTGTACGGCGCGAGTCGCTTCGCCGCGTACCCGCTGTAGGGGGTGCCCTTGTTCGCCTCGCACCCATTGAGGCAATGGGAGCCCGCGTACGCGTTGTACGACCGGCTCCCATTGACTTCAATGGGAGTCCGACCGACTCGAGTACGATAGCATACGGACGCATCGTACTCGTTCGGTCGGGCTGCACGGGTCCGATTCGGTCGGAAATCTCTTCGGGTCCGGCTCGGTCGGAGAGATTTCCGGCCCGAATCGGAATCGGCCCCTTTGGCTCTGTTTTGATTTAGGAGAATTGAGCACTCACAGTACTACAAGGCATAACAGAATTTCAGGCTGTGGCAATGCTAGGCAGGTTCTCAATGGTCCCAACATTCTACAGCCTTCTCAGCACGGGTCAGTAACAAAGACCTGAAAATTTATGATGTACATACACACCAACAAACTTGTCTGTCAACCCGTATTCTCAAGATTTTGCAAGGTGCATTCCCACCATAAATATGATGAAAGATTTCCTCAAGTCAAGGATATGAGTACTTCTGAATCTATGATGGGAATGCAAAGGAATCACTCCCAACATTGATTGATTGAAAGGATACGGTTTAGAGAAAAAAGTGAAATGTTTTTTGCAAATGTGATTCCACACGATGAGGGATTATCAGGTGAGCATTTTATATTTGCTCAAGTGAAAATAGAATTCCCCATTAAGTTTCAAGATTACTTTTTGCAAAAACTGTGACAGTCACAGATGTACTTCTGTATTCCTTTGTGAATTTGCAAAAAGTAAGTAATAAACACTAGACTTAGATGAAATCTTACATGTAATACATTTACATTTGATTGAGAGTCAGCCCCTTTTTGTTCCCATTATGTAAAACTTGTGATGTGCTTAATCTGAAAAAGAAAGATTTAAAATGTTGCCCGAATTAGCATGACAAGAGAGACTCCAAGCCTATCTTTAAACCACAATTTAACAATTTCCACTGTTTCCGCTTGTCCCCTCACTTCCACTAGACCTCTGGCATTAGCACCAAAAGTGGAGGAAAGTGGCCAGTGCAGGTACGGGCAGTGGGTGAAACCAGCGGTAGGCTTTTAACAAAAAACTGGGGCCCTGGCATTTATTCAATTTTTAAAGGATTACATGTTTGAGCAAAACAGGTCCCAAAGTGGGGAAATATGGTATAGGCAAAGATTTACAAAGAAGTATTGGGAACATAGCATGCCAATATCCGCTACCAAGATTGGGAAGTTTGTGGAACCCAAAGGGCAGTTTTTCTGACAAGGTCAGTGGTTTTTTGGGTGCCTCCCTAGTGCTTCCTGTCCGTGTTTTTGTTATGAGTAAAATGTATCCTGGTCAGTCCCTAACACAATTACACCAGAGAGGTGAACGTGGTGTGAAGAGATGAGTGATGATGAGTAGTACACTATGATTCAGCAGGACCGGGTCCCAGTGACATTGTTTTGACATTTGTAAATAGCTTGATTGAAATTAGGACCATGTTTGTGCATGTTTAACTTCATAAGGGATGCTCTAAGCTGTCTAATATGAATATGAGCAGAGACTAACATTTGCATCATGACTCTATTCATAGTAATAATTCTCTGTTTGTGTTTACATCTGCAGTGCCACAGGTCACAGCTGCCCAAAGAAATGTAGATTGCCAAATAGCTGAGAGGAAAGACTGTTAATCATGCTGCTCGAAAGCTACAGTTTCTCACATGAGCGATGGAATTATTTGTGTACACTGGAAACTGATGAAAAGAAGAAACTCAAACCTAGTAACATAGATGTGAGTAGACATCCCATGTGTGAGGTTGTGCCTCAAAATGAATTACTGCGTGGGAGCAACAGAAATCTATGTATATTACATGTATGTAAACAGGGGCACACTAATGCCAAGAAATGTCACAGAGAAAAAGGATCTCTTACAAAATGTTTGCTTTTCTATGTGAGCTAAACCATGACCCAAGAGAAGAGCTTGCTCCAAAGTGTAACAATGAAATCCAGAGCATCCACAGACGTATGCTATAAGACAAGGAAAGAGATCATCACTGGTATAAAATAATAAGTGTGTGTGAATAAGTCCCTTGTACATTAGGGCCAAAAATTTACAAATACTTTACATTAGGTTTCTGTTTTTTTTTAACACAAACCTGAAGCAAATTGTGGTGATGGCATCTACAATCCAACTCATTCGTGATTTGTGTTGGATTGTAACCAAAAGTAACTTTGGAACGTGCTGCTTTATGATACTTTGCATCAAGAATCAAGGGGGTGCTACTTGGATGGTGCATGGGCATTCGCATTCAGTCATTCATGTGTTATGATGCAAATCCCTATCTACAAAAAATGTAGACATGGATTTGCACCAACATCCTGTGCCTGCCTGAAGCAGGGGTAACTAGGAGGAATATTTTAATCTCTCCATGTTTTCCCTCTTTCCATGTGCACTGCATTCTGCAACACATATACAGTGTGGTAAACGCCTTTAAACATAGTTTTACAAAAACTATGATTACCACAACTCAGGCATGTCTACATTGACGCATGGCAGATAAAAGTGCACCAGAGCATGTAGAGAACAGAACAGCAAATGCACAAAGGAGGACACTGTTCCTAAGGAGGTATGCAAAGTATTGCTATCTCCTGAGAGGAAAAAGAAAAAGAGGAAAAGGGGCAGAAAAAGGGAAATAAGTAAAGTTAATAGATAAATAAACTAGGCCTTGGACTCCCAAAGTGTAAGGGAAGAACAAGTCTGTTCCTTATTGCCCTCACACACCCCGAAGGATGTCATGCTTCATCATCGGGCGGTTGCTCCTCGTTGGGCCGGCGCTGCAATGCCCAACGGGTCCCCCGAAGGGTCACTTTGTCGGAGATCTTCTGCGGACCGCCGTTTGGTGCATGCGAGAGTGTGGAGGGAGTCCTAAATGAGGAAAGTGCAAGTGTGTGTGGTGATTAAAAATGACTAAGGGTTACAACAAGATCTAATTTTAATAAGACGGAACCCGTGTCAAAATAAAAAACACGTAGGTTAAATGTTACCTATGAGGCGTAATGTGCCTGGGTAACTCAAAAAGGTCAAGGTCAACCTAGAGGCTAGTACCGGTGGGCTACAACTAAATAGTTGAAACTGCTACCTGATAAGAAGCCTAAAATGCCAGGAGAAGTACTCCAGAGGGCTAAGAACGTGGGAGGCCCGCACCTTACCGGGATAGAGCTTCGGGTGCCGGCTCGTCTAACACCTACCCGCACCTCACGTCTGCCCGACAACAAGAACAGAACAGCGCCATATCTTAGTACCTATGGAGCTGTTCTGCTCTCCAATTCACACAGAACGGCACAGTAACTTTACTTACTGCACTGTATTGCATGAGTTGTTGGTATATCTAGACATTTATCTGAACATGAAACAGCTATGGGCTACATGGGTTCTACCTGAGCTACCACAATATATTCAATTTGTTTTTTCATAGAAAGAGGTATGGGTGCTAAGATTAAGGTGTAATTTTATGAGAGGTGAGGGGCATATAATAAATTAAGAAGCATTATGCAGTGCCACCAAGAGATGTAAAGTGTAAGGTCTAGAGAGGATTTATATAGAAATGCATCAACTACTTATCACAAGATTGAACAGAAGATTCACACTCTGATTGGCAGTACTGCAACAGTCCCTCCAAGTGCATTATGGCAGATGTTTTACAGAACAGTCTGTTTCCTCACATTTTTCATAGTAGTCAACAATTCAAGCACAGCAAATACTGAATATCTGATTACATAAACATGGTTCACACATTTGATACTTGTCAGAAGAAAGCAGCGTCTGTGGGGTTGTATGACTTGTTGCTTTAGTTCCTATGGTCAAATACTCAATAATGCTCAGGTGTAGGCCGCCAGATCAGACAACTATCACTAGCTCCTACAGTGAATCAGGGTTTGTTTCAAATTAAAACAGAATGGTCACACACTGATTGTTAAGCCCACAACTGTACTCCCCTAGTACATGATTGTAGATGCACGCTGCTCCAATCTGATGAGTATCACATGTTTGTATTCCAATCCTCTCTGAGGTCAATAAACAGTACATAAACGCAATATTGATGAGTTACAACAGAGGGCACATTTATCTCCTACAATGCAGATGTTTGCTTTGGTTCACTTAGTGCAGATTGCTTGCAGTCTCCATTGTTACATGATATATTCAAGATAGAACAATCCCTTAGAAGATTTTTCCATGTGCTATCTGTACCCTGATATGCTTTTCAGGCTTATTAAAAGACAACAACATTTCAAAACCCATTCCTTTCCTCCCTGAGCATCAAGATGGTGTTGGCTTCTTTGACTTCACTGAGAGAACAAGGAAAGTAATCTGGAATTTCCAATGTACTCTCTGCCTCACAGCAGATAAATCAGGTGGCTTACTCCAGTGGGTAGTATGCTTTTTATGCTAAAGAAAGATATTATAGGATTTTCCACTATCTGGTAAGAAACTATTGAGGAAGTCAATTTAGAAACATTCTGACTCATCAAGGTTTTCATGTTTGTTCTGAGTTTTTCCCACTTGGCCTAAGTGATCTGATCCACACAATGCTGGAAAGGAAAGCATGAGTGAAAAGCTATTCCTTCAATCGTGAGCTCACCAGAACACACACTTCCTGACCCACAGGATGCAATCTATAGGAACTGCTGATAGGTTCAATTGTATGTGTCACCTATCTTCACAAACTGAAGATTACAAAAGACAAACCCAAATGCTTATCTTCAAATAATAGACATACCTGTCTCCAGATTCTTGTAGCACAATTTAAATACCTGTGTTTTGTGGAGGTCACATACGCAAACTTCATTCTTTGAAGTAGTTGCTTCCAGTGAACATTCTAAGGTCACAATTGTTGCTCATCATGCAAGTGATCTGGCCATCCAGCACTTTTAACATCTGCCTGCACATTTCCTTCTTCATAGTTTTATTTGATCATATTTCATAAAAGTTCTTTGTGGTTGCATTTTAGTGTAAAAGGCTGATATATCTCACAAATTGTTTTATCTACTTGTGGTTCTGTATGTAATAAATGAGTGTTTCTAGGTGTGCTGATGCCCTGTGATCACAATCTCTTCACTGGCCTTTGTACATTCTACTGCCTTTAGGGTAGCATAGTTAGGGCTGTCAAAAGAGTGCTGAGTGTACACTAGCTGAGACTGGTATAGTTATAACTATGTTGTTCACTCTTTTAAATGTTCTTTATACTGGTGAATGCTAGCAAATCAAACTGATGCATGACATCTAGGGTTTACACTGCATCTTTTTAGCTAATGGTTACACGTCACCATGCTGGTCTGGTAAATTAGGCTGATAGCAAATCACGTCTGTTAAAGGCTTTCATTAGCAAACCTATCTCTACTAAAAAATGGAACATTCTCAAAGTGTTTACACATCCTAAACTAGAGGTCTGCGTGAAGAACCTGGCAGCACATATATGCACATTTTACATCATACCCAAACCTAAGGTCCAGACCCGACTTGTGTGGAGTTCACCTAAATTAAAAGCACAGAATGGTCGCACACATATGAGTCATATGGTAGAGTGAAAAGGCAACTATTTTGCCATATTATTGAGTAATTGTTAGAAATGGCCCTTTCTCTGGTGCTTTTACTTAGCTTTTTGCTTTTGTCCCTCACGGTTTTCCACTGATTTATGTGCTAGTCTTAGGACTTTGAGCACTTTTGACCCTCCCAGTCAGTTCCAAAGCGGTGCGCTTGTCATATACATACTGGTGATTATTATATACATGATTGGCTGATTTGAGCTAGCTATAAGTCCCTGGTCAAGGGGTAAGACATATACCTAGGGCATGTAACTCAAATGCTGCTCTGTGGGCTTGCAACACTGGTTGTGCCACCCACGGAGGTAGCTCTTCAAATGTGCCACAGGTTTGACATGGCGGGCCAGGTTTGTGCAGGTTACTGTTACACGTCTTGACAGTTAAAAAGCTACTTGCCAAGATTCTGCATATCTCTTGCTTTATCTGAGTACTCCCTCAGGACAGGGTGCTGTGTCGGGAGGAGGTACAGCATGTGCGCAGGTGCACTACATGCACTAGCAGTGAATGGCACCGGATGGTGTGTTCAGTACGGTAGGGCCTGCCTCTCGCATTGGATTGGCATGCAGGATCGGTAAAAAGGCTATTGAGCTGTATTTCCTACATGCAGAAGAGTGTCAATATAGTGTTTGATATTGATGAGTTAGTAATGGTGAATCCTCTCTGGTGTTGCGAGTGGGTTCAACATTAATATGGTAGATATACCACTTTAGGAAAGTGAGCATTTCTGTGCTTATGGCTATGTGTACCTGTCAGAATAAACAAAGGAGAGAGGAGTATTAACCCGTTCGCGTTCCCAGCCAAATAGTACTATAAACAAAAATTGGAACGAGTCTCCTACCTATTTCCATCTGTGTTCTAAAGAACCACTACTTCAGTCTCTTTTCATTTCCAGAGACTTGGAGCCCCCAGGGTGTTTTAAAAGAACCCTCACTCACCTACCTTGTAGGTGACATGCTTCATCAATACTTACAAAGCTCCTGATCATTTTGATATGGATACCTCTTGTTTGTATCGTTATTTATGTATGCCTCTTGCCACCTGGGATACTGCAAGGGGGTGGGTGCCCTGCAGGCACTGTACCCTCAGCAAATCCAGAGAAAGATGGCTGGTACGACAAAAGCAAAGTCCTTCAGCAACTAACTTGATGTAAATAATATCGATTTTATGGTTTCTATTTTTTTAATGCTCTATATTTTATTTCTTTAACAATTTTGTATTAGTAATTTTATAGTGTTTCAATAATTGTTTTATGTTCAAATAATGTTTTTTTGTTTTAATATAATTTTTAGGAGTGGGATGTTGGGTTTAAAGGGGATAAGGGTGGGTAGTAATTTAAAAAAGTTGATGAAAAATGAATATAAATTTTAAATTTGTGTATATTTTAGGAGTGGGATATTGGGTTTATAGGGGAAATGGGTGGTGAATAATTTAAGAATGTTTGGATAAAAATAAATTTCAAATAATAAATTCAAAAACATATAATTAATAAAATATTATAAAATTATAATTTTTCATTTTTCTAAATTTTTAAATTATTTGTGTTGTGATATATTTTATGAAAAATATGTGAAAAATTAACGATTATTATTTACAAAAATTTAATTTGAATAAATTAAAAAAATATTATCATACATTTGTATTTGGAAATAAAATTTTAATAAAATTTAGTGATTAATTTAAAACATATTTTAAAATATTTATATATTCAAAATATTTGTTGAGAATTTGAAATTATTTAACAGTTTTAATTTTTTTTAAACAAAACATTTATTATATTTTTAAAAACTAATAAAAATGTAATAACAAATTTTTTGTTAAGAATATATATTTTTGTTCGTTTGAAAGATCAATATAGGGGGGGTTATTCAGTCCTTCCCGTAGTTTCATTGGATTTGTAGTTGGAATAGTAAATTATTATGGTTTACTATCCAGCACTTTCCCTGAGTTTAGTTGGATTTGGAGTTGGAATAGTAAATTATTATGGTTTATTATTTAGCACTTTTGTTCAGTATAGTTATTTTTGTTGTTGGGATAGTAATTTTTGGGGGGATATTATTCTGCTTTTTGTCAGAGTTTATTTTATTTGAAAGTTAGTAATAGGAATTTATTATTATTTATTATGTATACGTTTTTGTACAGTTTATCTGTATATCATAATAAGTTAATAGATATATGTTAGTTTTTATTTTTAACATTTCTGTATGTGAAAAAAATTATATTTTCATTCACAATTAAATTCTTTTCATTTTTTTGGTTAGCAAATTTATTATATCATTTAAAACATAAATCATAAATGTTGATGGTATTCATATTTTATTATAAAGTATAACATATGTGTAACATTCATTTTTCATGTATAAATGTTAAACAAATAATATATTTTTATATATAATTTTTTTTACAGTTTTGAAAAATAGTAAATTTTTTGGTACTATAGTCATGTAATGGTAAAGAAAAATATTTTTAATGTTTTATTTATGAACAGTTTAATTTTTATGATTTTTTATTTTTTGTAACAAAAAGAAAACATTTGCATACATTTTTTAACATTTTTATAAAACATTTTATATAATTTTATTATTTTTAAAAAATTGTATAATATGTATTTGACAAGGTTATATTTTATTATTTAATATATAGAATATTATTTTTAATAAAATAATATTTAATATGTTAAATAATTTACAATATTTTTAACAGAAATATTTTGTACAACATATATTTTTTTATCACATTTTTTATACATTGGATAATATATTTTAGCTTTGTTGGATAATATAACAATGTATATTTTTCATTTTTTTAAATTTATTTTAAACATTGGGAAAAATTATTGCAATACATATAGTTATACATATTAATTTAAAGATTATTTCTATATTCTCCATTGTTTTCTATGGGGAGTTAGTCTTTTTTTCATTTCAATTATTCGGCCATTTTTTTCTTTTTTTCTCACTTTTCTTTCTATCTGTTTCGTTTTTAGGTCATTTTGGAAGACGGTACCTCGCGGTTGGGAGCCGCTTTTCGTCCGTTCAGGTAAGTTTAATTTTATATACTTTTAACTTAGTTTTAGGGTAGGGGTAAGGTAGTAGTAGTGTTAAATAGATTAGTTAGGGCGTTATTTCATCGTTTTTGGTGTAGTTAGGTGTTGTTTTGGTAGTTTAGTGTTTTATATGTTGACAAAGTGTTGGGTATAACTAGAATGTTATGTAGTGTAAGTTATGTGTTTATAAATGTACCATTGTAAATTTAATGTTGATGTTAGTGTTTGTGGGTTTGTATTTGTGTTGTGGGTGGGTGTTGTTTTTTTTTTCTTTACAGGTTTTGTCTTTAGTGAACGGATGGATTTGCTGACAGCTTTTTTTTTTTAATAAAGGAAAATGTTATTTCTTGTTTGATAACAAGTTACTTTACATTTCCTTTTTTTCCCAGTTTGTTGGAACGGTTTTTTCTAAACTATTTTCGGGTTTTTGAGGGTTTCATCATTAAGAGGATTGCGGCGTTGGATTATTTTTGTACAGTTGTATTTTTGCATTTCTTTTTGGGTTTTGTTATCCAATGGATTCGTATTTAATTGGTTTGCTGTGGATGTTATCATTTTCGAGGATATTCTACTGCTACATAACTGTAAGTATTATTTTTTTTTACAACGGGTGGGAAATGTATCTCTTTTTTCATTGTTTGTTTTTTATTTAATATTTATATTATGCCATATAATTTTGTGCTATATTTTAAATTTTATGACATAATTATAATTATTAATTTTAAAAAAATGTGTTGTTTATATGTTTTATAGTTGTAAGATTTAAATTATGTTTACTATTTTGTTTAGTTTTAAGAATTGATTTAGCAATTATGTCTAGGTATTCTAGACCTTGTGTAGTTGGATACAACTTAGGGGCCGATTCCGATTCGGGCCGGAAAACATACCGACCGACTCAGTTCGGGAATATAGTCCGACCGACACGTACCGGCGCTGCCCGACCTGCGTAGTACGATGAAATGCATGTGAATCATGACCGACTCGTACGGAACACAAGCCGAACGACCGAACCGCACGGAAACAAGCTATCCGGCCGGGAAACTACGCAAATCGAACCGACCGACACACACCAGGAATGAACCCGACAGAAACGTACCCGCGAACTCTGACCCGCGCAGTACGATGCAATGCGTGTAAAACCAGACCGAGTCGCATGGAGCCCAAGCCGTACGACCGACACGCATACAAAACCCAGCCAAAGCAACCCAATACTCCGCGACCGACGCGTACGCCGCACATGAAACCTAGCAGAAACACAGCGTGAACGACTCGGAGAAGCTCGCACGAGACAATTGCAGCGTCCTACTCGGTCAGAAGAACGTCTCTTACATGCCCAAAAAATACAAAGGAAAAAATACAAAAAAAAGGGCCAAACAAGCAATGACAAAGCCAATAAATACTGGGGGGAAAAAACATGGAACAAAGACACACCCCCAACTCCACCCATATAAAGGCCACAAATCCCTACCATGATCCTTTGCAAATTCAACTGACCTGCCAGCACAGAACACCATCAGACAGCAACAACAGACACACTCACAGCTCATCCATCACACAAGCCACACACCATTAGAACCTCACAAATAGCACCCTCACATACACCCAGCAAAACCTACACTCACCCACCCTCACTTGCACACTCACACACACATCAATCCCCACCACCACCCATCACCATGCCCCAAAGAAGAATCCAAAGTTCCTAGACAGTGAATTGGAAGTCCTGGTAGATGAGATCCTCAGGGTAGAGCCACAGTTGTTTGGTACATTGGTCCAACAGACCCCCATGTCGCAGAAAACCAAGATGTGGGAGAGGATCGTCGACAGGGTGAACGCACAATCACCATGTTTGCGCACAAAGGAAGACATCCAGAACAGGTGATATGATGTGCGCAGGAGGGTCAAGGACCTACTAAAGAAGGATTACGTCTTGAGACAGCGCACCGGCAGTGGCCCTCCTGCCAAACCAGTATACCTCAGGCCCTGGGAGGAGAAGGTGCGGGCCATCCTACCACCAGTGAGCGTATATGGACTATCAAACATCCCAGAGCCTGGTGAATACACAACAAATATACACAATATTGTGTGACAATACACACACATCACTGTCAAGGGGATAGTCAAACCATGCACCCTTAGCAAATCCAGAGACCAAAAGATAATCATCCCAAGATGTGTATGTTAGTTAGATAAACACAATACATGCCATCTCATAGTGATATGTAACTGTGTCATGACATGTACAAACCTAACAACAAATAGAGCTAGGCAGTGGCACAAATCTAACCAACAAACACAGTCAGATATTTTGCCACCACTAGAACACCACCTCACAGGGAAGCTCACTGAAAGGAAGGAATTATGTGTATGCTGGGGAAGTCAGTGTAGCCAATAGCATGATGGGAGTTGTAGTCACAGATATTGGTCACCCTCACAATTGGCCCATCAACACCACTCTGAACCATGCTCACATTACAAGGAGTGGAAAACAACTGACAAGATGGCTGACACTGGGTACTGCTGTGTGGAGCACAAGGTCCTGCTGGGAACTGTGCACCAACAAACAACAGGACCACACTGTCAGCCATCTTGCCATTGCTGTCACACTCACACACAGTGAAGTCCACTCAAAAGGAAGGAAGTATGGACATGCTGGAAAGGGGGGTGTAGGCAATAGCATGATGGGAGTGGTAGTCACAGATATTGGTCACCCTCACAATTGGCCCATCAACACCACTCTGAACCATGCTCACATCACAGGGAGTGGAAAACAACTGACAAGATGTCTGACACTGGGTACTGCTGTGTGGAGCATAAGGCCCTGCTGGGAACTGTGCACCAACAAACAACAGGACCACACTGTCAGCCATCTTGCCATTGCTGTCACACTCACACACAGTGAAGTCCACTCAAAAGGAAGGAAGTATGGACATGCTGGGAAGGGGGGTGTAGGCAATAGCATGATGGGAGTGGTAGTCACAGATATTGGTCACCCTCACAATTGGCCCATCAACACCACTCTGAACCATGCTCACATCACAGGGAGTGGAAAACAACTGACAAGATGGCTGACACTGGGTACTGCTGTGGGGAGCACAAGGCCCTGCTGGGAACTGTGCACCAACAAACAACAGGACCACACTGTCAGCCATCTTGCCATTGCTGTCACACTCACACACAGTGAAGTCCACTCAAAAGGAAGGAAGTATGGACATGCTGGGAAGGGGGTGTAGGCAATAGCATGATGGGAGTGGTAGTCACAGATATTGGTCACCCTCACAATTGGCCCATCAACACCACTCTGAACCATGCTCACATCACAGGGAGTGGAAAACAACTGACAAGATGGCTGACACTGGGTACTGCTGTGGGGAGCACAAGGCCCTGCTGGGAACTGTGCACCAACAAACAACAGGACCACACTGTCAGCCATCGTGCCATTGCTGTCACACTCACACACAGTGAAGTCCACTCAAAAGGAAGGAAGTATGGACATGCTGGGAAGGGGGATGTAGGCAATAGCATGATGGGAGTGGTAGTCACAGATATTGGTCACCCTCACAATTGGCCCATCAACACCACTCTGAACCATGCTCACATCACAGGGAGTGGAAAAGAACTGACAAGATGGCTGACACTGGGTACTGCTGTGGGGAGCACAAGGCCCTGCTGGGAACTGGGCACCAACCAACAGCAGGACACCACTGACTGACATCCTGAAAGCCAACTTGCACTCCCTGCAATGGAAGCACGTTCCATGGTGGGATATCTGGCTGGGTGGGAAGGAGGACTGACAGCTCTGACCATAGTCACCAGCAGCTTTTCTCACACACACCCTTAACACAAACTCCACACAACTCACCTGGGAGAATGCAATGCCTCACACTCTAATTAAATATCCCACAAAGAACAACCAAACTGGGTTATGCTGTGTGAAGCACAGGAACACTTATGGGACTTGTAGCCAAACAAACGCCAGGACAACACTGTCAGCCATCCTGTCAGCACAGGCACACAGCCCCACAGGGAAGCTGAGTCAAAAGGAAGGAAGTATGGGCATGCTGGGAAGGGGGGTGTAGGCAATAGCATCATGGGAGTGGTAGTCACAGATATTGGTCACCCTCACAATTGGCCCATCAACACCACTCTGAACCATGCTCACATCACAGGGAGTGGAAAACAACTGACAAGATGGCTGACACTGGGTACTGCTGTGTGGAGCACAAGGCCCTGCTGGGAACTGTGCACCAACAAACAACAGGACCACACTGTTAGCCATCTTGTCATTGCTGTCACACTCACACACAGTGAAGTCCACTCAAAAGGAAGGAAGTATGGAAATGCTGGGAAGGGGGGTGTAGGCAATAGCATGATGGGAGTGGTAGTCACAGCTCAACATCCCCCACCCACATGGCCCAGCAAGCTCACACTGAAGCATGCACACCTCACAGGGAGTGAAAAGCCACTTCAAAGATGTCTGACAATGGTGCTCTGTTTTGGGGAGCACAAGGCCCTGCTGGGAACTGGGCACCAACCAACAGCAGGACACCACTGACTGACATCCTGGGAGTTAAGCTGCACCCACTGCAAGGGTGGCATGCTTCATGGTGGGATAACTGGGCTGGGGGGAGAAGGAGGGCCGGATGTCCACCAAATACCACCAATGCTGGCCATGCACACACCTCAACATTCACATTGAAATGCTTCAGGTTGGCAGGACAATGTGCTACACCAATATCAACCTCTGACTGTGACAACTTAGGACAATGCAATGTACAGGCCCGCATCCAGAGGTACAGTCACAACTGTCAGGTGTTTGAACCATTGATGCCTGTAGAAACATAACATACATTGTGTGTCTCTTCCAAAAACAGGTGATGATGGGGACACAGCAGCAGACGATGAGGAGTCCCTGTCCCAGGCTCCGGGGGACACTGAGCTCACTGGTGTGGAACAGCCTCTGCCCTCCTCGGATGGCGAAGACATACCTGGCACCTCCGGTGTGAGTCATCATGCAGCACCAGCAGGACCAACATCTGCACCCCCTGCACCCACTCCTCCAACAACTGCCAACACACAGACCACCCCCTCCGACACAGACAGACCAAGGACCACCAATGACAACAGCACAGGGACCCCGGCCCACCGTGGAGCAACGGACAACAACCCCAGTACCAACCCCCAAGGGGGCCTAGGGTCACCTGTGCGTGCCACCACGGGTCCCGCACGTGTGGCCAGGGGTGGTGGGAGGGGTGGTAGGCATAGGTCGCTGTTTGCAGAGGGGTCTGGACTGCATGATGACCCACAACTGGTACGCATTGCTGATGCGTACCAGAATAGCACTGGAGAGGTCAGCCAGGTAGTGGGGATCCTCAAGGACATTCAACAGCAGCAGGCTGCCCATCATGCCCGCTTGGACTCACACATGTCCCGTGTGGAGACACACATGTCCCGTGTGGAGACACACATGTCTGGCATGGAGTCCAAGTGGGACACATTGCAAGAACTGACAGCGGTGCATAGGGACATATTGACATGCCTCCGCCAGATTAGCACCAACATGGCCACACCTCCCTGTGTGCCCACAACATCTGGTGCTGCAACAACTGCAACTGCCACAGGGAGGGAGGATGACTCTGGCGGAGAGTCCTCTGCACCGCAGCAGCCTGCACGTTAGGGTCCCCCCCGAAAGAAGAGGGGTCATCCGAGGAAGGAAAACTGAGAGGCTGATGGCCATGTACATCCCCCAGGAACCCAACACATGTTCTGGAAATTCTCCTTTGTGTGCAAGCTGTTCACCCTGTCGAATGCAACCCAACTCTCCCACATGACATGGGGAGTTTAAGTTGGACCAATGTATCAGATGACTGTGGACTTTACTCAGGACATTTCTGCTACCAACACTTCCAACTCATCTGGGAACTTTGGATTCCAATCCCAATGTACAGCACCCACCATCCTGTGCACTATCCTCACACATGTATGTAAATAAACTCACTAATACACCATACTTGCCTCTGTTGTGATTCCAACGTGGTTTCTGTCATGGAGATGATGATCTGCTAAATGACACTGTGCATGCTAACTGCTACAGCAAGTTCAACACCGTCATGTGAGTCATGGCGACGTGACACATATGAGGGAGACACACCACTAGGGCTACACAACACATAGACACCAGGGCCATCTGACTCATCGCCTATACTGATGTTGCCAGGAAATACAGTGGAATGCACAGACACCACACCTATTCAGAATCTGTGTTAACTAGCCCACAGGTGCAGTAAGCAAATGTCAGTCAGATGTGTGACCACAGACAACGCACATCCCAAAGTGAAGCACAGGTTTATTACACATTTGCAACATGTTGTTTCCACTACAAATGCAAGGTAATCACATGTGGCAGTGGCCACACAGTCAACAAGTGTAGAAGAAATAAAGTCCAGGGGTGTGTGGCACATCACCTGTAGGGAAACGACTGCTTCCACCCTGAAAGCTGAATCATGGTGTCGGGGGATCCGACTAGACCAAACAACTCTGAAAGTACCCTGTGAAGGACAGACATGACACACAGTAAAAAGCACTGAGGAACAGGACAGAACTGCAATACTCATGCACAATACATGTCACAAGATACCCACACAAAACCAAGTTAGCATGTCAACACTGTTGGGGAGTACAGACCACCTGTAAGGACACATCGCTGCACGCATCCAGTCAAGTAGCACATGGCCACACTCAAACAGCACCAGAGCACCACCAACACATATCATGCAAACTCACATCATTGACATGACATCTCTGGATACTCACATTCAGCTGAAGAAGTTGGTGATGAGCTGTGTGTGGACATCACCCTCATCATCATCATCATCATCACTGGCATCGTGGCCCAGGCCAGGATCCTCCACAGGTGGCGGATGTTGGTCATCGTCATCCAGGATGAGAGGCAACTCCTTCCGCACTGCCAGGTTGTGTAGCATGCAGCAGACGATGACAATCTTGCACACCTTTGCTGGGGCATATGGGAGGGCCCCTCCTGTCTTGTCTAGGCAGCGAAAGCAGCTCTTCAGGAGACCAAATGTCCGCTCGATCACTCTCCTGGTCTGACCATGTGCCTCATTGTAGCGCATCTGGGCTGGTGTCACAGGGTTAATGAGGGGTGTCAGCAACCACGGCATGTTGGGGTATCCGGAGTCACCTACATACAGACAATTGCACATTAGCTGAGTTGGAAAAGAGGGCGGAATACTACATTGCAGAACACACACAATGGTACAAAGTCAGTACACACCGACAAGCCAGGCACGCTGGTTCTGCATCTGTGACATCATCCTCGGGATGCGACTACTCCTCATCACGTAAGCATCGTGTGCAGAACCGGGGAAACGGGCACACACGTGTGAGATGCTCATATCTGCAAGACATACCACCAGAGCATTGATCGAATGGTAATGTTTCCTGTATGCCTGCTCATGTGCCTGTGGTGGTACCAAAGCAACATGTGCCCCATCAATGGAGCCAATGACATGTGGCATCCTCCCCAGGGCATAGAAGTCACTCTTGACGTCAGTGAGTTGTTGACGTTTAGGGAAATAGATGTTCTGGTTCAGGTATCTCAACATTGCCTCCAAAACATTGCGTAGCACACAGCTGAACATGGTCTGTGACATCCCACCAGCAGACGCCACAGTGTGTTGAAAGGTACCGGTGGCAAAGAAGTGTAGGGCTGCCATCACCTTCACCTTGGGGGTCAGCGCTGTAGGGTATGGCCGGCCAGGTTCCAAATGTGGGGCCAACCGCACCGCCAATTCCTCAATCAGCGGCCTGTTGAAGCGGTACCGTCGGATGCAGTCACGTTCAACCATCATTGCAAGGTCAGGGAATGGTCTATGGACAGCTGGTGCCCTGCAGTGCATAGGTGAAGAAAGAAAGATTGTCAGTCACCCCACAAATGTGGCATAGACCATACTCAATATCACATGATACATCATTACGAGACACAAGTACCTGATGTGTGTGCCGTTCTGTAAGGACATGTATGGCACCTACATGGCCAACATCTAACATCACAGTTCAACATGTGTTGACAACAAGTTCAAGGTTGTGCTATGGGATATCATTAGGCTGTGTCACAGTACCCATGTACTGCTGTCACGTTCCAAACACACACCACAGTGACATGTGAGGACAGATGTGCCCCAGGCATCACAGCTCATTGACAGGTAGATTCCCAGGGACCCTGTATTGCCACATGGACACTGGCATGACATGGCGTATCATGTACACGTCAGCAAAACAACCATGACTCCCACAGGTAGTGGCCCCTGTTGCCTCTGCAGGACAGACATGGACGTCTGTGACACACACACGCACAACATCAAAGTCCATGCACAAACAACGTGGATGTGGAGACTGTCTCCCATTGTGCACATGGAATCAGAGACATCGGAAACACAACATGCACACAGACTGTGGAGGGCCATCACTATTGTGGCAATGGGTCACCCTGTGACGTACATACCTTCCCACATGGGACTCAGGGGGTATGTGACATGACATACACATACACAACCTGGAAATGTGACCATGCCACATGCTCTGAAATGAACAGTTGCACACCACAGTGGTCATGTGCACAACACACAAAGGATTCTGTCCCCATGAACACGTGCACAGCCTGGGAGTGGCTGCCCCCAAGTGCCACCCAAAAAACCACATGTTGACCCCCATACACAGAAAAGGTAATGCAGCCTTACATGCCTTAGGATACAGTGTGGACAGGCTGTGGTGTTGAAGGTGTGCCCCTGAGTCCCTGGCAAGTAAATGTGGCTGGCATACGTTCACCAGTGACAACCATGGTGACATATGCGAGTGACTTGTACAGGGACGCGTCGTACAGCAATGGACCGATCCCTGTGCAAGCATTGGCCATTGCATATGATGTGGACGGATGCGTGTTGTCATCCGAAATACGCGTTGTACAGCAATGGACCGATCGGTGCGCACGCATTGGACATTGCATATGATGTGAACGGATGCGTGTTGTTTTCGAAATACGCGTTGTACAGCAATGGACCGATCCGTGCGCACGCATTGGACATTGCATATGATGTGAACGGATACGCGTTGTACAGCAATGGACCGATCGGTGCGCACGCATTGGACATTGCATATGATGTGAACGGATGCGTGTTGTTTTCGAAATACGCGTTGTACAGCAATGGACCGATCGGTGCGCACGCATTGGACATTGCATATGATGTGAACGGATACACGTTGTACAGCAATGGACCAATCGGTGCGCATGCATTGGACATTACATATGATGTGAACGGATGCGTGTTGTTTTCGAAATACGCGTTGTACAGCAATGGACCGATCCGTGCGCACGCATTGGACATTGCATATGATGTGAACGGATACGCGTTGTACAGCAATGGACCAATCGGTGCGCACGCATTGGACATTGCATATGATGTGAACGGATACGCGTTGTACAGCAATGGACCGATCGGTGCGCACGCATTGGACATTGCATATGATGTGAACGGATGCGTGTTGTTTTTCGAAATACACGTTGTACAGCTATGAACCGATCGGTGCGCACGCATTGGCTATGGCCTGACATGGTAACGGACGCGTTTTCGAAGCTTGTACGAGTTGGATGCAGTGAATTCAGTTGGCCAGCCACAACAATGTTGCAAATTCATGGGTGTCATGAAGTTAAACTTTTGAATGATGCTGTGGGCGTGTATAAGTGGTGCAATTCCATGGATTGGCCAGATTCAGAAGATGCAAACGACTTGGACCTATCACTTTGGACACATGGGACAGTATCTGCCTCTGCAGCACACATATAATGCTGGCTGTTCCCCTGAGAGCTCACTTGCCTGCACTACATGCTCCAGGACGACATCTGCCACCAACACTGCTGCTGTCTCTGCATCCTCTGGCTACTGCAATGGCACGTACTGTGGATAGAGCCCCAGCCTTCAGCGCTGAGGAGAACCAGGCCCTGCTGGACAGCCTCCTTCCACAGTACAGCAAGCTGTATGGGAAACCAGGGGAGCAGGTGAGTGTGCTGTCCACTGCCTTACTAATTGTGCATGTTGTCTGACTAGCAAGATGTACAGTGTGTACACCAGTGGGTAGCATGCTCACTGAGTAGTTGTCACCCCCAAAGTGTGTAGTCACATGCACTGAACAGGTATAGTGCAGTAACAGTGCATTCCAACAAGGTTTTACTTCCCAGGCAATGATACCATGTAGTAACTGCTGGCAAACTGTTCATAGCCATAGTTGCACTACCTGTGTAGATCATATGCCCCTGTGATTGAGACATGTATATCCAACTGTGTGATGCACGGAAATGTTGCATGTGTAGTAATGGCCTTTTCACTTTGTCATCCTCACAGGTTGATGCCCACCAGAAGCAGGAGATCTGGCTGACCATCGTCCGGGCAGTGCGATCTGTGGGGGTCTACAGGCGCAGGATCCGCAACTGCCAGAAGAGGTGGCAGGACCTTCGGGGCTGGACCCGGAGGATCGCAAGGGTCCAGCTCAAGCTGTCGCCTCCTTGCAGGAGGGGCGGACACTGGACCCTGACCCCCCACATGCTCCGGATCCTGGCGGTGGTCTTCCCTGACCTGGATGGGCAGCTGAAGGCCAGACAGCAGCAAGGAGGGTGTGAGTGCTAGTCTCAACTGTGTACTATGACTGACATGCTCTATGCACTCCTTTAGCCTGGTTCCACTTCCACAGTACAACTGTCATGTCGTCCTGGACTCATGTCCCTCACTTGTGTCATGCCCCCTCCTCATCTGATACACAGGTGTGGCCCTTACAGTCTGTGACTTAGGTCACTTGGGTACTGTGTACTTGCAGTTACCTGTGGTTCAAGTTGGGGACAGCATCAGTTACAGGAACTTTGTGGTGGGCTGCATGGGTGGTACAATTGCTCACATTGCCTGTGATCTGACATGTACTCTGGGTATGGCTTTAATATGTGTTCCAATTAATGCTCTGACTCACCACATGTCTGGGGTATGTGCCACACACCCATGCTGCTGCAGAGAACAAGGTAGGGGCCTCAGAAGTATGTACATCATGTGTGTGACACATGCATAGCCACCTGCCTAGTGTTCAGGGTAATACCATGTTGCACATGGACCAGGACTGTAATGCCTACTCCGTACATCGAAGGCACTCTGTTCTCCCACTCCCGTGTGTCAGCATACATATTGGGCATTGTGAAGAGTGCACTCAGGTGTGTGCCTCTGTGTCACCGTGGTGTGGCCTTGCTATTTGGACTCCTGGAGTGTTTAACAATTTGGGGTGGGCAGCCATCTGAGTTATGACTATGGGATCTGCACATAGGTCAATGCATAGGTCTCTAATCCCTTGACTGTGCACAATGTTGTATGAAACATTGAGGTGCAGGCAGCTTTGGTTAATTCTCATCAGACGGTGAAGTGCTCATGTGTATGGATTTGTGTTTGCAGTCACTCAAATGTCTCATTTGATTGACGTGGGATCATCTCAGTCCTCATGATGTGGGTGGCCAGGGGTGCACATGTGCACCTGTCAGCTACAGGGCTTACATTTCTAAAACTCCCCTGATTGTGACACAGTGCAGACTGGTGTTGTGTGTATGCACTGCCCCTGTGACAGGAGACAGTTATGACTGACTTGCCAGACAGGCCTGTGCCATGACATTCCAATCACAAAGGGTGATCCAGCAGTGGTGTGATATGTCCTGCATGCACACCATTGTTGCATTGTCTATCAGGACATGAGGACATCGTTGTGTCTGGTGATGGAAGCAAAACCCGCATATCAACAGAGACTTTGCCCATCAGTTTTCCTGACACATGTACTGAGTTAGTGGCAGGAGATGGCATGTGTTTGGAGTGACACATTTCCATATATACTCTTGGATGTCCAACAACTGTGTATGTGGTGCATGTGTGCACATATGATTAGTCGCATACAACAGGCAGCAGACAGATGGGTGCATGGACAGGTAGGATATGTGTGGCATGACTGACTGTCAGGCAGACAATGGGCTTCTTCAAATCCGTGTCAGCATTAATTGCAATGTCTAGCAAATGATGGCAGGGCTTGCTCTGTGATGTGCTGTACTTACTGTGGTGTGTGTGGTCAGTACAGGTGACTAATGTTGCTCTGTTTATCCTGATTGTTTGCAGATACATCCACGGCCACAGGAGGAGACAGCTCCATGGACCAGGAGGAGCGGCAGAGCCAGACTGGGTCCACTGCAGGGGAGAGCGAGGGACCCAGTGGCACGGAGGGTGAGGGGAGCCACACTGAGGGGACCTCAGCTACGACCACCTCGGCTGGGGAAAATAGCACTTCCAGTGAGGACTCCCTTGTGGAGGCGGGTGTCAGCAGACCTGAGGAAACGGCAAGCAAGTCTGTCCCCGCCACCACCACCATCTCCACCCTCCCATCTGCTCCCATCCCACATGTCCGTGGAGGCTCCCGTGTAGGGGAGCGTGTCTCCTTCATGCCAGGCACCGCACCCCCTGCCTCTGTCCCCCCTGCTGCCCTGAGTGTGAAGTCTGTGGACTTACTTAAGCAGATCCATGTAGGGCAGACATCAATGTTGAGTGTCCTCCATGCACACACAGGTCTTTTGACACAACTGGTGTCATTCATGGAGGGCATGTCATCTGGCATGTCTGCCCTACATCGGACCAATCAGTCCATGGCCTCCTCACTGATGGCAGCAATGTCCCTCCTGCAACAGTCCCTCACCCCTCCTACCTCTGCCCCATCCACAATCCCCAGCACCCTACCTGTCCCAAGCACACACACACCGGCACGCACCAGTACAGACACAAGCGGCACACAGACACACAAGCCAAAATCCAGACGCACATGCACGCACAGTCAGGGGACTGATACCTCACTCACAGGGGATGGGGCCCAGACACACACACACGCATCCACGAGCACTGCGCAGTCCTCAGATACCTCTCCCTCCAAAAGCCCTTCCCTTGCCTCACCTGCAACCCCCCCCAGAAGCTCTTCCTCTGTGAGCTTGGCCTCTTCCCCACAGATACACCTGACACGAAGTCCAGGCGGAAGAGGCGACCACCACACACAGAGGGGAGTGCCCCTCACACCCGGACACCCTCCCCCAGGCACAGGCAGACAGAGGACCCCATTCGTAAGTCCCCCCGGACCAGGAAGGGCAAGACCCCACCACCACCACCACGCAGCTCCACCACACAGTCTCTCTCCTCCATCCCCCAGGCCACCACTGCACAGGTTCCACCACCACACCCTGCCCCAGGTTCCCCCACACACCGATACCGCATCCCCAAACTGCTTCGGCCCTCCCCCCTACCACTTGCTCTTCCACCCCAAACCAGATGCTCTGCCTGTTTGTGCCACTGGTGTGGAGACCAGGTCCCCCCCTCTGTCCTGCCCACCTCATCTGCCCCCCCTTCCACTCCCTTGGAGTTATGCACTGCAGTGGAGTCCACAACCACCCCGTCTGACTCGGGCACTGCAGTGGGGACCCAGTCCACTCCATCTGACCCGGCCACTGCAGTGGTTGCAGCACCCACACCATCTGTGTTGTGCCCTACAGTGGTGCCGGCCCCCACTGAGTCAGACACCTACACTGCAGTTGCCGGTGACACTCCTAAACCCACCACCCCTTCACTGCCTCCTTCTGGCATCCCCTGATCCTGTCCCTGCGGTGCCTGGCCTGCCCCTTGTATGCCCCTCCGAGGGGGATGTCCGTCCGTACCTGTGCAGGCAAGCAATGGGTGACAAGTTCTCATGGATCACCCTGGTTTGACTGTGTATTTGGACTGGCCATTGGCCTTAGTTTCTTTTGGACTTCAAGTTTTAATTTAACATTTGCTGAATAAAGCCTCTTTGGATGTACATGATGTAGATGAGTATCATCATGCATTTTCAGTTGTAATAGTGTTCAGATCAGGAAAATGAAGTGTTGCTGTGATGGACTCCATGTGGTCCATGGGATATGTGTCCTAATGTAGTCTGGATCTATAGCATCCTTTGCTGCAGTCTGAGGGTGTAATGTTCAGCAATTGACACAGGGATGTACGTTTTGCATTTGTAAATTAACATCTTTGGCTTACACTGATGCACATCTGGTGGGCTTACCACTGTTCAATGTTTCTATTTCCCTGACTGTGTGCCCATCTCCACTGGACATGCAGTTTGGCACATCAATGTTGAAGGACTCATCTGTGTATACAGTGCAACTTGCTTGACACGTGTTTAGGGTGTATGCAGATGACTGACGTGATACTCCCGTACCCAGGCTGATGTGAGCACAGCCTTCAGTGTGTTGTAGTTGTTGACTCACTGACCGAGTGTTCTGCTGACATGTTTGAGTCGTGCACAGACAAGGTTTGGCACAGCGGACCTTCCACAGGAGTGGAGTGCCCTCATGGCAGTGTGTAATCCCGTGACATTGCCTGGGCCCGTGTTGTGTGTTGTGTGAGCATGTCTGTGTGTGTTCCCTTCCCTTTTCCTACACAGTCTGTGTCCCTAGGGATGTTCCTGTTTGTGATGCTTGGTGAGTTGTCCTGTGTTCATCCAGCATCTTGGACCTGGTTTCTCCGGGATGTGGGTGCATGGCAAACTAATGTTCATCAGGTTGTCATCCCTAGTTGTCTTTGTTGTCAGGGCTGGGGATGTGGGCCAACGCAGATGGGACACAGTCAGGATTCCCCTTGGCACTTGTTGGTTACACAAGTCATGTAATTTACAGTTTGTGGTAGCTTTCAGTGATTGTGACACGTTGTGTGTGTGACTGCTGCCGCTCCTCAGGGTCAGAGCTGCAATGTTGGAAGTTGTCTATGTGTGTTCTTTGTGGGTGACCTTGGCTTCTTCATTGGTGTGTGACTGTGGCCGGGATCCCATTGGTTGGGGTGGATTTCACGACATGCCCATGTACGGCGTACTGTGCAGTGTGTCAGACATTCACGAGTCTTGTTGACTGGCCATGTGTGATGGGTTTTGCACCTTAGTTCCCTCCACCCCCCCTGGGATTGTCATGGGTGCATGTGCAATGTCACCGGTCCATGTGAGCTTCACAGCTGCATATTGTTGGAGATCAAGGTGTGTGGTGTTGAGTGTGTGCAAATGTCAGTTGTTGCACGGCTAGACCCCTACCTCCATATTGGCCTTGGCTGACAGGCCGTGCTGATTGATTTGTGCTTGTGTAGGTGTGATGGTAGTTAGTTGCTCAGGACACATGGCTGTGGTTCACAGTGTGAACGACAGCTACCTTTGTCATCACAGTAGGATTATCCTGCAGGCTAGTGTCACCACAATGTGGGGTCCCTGGGAGTAGTGCTGTGGTGGGTCTGTCTCTTGCTGTGTTAGTTGCTGTTCCTACAAGCTTGTGTGACATGTGGTATTTGGGCTCCCTCTCATCTAACAATGCCTGATTGCCCACATAGGGGAATCCGATCCATGAGTTACTTTTGTGTGGCACTGTATACACATCTGTGTAATTGTGATTCAGGCCTCCTCATGTGTTGTGTGGTTGCCTGGGGACACTGGCACACCCCCCCATCACCTGTTGTGTTTGATATGCAGTGTGAGGCTGACTGTTTGTGTTTGTGCATCTGCACCACTGCATTGGCATATCTTTAGTGTGCCATTGGCTGTATGTTGTTTGGTGGATTTCCCCTGCTGTCCCTGGGACTCCTAGGTCATCAGTCAGCACAATGATCAGGGTTTGTATGTCCCATTGCTGCCATGGTATGGTATTTGTTCACCTCACATCTACAGTCTCCACAGGATATCTAAATTTGTGTGTCCATTGGTGCAGATATGTGGGTCTGCATTATGATGGTCACTTGTGTCATTGTGTAATTGATAAATGTTGACAATGTCAGCCCCCATGGGTGATGTTTGTCTGCACATGGCCAAAGGTATGTCTTATTTGCACTGCACTGTTTGCCTCACCCAATCTATGTTGCTATGGGACACAAGCACTACTTTGCCCCTGATATGTTTGTTGTTGTGTGACCAGGAATCATCCATGCTGTTTGGCAGTTGCAGCTTTTTCCATGACAACACTTACCTTTTGATCACTGTGATGATGTGGGTTTAGACCCCATTGCCACAATGTTCAAAATGTGCTTCAGCTATGGACCCCACACTTACCTTTTGGTCACTGTGATGATGGGGGTTTAGACCCCATTGCCACAATGTTCAATTGGGCTTCAGCTATGGACACCACACTTACATTTTGGTCACTGTGATGATGGGGGTTTAGACCCCATTGCCACAATGTTCAAAATGTGCTTCAGCTATGGACCCCACACTTACCTTTTGGTCACTGTGATGATGGGGGTTTAGACCCCATTGCCACAATGTTCAATTGGGCTTCAGCTATGGACACCACACTTACATTTTGGTCACTGTGATGATGGGGGTTTAGACCCCATTGCTACAATGTTCAATTGGGCTTCAGCTATGGACACCACACTGACATTTTGGTCACTGTGATGATGGGGGTTTAGACCCCATTGCCACAGTGGTCATGGTCTGCTTGCATTGTGGAGGCCACACACATTTATGTGTGACACATGTGATAGCGGGTCACATTGTATGTTCATTGTCATGTTAAGTGTTGTAGGCATTTGACACAGACTATACACGCTTGTCATGATGTTGGGGTGATGTCTTTTTCTGACATTCCTCATGTTGGAGTATGCTGGTTGTGTCATGCATTACCCGTCCTATGAGTGGGGATGGTAGTGGTGGTAGGCATCCAGGCCACCATGAGTAGGTGTGGTGGTAGTAGTAGGCATCCAGGCCCCCATGAGTAGGGGTGGTGGTAGCGGTAGGCATCCATCCCCCTATGAGTGGGGATGGTAGTAGTGACAGGCATCCAGGCCCCCATGAGTAGGGGTGGTGGTAGTGGTAGGCATCCAGGCCCCCCTGAGTAGGGGTGGTGGTAGTGACAGGCTTCCAGGCCCCCATGAGTAGGGGTGGTGGTAGTGACAGGCATCCAGCCCCCCATGAGTAGGGGTGGTGGTAGTGACAGGCATCCAGCCCCCCATGAGTAGGGGTGGTGGTAGTGGTAGGCATCCATCCCCCTATGAGTGGAGATGGTAGTAGTGACAGGCATCCAGGCCCCCATGAGTAGGGGTGGTGGTAGTGGTAGGCATCCAGGCCCCCCTGTGTAGGGGTGGTGGTAGTGGTAGGCATCCAGGCCCCTCTGAGTAGGGGTGGTGGTAGTGGTAGGCATCCAGGCCCCCATGAGTAGGGGTGGTGGTAGTGGTAGGCATCCATCCCCCTATGAGTGGGGATGGTAGTAGTGACAGGCATCCAGGCCCCCCTGAGTAGGGGTGGTGGTAGTGGTAGTCATCCTTCCCCCTATGAGTGGGGATGGTAGTAGTGACAGGCATCCAGGCCCCCCTGAGTAGGGGTGGTGGTAGTGGTAGGCATCCAACCCCTTATAAGTGGGGATGGTAGTAGTGACAGGCATCCAGGCCCCCATGAGTAGGGGTGGTGGTAGTGGTAGGCATCCAGGCCCCCTGAGTAGGGGTGGTGGTAGTGGTAGGCATCCAGGCCCCCTGAGTAGGGGTGGTGGTAGTGGTAGGCATCCAGGCCCCCATGAGTAGGGGTGGTGGTAGTGGTAGGCATCCATCCCCCTACGAGTGGGGATGGTAGTAGTGACAGGCATCCAGGCCCCCCTGAGTAGGGGTGGTGGTAGTGGTAGGCATCCATCCCCCTATGGGTGTATATGGCATTGGTGATAGCCATCCCGCCCCTATGGTTCTGCTGTTGCTAGTGTACATCATTTCTGCATCCCTATGTGTGTGTGACATATGTCGGGTACGTGTCGTTTGTTTGTGTTGTGGGTGTTTGACTTACCGTCTGCGCCGTACGCATCCGTACCGGTCCCGGTAATAGATGTAGAGTATTGGTAGGACCTGCGCGATGGGATTCATGGTTGGGTCGTCTCGTTCGGGTTTCTCGTGGCTTCGACTCGTACTCGTCGCTGGCTTGTTCGTCTCGTCGCCGTGGATCTTCTTGTGGCGCGAATCGGAGCTTATGTGCAGCTCTCCCGGATGCTCTGACGTGCCGGACGTAGCGACGGGTTCGGCGCGTACGGAAGGCGCATCGTACTAGTCCGGCCGGAAGGTGCTGTGTATTTGCTTCCGTGCGACTCGATTCGGCGTTTACGGATCCGGCTCGGGTGGGGAACTGGAGCTGGAATGGGTAAGTACGGCTCGCTCGGAATCTGAGCCGTTATGCGCATCGTACTTGCTCGTTCGGACGACTGTTCGAATCGGTCGGGAAACACGCGTTCGGCTTGGTTTTTTTCCGGACGTATAGTGTTAGGTGCGCTTCCGGCCGGGATCGGAATCGACCCCTTAGTTTTATGTTGCAGGTATTCGTACATGGTTTTAGTTTGTTTGCTTTGTTTAGGGCCTATTTTACTTAGTGATTGCCCTAGTCTGAGTTCCTGGTAGCTCTGTTCTTTTTTAATTAGTTTGTGTAGTGTTAGTTGTCCCGTTTCTATTGTGGCTTGGAAGGCATTATGCCATCCTTCCACCGCGTTGTTTGTTTTGGCTTTTTGAGCCACAGTACTGGCATTTACGTTCCACCAGGGGATCTGAAATTCAGGTTGTCTACGGTGTCCTGACCTATGTAACCTTCCCACCCAGGTGTCTTTGAAGTAGTCTAGGAAGGCAGTTAATTTTGATTCATTAGCTTGATAGAAATTACTTTCTATAAGTAAGTTGTAGTGATTGGCTACTTCAGTAGTTGGGACATAGGCCAGGGCTATTAATTTTTTATTTGATAGGCAAAGTTGCTATTTGTTGAATAATCTATGCTCAAAGTAGATTTCTGTAGGTGCCTCCATATGCTCTGATTAAAATGGTAATAGCAACCTTGTATTGCAGTGTGTGGGTATAGTTTGAGGATGAATTGAATCATTGCCTGCTCAAAGTCTATTATGATTCTTTGGGGACAGTAATTTTCTGTGAATTGTTTAACTATAGTTAGTAGTTCTACATAAGTAGTGTTCTGTTTAATAGGCAGTAATGCGTAAATAAAGGGGATATTTGTCTCTTCATATTCTCAGTGGATGGTATATAGCTGATAGAATGGTTTGGGGCAAACTTTATGGGCCCGATTCCGATCTCGCTAGGACAGCCCTCCATACGACTCAGATCCGGAGGACTTTCCGAGCGAGACGTGCTCCGGGAGTCCGAATGAGTGAGTATGATGCGGACTCGGTTCACTCGGACTCCCATTGAACTCTATGGCACCCCATGGTGCCCGCCACACTGTGCATGCCTTGATTGGGGGGACCCATGGGCACACCCCCATGACAGATTTGGAGGGCCACGGGTGACGGGGGCCTGCTACGGCCCCCTGAAGTACGCTTCCGACAGCCGTTTCCTCTCGCTGAGACCGAGGCAAAGCGGGTCTCCGAATTGTGCATCATACTCACTCGGTCGGAATTCGACTCCATAGCACGGCATGATTCGGCTATGAACGGGTTGTACAGAAATGTTCGGGCCCCAGAAACGATCAGGTCAGCGCGTACGCGATCTTCGCATCGTACTTGGTCATTTGGACCTGTGTACGATTCGGTCGTACACAAGTGCTATGAATCGGATCCGGGAAAGCCAAATCCGATTCAGAGGCCTTCCGTACGACATCGGATTCGGGCCCTAAATGTGCCATCCATCAGCCACGTTGCACAGTTTTTAAGTTTTTGTAAATTTGTATTAGTTGCAAACATAATAATTCTTTTTTCATGACTTTCGTTGTCATAAATAAGGAATTTTTCCTCTTTGTGGGTGATGGTGTACTCAGGTAGTATTTGAATTTCTCCAAAAGTTTGGGGGACAGGCGGAGTTTGAGCTGTAGCTCTTTTAGTATTTGATATTAGTCTTTTCAAATTGGGGATAGAAGGTAGTTGTCCTGTGACATGTTCTGGCACTCTGGTCAAAACATTCTTTAGTATTTGGGTGCCTGTTTGTTGGGAACTTGTGCTTGCTTCCCTTATTGTCTCTAGGGCATCTCTTACTTCCTCTTCAGTTACATTGGGGGGGATAGTTGTGTTCTCTAACATTTACTACATTGGTATCTATTGTAGTGGCTCTCCCATAACAGGCATTGGAAAAATATTTGCTAGATTTCCAGTGGGTTTTATCTTCAATAACTTTTTCTTGGGTATAAGTGTAACCCTTGTAGCAAAGCATTAGTTTCCCCTTTTGCGATGAAATGAACTTTGCTCCTTCTGCCATTTTTGGGGTATGTCTGTGAAGATTATATATGTATATATGTTTAATAACTATGCAATTTTAAATAATAAACATGTTAGTATAATTAATATTATATAAAATATACTTACATTAGTGTTGCTTTACTTTTTTTCATGGTATGTTTTGATGGTCTCTGTTATATTTTCTGTTGGTATGAAAGCAAAATGTTTCAGTTATTAAAATGTTACATATATTTGTAATTAAATTTATTATTTTGTATTTAGTAGTAAAACAATTAATACGTACTAGTTGTAGTTGATTAATTTAATTTTGTGGATGTTTTTTGTTGGTGCAGTTTGCAGAAGCTGAGAAGAGAAAAGTATTTATTTGTTAAAATTGTTATTTTATTTAATTTATTGTATATTATTTTCTTCTATTTGTTAGTTCCTTCATACACTTACTTTGTTTGATGTTTTTCTTTAATTTAGATTTTGTAGTTTTCTTCGAAGTTGTCACCCTTTTTGGTGCAGTTGTATTGAAGTGTAAGCTGTGAAGTAAGAGAGAAAAGGTTATATTTTTAGTTTATCACATTATTTTAATAATTTATGAACCTATATATGAAGCTAAAGAATTGCAAATCTTTAATAGCCATGTTTAAGAAATTGCTATTTAAGAGTTGCAATTTTTAATGTATGTAGGAATTGCTAAATAAATTGACATTTATACACAGTTTGTAACAGGGAGTATAATATTTTGTTATTAATTCCTATGGGTGTAGAGGGTCAGAGAAATCAATTGGAAACTATTTGTAGTTTGATAGTACCTATTTTGCTGTTGCGTTTTGAGTTGATGTGTTTTAACAGTACTTTTATTGTTTACAAATGAGGCTATTTTGATAATTGGCTTGTTTGTTACCGGTAATAAGCTTGATGCATGTGCTAATTAGTTTTTATTTTAAAACATTTTGTAATACAAATTATATACTTACTATTTTTTGTTGATGAAGTGGTTTTTGTTGATATTGATGTTTAGTTGAATTTTGTGACAGCTGTAAAAAGAAAAGTACTTGTTAGCTATATTTTGCACTTTTATTACGTTTTAAAAATTAAGTTAATTGAATTTATTTGTAGGGTATGTTCTATATTTACGTTGTTATATTTTTAATGATGTTGAGTTAAATATTGTGGGCACTAAAATGTTTCTCCTGTATTTTCTAGGTGTATTTGTAATGAAGTTTAATCTGTGATATTTAAAGGAAAACCTGTTATGATTTTACCTAATTAAATTAAAAAGGTGGAGTATTTATATTTTGTTATAAAGTTTTGTTCTTACCTGTGTAGTAGAAAATTTGATATAGTTGTTTATTTAGTTCTTCTTTCCTCTCTGTTCTCCCTCTTGCAGAGTAACGCTCTTCCTCCTTGTTTGGCCGATATACGGTAAAATTATGTTAATTAATTCCTTGTTTTAAAGTGTTTATTTAATTAGTTAACTTTTTTATTGGTTTGTTTTTGTTTAGTTTAAATTTATTGGTCAAGATATCTTTTTTGAATTTTTATCAGTTAACTTTTAATTAGTTTAACATGTATATAATGTTTATTTAATGTTTGTATTTGTTATTTATTGTTGGTATTTAAATGTATTTGTAAATAAAAGTAATTTAAAATATTTTTAGTTGATATATATTTATTGTAGTTAATTTTCGGTTTGTTGGATATTTATTTAATGTTGTATAGTTAATTTATTTATTTATTTGTGTTAGTATTATAATAGTATTTGTTTTGAATAATTAAATATTTTATATATATTTTGTTATAGTTTATTTTAAGTAATTGGGATATGTAATTTAATTATATAATTTTAAATAGTATTTTTTAATTTTAAATATTCTTTTTGATGTAATTTATGTGTATTTTATCGATATTTATGTTGTCGATATTTTTGTCATCGATATTTTTATAGACAATTTATTTTTATCAATGGTTGTGTAATATATTGTTTAAGGATAGGGCGTCGATATTTTTGTTTACTGATATTTTTTCCGCGAAATTTTGTAGGTCAAGGTTTTAGGAGCTGATATTTTATCAGTGATCCTCGGAAGACTCACCTCTACAGGAGAAGGAGATCTACACAACGGATCCAGTCCCTGCTGAGATAGGAGCTGTGGGAAACCAGCAACACCACAAGATGTCCCGCCACATTCCTGGAGGAGCGTGGCTTTCCCAGGTACATGGGCATCTTAGGGGCATGCTGGGGAGGAAAAGTTCAGACACAGTGAAAGTCTGACATCGGGGAGAGGGGTTCTCGGTTGCGTTGGCCCTATGACTATAGGTTGTCAGTGCGCAGCGTCACTGGTGAAGGATTCTTAACTCGGTGGTAAACCCCCCCACTCCTGTTACCCCTTAAAGTAGTGAGAGAAGAAAGGGACAAACCACTTACCTGAGTCTATGTCTTCTTTCCGGTGGATGAGGACGGCTGGGGACACGAAGGAAAAAGAAACTCTGAAGAACCTGGGAGAAAAGAAGAAGCCCTTCACTTTTATGAGCAAATTCCCATTTGTGAACAATAATGAAATAGTGCGAAAACCCAGTAATACTGCCGCTCTGCCTCTTTGTCATTCCGCAAAGGGTCACAATGTCACAATACGTGCTGCAGTAGACAGGCATTAGCTTCTTGTGCCATGGGTGTATTTCAGCACCATATACTATGTCCTGCTAGAAAAGTTAAATACAACATTTATCCATGTTTTAAGGGTCAGAGCACATTCATAGGGCACTAGAAAGAAATGCCCCTTTGTTAGAGTCTAAAAACCAACAATATAATATAGTCCAGTAAAAAAGGAGAAAAAACTGGGGAAATCACAGATTTCCTACAACAATGCAGAAGGTTACACAAGGCCACAAATGTTAACCCAAAGATGGCCTTTACTCATTTTTTAGGTGTTAAAATCTGTTAGCAGGACAAGGTGAGAGACATGAGGGTGCTCCAAAAGTCCCTAAGGTCCCACAAAGAACATCCTGGACAGTAAGCCATAGGGTCAGTATCAGAAGTGTTTTTTCTCCATTCTGAGTCAGTTCACAGCCAAACAAACAGATTAAACTCTAACTGTCTTATAAATATCTACAGGGGCCAACTTCTTAGGGTTCTTAAAAGAGGACAGATTTCCTGACAGTGACAGTAGCCTTTAAGTGAAACGTTCAAGAAAGAAGCAGGAATGATCATCCTCAATCCTTTCCCAGGTTCACAGAAATTCTTCAATAAAGCAATTATCTTCATGCAATCAAGAAGTGATTGTCTGTTCAAGCAGCAATCTGTGTTTTATGATGAGAAAAATGTTTTATAAGGTTGGCTCACTAAGGATGGGCTAGAGTCCCTAAGCAAATCAGAAACAATTCCAGTACATTCTCAGTCTGTCCTTCTCAGCAGTGCCACTTTCATTTCCATAACCTCTGTAAAAATCCTATCCACCAAAACCCTAATCATAGTTTTTCAACATTGTATTAGAGAACCCTGGCTAAGATTCTCCTGCCCAATTATTAGCTTCATCTAACCTCCCCCATTCTAATAATATCTATTTATTTATTTAATTACAGTATATGTAAAGTGCATACACTCATCCCTAGAGGGACTTCTCGGTGATAAACTGCTATATATCTATGTGGCTGAGGCACTGTGGTTTTTTTGGGGAAAAGTTCAGTTAGTGCATGTGGGAGGAATGGGCGGAAACAGAAACGAGGAGGCTGTATGTGTGTAATTGTGAAGGGCGTTTTATTCCAAATTAGAAATCCAACATGTACAAGTGAGTGTTCTTCTCCAAATAACCAATCAAATTATAGTAATGGGGTTCTTCTCCCAGGGAAGGGCTGGCGACGAGTGGGCAATCCTTCTTGTAAGTCCTCTTCTTTTGGTTCCCTCTAGGCGTTCCGGTGTTTGGAGGGAGTCCCAGGAGGATTGTTGAGGGAGCGGAACAACGGAGAAAAAGGCACGGTAAGAATGGCTCTAGCCCCACTTAATTATAACGTAATATCCTTCACCACACCGCCGTGGAGGTGTTTGTGCCAAAGAAATCAGGAAACAATTCGGAGGTGCTTGTGCCAAAGGAATTAGGAATATAGTCAAGCGTTAATTGTCCTAGAAGATGGGCCTTTCTGTCTTCCGTGCGCTATATGAAGTGGAAGGCGAGGGGAATTAAAAAGAAGCTGAGAGCAATGATGCTTGTGAGAGGGAGAAGAAAAGAAACAGAGAATGTGAGAAAAAGAGAAAAAAAAATAATAAAGGAAGGAAAGACATCCCCAAAAGCAAAAATGATAAACTCCTTTTCTCCTCCCCCTTTCTGGAAATCGTAGCGGGTGTGTTACTTTGGGCACAATTCCTTGACCCTTATCCCAACCTCCCCACTATGTTCTCCCTTGTTAATCAAACGTAAAGCCACTTGCTGCAACTCTCCAGGGTTGCGGCGGCTCCAGCGCATCCTCTGGGGACCACCACTCCTCGCTCCACATGTCCAGAGTACCGTCGGCTTCAGTTTCTCTGGTCTGGGCGTCCTCCTCAGCGGCATCTTTTTGACGGCATCTCCCCGGGTGGACTCCCCCTTCGCGGTCGCTGCTCCTGTGACAACGTCCCTTTTGGCATCCATCCTCTCCTTTACTCCTCCTCTTGGGGTTAGGGATTGGTTGGACCTCCTGATTGGTCCGTTTGCTGGGCCGTTTCTGATTTGGCCTGAGGAGGCCAAAGACGGCCCGTCATCACTGTTTTGTCCTGCTTCCAGCGTTCGCTGTCAGCGTCAAAGCAGAAACGGAACGGGGACCATCCCACCGACTCCGACGGTAAGTCGGGACTTGGTGTAGGGGTTCGGATCGTCTCTTCACAGTGCATAAGACTAAAGGTTTTTAGGTATTTTCTGAACCTGACGTGGTTGTCAGCAAGGTGAAGATCCAAGAGCAATAGGTTCCAGTGAGCCGCTATCAGTTCTGACTTTTTTAATGCGTTTAGTTTTGGCTAGTGCTAAGTTCAGTGATCTCAGGCTTTGTGCAGGGTTATAAAATGTCATCATATAGTGCTTTGTGGGCATGGCAGAGGAGTTTGATTTCAGCTCTTTTGTGCATTGGAAGGGTTTCTAGGCAGGTTGATGCCGAGCTGTATCTGTCTTTATTATAGATAAGTTTGGCAGCCGCATTTTGTATCACCTGAAGCCATGTGAAGTCTGCCATTCCCACAAAAAGGGCATCCCCGTAGTCCAATCTGCTAGTGGTTAGAGCTTGGACTATGGTTCTTCACCAGTCAACTGGGATCTAGCAGAAAAGCCTTCTTAAGAGTTTGAGTAGGCCAAAGCGTTTGCCATGGGGGGGTTGACCTGCTCCTGCATGGATAGTGAGTCATCAATCAGAAGACCAAGGTATGGGGGAGACAGCAGCGCGGTATTTGAGCTCCGTGCTCACCTGCCTCATTGAAGATCATTTTTCGCAGATAGAGGAGCATTTAACGAGAGGTTTGCAGTGGCAGACCTTCTTTGTTCCGGGGACAAGCTGCAGGAGTGCTTTTGAGGCATTTCCTCAGGGTGTGTGAAGCGCTGCAGGCTCTTTTTTAGTCTCCTCAGCTGAGGCTCCTTTCATATGCTGGGCTCTATTTGAGGTGAGGTGGAGGCGGGCATTTCTCTTTCAACACCTCCCCTTCTAAGAAGCTTGCCACCCCCTTAAAGGGATTTTGTTCAACCTGGCTTCCTGAATCCCTTACTTATTAACTTTAAACAGGATTTTTTTCCTTCTTCAATACTGGAACTTTATTTAAACTCTTTTTGCTGTGCATCTCCTCAGCTTATGTTGATAATTGTTATAATATCCATAAATATCTCAAGTTTGGTCTATTGTTAAATATTTCAACATTCAATTCACTTATTATTATTATATATCTCTTTGTATTACAACATGGAATGTAAATCGGTATCTAACCACTCAAATAAATTAAAGCAAGCTGTTTCTCCGCCTCCTGCGAAGTCTAAAGGTATGGACTCACATGACACCTCATTATCAAAAATATTGGAGGAAATTCAAGCTATTCATACAAATACTGACACCATTTGCTCAGATATTAAAAAAGACATTGCCTCCCTATCTGTGAAAGTTGCAGACAACGAGATTAAGATTCATGACAATACTAGAGCTATTACAAATATGGCTCCACTTATCCCTCAGGTTGCTTATCTTCAACGCTCACTACTAGATTTGGAAAACAGAAATAGGCAATAAAACTTATGCATATTTAATGTTCCTGAAGGAGTTGAGGGACAAAGTTGTTGTCTTTTCTTAGAAAATGTATTACCCAAGCTTTTAAATATCAAATTTTCAGACCAGTTTGAAATTGATAAAGCTAATAGAATCCCCTCTATTCGGAAACCCCATCAGGTTAAACCGCGACAAATCATATTTAAAGTCCTGAGGCATCATCACCTACTTCTTATAAGGAAAGCTGCACAAGAGATCCCATCTCTTTCGTACAAGGAAACAAAGAGGCCGATTACGATGGCGGATGGACTGGAGTCCGTCCGCCATCGTGGTGGAGACCGGGACCGTCCACAATACATGCGGCGGTCCCGCACACCAAATCAGGATGCAACCCCCACCATGGCGGTCGCATCTTGCATTTTAACATTGCGGCGGGTGCTGCTGACAGCAGCACCCGCCGCGAAGTTGAAATGGCATGTTGTGCATTTCACTGCACTACGTGGCAGGCACCACATGGTGCCTGCCACTTGGTGCAGTGAAATGTTGGGGGGTACCATAGGTACCCCCCCAGTGCACCCACAACTCCCCCCAACACAAGGGTGGCCCGCAACGGGCCCCCAAAACCAATCTCCACCAGCCTTTCAATGGCAGTTTACCTGCCATGGAAAGGTTGGCTGGAGACAGCATTGTGATCTGGCGGACGGTGCCTGCTAGGCACCACCACCATTTCATTGATGCAGACCGCTCTGCCAGGCAATCGCAACGATTGCCTGTGGCAGTTCCGTGGCGGACGGTCTTTGCGTCCGCCGCGGTCCGAACGCGATTCCCTCCGCCATCGTAATGTGGCGGGGGGAAAATCGCGGTCCGATTGCAAAAGGACCGCCACCGCATGGCTGGCGGTGACGGGCCTTCCGCAATCGTAATCGGCCCCAAAGTGTTTATACATCAAGACTTTGCAAAAGTGACAGTTCAAATCAGACGTCAGTTTTCTGACCGCGTCTCCATGAAGCTGGATACAAGTATGGCCTCTTCGACCCTTCTGTTATGCGCGTTTGGAAGAATGATGTCTCTAAATCTTTCTCCTCACCTTCAGATTTAATACAGTTTCTGGACCAGCATGACCCTATTCTCATGGACTCTCAATCTTCCGGATCTACAGGCTAGTGTGTTTTTCCTCTTCTTAAAAGATGTTACATTGTTTATTATAGCAGGTGTACACAAGGTGGCTACTCTTGCTTTGTACCTCCGTCTCTACTGCTCTACTTGATATGAGGTCTTGGAGATTGACCTCTTTATATGTTGTCTGTCTTGTTTTGTCTTTTTATATGGGCTACTCTTTCTTCTCTCTTTTTGTTCTCTATCTATCTTCTCTCTCTTATAACTGGGTATGGCCGCACCACATAAGTTAGTTGTTGTTTCTTTTAATGTTAAGGGGCTGAGGCATCCTGTTAAAAGACGTAAAGTTTTAGAATATTTAAAGAAGTTTAACATTGATATTTGTTTCTTACAAGAAATGCATGTGGATGATAAAATGTTAAATACTATGGGGCCGATTCCGATGTCGGACGGACTCAGGTCCGTCCGACATCGGTCAGGAGCCGTAACCGACCGACCTGCTGTCGTCGGTTACGGCCCTGCAAGTACGATGCGACCGAACGCACTCATATACTACACAATGGGAGCATGCATTCCGAGCGGAATGCATGCTTGCATTGTGGAAAGCAGGGGTGCAGTTCATCCCTGCACCCTGTGGCCGCCACCCCAAGGGGCCTGCCACCGGGTGCAGGGATCAACAGAGCCATCATTCGGCGGCCTCGCACCCATGGGGGCCCTACTGGGGGCCCCCAAAGACAGTTACCGACTGCCTTTTCGTGCCGGAAAGACCGGCACGAAAAGGCAGTGAAATACTGCCATCGTACTCCCTCAGTCGTGAAGAGGCGGCTGGGGGAGTACTGAAGGATTTCCGGACAGCGGACGGGCTCTCCGAGCCCGTCGTAAGCCATCCGGAAATCCGAGTCAGATTCCTTTCCGACCGAGCCGATCGGAATGGCTCGGTCGGAAAGGAATCCGGCCGGCACGTTCCGATTCGGTCGGAAGGGCTCCGACCATCGTTCGGTGCCCTTCCGGCCGAAATCGGAATCGGCCCCTATGTCTAAGGGATGGGTGGGAAGTATGGTTTCATCACCTGCTGCAAAACGCAAAAATGGTGTCGCTATGTTTTTCTCCCGTAAAGCACAAATACAGCTAATGTCTCACCACCATGACCCAGATGGTAGGTTTGTTTATGCTCAAGTCAACGTTCACAAACATAATATAAATCTTGTCAATATATATGCCCCTACATCAGATGACCCTTTTTTTTGGTCGTACGTTTATAATGAAATATTAAAATTAGGTAACTCGTCCCTTATTGTGGTTGGTAATTTTAATCTCATCAGAGATCCCTTACTAGACCGTTCCTCTGCATTTAAATTTCTACCTCACAAATCCTTTTTTGCCTTGAAATCATTGTTCTCTGTTACTAAATTGGTTGATTTCTGGAGACTAGAACATCCTACTGATAAAGAATTTACTTTTTATTCTAATGTTAATTCCTCCTTTTCTAGGATTGATTATCTATTGACCTCACAAAACCTATGCCATATGATTAATGAATCGGTTATTCACCCTATTACAATTTCTGATCATGTCCTAATCTCTTTTTCCTTATTTCTCTCAGATTCTCAGACTCCCCATAAACGATGGAGAACGAACTCTGATATAGTTCTTAATTCAACTAATTCTAAAAAACTTGCCTCAGCCATTAGTGAGTATTTTTTGCATAATAATCCATGTGGCACCTCACAAATTGTCCACTGGGATGCCTTTAAAGCCTATTTTCGAGGAGTTACAATCTCTATTATGGCTCATGACAATAAATCTTTTTATGCTCACCTTTCCAAATTAGAAAATCACATAGCAACCTTGGAAAGACTCTTCTTTCATCTCGAGATCCACAATATCAGTGCCAACTTCAAAAATATAGATATGAATACAATTGTATGCTTAGTAAACGAGCAGGATTACTTATCTCCAAAGAAAAAGCAAATTTTCTTTTTAACTCAAACAAATCAGGCCGACTGTTAGCTAATTATATACGCATTAAGTGTGATAAAATTTAAATCCCCATCATCTAAACAAGTAACAGTACATTAATGACAAATACTGAAGACATTTTGAAAGAGTTTTTATCCTTCTATTCCTCCTTATACCATGAACCTCTCGCCCTACAAAATAAAGTCATCATTGATTTCCTTAACACTTGTCAATTACCTCAAATTTCTAACACTGATAGACTAGCTTTAGAAAAACCTATTGATAATGAAGAAATAACTACAGCTATTAGAGCATTAAACTGCAAAAAACACCTGGTCCAGATGGTATTCCGGCTGAATTTTACAAATGTTTTCAAGACCAACTATCTCCTATCCTACTTTCCTTATTTATGGAGTTTCAACACACTTCCCTGATGGGTGGCTCTTTTAATGAAGCCACAATCATTTTCCTCCCTAAACCAAACAAGGATCCTACTATGGTTTCTAACTATCGACCCATATCCCTAATTAATCAGGATTGTAAAATATATGCCAAAATTTTAGCAAACAGATTATTACCTCTCCTTCCCTCAATTATTCAGCCTGATCAGATGGGCTTTATGAAGGGCAAGTTGTCTGCCCATAATACTCGCCTCCTTTGCCATGCCTTATCTCTTGCTAAAGATGTCAATTGTCCGGTTGGAGCATTGGCCTTAGATGCCGAGAAGGCATTTGATAAAGTAAACTGGCAATTTCTATTCAATACATTGGAAGTTTTTCAGCTTGGGCCAACATTTCTTAACATGATTAAAGCTTTGTACTCAGCACACTCAGCCTCTATTTATGTCAACAGTGTTTTTTCATCCCCATTCCGTTTATATAATTCCATTTATATAGAGGCACGCGTCAAGGTTGCCCACTTTCCCCTTTGTTATTTTGTATTGCCATAGAACCCCTTTTGTGTTCCCTCCACATTAGTGACAAATATACTGGGGTTACTTTAAAGAATACTTCTATTAAAGTTCATGCATATGCTGATGATGTGGTATTATATGTTAATAATCCTCTTGTTTCCTTACCTGTTATTCTTAATATTAGTTATAGTTATGCTGCAGTTTCTGGATACTCATTGAACATTAACAAGACAGAGTTTTTTCCATTAAATGCTTTTTGTAATTCTACAATGTTGGCAAATACTAATATACTATGGTCTCCAAAAACACTCGAATATCTAGGCATAACATTTACCAATTCGATTAAAAGTACAGTTAAAACCAATTGTTGTACATTATTAGCCAGTACTAAAGAGAAACTGGATAGATGGTCCAATCTTCATTTAAATTGGTGGGGACGTATTGAGACAATTAAAATGTCTATAACTCCACAAATTCTTTATTTGCTGTCCATGTTGCCCCTTTCTTTTCCTTACACTTTTTTGTAATCTTTCATAAATTATTTACTAAATTTATATGGAACAATAAGCCTGCACACATTAGTTTCAATACTTTGTAAATGCCCAAATGTGAAGTAGGGGTTGGTCTTCCAGATTTAAAAAAATACCATGTATCATTTCCTGTGGCGCAATGGTCATTGTGGTTCCATAATCCAGCTCCTTCTAACTCTCCTAAACGGCTTACTCTGGAGAGGAATATACTGGCTCCGTATCCATTACCTGCATTCCTTACCATGGCCAATAGTTCACGTGGTAAATGATCGCCCATTATTGCGACTTCTAAGACTGCCCTTTTATCATTTGATGAAAAATTCTCTATAGCTATTACATCTACCAAAAAAGTTTCTCTTTGGTTTAAATCCTAATTCCAGTACCATAAACATATTTCTTTTTGGAATTTGTGGATTGTTGCTGGTGTTCTCTTTGTTGCTGATATATGCCATGGAGATATATTTTATACTTTTGAAGATCTTAAAGCCAAATATAAGTTACCTCTGTCTGAACTGCCTAAATATACGTTACTATGTATTACCATTCTTAATGTGTATCCTCAAATATTACCTAGGACCCAACTTTCTAATACGGAGTTTTCTATTAACATGTTTAGTCATGCTGGACACGTAGCCTCTAAAGTATATAAAAAGCTTACTACCCCTATGTCCTCCTTTATTCATTTTACTTAGAAATGGTCATCATACATAAATATCCCCATTTCAAGTATAGCATGGAAGGATATCTGGAAGTCTAACACTGCTGGTCATCTCCCGGCAACTCTCATACAAACTAATATTTATTTACTACACCAATGCTTTTGGACTCCAGATAAACTATTTAAAGCTAAACTCTTAGACACCCCAATTTGTTGGCATTGTAATACCATTACTGGAGATTTACAATATCTATTATACCAATGTCCTGTTGTTTCTCAATTTTGGTCTGATGTATGGAATATTATAACTCAGATTCTTAATATCAAAACACAGTTATCATTCCCTATCTTACTTTTTAAGTCTTTTCCCCTTAAACCTGTATTATCTCCTGTGGATTGCAAACTTTTGGACTTCCTTATTTCTACTACCCTGAAATCTATAACTTCCAATTGGAAAGACGCTAAGGGGCCGATTCCGATCTCGGTCGGAGGCGCACCCAATACCATTCGGTCGGGAAAAAAGCCATGCGAAAGCCTGTTTCCCGACCGATCCGTACAGTACACCGAACGAGCAAGTACGATGCGCACAACAGCAAAAATCCGGCCGAGCCGTACTCACCCAAACCAGGTCCTGTACTCCGACCGAGGCGAATCCGGAAACGCCGAATCGAGTCGCACGGAAGGGAAAATGCAGCCCCGTCCGGCCGGACAAGTACGATGCGCTTTCCGTACGCTCCGAACCCGTCGCTACGCACGGCACGTCAAAGCATCCGGGAGAGGCGCACATAAGCTCCGATTCGCACCACAACACGATCCACGGCTCCGAGACGAACACGACACCGACGAGGACGACGGGAAGCGACGAGGACGAGGCGAAGCGATGAGGACGACGCCAAGCAACGAGAAGGACGAACGACACGAACCAACCATGAATCCCTTCGTCCCGATCATACCAATATTCTACATTTACTACCGGAACAGGCACGGACGCGTACGGCGCAGAAGGTAAGCCAGACACCAACCACAAAACACATACAACACGTACACGACACATCACACACACACACGGGGATGCTGAATATACTTACACCAGCAACAGCAGCACCATAGGGGCGGGATGCCCATCACCAATGCCACATATGCACACAGGGGCCTGGATGCGCACCACCACCCCTACCCAGGGGGGCTGGATGCCTACCACTACTACCACCCTCACCCAGGGGGGCAGGATGCCTACCACTACTACCACCCTTAGCCAGGGGGGCTGGATGCCTACCACTACTACCACCCTTAGCCAGGGGGGCTGGATGCCTACCACTACTACCACCCTTAGCCAGGGGGGCTGGATGCCTACCACTACTACCACCCTTAGCCAGGGGGGCTGGATGCCTACCACTACTACCACCCTCACCCAGGGGGGCTGGATGCCTACCACTACTACCAGCCTTAGCCAGGGGGCTGGATGCCTACCACTACTACCAGCCTTAGCCAGGGGGGCTGGATGCCTACCACTACTACCACCCTTAGCCAGGGGGGCTGGATGCCTACCACTACTACCACTCTTAGCCAGGGGGGCTGGATGCCTACCACTACTACCACCCTTAGCCAGGGGGGCTGGATGCCTACCACTACTACCACCCTTAGCCAGGGGGCTGGATGCCTACCACTACTACCACCCTTAGCCAGGGGGGCTGGATGCCTACCACTACTACCACCCTCACCCAGGGGGGCTGGATGCCTCACCACCACCCTTAGCCAGGGGGCCTGGATGCCTACCACTACTACCACCCTCACCCAGGGGGGCTGGATGCCTACCACCACTACCACCCTCACCCAGGGGGCAGGATGCCTACCACTACTACCACCCTTAGCCAGGGGGGCTGGATGCCTACCTCTACTACCACCCTTAGCCAGGGGGCTGGATGCCTACCACTACTACCACCCTTAGCCAGGGGGCTGGATGCCTACCACTACTACCAGCCTTAGCCAGGGGGGCTGGATGCCTACCACTACTACCACCCTTAGCCAGGGGGGCTGGATGCCTACCACTACTACCACCCTTAGCCAGGGGGCTGGATGCCTACCACTACTACCACCCTTAGCCAGGGGGGCTGGATGCCTACCACTACTACCACCCTTAGCCAGGGGGCTGGATGCCTACCACTACTACCACCCTCACCCAGGGGGGCTGGATGCCTACCACCACCCCTTAGCCAGGGGGCCTGGATGCCTACCACTACTACCACCCTCACCCAGGGGGGCTGGATGCCTACCACCACTACCACCCTCACCCAGGGGGGCTGTGATGCCTACCACTACTACCACCCTCACCTAGGGGGCTGGATGCCTACCACTACCACCCTTAGCCAGGGGGGACTGGATGCCTACCACTACTATCACCCCCACTCATAGGATGGACAATGCATGACACAACCAGCACACCACAACCTAGGGAATGCAAGATAAAGACATCCCCCCACCACCATGACAAGCGTGTGTAGGCTGTGTCAAATGCCTACAACACCGAACATGACTTTGAACATACAATGTGACCCCCTAGCACATGTGCCACACATATATGTGTGTGGCACCCACAATGCAAGCAGCCCATGACCATTGTGGCAATGGGGCCTAAACCCCCATCATCACAGTGACCAAAAGGTAAGTGTGGGGTCCATAGCTGAAGCACATTTTGACCATTGTGGCAATGGGGTCTAAACCCCCATCATCACAGTGACCAAAAGGGAAGTGTGGGGTCCATAGCTGAAGCCCATTTTGACCATTGTGGCAATGGGGTCTAAACCCCCATCATCACAGTGACCAAAAGGGAAGTGTGGGGTCCATAGCTGAAGCCCATTTTGACCATTGTGGCAATGGGGTCTAAACCCCCATCATCACAGTGACCAAAAGGGAAGTGTGGGGTCCATAGCTGAAGCACATTTTGACCATTGTGGCAATGGGGTCTAAACCCCCATCATCACAGTGACCAAAAGGGAAGTGTGGGGTCCATAGCTGAAGCACATTTTGACCATTGTGGCAATGGGGTCTACACCCCCATCATCACAGTGACCAAAAGGGAAGTGTGGGGTCCATAGCTGAAGTACATTTTGACCATTGTGGCAATGGGGTCTATACCCCCATCATCACAGTGACCAAAAGGTAAGTGTTGACAAAGAAAGAGCTGCAACTGCCAAACTGCATGGATCATTCCTGGTCACAGAACCAAAAACTAATCTGTGGCAAAGTAGTGTATGTGTCCCATTGCAACATAAATTGGGTGAGCCAAATACTGCAGTGCAAATGAGACATTCCTTTGGCCATGTGCAGACAAACAACACCCATGGTGGCTGACACCGTCAACATTCATCAATGACACAATGACAGAAGTGACCATCAGAATGCAGAACCACATATTTGCACCAATGGGCACACAAATGCAGATATCCTGTGGAGACAGCAGATGTGAGGTGAACAGATACCATACCATGGCAGCAATGGGACACACAAACCATGATCACTGTGCTGACCGATGACCTAGGAGTCCCAGGGACAGCAGGGGAAACACACCAAACAACATACAGCCAATGGCACACCCAAGATATGCCAATGCAGTGGTGCAGATGCACAAACACAAACAGGCAGACCAACACTGACATCATACACAGCAGGTGAGGGGGGGTGCCAGTGTCCCCAGGTAACCACACAACACATGAGGAGAGCTGAATACCAATCATACAGATGTGCATACACTGCCACACTAAGGTAACTCATGGATCCAAATCCCCTATGTGGGCAAGCAGGCATTGTCAGATGAGAGGGAGCACAAAACACACATGTCACACAGGAACGTAGGAACAACAACTGACACAGCAAGACACAGACACACCACAGCACCACCCCCAGGGCCCCCACAATGTGGTGACCCTTGGCTGCATAAAATTCCCACTCTGATGACAAAGCTGAATGTGGTTCACACTGTGAACCACAGTCATGTGTCCTGAGCAACAAACTACCATCACACCGACACAAGCACAAATCAATCAGCATGGCCAGTAAGCCAAGGCCAACATGGAGGCAGGGGTCCAGCTGGGCAACAACTCCCATCTGCACACACTCAAGACCACACCCCTCGACCTCCAACAATGTGCAGCAGTGAAGTACACATGCACTGGTGACATTGCACATGCACCCATGACTATTCCAGGGTGGTGGGTGGGAACCAAGGTGCAGAAACACATCACACATGGCCACTCAACAAGACTCCTGAATGTCTGACACACTGCACACTACGCTGTACATGGACATGACGGCGATACCACACCAACCAATGGGATCCCAGCCACAGTCACACACCAATGAAGAAGCCAAGGTCACCCACAAAGAACACACATAGACAACAACCAACATCGCAGCCCGGACCCTGAGGAGTGCCAGCAGTCACACACACAACGTGTCACAATAACTTAAAGATAACACGAACTGAAAATCACATTACAGGGGCAAACAACAAGTGCCAAGGGGAAACCTGACTGTGACCCATCTGCGTCTGCACACAAACTCAGCCCTGACAGCAAACACACCTATGGGTGACACCCTGATGACCAGTAATGTGCCATGCACCCACATCACAGAGAACACAGGGAGAAGACTTTGGGGGAACATAGCTCAAGTCAGCAAGCATCACAAACAGGTACAACACTAGGGATCACAGCATGCGCAGATAAATGGAAGTGAACACACAGACATGCACATACAACACACACCTTGGGCGCAGGCAATGTCACACGTGTACACACTGCCATGAGGGGACTCCACTCCTGTGTGAGGAAAGCTGTGCCATATGTTGCCTCAGTAGGGCCCCATCATGTCAGCTGAGCACTTGGTCACACAATCAACAATTAGCACCAAATGAGGGCTCCCGTCACATCAGCCTGGTCATGGATGTGCCAACGGAATCATCAGCACAGATCCAACACACTTGTATAGCAATGTTGCACTGACTACACGGATGAGTCCTTCCCCATTGATGCCCAAACCTGCATGTCCAGTGGAGATGGCAACACGGTCAGGGAAGTAGACAAATCCAACAATGGAAGGCACAACAGATGTGCAGGGGTGGAAGCCACAGATATGAAATTGCTAATGTAAGTAGGAAATCCCATTGCCAAATACTGAACACATGACACCCTCAGATGCTGCTATGGATGACATGGATACACCACATGATAGGACACATTCCCCCTGGACCACATGGGTTCCTGCACAGTAACACTTCATAATCATGAGACCAGATATCACCATCACTGCAGCAAGGGCATGGTTAGCAGCACCAACAACATGTACATCTGAAGCATGAGCACTAGAGAAAAGAAAGTTGCTTTATTCAGCATATGTGTTGAATGAAAACGACGTCCAGAAAAAAAGAGCAAAGGCCAATGGCCAGTCCATTGTCAAAGTTCAAACAGGGTGACACTGGCAGATGTCACCCTACGCATGCCTGCACAAAACCAGGGACAATCCACTAGGAGGGGCAACCGGGGGCAGGCCAGGCACCGCAGGGACAGGATCAGGGCTCACCAGGGGGAGTCAGGGAAGGGGTGGTGGGTGCTGGTGAGCCACTGACAACTGCAGTGGAGGTGTCTGACATGGTGTGTGCCGGCACAACTGGGGGCATGACTCAGATGTCGTGGGTGCCGGCACAACTGCAGTGGACCCTGCAGATGGAGTGGACAGGTCCGCCACTGCAGTGCCCAAGTCAGACAGGGCGGTAGTGGACTCCACTGCAGTGCCTACCTCCAGGGGAGGAGAATGGGGAACAGGCAAGGTGGGTTGGACAGAGGGGGAGGACACCCTCACCACATCAGTGGCACAGACAAGCGCAGCGGGGGTGTGGTGCTGGGAGAGCAAGTGGCAGGGGGAGAAGGCCGGAGCCTCTTGGGGATGGTATATCTGTGGGTGGGGGAACCTGGGGCAGGGTGTGGTGGGGGCACCTGTGGAGTGGGGGCCTGAGGGATGGAGGAAGGAGACCTGGTGCTTGAGCTGCAGGGCGGTGGCGGGGTCTTGCTCTTAGGACTCCGTGGGGACTTGCGGGTGGGGGCCTCAGTCCGTCTGCGCCTGGGGGAGGGTGTCCGGGGGCGAGGGGCACTCTGCTCCGTGTGGGTGGGCTTCCTCTTCCCCCGGGATGCTGGAGCAGCTTCATCGGTGGGGAAGAGGCCGAGGTCACAGAGGAAGAGCTGCTGTGACTTTGGGGTTGCAGGTGAGGCAAGGGAGGGTGCTTTGGAGGGAGAGGGAACTGAGGACTGCGCAGTGCATGTGGATGCGTGTGTGTGTTCCAGGGCCCCATCCCCTGTGAGTCTGGCTTCAGTCCCCTGAATGTGCGTGCGTGTGCGTTTTGTCATTGGCGTGTGTGTAAGTGTGCTGGATGTGTGTGTGCTGGTGTGTGCCTGTGCCGGTGTGTGTGTGCTTGGGATGGGTAAGGTGCTGGGGAGTGTGGATGGAGCAGAGGCAGGAGGGGTGAGGGACCGTTTGAGGAGGGACACTGCTGCCGTCAGGGAGGAGTCCATGGACCTATTGCCCCTCTGTAGGTCAGACATGCCCGATGAGATGCCCTCCATGAACGACACCAGCTGAGTCAACAGCGCGGTGTGCGCATGGAGGACACTCAGCATGGCTGTCTGGCCTACATGGAGCTGGCGAAGGAGGTACACAGACTCCTCACTCAGGGCAGCAGGGGACACAGGGGCAGGGGCTGCGGTGCCTGGCCCAAAGGAGACACGCTCCCGGACATGGGAGCCTCCACGGACCTGGGGAATGGGAGCCGATGGGAGGGCGGTGGTGGTGCTGGTGGTGGCGGGGACAGCAACACTAGCTGGGGTGTGGTGGCTGCTGACACCCGCCTCCACAAGGGAGTCATCCTCCGAGTTGCTCTGGTCCTCAGCTGAGGTGGATGCTGCTGAGGACTCCTCGGTGTGGCTCCCCTCGCCCTCCGTGCCACTGGGTCCCTCCGACCACTCCTCGGCTGCTGACCCAGTCTGGCTCTCTGGCTCCTCCTGGTCCGTGGAGCTGTCCCCTTCCGTGGCCGTGGATGTATCTGCAAACAATGGGGAAACAGACAGACATCAGTCACCTGCACAAAACGCACACACCACTGTGAGCACAGCACATCACAGAGCAAGCCCTGGCATCATTAGTTGTACATTGCTAAAAGTGCCCTAACTGAACAGGAGAAGCCAATTGTCAGTCTGATGCCAAGCATGGCACTCACATCCCACATGGCCTTGCACCCATCTGTCTGGTGTCTGTTGGATTGCAACACCCCAGTGTGGACACATGCACCAAGTACACAGTAGTTGGACAGTGCAGAGGACACGGTGTGGCATGTGGACATGCACACATCACAGCTCTTGCCACTGAGTCAGTACAGGTTTCCGGATGAAAGGGATGCCCAGAGTCAAATAGGAAATGCATGTGATGCATACCAGCGACAGACACCATGATGCACCCATGTCCTGATAGCCAGCGCCACTATGGTGTGCATGTAGCACATGTCACTCCCCTGCAGGCTCACCAATCAGTAGACACATGCCATGGCGGAGGCATGACTGCAAAGTCATACATCACTGTCTCAGTGATGTATGACTTGGCAGCCAGACAACAACACTCTGCACTGTGTCACAATAGTAGGTCATGGGGAATGCAAGTCCTGGAGCTGCACAAGTGCACATGTACATCCCCCCCACAACACATCCTCTCAACCCTCATCTGTCCAGGTCATACCTATTGGACATATGGGAGACCTGTGACACTACCCTCTGAACCTGAGCCCCTCACACTCTGCTGTGAATGGGGAACAGCTGCCTGAACTTCACATTCACATGCCCCAGTCTGCATGGGCAGCTGATCAGACACCTATGTGACACACAAGTATCGTCTCCTATGGTCACATCTCCAGTGGCATGCTGAGCCCCTACCAAGAAACTCCACAGCAGTCCTGGCGACTAATCCACAGCACACTGACACAGAGGCAGACACCTGAGGGGTCAAATCACTGCGCACAATGTGTCAGCTGATACACGGGAGTGGGAGTACAGAGTGTATTGTATGGCCTGGAGTAGGCATGACTGTCCAGCCCCACATGAATGAGGGATGAGCCCTGGACTGTAGGCAGCTGGCTAAGTATGTGTGACACACGTCATATACATACTCCTGGGGCCCAAACATTGTTCCCACCCGCAGCATGGGTGTGTGCCAGATACCCCAGCCACATGTGGTGGATCAGCTCAGCAATTGGACCACAGATCAAAGTAACACGCTGAATACATGTCAGAATACAGGCATTGTGTAAGCAATGGACCCACCCATGATGCCCACCACAGAGTCAGGGAAACAGATGCTGTCTCCCACCTTGAGTCAAGCAAACTGCAAGGACACAGTCCTAAGTGACAGTATTCCCTGCATGTAAGGGCCACACCTGGGTATCAGATGAGGAGTGGGCAGTGCACAATAGAGGGACATGGCTCCTGGACAACATGACTGCTGTACTGTGGCAGTTTAACCAGGCCCGAGGAGGGCACATAGCATGTTAGACAGAGTTCACAGTGCAGTCTTTGACTCACCCCCTCCTTGCTGCTCTCTGGCCTTCAGCTGCCCATCCAGGTCTGGAAAGACCACCGCCAGGATCCTGAGCATGTGGGGGGTCAGGGTCCGTGTTCCGCCCCTCCTGCGAGGAGGCGACAGCTTCAGCTGGACCCGTGCAATCCTCCGGGTCCAGCCCCGAAGGTCCTGCCACCTCTTTTGGCAGTTGCGGATCCGGCGCTTGTAGACCCCCACGGACCGGACAGCCCGGACGATGTCCTTCCAGATCTCCTGCTTCCGATGGGCAGAAGCCTGTCAGGATGACAAAGTGATAAGGCCATTACTACACATGCAACATATCCGTGCATGACACAGTTGCATATACATGTCGCAATCACAGGGGCACATGGTGTACACAGGCAGTGCACGGCTGCCCATGGACAGTTTTCCAGAAGTCACTACATGGTATCATTGCATGGGGAGTAAAACCCTGTTCAGAAGCACTGTCACTGCACCATACCTGTCCAGTGCAAGTCACTACACACTATGGGGGGTGACAACTACTCAGTGAGCCTGCTAGCCAGTGGCGTGCAGACTCTCAGCCTTGCTAGTCAGACAAAATGCACATTCAGAAAGGCAGTGCACAGGACACTCACCTGCTCCCCTGGTGTCCCATACAGCTTGCTGTACTGTGGAAGTAGGCTGTCCAGCAGGGCCTGGTTCTCTTCAAGGCTGAAGGCTGGGGCTCTCTCCACAGTACGTGCCATTGCAGGGTCCAGAGGGGCAGAGACAGCAGCAGTGCAGTGGCAGATGTCGTCTTGGAGCATGTAGTGCAGGCAAGTGGGCTCTCAGGGGACCAGCCAGCAATATATATGTGCTGGAGAGGCAGATACTGTCCCTTGTGTCCAAAGTGATAGGTCCAAGTCGTTTGCATCTTCTGAATCTGGCCAATCCATGGAATAGCAGCACCAAAACACGCCCACAGCATCCTTCAAATCTTCAACTTCATGACATACATGATTTTGCAACATTGTTGTGGGTGACCAACTGAATTTACAGCAACCGACTCGTTCGGAATTCAAAAACGCGTCCGTTGCCAGGCAAGCCCATTGTCAATGGGTGCGCACCGATCGGTCCATTGCAGTACAACGCGCACAGGGGTACAACGCGTACCCGCACACATTGAAAGCAATGGGCCGGCCGGAGGCACCGATCGGTCCATTGCAGTTCAACGCGCATAGGGGTACAACGCGTACCCGCACACATTGAATGCAATGGGCCGGCCGGAGGCACCGATCGGTCCATTGCAGTTCAACGCGCACAGGGGTACAACGCGTACCCGCACACATTGAAAGCAATGGGCCGGCCGGAGGCACCGATCGGTCCATTGCAGTTCAACGCGCACAGGGGTACAACGCGTACCCGCACACATTGAATGCAATGGGCCGGCCGGAGGCACCGATCGGTCCATTGCAGTTCAACGCGCACAGGGGTACAACGCTGTACCCGCACACATTGAAAGCAATGGGCCGGCCGGAGGCACCGATCGGTCCATTGCAGTTCAACGCGCACAGGGGTACAACGCGTACCCGCACACATTGAATGCAATGGGCCGGCCGGAGGCACCGATCGGTCCATTGCAGTTCAACGCGCACAGGGGTACAACGCGTACCCGCACACATTGAAAGCAATGGGCCGGCCGGAGGCACCGATCGGTCCATTGCAGTTCAACGCGCACAGGGGTACAACGCGTACCCGCACACATTGAATGCAATGGGCCGGCCGGAGGCACCGATCGGTCCATTGCAGTTCAACGCGCACAGGGGTACAACGCGTACCCGCACACATTGAAAGCAATGGGCCGGCCGGAGGCACCGATCGGTCCATTGCAGTTCAACGCGCACAGGGGTACAACGCTGCACCCGCACACATTGAAAGCAATGGGCCGGCCGGAGGCACCGATCGGTCCATTGCAGTTCAACGCGCACAGGGGTACAACGCGTACCCGCACACATTGAATGCAATGGGCCGGCCGGAGGCACCGATCGGTCCATTGCAGTTCAACGCGCACAGGGGTACAACGCGTACCCGCACACATTGAAAGCAATGGGCCGGCCGGAGGCACCGATCGGTCCATTGCAGTTCAACGCGCACAGGGGTACAACGCGTACCCGCACACATTGAATGCAATGGGCCGGCCGGAGGCACCGATCGGTCCATTGCAGTTCAACGCGCACAGGGGTACAACGCGTACCCGCACACATTGAATGCAATGGGCCGGCCGGAGGCACCGATCGGTCCATTGCAGTACAACGCATCACTGTACATGTGACTGGCATATGTCAGCATGCCTGTCTCAGATGGACATATGCCAGCCACAGATAGCTCCCAGGGAGTGAGGGGCACACCTACATCACGACAGCCTGTCCAAACCTTATCATAAGGCATGTAAGGCTGCATTTCCTATTGTGTGTATGTTGGTGTACATGTTGTCCTGTGGGTGTCACCTGTGGGCAGCCACCCCCAGGCTCTGCACGTGTTCATGGGGACAGGATCCTGGGTGTTACGTGTACGTGACCACTGTGATGTGCAACTGTTCATATCTGTGCATGTGCCATGGTCACATTTCACAGTGGTGTTTGTGTATGTCATGTCACATACCCCGTGAGTCCCATGTGGGACGGTATGTTTGAGCCAGGGTGTCCCAGTGGCACAATAGTGATGGACCTCCACAGTCTTTGTGCATGTAGTGTTTACAATGTCTCTGATTTCATGTGCACAATGGGAGACAGTCTCCACATCCACGTTGTGTGTGCATGGACTCTGATGTTGTGCGTGTGTGTCACAGACATCCATGTCTGTCCTGCCGTGGCAAGTGGGGCCACTACCTGTGGGGGTCATGTTTGTTTTGCTGTGGTGTACACATGATACTCCATGTGATGCCAGTGTCCATGTGGCATTACAGGGTCCCTGGGAATGTACCTGTCGTTGAGCTGTGGTGCCTGGGGCACATCTGTCCTCACATGTCACTGTGGGGGGTGATTGTGACACGGCAGCAGGAGATGGGAACTGTGACACGGCATCATGATATCCAATGGGCCAACCTGGGACAAATTGATGCCACCTGTAGGACCGTGTTGACAGATGTTGGCCATGTACGTACCATACATGTCCTTCCGGTACTGCACACTTCATGTAGTTGTGCCTCATAATGATGTATGTTGGGATCTTGAGTGTGTTCAATGCCGCATATGTGGGGTGACTGACAATCTTGCTTACTTCTCCTCTGCACTGCAGGGCTCCTGCTGTCCATCGGCCATTCCCAGACCTGGCAACGATGGTGGAACGGGACAGCATCCGACGGTACCGCTTCACCAGGCAGCTGATTGAGGATTTGGCAGTGCAGTTGTCCCCACATTTGCAGCCTGGCCGGCCGTATCCTACAGCGCTGACCCCCAAGGTGAAGGTGATGGCAGCCCTACACTTCTTTGCCACCGGTACCTTCCAACATACTGTGGCGACTGCTGGTGGGATGTCACAGACCATGTTCAGCCGTGTGCTCCGCGATGTTTTGGCGGCAATGTTGCTCTTCCTGAACCGGTACATCTATTTCCCTAGACTGCGACGACTCACTGACGTGAAGAGTGACTTTTATGCCCTGGGGAGGATGCCGCATGTAATTGGCTCCATTGATGGGACACATGTGGCTTTGGTACCACCACAGGCCCAGGAGCAGGCCTACAGGAACCGCAAGCACTACCACTCGGTCAATGCACTGGTGGTGTGTCTTGCAGACATGACCATCACACACGTGTGTGCCCGTTTCCCTGGTTCAGCACACGATGCCTTTGTGATGAGGAGTAGTCGCATCCCCAGGATGATGGCACAGATGCAGAACCAGCGTGCCTGGCTTGTCGGTGTGTACTGACTTTGTGCCATTGTGTGTGATCTGATCTGTAGTATTCCGCCCACTGTTCCAAGTCAGCTAATGTGCACTTGTCTGTCCGTAGGTGACTCGGGATACCCCAACATGCCGTGGTTGCTGACACCCCTCAGGAACCCTGTGACACCTGCCCAGATGCGCTACAATGAGGCACATGGTCGGACCAGGAGAGTGATTGAGCGGACCTTTGGTCTCCTGAAGAGCCGCTTCCGCTGCCTGGACAAGACCGGAGGGTCCCTCCCATATGCCCCTGCGAAAGTGTGCAAGATTATCATCGTCTGCTGCATGCTCCACAACCTGGCAGTGCGGAAGGAGTTGCCTCTCATCCAGGATGACAATGACCAACATCCGCCACCTGTGGAGGATCCTGGCCTGGACCACGATGCCAGTGACGATGATGATGATGATGATGGTGATGTCCGCACACAGCTCATCACCAACTTCTTTAGCTGAATGTGAGTATCCTGAGGTGTCATGTCAATGATGTGAGTTGGCATGATGTGTGGGTGGTGCTCTGGTGCTGTTGGAGTGTGTCCATGGGCTACTTGACTGGATGTGTGTTGCGATGTGTGGTGACAGGTGGGCTGTACTCCCCAACAGTGTTGACATGCTAACTTGGTTCTGGGTGGGTATCTTGTAACATGTATTGTGCATGAGTTTTGCTGTTCTGTCCTGTACTCCATTGCTTTTGACTGTGTGTCATTGCTGTCCTTCACAGGGTACTTTCAGATTCGTTTGGTCAACTGTGTCCACCGACGACGTGATTGCACATCCAGGCTGGTAGCTGTTGTGTCCCTACAGGTGATGTGCGCCACACCCATGGACTTCCTTCCGTCTACAGTTGTTGACTGTGTGCCCGCTACCAGGTGGGGTTACCTTGCATCTGTAGTGGTTACGGCATGTTGCAACTGTGTAATAAACCTGTGCTTCACTTTGTGATGTGCGTTGTCTGTGGTCACACATTTGACTGCCATTTGCTTACTGCACCAGTGGGCTACTTGACTACAACTGGGAATGGGTGTGGTGTCTGTGCATTGCACCGTCTTCCCTGGCAACATCAGTGTAGGCAATGAGTCAGATGGCCTAGGTGTGTATGTGTCGTGTAGCCCTGGTGGTGTGTCTCCCTCATGTGTGTCACGTTGCCTGTACTCACATGCCTGTGTTGTCCTTGCTGTTGCAGTTCGCATACACAGTGTAATTTTGCAGTTCATCATCCCCATAACAGCACCCACGTTGGAATCACGACAGAGGCAAGTATGGTGTATTTGTGTGTTTATTGTGATACATTTGTGTTAATAGTGCATAGGATGGGTTGTGCTGTACATGAATCTTGCAATCCCAAGTTCCTAGGTGAATTGAAAGTCCGGGTAGACAGGATCCCCAGTATCGGGGCCACAGTTGTCTGAGACATTGGTCCAACTTGTACTCCCCATGCAATGTGTGGGAGTAGTGTTGCCGTCAACAGGGTGAACAGTCTGTGCACAAAGGCGAACATCCAGAACAGGTTCAGGCTTCCTGGGAGTTGCGCTTGGCCATCGGCCTCTCACTTTTCCCTCCTCGGACGACCCCTCTTCTTGGGGGGGGCCCCTCAAGTGCAGGCTGCTGCGGTGCAGGGGACTCTCCGCCAGAGTCCTCCTCCCTCCCTGTGGCAGTTGCAGTTTGTTCGGCACCAGATGTTGTTGGCACACAGGGAGGTGTGGACTGGTTGCTGTTCATCTGGCGGAGGCATTGTAAAATGTCCCTGTGCACCGCCGTCATCTCATGCAGTGCATCCCACTTGGACTCCACGCGGGACATGTGTGAGTCCACACGGGACATGTGTGACTCCACGTGGGACATGTGGGAGTCCAAGCGGGCATGATGGGCAGCCTGCTGCTGTTTAATGTCTCTGAGGAGCCCCACTACCTGGCTGAGCTCTCCGGTGCTGGACTGGTACGCATCAGCTATGCGTACCAGTTGTGGGTCGTCATGCACACCAGCAACGTCTGCAAGCAGCGACCTCTGTCTCCCACCCCTCCCACCACCCCTGCTGACATGTGCAGTGTGTGCAGTGGCACGCACAGATAACCCTGGTCCACCTTGGCGGTTGGTGGTGGTGGTGGTGTCCATGGCCCCAGGTTGGTCCAGGGTCACTGTGCTGGTGTTGCTCCTTATTCTGTCCATGTCGGCAGGGATGGTATTTGTGGTGACAGTCGTTGTAGGGGTGGGTGCAGGGGGTGCAGCTGGTGGTCCTGCTGGTGCTGCAGCTGGTGGTCCTGCTGGTGCTGCATGTTGACTTGCACCGGATGTGCCAGGTTGTTCTTCATCGTCCGAGGAGGACAGAGGCTGTACGACGCCAGTGAGCTCGGCATCCTCTTGAGCCTGGGACTGGGACTCCTCAGCGTCTGCTGCTGTGTCCCCATCATCACCTGTTTTTGGGAGACACAAACAATGTATGTCATGTTTCTGCAGGCATCAATGGTTGACACACATGACAGTTGTGACTGTGCCTCTGGGTGCGGGCCTGTACATTGCATTGTCCTAAGTCGTCACAGTCAGGGGTTGATATTGGTGTGGCACATTGTCCTGCATTATTTGGGCATTTCTATGTATTTTCTGGGGTGTGAACATGGTCTGCATTGCTTGTGTTTGGTTGACAGCCGGACCTCCTTCCCACCCACACAGCCAGTCAGTTATCCCACCATGGAACGTGCTTGCATTGCAGGGAGTGGAAGTTGTCTCTCAGGATGTCAGTCAGTGGTGTCCTGCTGTTTGTTGGTGCACAGTTGCCAGCAGGGCCTTGTGCTCCCCACAGCAGTAGCCAGTGTCAGCCATCTTGTGAGTCCTTCTCCACTCCCTGTGATGTGAGCATGGTTCAGGGTGGTGTTGATGGGCCAGTTGTGAGGCTGAGCAATGTCTGTGACTACGACTCCCATCATGCTATTGCCTCCACCCCCTTCCCAGCATGCCCATGCTTCCTTCCTTTTGACTCTGCTTCCCTGTGGGGTGGGCTGGCTGTGCTGACAGGATGGCTGGGAGTGTTGTCCTGGCAGTTGTTTGGCTAAGAGTCCCAAGAGTGTCCCTGTGCTTCACACAACATAACCCAGGGTGGTGGTGCTTTGTGGGATCTTGTGTTAGGATGGAGGGCATTGCATTCTACCAGGTGGGTACTGTGTAGTTTGTGTTGGGGGGTGTGAGGGGAGGTGCTGGTGACTATAGTCAGTGCTGCAAGTCCCCCTTCCCACCCAGCCAGCCAGATATCCCACCATGGAACGTGCTTGCATTGCAGGGAGTGGAAGTTGTCTCTCAGGATGTCAGTCAGTGGTGTCCTGCTGTTTGTGGGTGCACAGTTGGCAGCAGGGCCTTGTGCTCCCCACAGCAGTAGCCAGTGTCAGCCATCTTGTGAGTCCTTCTCCACTCCCTGTGATGTGAGCATGGTTCAGGGTGGTGTTGATGGGCCAGTTGTGAGGCTGAGCAATGTCTGTGACTACGACTCCCATCATGCTATTGCCTCCACCCCCCTTCCCAGCATGCCCATGCTTCCTTCCTTTTGACTCTGCTTCCCTGTGGGGTGGGCTGGCTGTGCTGACAGGATGGCTGGGAGTGTTGTCCTGGCAGTTGTTTGGCTAAGAGTCCCAAGAGTGTCCCTGTGCTTCACACAACATAACCCAGGGTGGTGGTGCTTTGTGGGATCTTGTGTTAGGATGGAGGGCATTGCATTCTACCAGGTGGGTACTGTGGAGTTTGTGTTGGGGGGTGTGAGGGGAGGTGCTGGTGACTATAGTCAGTGCTGCAAGTCCCCCTTCCCACCCAGCCAGCCAGATATCCCACCATGGAACGTGCTTGCATTGCAGGGAGTGGAAGTTGTCTCTCAGGATGTCAGTCAGTGGTGTCCTGCTGTTTGTTGGTGCACAGTTGCCAGCAGGGCCTTGTGCTCCCCACAGCAGTAGCCAGTGTCAGCCATCTTGTGAGTCCTTCTCCACTCCCTGTGATGTGCGCATGGTTCATGGTGGTGTTGATGGGACAGTTGTGGGGGGCAATATGTGTGACTGCGACTCCCATGATGCTATTGGCTACACAGACTTGGCCAGCATACACAGAATTCCTTCCTTTGAGTGGTCTTCACTGTGTGTTGGTGTTGTTGTGGTGGCTACATGTCTGGATGTGTTTGTTAGTTCTATTTGTGCTACTGCCTAGCTGTAGTTGTGGTTGAGTTTGTACATGTGTTGGCACAGTTGGATGTGACTTTTTTGATGGCATGTGTTGTGTTTATCTGACTGACATACACATTTTGGGATGATTCTGTTCTGGTTGCTGTGTGATTGCTATGAGTGCATGGTTTGACTCTCCCCTTGACAGTGATGTGTGTGTGTTTTGTGTCAGAAAATTGTGTACATTTGTTGTGTACTCACCAGGCTCTGGGATGTTCTCTAGTCCATATACGCTCACTGGCGGAAGGTTGGCCCGCACCTTCTCCTCCCAGGGCCTGAGGTATACTGGCTTGGCAGGAGGGCCACTGCCGGTGTATTGGCTGATGAGGTAGTCTTTCTTGAGCAGCTCCCGGACCCTCCTGCGCACGTCATACCACCTGTTCTGGATGTCGGTCTTTGTGCGCAGACATGGTGCTTGTGCGTTCACCCTGTTGATGATCCTCTCCCACATCTTGGTTTTCTGCGACATGGGGGTCTGTTGGACCAATGTGCCAAACAGCTGTGGCTCTACCCTGAGGATCTCGTCTACCAGGACTTCCAATTCACAATCTAGGAACTTGTGATTCTTCTTGGGGGGCATGGTGATGGGTGGTGATGGTGAGTGATGTGTGTGTTGGTGTGCAGGTGAGGGTGTGTGAGTGTGTGTTTTGCTGGGTGTATGTGAGGTAGGTATTTGTTGGTGTGCTGATGGTGTGTGGCTTGTGTGAGGGATGAGCTGTGGGTGTGTGGTTGCTTTCTCTTGGGTGCTGGCAGTGGAATGGCATTTGCAAAGGCTCATGGTAGTGATTTGTGTCCTTTATATAGGTGGAGTTGTGGGTGTGTCTTTGTTCTCTGTCCCCACCCCCCCAGTATTTATTGGCTTGGTAATTGCTTGTTTGGCCTTTTTTTGGGTGATTTTTCCTTTGTGCTGTTTGTGTGTGTTGGAAACGTTCTTGTGACCGAGTCGGACCCTGCATTGGTCTCGTACGGTGTTCTCCGTTTCGTTCACGCTGTGTTTGTGCAGTTTTCTATGCTGCGTACGCGTCGGTCGCGGTGTATTGTGTTGCTTCGGCTCGGTTTTGTATGCGTGTCGGTCGTCCGGCTTGTCCTCCGTCCGACTCGCTCGTGGTTTTCGCGCCTTGCATCGTACTTAGCGGTTTGGAGTTAGCGTGTACGTTTCGGTCGGATTTGTTCCGGGTACGTGTCGGTCGGTTGGATTCGCGTGTTTTTCCGGCCGGATTGCTGTTTTCCGTGCGGCTCGGTCGGTCGACTTGGTTTCGTTACGTGTCGGTCGGAGTTTTCGCGCCTTGCATCGTACTTGGCGTGTCGGGCGCCACGGATACGTGTCGGTCGGTATTTTTTCCGGATCCGAGTCGGTCGGTGCTTTTTCCGGCCCGAATCGGAATAGACCCCTAAGTTGCTTTCAGTCAAGACTTGGTGGGAATAGATTATTTTTTTAAGATGTGGACACCCCTCATTTTTACATACTCGTACTGAACAGGCCTGGGCGAAGTTCGCTGAGTTTTGCTACGTGGAACTCCGCGAAGTTACAAAAAAACTCTGCGAAGTTCCGCGAGTGGCGGAGTGCATTGCGAACTGCAGTTTGTGCTGGTATTCCTGCCGCTCGGGTAGAAATTCTACCCGAGCGGCAGCTCGCGCTTGCGAACTTACTGTTCGCGATCGCAAACTTACCGTTCGCGATCGGGGAAAAAACTCCGCTGCACATCGCGAAGTGGAGTTTTCTGCACTCCGCGAGCTCCGCGGAGTGCGGAGTGCAGAAAACTTTGCAAACTCCGCGAACGGCACCCAACTCATCCTCTCCCTATCCAACGAACCCAACACCGCCAGACACAACTTTTGAGAAGGCATGGAAGCCGTTGCCAAATGGATGAAAAACAGCTGCCTACAACTAAACACCAACAAAACGGAAGTACTCATCATGGGCCCAAACCCCGACACCTGGAACGACACCTGGTGGCCCCCCGCCCTCGGAAGCCCGCCCACCCCCACGGACCACGCACGCAACCTGGGAATCATCCTGGACTCCGAGCTCAAAATGGACCGCCAGATCAACTCTGTCTCGTCCTCCTGCTTCCGCACCCTCCGCCTCCTACGTAAGACCTTCAAATGGATCCCCCTCGAACACAGAAAGACCGTCACTCACGCCCTGGTCACCAGCAGACTCGACTATGGCAACGCACTCTATGCCGGAATAAACAAAAACCTCACCCGCAAGCTACAGAACATCCAGAACGCCGCCGCAAGACTGGTCCTCAACCTGCCAAGACACTGCCACATCTCCCAGCACCTGCGCACACTCCACTGGCTCCCCATCGAAGCTAGAGTCACCTTCAAGATGCTCACCCATGCTCACAAGGCCCTCCACGACACCGGACCAGCATACCTGAACAGCCGACTCAAATTCCACGCACCCCAAAGGACCCTACGATCAGCCCAGCTCTCCTACGCCGTGGTCCCCCGCTCCAGAAAGAGCAGATCGGGAGGCCGCTCCTTCTCCTTCCTAGTGGCCAGAGCCTGGAACGACCTTCCGCTCCACCTCAGACAGACAACATCGCTCCCCATCTTCGCAAGAAACCTCAAAACCTGGCTCTTCGACAGACCCCCTCCTTGATGGACTGGAACCTGCGAACCCCCCCAATGCCTTGAGACCCCTATGGGTGAGTAGTTGCGCTTAACAAACACCTGATTTATTGATTGATTGAAGGTATTCCTGGCTTCATGATGTCTCTCCCCTATCGAAATGACCAGCTGGGTGTCATCAGTGAATGAGCAAATCTCAAAGCATCAGTTTCTGCAAATTTTCACGAGGGATGAGACATACACATAGAACAGTGTTGGGCTCAGGGAAAAGACCTGAGGCACCCCGAATTTAGATATGTGGGGAAGTGATCATAGGTATTTAACAGGAACGACCGGGTTCATTTACTTAGAGTGTTTCAACTAGTTGTTATGCCCTACTTTTGTGCACTAAGCGCTGAGCTATGTGGGTCTATAGAGCACACTGAGGGTGAGCTTTCTAATCTATACTAGCAGATTTCCTAGTTGACACCATGCTAAGTGTTATTGCTGTGGTTTTAAAAATGCAGCTAGCGAGGGCACACTAGTGTCCTCTGGTACTTATATATTAGCCATGCATGTGGAGGATGTAAGCTTGTGACTTTTAGCTTGGAAGCCACTGCTATACTTCCTGCACCAACTAAGGCCTTACTAAAAAGTGAAATGCTCCATGTGGGTGTGATCAATTTTTTATTGCGTGTGAAGGAGAATCATGCGTCCCGTGGCACTGAATTGCACTGCCAAATTCACACAAGTAAAACCAATCTGAAGAAGTGAAGGGACTACAAGATTATATCATTCCTTACAATTTTCACAGAACAAAGCAAACATGATTGCTGTTTAGTAGGCCCTCATCACTCAAATGGCTGAGCATCAGCTATGCAGAACTGCAAAAAGCACAACATTCAGAGGAACACATAAAAACAATGTTATTCCTATGGAAACTAAGTAAATAACTTGACAGTTCATATGTGGTATTTGCATTTAGGAACATAGCCACTTGAGCAAATGTTTTCCACTTCCCCCAAATAGTCAGCTTCCTATTTCCCCCGGTGGCAAGTAGGGGTGAGCGATAAACCCTGCTCCACCAGTGGAGTTCAAGGAATTTTTGTCACTCTGTTTGGAAGGCGAAGTTTGGCAAAAACACTGCCTACGCCATGTAGAGGAGTTTACCGTCCTGCACCCACCCACTATGAGGAGACACTGATTGATGTTGGTTCACAATCACGCGGCCAGCACCATTCCTCTCCCACAGCACATCCCATAATACTGAGCAGCGTCCCTGCTCCCCCTCGGGGATGGCTCTATGTCAGCTCGTAAGCACACTCTCACTGCAAGACAGCCTTTTCCTCCCAGCCTCAGCACCACATGGAAATAGAAGAAGGACCTTAAATAAATGTCATCATTCTCAGAAACCAAAACCAAGTGTCTAATAACACAAATGTAATGTAAAAAAAATAGTTGTTTCTAAAATATAATACGTCCTTCGTTCTTCTTTATATAAACAACACTTATGACACTGAGTGTAATTTATAAAAGGGGAGCACTGATTAGCCTGTTCTCATGCGTGTTTAAATGTTAATGGACAGTCAGATGTTATCAATTGTTACTGCAGAGGTCTACGGTAATTAATAGAGCTTTCCAGATTCCAACATGGCTACCTTATTAATGGTAATTTTAATTAAAGGGTAGTCGATATTCTAGTCATTCACCTATTTCAATGCTAAGAATTTTTGTAGTTTTGATGTCACGTGATTCGTTTGATCTATTCCGGAATACTGCACCTTAATTTGCCCAGTTGTCCCGTCACCTGCTGTAGTCTGTTACTCTTTCGAATGGTGTGCTATGCCCAGGGAATAATTTCTTCTGAAATGGTGAGTTTGTTAATGCGCTGAACTCTTCTCAGCTCTTTCTTTGTGCTCCATTTGGGAATTCATCAAGCTGCGCTAGACTACACATGCAACTTGCTGCCTGCCCTCACTATGGCCTTGACTGACCATGTGGGAATCGCGCGTGCCGGGAGCAGCTACTACTGCATTCTGCCCTTGTCCTTCGCGTGTGATCCACGTGTGATCTGCTGCTCATGCTTACCTCCTGTCCCCAGCCTCAGTGAGTACCTGTCGATCCGGAGGTTAGGTGGGGTGAGTAACTTTAAGCAGATATATTGTTAGAGTAGTTTAGGTGTGGTCAGGGACTCCCAGTGTTTGTTACAAGGGGTGGGCAGGGGAGTGGAACAACTCTAACCGTTTGCGGAACTCTGCAGAATTCCACTGAATTTTTATGCAACTGCGGAGACTACACCCACCCCTAATGGCAAGGTTAATTGTCAAATTCAATTTTCACATTTTATTTAGCATTTGTCACTATGAATCTGATTCACAAAGGGCCTCCGCACTCATGGCAGAGGTCCTGCAGTCATGGGAGAATCTTCGCAATCGGGGCAGAATCTCCACAATGAGGATTTTCATTGCGAGATTATGCCCTGAGTCCAGGGACTCCCCCACGACTGTGGGGCCTCCGCCACGAGTGAAGAGGCCCTTTGTGAATAAGGCCCTAAGGTTTTCCCACATAAAAATAAAACAATGAATCCATTATGAAGCACTGCATTCAAAAGAAAAGGAAGAAAGATATTAAGGTGGCAGAGGGGAGATAAAGAAGGAGACTGTGACAACAGCTATGCAAGCAAAAAGAGCTTTAAAAACCATATGGAGATGTATTCAGGGCTTATGTCTTGACAAAATTGACTTCATTGCCTCGTGTTTACTTATGAAATGACTTTTCTTTGACAGCATATATATATATATATATATATATATAAATATAAATATATATATATATATATATTCACTGAAAAAACCATAGGTTTCAGACACGTTATAGTTAGAAATTAGCATTTAAAAAACCTTTGAAATTCACTGAAAAAACCATGGGGCATATTAGCAAGGCGATTATCACCACTTTAGCGGGACTTTTTCCCGCTAAAGCGGCGATAATATTATCGCCTTATCAACAAGCTGTCGCTAACTGCTGTTAGCGACAGCTTGTAGGCGATAGCGACCGGGTTGGGTGCCGCTTTGCATGCCAGCGATATTTATCGCTAATGGCATGCAAAGTAGGCGTTCCCCACCTAACAGCGACTGGAAACAGTCGCTGAGGTCGCTAACGCCTATCAGCGAGGCAGGGGCGGTGATTAGCGAACCAGCGCTAAACACGTTTAGCGCTGGTTTGCTAACACCTGGTCCCACCCTGACTTAGCCATGTAATCCAATGAGAGGTGGATTACATGGCTAAGTCCCCTCGCACTATCAGCAAGCAGAACTGGGAACAGTGGTGAATATCGCCTGTTTTCAGGCGATATTCACACTGTTCTTCAAGGTTTCTATCGCTTTGGAGAATAGCATTGCTGATTGCACGCTAACTCCGCGATAGAAACCGGCGATGCCTGGCGATAATTATCCAAGCGCTAATTGCGCTTTGCGATAATTATCGCCAGGCATTGCTAATATGCCCCCATATTTTTTAGGGACAGTTATAGTTAGTTGGACATTTCACTCGTACAAAACCATAGAAATTCCCCCGTTATAGTTAGTTCAGCTAACTATAACTCGCGCCCCCGCAATGCACTGCTGATGACGTCACATATTACATCACTCATGACATGGTCAGTGACATCACTGATGACATCACTGATGACATCTCAAATGACATCACTGATGACATCACTGATGACATCATGCAGTGACTGTGTGTTTCTGTAAAGTTTAAATATGTTTAATATATATAGGGAAAGGCGTATTGAAGAATGAGTGGGTGTATAAGTGTCTGAATGGATGATTTAGTACGTGAGTGACTGACTCTACAAGTGAGTGATTAAACGTATCTTACTGAATGCATGGGTTAGTGACTAAACAGTGTGAATGTCTGTATCCGTCTGTTTGTTGGTGTGTAAGTGGATGCATGGATTTGCGAATAGCTACATGAGTGTCTATATGGGTTATTGATTGGTTCTCTGAGTATCTGTATGGCTGCCTGAGTGTTTGTGTGGGTGGGGTGTGTGTGACTCTGTTCATAGATGTGTGAGTGGGTGATTCACTGGGTGCATGATTTCACGAGTGCATCTGTGATGGACTGCTTGGGTGGGTGAGTGAGTGTGTGTATGGGTGTGTTAGTGAGTGAATGTATATCTCAGTGGTACATGTGCGAGTAACTACATATGTAAAAGGCAGTATATATGTGTGTTAGAGTATTTAAATGGCTATAAGTGAGAGTGTGTGATTGTGAGAGTGGCTGTATGGATGCGTGTGTGCTTGTATCAGTTATTGTATAAGAGCGTAAGAATGTGCTAGTATTTGTATGAGTAAGTGAGCTGGTGTGTGTATAACTGTATAGTTGAGTAAATGGGTGTGTGATAAATTTTTTGCATGACTGACTAGGTGTGTGAGTACCTCTATGGATGAGTGGCGGTGTGTGAGTGTTTATATAGGTGTATGAGTGCATATGATAGTCCTGTACTGAGTGACTGTAAGTATGAGTGACTGTACGGGTGAGTGAGTGGATGTGTGTGTAGACCTAAGAATCAGTGAGTGGGTATGTAGTTTTTGGTGTTGGAGTGTCTATGGTTTTGAGAATGGCAGTCTGTAATTTAGAGTGGGTGTATCAAAAGTTATATTAGGGTGTGAGAAGATGCATGAAATTATCACATGGATGATGTCATCAGTGATGTCATTTGAGATGTCATCAGTGATGTCATCAGTGATGTCACTGACCATGTCATGAGTGATGTAATATGTGACGTCATCAGCAGTGCATTGCGGGGCGCGAGTTATAGTTAGCTGAACTAACTATAACGGGGAATTTCTATGGTTTTGTACGAGTGAAATGTCCAACTAACTATAACTGTCCCTAAAAAATATGTTTTTTTCAGTGAATTTCAAAGGTTTTTTAAATGCTAATTTCTAACTATAACGTGCCTGAAACCTATGATTTGTTAAGTGAATTTCAAAGGTTTTTTAAATGCTAGTTTCTAACTATGCCTACAGAGGTAGGACATGTGAAGAAAGAAGAAAAAACGCACAGAAAGAAGCAAAAGATGTGCATAAAGAACCAACAGAGGAGCAGAAAGAGGCCTTGTTGCAAAATCATCCTGTGCCCACAACTTTTTCAGACGGGTACTGATGGTAACTGACTCTGACTAACCAGAGCCAGTGCTATGCTAAAAGACACTTAGAATACAGTACATACACTAGGGAACACTATGCGTTGGGGTACACCTGTGATTAGCATGACCTCCTCTGCAAGTCCCTAGTACATAATAGGGCAGGGGGATTAAAACTACCTCTTAAAACGCGCTACAGGGCGCGTTTGCACAGTGGTGAAGGGAGGGGGCCTGAGGTGACATGTGTGCAAACGCGCCCGTGGCGCGTTTTAAGCTGCGGATTAAGTCCCCTTGAATCCTAAGGGTCCTTGGGGCCCAACAAGCCCCCCAGGTACCTACAGTTAGGACCACAGAGCTGAGTTGCAGAGAGGCGTTCCGAGGCCACGCACCTTTTTCACCTCTCTGCAACGCAACTCTGTTGTGCTTACTGAAGGTACCTGGTGGGCTAGTTGGCCCCCAGGGTCCCTCAGGATTCAAAGGGAATTAATTCCCCAACTTAAAACGCACCACAGGGCGTGTTTGCGCACATGTCACCTGAGGCCCCGCCCCCTCCCTTCACCACTGTGCAAACGCGCCCCGTGGCGCGTTTTAAGTTGGGGGATTAGGTCACCTTGAATCCTGAGGGGGCCTGGGGCCCAACTAGCCCACCAGGTACTTCCAGTAAGCACCACAGACCTGCGTTGCAACGCCTGTAACAAATTGTGCAGTTGTGTTTAGGGAGTGAAGAGGGTCGTGCTGGGGGTAGTGTTTTAGGGTTTAGGGTAGTGCAGTGGTGTTTGTGTAGTGTAGGGGGTCATGCTGGGGGTAGATTTAGGGTTTAGGGTAGTGCAGTGGTGTTTGGGTAGTGTAGGGAGTCGTGCTGGGGGAGTGTTTTAGGGTTTAGGGTAGTGCAGTGGTGTTTGGGTAGTGTAGGGGTTGTGCTGGGGGTAGTGTTTTAGGGTTTAGGGTAGTGCAGTGGTGTTTGGGTAGTGTAGGGGGTCGTGCTGGGGGTAGTGGTTTAGGGTAGTGCAGTGGTGTTTGCGTAGTGTAGGGGGTACTGCTGGGGGTAGTGTTTTAGGGTTTAGGATAGTGCAATGGTGTTTGGGTAGTGTAGGGGTACTGCTGGGGTAGTGTTTTAGGGTTTAGGGTAGTGCAGTGGTGTTTGGGTAGTGTAGGGGTACTGCTGGGGTAGTGTTTTAGGGTTTAGGGTAGTGCAGTGGTGTTTGGGTAGTGTAGGGGTTCGTGCTGGGGTTGTTTTTTAGGGTTTAGGGTAGTGCAGTGGTGTTTGTGTAGTGTAGGGGTAGTGTTTTAGGGTTTAGGGTAGTGCAGTGGTGTTTGGGTAGTGTAGGGGTACTGCTGGGGGTAGTGTTTTAGGGTTTAGGGTAGTGCAGTGGTGTTTGGGTAGTGTAGGGGTTCGTGCTGGGGGTAGCTTTTTAGGGTTTAGGGTAGTGCAGTGGTGTTTGTGTAGTGTAGGGGGTAGTGTTTTAGGGTAGTGCAGTGGTGTTTGTGTAGTGTAGGAGGTCATGTTTTAGGGTTTAGGGTAGTGCAGTGGTCTTTGGGTAGTGTAGGGCGTCGTGCGGGGGTAGTGTTTTAGGGTTTAGGGTAGTGCAGTGGTCTTTGGGTAGTGTAGGGGTCGTGCGGGGGTAGTGTTTTAGGGATTAGGGTAGTGCATTGGTGTTTGGGTAGTGTAGGGGTCATGCGGGGGTAGTATTTTAGGGTTTAGGGCAGTGCAGTGGTGTTTGGGTAGTGTAGGGGTTGTGCTGGGGGAGTGTTTTAGGGTTTAGGGCAGTGCAGTGGTGTTCGGGTAGTGTAGGGGTCATGCTGGGGGAGTGTTTTAGGGTTTAGGGCAGTGCAGTGGTGTTCGGGTAGGGTAGGGTGTCGTGCTGGGGGAGTGTTTGAGGGTTTAGGGCAGTGCAGGCGTGTTCGGGTAGTGTAGGGGGTCGTGCTGGGGGAGTATTTTAGGGTTTAGGGTAGTGCAGTGGTGTTCGGGTAGTGTAGGGGGTCGTGCTGGGGGTAGTGTTCTAGGGTTTAGGGCAGTGCAGTGGTGTTCGGGCAGTGTAGGGGGTCGTGCTGGGGGTGGTGTTTCAGGGTTTAGGGCAGTGCAGTTGTGTTCAGGCAGTGTAGGGTCGTGCAGGTGGTGGTGTTTCAGGGTTTAGGGCAGTGCAGTGGTGTTCAGGCAGTGTAGGGGTCGTGCAGGGGGTGGTGTTTCAGGGTTTAGGGCAGTGGTGTTCGGGCAGTGTAGGGGTCGTGCTGGGGGTGGTGTTTCAGGGTTTGGGGCAGTGCAGTGGTGTTCGAGCAGTAAAGGGGGTCGTGCTGGGGGTGGTGTTTCAGGGTTTAGGGCAGTGCAGTGGTGTTCGGGCAGTGTAGGGGTGGTGCAGGGGGTGGTGTTTCAGGGTTTAGGGCAGTGCAGTGGTGTTCGGGCAGTGTAGGGGGTCGGGCAGGGGGTGGTGTTTCAGGGTTTAGGGCAGTGCAGTGGTGTTCGGGCAGGGTAGGGGTCGTGCTGGGGCTGGTGTTTCAGGGTTTAGGGCAGTACAGTGGTGTTCGGGCAGTGTAGGGGGTCGTGCTGGGGCTGGTGTTTCAGGGTTTAGGGCAGTGCAGTGGTGTTCGGGCAGTGTAGGGGTTGTGCTGGGGCTGGTGTTTCAGGGTTTAGGGCAGTGCAGTGGTGTTCGGGCAGTGTAGGTGGTCGTGCTGGGGCTGGTGTTTCAGGGTTTATTGCAGTGCAGTGGTGTTTGGGCAGTGTAGGGGTCATGCTGGGGCTGGTGTTTCAGGGTTTAGGGCAGTGCAGTGGTGTTCGGGCAGTGTAGGGGTCTTGCTGGGGCTGGTGTTTCAGAGTCTAGGGCAGTGCAGTGGTGTTCGGACAGTGTAGGGGTCTTGCTGGGGCTGGTGTTTCAGGGTTTAGGGCAGTGCAGTGGTGTTCGGGCAGTGTAGGGGGTCTTGCTGGGGGTGGTGTTTCAGGGTTTAGGGCAGTGCAGTGGTGTTCGGGCAGTGTAGGGGGTCGTGCTGGGGCTAGTGTTTCAGGGTTTAGGGCAGTGGTGTTCAGGCAGTGTAGGGGTCTTGCTGGGGGTGATGTTTCAGGGTTTAGGGCAGAGCAATGGTGTTCAGGGAGTGTAGGGGGTTGTGCTGGAGGTGGTGTTTCAGGGTTTAGGGCAGTGCAGTGGTGTTCGGGCAGTGTAGGGGGTCTTGCTGGGGGTGGTGTTTCAGGGTTTAGGTCAGTGCAGTGGTGTTCGGGCAGTGTAGAGGGTCGTGCTGGGGTGGTGTTTCAGGGTTTAGGGCAGTGTAGTGGTGTTCCGGCAGTGTAGGGGGTCGTGCAGGGGGTGGTGTTTCAGGGTTTAGGGCAGTGCAGTGGTGTTCGGGCAGTGTAGGGGGTCGTGCAGGGGGTGGTGTTTCAGGGTTTAGGGCAGTGCAGTGGTGTTTGGGCAGTGTAGGGGTCGTTCAGGGGTGGTGTTTCAGGGTTTAGGGCAGTGCAGTGGTGTTCGGCCAGTGTAGGTGGTCTTGCTGGGGGTGGTGTTTTAGGGTTTAGTGCAGTGGTGTTCGAGCAGTGTAGGGGGTCTTGCTGGGGGTGGTGTTTCAGGGTTTAGGGCAGTGCAGTGGTGTTCAGGCAGTGTAGGGGTCTTGCTGGGGCTGGTGTTTCAGGGTTTAGGGCAGTGCAGTGGTGTTCGGGCAGTGTAGGGGGTCGTGCTGGGGCTGGTGTTTGAGGGTTTAGGGCAGTGCAGTGGTGTTCGGGCAGTGTAGGGGGTCGTGCTGGGGCTGGTGTTTCAGGGTTTAGGGCAGTGCATCGGTTTTCGGGCAGTGTAGGCGGTCGTGCTGGGGCTGGTGTTTCAGGGTTTAGGGCAGTGCAGTGGTGTTCGGGCAGTGTACGGGGTTGTGCTGGGGCTGGTGTTTCAGGGTTTAGGGCAGTACAGTGGTGTTCGGGCAGTGTAGGGGTCGTGCTGGGGGTGGTGTTTCAGGGTTTAGGGCAGTGCAGTGGTGTTCGGGCAGTGTAGGGGGTCGTGCTGGGGCTGGTGTTTCAGGGTTTTGGGCAGAGCAGTGGTGTTCGGGCAGTGTAGGGGGTCGTGCTGGGGGTGGTGTTTCAGGGTTTAGGGCAGTGCAGTGGTGTTCGGGCAGTGTAGGGGGTCGTGCTGGGGGTGGTGTTTCAGGGTTTAGGGCAGTGGTGTTCGGGCAGTGTAGGGGTCTTGCTGGGGGTGATGTTTCAGGGTTTAGGGCAGTGCAGTGGTGTTCGGGCAGTGTAGGGGGTCTTGCTGGGGGTAGTGTTTCAGGGTTTAGGGCAGTGCAGTGGTGTTCGGGCAGTGTAGGGGGTCGTGCTGGGGTGGTGTTTCAGGGTTTAGGGCAGTGCAGTGGTGTTTGGGCAGTGTAGGGGTCGTGAAGGGGGTGGTGTTTCAGGGTTTAGGGCAGTGCAGTGGTGTTCTGGCAGTGTAGGGGTCGTGCTAGGGGTGGTGTTTCAGGGTTTAGGGCAGTGCAGTGGTGTTCGGGCAGTGTAGGGGGTCGTGCAGGGGCTGGTGTTTCAGGGTTTAGGGCAGTGCAGTGGTGTTCGGGCAGTGTAGGGGTCGTGCTGGGGGTAGTGTTTTAGGGTTTAGGGTAGTGCAGTGGTGCTTGTGTAGTGTAGGGGGTCGTGCTGGGGGTAGTGTTTTAGGGTTTAGGGTAGTGCAGTGGTGTTTGTGTAGTGTAGGGGGTCATGTTTTAGGGTAGTGCAGTGGTGTTTGGGTAGTGTAGGGGTCGTGCTGGGGGTAGTGTTTTAGGATTTAGGTTAGTGCAGTGGTGTTTGGGTAGTGTAGGGGGTCGTGCTGGGGGTAGTGTTTTAGGGTTTAGGGTAGTGCAGTGGTGTTTGTGTAGTGTAGGGGGTCGTGCTGGGGGTAGTGTTTTAGGGTTTAGGGTAGTGCAGTGGTGTTTGTGTAGTGTAGGGGGTCATGTTTTAGGGTAGTGCAGTGGTGTTTGGGTAGTGTAGGGGGTTGTGCTCGGGGTAGTGTTTTAGGATTTAGGTTAGTGCAGTGGTGTTTGGGTAGTGTAGGGGTCGTGCTGGGGGTAGTGTTTTAGGGTTTAGGGTAGTGCAGTGGTGTTTGTGTAGTGTAGGGGGTCATGCTGGGGGTAGTGTTTTAGGGTTTAGGATAGTGCAGTGGTGCTTGTGTAGTGTAGGGGGTCGTGCTGGGGGTAGTGTTTTAGGGTTTAGGGTAGTGCAGTGGTATTTTTGTAGTGTAGGGGGTCATGTTTTAAGATGCAACGCTCCAATACCTGACCAGTCTGCACTACATAAAACTGCAAAAAAACAAAAAATAAAAAGTGTTTTGCACACTTTTGTCATTGGGCTATATGTGGGCTACATCTCGGTAATATTTGTGCTACATTTGGGCTCTTTTTTCACTGGTGGCCATCTTGGAAGACTTCTTTGTTATGAAGTTTCCTAATTTCCTCATTTACTGCAGTCTCCTCAGTAGGAAATGCTTTCAGTTTTTTACTTTGATTCCATCAAGAAGGCATTCAGATGTGTCTCACATTTGCCATAAATTCAGAATGTTAGCACTCTAGTTGCTCATTAGATCACTGTAGTAAAGCTACTGTTCACCAGGGAGTTAACTGGAAGTCTGCTGCTGGTATTGAAAGTGATTGTTTCAGTCTGCATGTCAGAATTTTCTAATGAAATAGAAGAGGATTTGAGATCTCACTTAAAACATGCCCTAATTTTTCTTTCTGCAGCACTAACCATAATTTCTATTTCAAAAAGAACCCCTCATTTTGTTCCTTTTTAAATTAAATGTTTTAAGTGTTACCGGTTTATTCCAATCAAGATGGCTTCAGGTGTGCCATACTTTTGTCATAAGTAAGGCTGTTAGCGCTCTAGTTGTTCTTTAGAACACTCTGGGAAGCTGCAGTAGAACACAAAGGCATCAACTGGCAGGCTGCTCCTGTTGAAATATAACAGGAAGATATTTGAGATCACACTTGAAACATGTCCTAATTTTTCTTTCTACAGTACTAACCATAATTTCTATGACAAAATGAACCCCATCATTTTGTTCCTTTTTAAATTAAATGTTTTAAGTATTACCAGTTTATTCCAATCAAGATGGCTTCAGGTGTGCCATACTTTTGTCATAAGTAAGGCTGTTAGCACTCTAGTTGTTCTTTAGAACACTCTGGGAAGCTGCAGTAGAACACAAAGGAATCAACTGACAGTCTCTGCCCTTGTTGGATGTACATGTTTTACTGAGAATGTCAGACTTCATTCTCACATGACTGAGAAAGATAATGTGAATTTACAGAAAATATGCTCTCATTTTAGCTTCTGGAGCACCTTCCAAAACTCTATGGGACAAGCATGTGAAAATAGTTTTCTCTCAAACATGATTCATGATATCCCAGCAGAAGGTTTTTCACAGGGTAAAATCACCTTAGAACACACCACAATTCCTGAAATTAGTATGGTACCATCAACAAATGAATTCTAATGTAACTAAAGTCTGTTATCACCCTTTATAGTTCTCCTTTTGGTAACCCTCAAAATCTTTGATTCACTACAATGCATTTCAATGGGGTACTATCATGTATATTGGTCTCAAGATGGCTGCCAGCAATTCCAGGATGAAGTGCTGACAGCCAATCAGATCTCACAATGACATGTGTGGTTAGGCTCCGCCCAGATATATATGTGATTTTACTTTTGATTTTCTCAGGAACTACTGAACGGATTTACACCATTTAAGCAAAAGGCACGACACTGAACCAAGGGCTACCTCTTTCCCAAATTTGGTGTAATTCCGTTCAGCAGTTCGGGCTGTAGCTGCGATGAAAGGTCCCTATGGAAAAATGAATGGGGAAAACACGTTTTGGGACCCCCCTTTTTTCTCGGCCCGCGCTTGACGAATCACCCCGAGACTTTCAGGATAGGAGCGGACCGGAGCGCCCCAACAAGTTGGAAACTTTCGCGAAGATTCGTCAACCGGCGCCAACGTTATTTCAAATAGAATGTTGCGGATTTCCTATGGAAAATAGGTCCTAACTATAACTATCTATTGGCGACCGCCAGTAGATAATATAAATAATCCTTCATTTTTAAGGCAAATCTCTAGCAAAATTTGATCCCCGTCCTCTATTCATGCACACATTTCATTGATACTTAGACTCACACCCATGTATTAATGTGACAGATATCTGCAACATTGAAATGAATATCCAAAGATAACCATACTTTATATTTGACATTTTTACCATTCGTCCTTTATATTTGTCATCATAAACAACAAAAACTGTAGGTAACAATATTATGCAATTGTTTGAGTAGTATGTATTTCGTTATTATGGATAATACGCATTCTTCAGGGCTAACATTATTTGTTCTTTCACCTTCAGCATGCAATGTTTACAATGTGGTACCTTTACCTCACAGATTTTACCACACAATATAGGTTTTTGTTAATGTTTCAGGTTTAAAGGGTTGTGGGGGTGTTTAACCGCCAAACAAAAGAAAATGAATGGTAACTAAAGCAGAATTGGCTCTGGGGTTGAAAGGGAGATGAGATATAACCCCCAAAATGAAAAAAATGGTAAATAGAGGTGTGGGTAGTTGTAAATGGGGTGTAGGTGACCTTGGATAAAGGGGGCATTGGGTGGTTTACCCCCAAAAAGAAAAAAGTGGTAAATAGGGATGTAGGGTGAAGGCAAATAGGAGTGCAGTGAAGTATGGGGTTAAATAGGGGATGGGAGGTTTGCCCTCAAACGAGAAAAAATGACAAAAAGCATTTTCTAAATATTTTAATTTATTTTGTTGTTATGGTTCCAGGCATGGGATGTAAGGTTTTTATTGCAATAGGGTGTGGACTGTTTTAATTCTGGTGTTTTTTAAAAGGTTTGGTGCGGGCATTCATTTTTATAAGGGTGTGACTAATTATTATTTCAATTAAAAAAAAATTATGAATTTTTTTAATTGTTCAATTGTATTTACATTTATGTTTTAAGGGCTGGGACATAAGGAGTATGGGGAAAAGTTTAGGGAGTTTTTTAATTTAGGGCGGTGTGGTTGTTTTTTGGGTGTTGTTATTCTTTTAATTAAAATGTTTTATTGCAATTTATTTTAATTTTCTAATTGTATGTGTATGGTTTGAGAGTGGGATATAAGGATTATAGGTGAAAATGAAATTACTGTAAATTTTTAGACAGTATTATTTTTTTATTCTTTAATTTCATTTCTATTCTTTTATTTTGTATTGTATTTATGAATTCAGGTGAGGGTTGTTAGTGGTTTTAAGGGTATATGTGATTTAAAAAAGTAAGTTCTTTGATATTAGAATGTGACTATTTATTATTTTGGGTTGTGGATATTCATTTATTTTTATTTAATAATTGTATCCATTTTTCATTTTTTATTTCATTTCTACTTCATGGTATCAGCCGTAGCATGTAAGGATTATGGGGAAATAGGGTACAGAGAGTTGTAATTTTTTTTAAATATGAAGTAGCTATATATTTTAGGGTATTTGTATTTTTTATGTTCGTTTTTATGCAATTATTTTTTTAATTCAATACTATTTTTGTTTTACTTTTATTTTGTGGTTATGGTTCTAAGCATCCAAACAAAGAAAGGAGTATCACTCAAAGACAGAAGACTGTCTATATGGTGCATATGGTGTTGGGACAGAAGCACAGGGAAGGAGATTATCCTTTTCTAAAAAGACCCCTCACTCACCAACCTAGTTGGTGACATGCTTCATCATTGGGGTCCCACCCGAATAGCCGAATGCTATCCGGGTGTGCTGCGACACCTGATTACAGTGGAGCTGGTTGTTGTGTGAAGTGAGAAGTGAGTGACTTAATCGTGTGGTTTAAAAATTGGCCAGATATGACCCTTTGAAAGACTTTATTCTGGGGTAACTGGACAATATTAAAAATAATATGATGCCAAGAGGGTTAAATTGACCTTCAGGTATCTCTTGATAAAAATAAGTTCAGTGAAGAAGTGCAATAAAAGGTCAACATGTTTCAACCTATGAATGGTACTACTAGGTTTTCTTCAGGACCAGTGGTTGTGACCCGGGAGGTATACACTCGCTAAGGTGTACCCTACCCTTGGTCACTGAAACCGAACCATGTACTCACGGTCAGGTGTCCTTTTCTTCAATTCAAAAAAAGGAAATAATTGAAAGTGCGATGGTTTTGTGCTTCATGGGAGTCAGGGTCGTAGTAAAGCTCCCTACGCGATTTGGTGGAGCTATTCACCGGCTGTTACGCCTACCCAAACGGACCCGTTGTCACTCCCCGCAGGATCCCGCATCGGATTAACGCTTTCAATTATTTCCTTTTTCGAATTGAAGAAAAGGACACCTGACCGTGAGCTTCACCAGCCTCCAAGCCACCAACTCACCCACCAAGACTGGACGCAACCACCTCAGATGCATACTACTCAACACCCGCTCCGCCCGCAAGCACGCCATCGAACTCTGGGACCTACTCGACACATCCTCCCCGGACGTCGCCTTCCTGACGGAGACCTGGATGAACGCCTCCTCGGCACCTGACATCGCCACAGCCATCCCGGACGGCTACAAGCTCACCCGCAGGGACCGCACCAACGGAGTAGGAGGAGGAATCACCATCATCCACAGGAACACCCTCAGGATCTCGACCAGCACCGACGACACCCTCAGAACCGCCGAACACCTGCACTTCCAGATCCACGTCAACCCCAACACCACCCTCAGAGGAACTCTCGTCTACAGACCCCCCCGGACCCCGGCCCCAGTTCAGCGACTCCATCGCCGACTTCGTCAGCACGCACGCCCTCGCCTTCACAGACTACATCCTCCTCGGAGACCTGAACTTCCACCTCGAGAACAACAATGACAGCAACTCCACCACCCTGATCGACAACCTCGCCAACCTCGGACTCGGACATATCATCACTACGCCCACCCACTCCGCCGGTCCCACGCTCGACCCCATCTTCTCCGCAAGCACCCACGTCACCTTCAGCCACACCACTGAACTCGATTGGACCGACCATCACTGCATCCACTTCACCTTCCAGAAACCCACCATGCACCACCACACTCAATGGACCCCCCGCCGCAGCTGGAGCAAAGTCACCGAAAACCAGCTGATCACCACCCTCTATCGAAGCCCACCTACCGACTCCACCGACACCGACACTGCCACCCGCAACCTCAGACAATGGATCGACGACTGCGCCAACACTCTCGCCCCGATCAAAAAACCCTCCAACAGACGCACCGACAGAAAAGCCATCTGGTTCACCGCCGACCTCCAGGCCTCCAAGCAGACCTGCCAAAAGCTCGAGAAGAAGTGGCACCACGAACAGACACCGGACAGCTATGCAGCCCACAAGAGTGCCATCCGCAGACACCACCACCTCATCAGAACCGCCAAAAGGGCCTCCTTCAAGGACCGCCTCGACAACAACGCACACAACAGCAAAGAGCTCTTCAACATCATGAAGGAACTCTCCAACCCCAGCTCCAACACCAACGACATCCCACCATCGCAAGACCTGTGCGACTCCTTAGCCACCTTCTTCCACCGCAAGATTGCAGACATCCACGACTGCTTCAACAACCAGACCCCCCGACAGCCACCGACACCTCAGATTCACCGCCCTCCATCCGCACCAACCCACTGCCCGCCTGGACCCACGTGAATGACGACGACACCACCAAAATCATGAACACCATCCACTCCGGCACTCCGTCAGACCCATGCCCGCACCACATCTTCAACAAAGCCAGCTCCACCATCGGACCCCACCTCCGCAAGATCATCAACATTTCCCTCGAGACCACGACCTTCCCGGAGAGCTGGAAGCATGCCGAGATCAACGCCCTACTCAAGAAACCCAAGGCGGACCCGAGAGACCTCAAGAATTTCCGGCCCATCTCCCTACTCCCGTTCCCGGCAAAGGTCATCGAGAAGATCGTCAACAGGCAACTTGCCAGCTACCTCGAGGAGAACAACATCCTGGACCCGTCCCAGTCCGGGTTCCGCAGCAACCACAGCACCGAGACTGCCCTCATCGCCACCACCGACGACATCAGGGCCCTGCTGGACAACAGAGGAACCGCGGCCCATCCTCCTGGACCTCTAAGCCGCCTTTGATACCGTCTGCCACCACACTCTATGCATACGCCTCCACAGCGCACGGATCCGCGGAAAGGCCCTGGAATGGATCACCTCCTTCCTCTCCGGCAGAACCCAGAGTGTCCACCTCCCGCCATTCCGATCCAAAGCCTCCGAAATCATCTGCGGCGTACCCCAAGGATCATCCCTCAGCCCGATACTGTTCAACGTCTACATGGCACCACTCGCCCACATAGCCCAATCACACGACCTCAACATCATCTCCTACGCCGACGACACCCAGCTGATCCTCTCCCTCACCAAGGAGCCCTCCACCGCCAAAACCAACCTCCATGAAGGAATGAAGGCTGTCGCCGAATGGATGAAGAACAGCCGACTGAAACTGAACTTGGACAAGATGGAGGTCCTCATCCTCGGCTCCACCCCCTCCGCCTGGGGTGACTCCTGGTGGCCGACCACACTAGGAGCGGCACCGACGCCCACCGACCACGCACGCAACCTGGGATTCATCCTCGACTCATCGCTCTCCATGACCAAGCAAGTCAACGCCGTCTCATCCGCCTGCTTCAACACCCTCCGCATGCTCCGCAAAATCTACAGATGGATCCCCACCGAAACAAGAAGGACGGTCACCCAGGCCCTCATCAGCAGCAGATAGGACTACGGCAATGCCCTCTACGCAGGAACATCGAGCAAACTCCTGAAGCGACTACAACGAATACAGAACGCCTCTGCCCGCCTCATCCTCGACATCCCCCGTCACAGCCACATCACACCCCACCTGAGAGACCTGCACTGGCTCCTCGTCAACAAGAGGATCACCTTCAAGCTCCTCACCCACGCTCACAAGGCACTCCACAACACCGGACCATCATACCTCAACAGACGACTCACCTTCTACACCCCGAACCGCCAGCTCCGCTCCGCTGACCTCGCCCTAGCCACCATCCCCCGCATCCGAAGAGCGACCTCCGGCGGCAGATCGTTCTCCCACCTCGCCGCCAAGACTTGGAACACCCTCCCCATCCACCTGCGACAGACCCAAGATCTGCTGACCTTCAGGAGACTCCTCAAGACCTGGCTGTTCGAGCAGTAGCAGCACCTCTCCCCCCCCCCAGCGCCTTGAGACCCTCACGGGTGAGTAGTGCGCTTTACAAATGCTCTGATTGATTGATTGATTGATGGACGGAGCGCTGAAACTTTTCAGACATTCACCCCCAGTCACAGATCTGGGTTGAATCCATCATCGTTCTTTAGCTCACTTCGCCACCTCAGTTCAGACCCAGCTGTATGCAAATCAGCTGCCTGGCTTTGCAGTTCGGGCTGGACTGTTCCCATGAGGCACAGGATCAAGACTGATTTGCATATAGCAGGGTCTGAACTGAGGTTGCGAAGTGAGCTATAGAACGATGATGGACTGAACCCAGATCTGTGACTGAGGGTGAGTGTCTGAAAAGTTTTGTCGCTCCGTCCATCATCGCTGCTGCCGCTTGTCCGACTGCCATCCTAATGAGGCCCTTCGATTCAGAGCGTTCAGCAATGCTGACTTTACATTAGGTGATTATACTGATTATATACATATTCACCCTTAGCTTGCTCTCTGTGCATGCTTTGCCCTATCAATGAAGGCTCCTCCCTCACCCCTACAGCCATTCCTCCATGGTCAGCATCATCACCTTGCATGCTTTACCCTACCGTTTGGGCTCACTTCCACAGTCACCTATCAACCCCATGCCCTCCTTATTGATTTTTCATTTCTGTTTTACACAGGATGTCTCACTATTATAAGCCCTGATGAGACCCCTGCACCCAGTTGTGGTTCGAACACAATCGACAGTCTAAACAGACAAACTTCCCTATTTCCTAAAAACTGTTGACATTATTAATCATTTGGAGTAGCTCTCTGTTGTTCAACCAACAACTTTTTTTCTTTCTGTATATACTTTTATGTTTGTTTTTCATTTGTGTTGTGTTTCTCTGCACTTGGAACACATTGCATGGATGTGTATGCATGCTAGACCTACCAATGATGTTAATTCGGGCTCTAGATTGACTATGAATTATAGTCAAGATACAATAGAGAAATCACTTCAATTCGGTTGTTTCCATTGTGATTATTAATATTATATTTTTATTATTATTCTTTTTAATCCTTTTATGTGTGTCACTTGTCTGTGACATTGCTAATTACGTTTTGTGAGTGTTTTTTCTCAAACCCATTTTTTACTTTTTCATGTCTTACAATCTCTGTTGAATATAATATATGAAGTTGTGCAGTTACCTATGAGAAGCACTGTAGCACTTAAGAATTACATACCCAGGTTCCCATGGGTTGGAGGGTTGCTCTTGTATCTAGAATCCAGGAATTGTTTTGAGCACTACATATGCAGTGATATTGCCCTGACACTGACTAGGATAAACACATTTTGTGTAGCCAGAATGTCAGTCACTGCTTTTTCCCTATTTATTACTGTAGAGGGACTGAAAAGCACTTTTTCGCATATTCAGAGCAGCAATTTAAAGAGTGATCGAAATATTCTCATTCCCGTTCCAGGCCGTCACCTTGGGACCTGGGAGATGGCATTTAAAGATGGCACTAGCCTAAGGCAGTAGACTATAATGCTACTATAGATGTTTCATTCTGCAATAGGTACATGTGTTTACAATTAATAGTATGAGTTGCTGTCTGGGCTCTGTTGGCCCATGCCCCCTGTATTAAAAATGATACTGGTCCTACATTTTACTGGACCGATTTGTTAGTCTTGACAGGTTGAATTCCCAAAGGCGTCCTACCTTTGGTTCCCTCAAAGAGCAGACTGGGACATGGCGGCAGCATCCAATTTCCACATCCCTTATATTTCAACGAGTGTTGTCCTTTTTAAGACCAGTAAATCCCTCTCAGGTTTATCTCCTGCTAGCAGCCCATGTTCTCTCTCTCTCACCAGCACAGATTAGCACACACTATGTATTCGCGCATTCATTAATTCACGGCGTAAGTGTGGCATTTGTGTTCTACATTATTTACTTATTGCTTCGCCTCCATTAGGAACACAGCCAAGCATCTGGATTTCAGGAGGCCGCCAAAGCGCCTCCCCACCTATTTACCAAACGAGAGTTGACAGAATGTCAAGAAAATATTGTTTGCTAAATGTTGGAATAATTGTCATAAATATTCACCAAGGAAACATGTTTATTCATTCATTTAATTTCTAATAAACTTAGCCATTATTAGCATATTGTGTGAGTCTCTTTTACATTGAGGCTGGCTTCTGACCAATTGAAATTATGCAGAATTTATGCGCTTCTGCCAATGGCCTCGGCTTTGAATTCCTATTATCTTCTTTAGGCCTGCGTGCATTTGTATACAGGCCGTACGATTCTTTAGCTTTTAATGAGAATGTAATATATGCCAAGGGACTAGTTATTATTTTTAATTCAAATATGAGTTGCATCCTCAATGCTCAATTTGCAGAGCTGTTCGTACAAAGCCGAAGCGATAAAAAAAATACGCATGCCTACAACATGAGAAAATGGGAGATTTCGTTGTGTTTTTTTCCCCTGAAGGCAACATCATTTTCAGCTGACAACTGACATTTTGCACAGTCACAGCTGAGAAATGATTGAGCTCCCCGGGTGTGCAGAAAGGGCTTCCACTTGTGCCGGCAGTCAATTCTGTTTTTTTAACAAATGGCAATGACGAATTCCCTTTGACTGACCCTATAAAATAGAAACCTCAGAGCAGCCGATTGTAAAGCCATTTGCAGTTTCGGGATGAAATGAACCAAAAGCACAAACATTTTGACAATGTCAATTTCGTGTCAGCCTGGCGTGTGTTTGTAATGTAAAGAAGTGTGGAGTGAACCAAGCGGCTCTTTAAAAGCTATAGGGATGAATTAGAGTAAACACGTTTGTTTCTGCTTCTGACATTGCATTTGTTTCTAAAATATAAGTTGAAGTATATCTTCGAATAAATGTAATCATATAAAAGATTGAATCACACCTGGTGCCATATTAAATGGGGCAACACAGTGTGGCTACACTTGTGTACCAACAATTAAGCATTGCATTCTTGCAATTTTAGAACAACATCTGCTGCAACTAATAAATCTTCTTGGGCCCTGATTCTGCACTGTGATCCAAATTCTGAGTTTTGTGGTAAGCACCTCTTCTGTCTAAGTTGATCAGGAGAAGATGTCTGGTAAAAAAGACAAACGTGCACTTCAGTGATTTAAACATGCGATTATGCATGTTATCCCTCATTTACAGTTCAAAACTCAGAATAGGAGGCAGTAACTGCATCCGGGAGTGGTATTTAACAGATGCAGCACATACTACTCCTAATCTGACTAAGAATCAGGGATTTAGGGCCTGATTACAACTTTGGCGGTGCTGTGCGGGCTTTGCGTTCAGGGCCGGACTGGCTACCGGGCGTTTTGGCCTGCTGCCGAGCTGGGGGCTGATTTTGTTGATGGGGACCTGCGTGTGCTGAACGAAATTCGTTTTGCTTTGTTTATTTCGAAGCACACGCAGGTCTCTATCAACGAAATTAGCCCCCACTGCAGTGACATCAGCCCCCAGCTCGGCAGCATGCCAAAACGCCCGGTAGCCAGTCCGGCCCTGTTTGCGTTGGCAAAGCACCGCCAAAGCCGTTCATGGTCCGCCTGCCAGTTCAACTCGTGTCTGGCCGGCTTTTCTTTTGCCTTTCCCACGGCGGTGCCCTGAAAAAGGGCACAGCAATGGGCACACAAAAGCAGTTCCAGCACGGCATGGACTGTAAAGTCCATGCCATGCTGGAACTCGGGGTGCATGCAAACAGGGGTAGGCACATATTGTGCTCCCCGGATGCATCCCCATGGCGGCGGGGCCATGGGGGTCCTGTAGGGCCCCCTTTGTTTCCCCACTGGCAGCTTTTTATGGTGGGCTCACCACCATGAAAAAGCTGGCGGTGGCGAACATTTAAATATGCTCAGTGGACCGTGGCGGTCCCTCCTTGCATACTGTATACCGCTGACCACTGCGCTACCGCCAGGGAACGGTGGTTCGCCGGCGCCACAGTGGCAGTCCGAATGGCTGCATTGGAATACGGCGGCTGGAGGACCGCCACCACAAGTCTGGCAGTCTCGTAATTTGGTCCAAAGTTTGGCAATTTATAATCTTGCACCTTTTCAAATATTTTTGCAATGATCTGTGGGTGCTAATGTTGGTGCAAAATTGTAACTGTACCAGTCATGTAATCGAATTTAGCTTCAAGAGTCTTAATGATAAAAGTGACCTCAGCCCACAATAATAATATTACATTGCAGTGTTTCATACTGCACTTTCACCATTTCCAAGCACACGAAATAACGTATCCCACAATTACTCAATCTATGGGACTCCATTTACAAACCACGGAAGGATAGGAGACAGATTTTTCAGTGCAGGATGTTTTTCTCCTTCTTGTGCACAAGAGCACTTTAGTATTGGAGAAGGGGCAATTTCAGAACGCTTCCCATATTGGCATGAAACGTCAGATCAAGCATTAACTGAGAAGAGTTCTCTTATTTGTAGTAAGTGAATTTGGGATGGCTCGTAAACATATGACTTTATAGACCACGCTCCAAGGCAACCATTCCTTCCATCAGGAATGAAATCTGGACATCATTCTGGGGTTGATTGCAATTTCTGTTTTCCAGTCCTAAATCGTCTGCACCCCCCTCATCGTCCTAAAAACGATCACTGCCTCGACAAAAAAGAACTCTCAGCTACCTTGGTGCAACCAGGGCATTGCTCCACAAACACTTCAGTAGGTGTGGCATGATGTCATGTATTTATATCCCTCTGGATTATTTCATTCTAATTCATTTTTTGGGGGATTGTTATTGTTGCATTTAATGTTTTCCTTGCTATTTGTATAAGTGCATTTATATTTTGTTCCCATTGTGGGGAAATCCAACCAAATTTAACTCTCCCTTCCTCAACTCTCTGATGGGTACTACAACATTTTTAATTGGTGTTCCATTTAGGATGTACTACTCACACACCCTTTAGCTACCTACATTTTTTTCTGTTTGTTGTTTGGTACATTTTGGGGCATATTCACAAGAACGTGTGATAACCACCGCAAGTTCAGCTTAACGCAACTTTTCACATTGCAGTCCATCGCGGGAAAACAACGCCGTGTTAACGTAGCATTCTCAACCTGGCATCACCATGCGATAGTCCTACGATAACGCGTCAAAAGAACGTGTTAAAACTAATGCAACGCAGAAAAAACGCGAAACGCGAAAATAGTAGCGATGATGCCAATCGCAACACAAAATTCAGCGATAACCAGCCATAGGCCTGCAATCCCCACGCGTCATGTGGGAAAATGCAGCATAAAAGCAGATTAAAAATACGGTGAGATGACAATGTACGAGCACAACCACACATCCATGACGTAGAACAGATGACCATTGTCCCGCATCAAATAGGCATCTCCTCACAGTCACAATGTACATTGACATGCAGTCTGCATGTAAACTGCGCCAATGCAGAAACATGCATGGAACACACATTGAAACCGCATCTCCCCTTCACATTGCAGAGGGACAAGCAACCCCTCCTGCACACAGACATGTCATGACCATGATCAATCCACCATGAAAGCGTGGACGAATGTAGGGGCAGTGACTCCCGCTTGCGTACATGTTGCCCATGTTGTGGGACTCGAGCCACAGGGGGCATCCCTACATCATGGTGGTACATATCTGCCCCCAAAAGGAGCCCTGTTGTCACCTGTAGGACACAAATGGCAGCAAAAATGGAATGAATTTGGACACAAGTGAAACGCCGAAGAGTGGGATTTCCTACTAACTGCGACACACAGAACTGGCAGTCCGAATACGTGACACCCTAAACAGCCCGTCTGCACAGAGGTGACACACCCACCATCCATGAATAAATCATGAAATTGTCAGCAATGCATGTCGCACTCACACTTGTCTGAGTGATGTGCCTGTACAGATGAGTGACATGCACTCAGGGAATGTGTATTTTGAAAGCATTTAGTAGCACATGCTGTGCCTGTGGTCACATTGTACTGTCCCATGATTGCCAAGGACTGTCACAATGTGACGTGCTCATGTGAAGAAATTGTCAATGATGGTGTTCCTACGGGCAATTCCTGTTGCAGCTGCAGTGGGGTGTGGGCCACCTGCCTCATCCTCATCATCATCGCCCGGTGCATCTGGCACTTGTATCCATGGGGCCTTACTGTGTACACATATGTAGTGCAACACACAACATGCAACGATCATCTTGCACACGATGTCTGGGCTGTACAGAAGCCTCCCACCTGTGACATCCAGGCACCTGAAACGTGACTTCAACACGCCAAATGTGCGTTCCACGATGCCCCTGGTGCGTTTGTGGGCCGCATTGTACTGCCTCTGGGCCTGTGTGTTCGGGGCTCGGAGGGGTGTCATCATCCAAGCGCAGAGTGCATATCCTTGGTCACCTGTGACTGTGCAGAGAGACATGAGTCAATAGTTGGTTCTGCATGATGTGTTGGCAGGCTCAGTGGTTCATTGGTGTGTGATATGTGTGACATTGCGATTCCTGCATGACATGTACTGCATGTTGCAAGTGAGCGGCATCAATGTGTATTACGTAGCCTCACTGCTGCTCCTCCCTCCCCCCGAGCCCATCCACTAGTGTGCGCAGCGTGGTTGCATCACTTGCACCCCTACGGCACACCATTGTCATGGCTGTCTGCTCATGTCCACAAGCCTGACAACGACACATTGATGTGGTGCGCTGAAGGTGGACGCACACGTGTGTGTAGGCCTATGGTAAGGACAGGGCTGACACAGATGTAGAGTTCATGCCTGGCTGAACTCGCCATGCATTTGAGGGTAGACCGTTGGCTTATGCTGCAGAAATAGCGACACACACAACAGTTGGCATGTCTGATCCCTGACCCCGAGCGGGCTTGCACACCCTCATTTACCCCTCGGCCGAGCCCGTACTCCGGGGCCATGCTACATAGCAACATTGTATATTGCGTGACGGGTGGCGCCAACACTACACCTGAGACACACGCATTAGTTACTGCCTTGGCAAGACCTACACTTAACCACGCCCAGAGCCACGTGTTGAATGACCACACCCCTACGCCATACTGCCGTACGCCGGTCCACTCCCTCACGCCCACAGGGGGGCCCAACACAGAAACATGCCCCAGGTCCACCCCACTGCCTGAGGTGACAAGGTTGCGCACGCTGTACACAGCACAATGTAATGTGGTATGGCCCGGGGCCCACATGCATACAGAATGACCACACGGACACACTGAGATAATTAGTGGCACTGGCTACGGGCACGTGCGCCCGGCCCCTTTTATTGCCAGGGTCACACGTCCAGTGACGCCTGTGCTGGATGGGTGTTGGGTAGTGTAAGCCACCCCTCAGGGGTTGGTTGGTGCTGGCAACAACTACAACAGTGATCAGACAATCAGGAGTTCAAAGTGCAAACAGCAAGGGTCCATGACTTGAGCTGCACAGAGTCGGTGGCCCCGGATGCTCAGCAGCCGGCACAGGCACACCGCCACAGGACGGTGCCTGGCGATGCACTGAGGTAGGGCCACGGGAGCTGAGCAGGTCCTCGTTGATGTCCAAGGAGAATGTCACGGAGTGTTACGGGGGACAGTGGAAGGTGTCCATCCAGGGCATGATGCAGAGGGCAGAAGCAAGCAGAAACAGGCAATATGGAGGAGTTGAATGCTACAGTCTCCTCTTTCCCACAATGTCAGTACCAGCTACATGATGATGAAGACAACCCCCAGGCCATAGACTCAGACGCCACCAACATTCAACCAGAGAGTGTCCATGACTCCCGTGGCACAGAGTCAGTGGCACCAGAGCCGGAAGGGGATGCAGTCAGCGATGAGGTCTGTACAATGATATAAACTCTGCAATTAACAAATCAAGACTCAGTTCCAATTGTGTGTCCTACTCGACCGCAGTGGGTGCCGGAGGCAGCGGTCAGCGCGGGGCACCCGCTGTGCAGCCAGCTCCTCCTGGATCTCTAACACACGGCGTTAAAATGGCATGTGGAGAAGATTCCTGGTTGACGGAGGTGGAGGCACCAGAGCTGAGCGGGTGTTTAGCCAGCGACGATGCCGTGTCCTGCCTGTTACAGACTGTATTGGATTGGTGTGACGCCTGCTGGACCGCTGTGTAGGCCGAAGGCAGAAGTCTGCAAGGGCCCACAGACACGGGTGGTCGGAATGCTATGCACAGAGTTGGTGGCACCACATTGAAGGGAGTGTAGGGATATAAACAATGCCATAAATATGTACTCTGCCATTGTGTAATCAAGACTCAGTTCCAAATGTGTGACCTACTTGACCGTAGTGTAGGCCGGAGGCAGCGGAGGAGTACGTCAATGAAAAAGGAGTAAAGCGGGCCTGTGTCGCGGAGGCCGTGATGGTCTGAGGAGGCTGCCAAGGTCGCAGGCTTCGGGCTTGGAGCTTGCGCTGGCACGTGGTGGGCCCTCTATGACACACGCCGATGTTGGCAGGTGAGCAGTGAGGCCTGGCTGCGCAGGGGCAGGCATGACGGGTTGGGGGACCAGCGGCCTGGGGTGCAGCAGTCACACAGGATCGCAGGCCACACCGCTCACAGCGACGGCGTCGGCCTCATGGCGGGGTGGGAGGCGCCGCCCTGGCAGACGCGTTGGGCATTCCGGAAGAGATCCACGCCCGGTGCTACATGCTTTTTATTCACACCCCTACGCTGGCCTGGCGTCCTCAGGGCCAGCCCACTCCGCACACGCTTACAGGGGGGGACGTCACATGCTACATTTCCGTGATCTTCCCCACTGGCTGGGGTGACATGGTTGCGTCCACTGTCCACTACACACCAAACACCAGCAGTGCATGTAGACATGGATATGTCTGTGGTCTGCATACTGCAGTCTGTCCAGCACTTCCATGCCACAATTGGCATTGTGTACATTCTCATTCATGGGTCACTTGCCTCCTTCGCACATGCCTGGTTCCCACCTCTCCCCACATTCTGCTATTGTGTGGCTGAGGTGCCATGCCGTTGATGGCTCATGTACATGGCTAACCAGGGTTGCCACAGTAAGTTGTGCTGTTGTGTCTGCTGGGTGGGCATATTGTTTGGCATGTTGTATGTGATTTTGTGACGTGTGCAGTGCCAGAGTTGTGACTTGCATGATTGTGGAGTTGAGGTGTGTGGTGTGTTCATTTGGTACTTGCCAATGAGCAGTGCATTCCCATAGGTGCCATCCTGGAAGCGCTGGTTGATGATGGACTGTCGGAAGATGAGGGAATCATGCACACTGCCTGGGTAGTTGGCTACGACATTAGTGAAGAGTCCCCTGTGGTCCACTATTGCCTGCACGTTGATGGAATGCGTGTGCTTTCTGTTGCGGTAATTGTGTGCAGTGTCGGCAGGGGGCACAAGTAGGACATGTGTGCTGTCGATTGCCCCCAACATGTGCGGGAATACAGCTATGGCGTATAGTCCTTGCTTAGTCTCCAGCTGTTCCTGCGCATTGTGGGGGACGTATAGGTACTGGGGTACCTGGCTGATGATGGCATCCAGGACAGGTGTGAGGAACTTCGATGGGGCAGGCTGTGAGACTCCTCCGACTCTGGTGGTTGTTGGTTGGGAGGTACCAGAGGCCAATAGGTGCAGCACAGCCAGCAGCTTTGTCTGCGGAGGGATGTTGGTTGTCCGCTGTGTTGGCACCGTCAGCCTGTGGGCAATGATGTTCAGGATGCGGAGGATGGTTGTCCCTTTGAGCCTGTAGTGGGCATTGGCATTGTCTGGTGTTAGGTCTGTGAGGCTGGTGCATTTCCTGAAGGTCCGCTGTCTTTGTCTGCGCTGCCTCTGTGGTGGTCCGGGGGGGCCAGGGGGGTCCGGGGGCGGTCCTGGAGGTGGTGGCGGTGGGTGTTGTTGCCCTCTCGGGGCTCCGGGGTGCATGGTGAGTGGCTCCATGGCATCTGTTGTTCTTCAGGTGTGGCTCTGGGCTGGGCTCCCTTTTCTTGTGCAGGTTGACGTCTGACTTTGCACCAGGTCAGAGCAGGTGTTAATTTCCTGCTGGTAACGCGCCGTATCGCCTGTTTTGTGTTCCTATCGCCGATGTGGCTGGTCATTGAGAATGTTGCGTTGTGGTGTTGTCGCAGCTTTTTGCTTGGGAACACCTACTCTGCATCACATTAGCGTTAGTTGCCGGGGTCATCTGTGGCGATGTTTTTTGCGACTGCTTTCGCAGGAAAACTGGTGTTATGGGCTGTTAGCACCAGCTTGTGAATGGGGCAATAAATTTAGCGCAACTTTGGTACGTTAAAGTGCCGATAACTCGGCGATAGCTCCTTGAGAATATGCCCCTTTGTGTTTAAAGAGTACAGCAGAGGGAGAATGTTTAATGTTGTAGGCTTCTGCATTTGCAGCTTGTGACACTAGTCCGAAAGGCTGATTCTACAGAGGGGGGTTCTTCTTTTGATTTATTTTCCCCTGCTGCAATTTCGGCTGAAGAATTACTATACTTTTTTTGACTCTGCAATGCTGGCAGGAGGCTTATTCCCTTTCCATAACATGGCAACTCCGTACTTCCTTTTACCTGTTGACCAGGGGCAGGTGATCTGCTTGTCAGGAGCATTTTCAGAGAAAATATCTACCCTGAATGGCATAGCTGTAGAGACTTCAAGTTGAAACATAAAAATACAATGCTTGGAAAACCTGTCATTTGGATTTTGATTTGATTTGATTTGTAAAGCACCTGAATCACCCCCGAAGGGGTATCTCCACACTACTGAGGAAAGCACAGGCCGGTAGTGTTAGTTGCAGAAAAGCTAAGTTTTGAGTAGCTTTCTAAAATTAAGATGATCCGTGCACTTCCGAAGGTGAGAGGGTAGGTGGTTCCAATAGTGGCAAGCCAGATAAGAGAAGGCTTTGCCCCAGAACGAGATTTCCTAAAACGAGGAGTAGTGAGGAAGGATTTCTTCCCAGATTGTAGAAATCTGCTCGCCAGGTACGGAAAATGTTTTTCTTTTAAATAGCTGGGTCCTCTGCCATTCAGTGCTTTATGTACTATACAACAGATCTTGAATTGTATTCTCCTATTTAGAGGGATCCAGTGTAGTGTCTGACTGTCATATTCTGGACTAATCTGGATGCTGTGTTCTGGACCACCCGGAGTTTATTCAATAGAGATTCACTCGTCGCAGCCAAAAGTGCGTTACAAGAGTCCATGCGGCTGATAACCATTCCCTGAACTAGAGTTTTTTGCACCAAGAGTGGGAGAAGGGGAAATACTCTACGCTGAAGACTGATCCTGTGAAAGCAGGTGCAAGTGGTAGCCACTACCTGATCGTTCATAGCAAGAGTCTGATCCAGGTGAGTACCCACATTTTTTACCATTGTCTTGGGGGCAGGTGCTGCACCCAAGTCTGTAGGCAACCACTTCGGGGACCAAAGCACTTGGGCTTTACCAAAGAGCATAATTTCGGTCTTACTGGCATACAGCTGGAGAAAGTTCTCCATCATTCAAGATGAAATTGCTTTCATGCCCTCAGCAAAGCGAACTTTAGTGGTAGTTGTATTGTTATTAAAATATAAGAGAAGTTGGGTATCATCCACATATGAGATGGGGGTGAATCCAAACTCTTGGATGATTTTTGCAAGGGGGGCCACATAAATGTTGAACAATGTGGGGCTAAGGCAGGAGCTCTGTTGCACTCCCTTGTTAAGCTTGATGGTACGGGAACGGAATGATCCAAAAAAATGCTGACCAAATGTTTTTTTTTAAAACAGATACTTTACGTACTGTTCATACTAAGCTGGGGCTACATATCACTGGTATTACTTACTTTGTTAGTACTCACTTTTTAGAAAACCTCTAGAAGAAGAATCAAAATAAGAATGGAACGATTTGATTTCAAATCCACAACAGAATTTACTAAGTCACCACTAAGAGGTTAAAGTGGCTCTGCTAAACAATATGCATGCTGAAGCCACATGCCCTTGGAACTTAAGAAATTCAATTCTGAATCCAGGAATCTATGGCTTCATTTACAAGAAGTAACGCATCACTGCATTGCATCAGCTAAGCAGCAAAATCACTTACGAATCACTACGTAAGTGGTAAACACCATGGAAGTGCCATATTTACGGTATGGCGCACCATGGTGTAAGGATCAGGCAGAGTATAAAAAAATGATGCTGCCGTGGGCGTGTTGGCACAGCATAAATTGACGCATCAGGAGGAAAACTGACATAAGGCTGTTTTGGCACACGTAAAGTGACGCTGAACGCCCAAGCATCAATTTTCATTGCATCAAACGTCAAAATACAAAACAAAATTACACTGTGTGAAAAAAAACATTGGCACACTTCACAAGAGGCATCCATGCAGCGGGTAAAAGAAAGCAGCAGACAGTACAACAACCCCAACAATCCCAGCACCAACCAGCAAGTCCAGACACACTCCCCGGGAAGAGGAAGGCCAACCTCAGTGAGGAGGAGAATGACATCTTGATCATTGAGGTGATAACCACCAACATCAGCTCTTTGTCACCTTAAAATTGCCATTAGGGAAGGAAGAGGCCATTTGGCAGTCCATAGTTGACAATATCAACAGTGTGGGACAATCCAGGAGGACAGTCACCGACTGCAAAAAATGCTGGCATGACTAATGGCAGGACGAAGGAGAAACTAACCAACAACCTGAAGGCAACCATGCAGGCTGGAAGTGGTAGTCCTGCCCCATAGGAGGAGCTTGATTCCTTGGAGGAAAGGGTGGCAGCTGTCATCTCTGAGGAGTTGATGGCAGGTGTTCCAGGACAAGACAGTGCAACCCATGAGGAACAACCAGAGCGAAATGGTAAGTCCCTGCAAGGGGCCATTTTGGGCAAAAAGGACATGTTGAGCAGCGCAGCAAGCTAGGCATCAGTGCTCTACTGCTCTGCGTGCATTGCAAAGGGCAGGAGTCTGGGTCATGTACCGTTAAACATCACATAAGTGCAAGTAAAACTGCCCAGTAACATATGGCACAGCTCAGTCCAGCTCCCTCACATTTCTCTCTGCCATGTCTGAAGTGCAGCACCAGTCCAGGTTCAACTTTTTATACTGGTATTTGTAGTGGTATGTATAACATGAGTCGCCAGAACTACAAGTTCCAGAATACAAAGCTAAAAACATGGGGCCTCTTTACAAGTTTTTGGCATAGTGCCGCGCCACAAGGCTTCTTCCTGTGCTGCCCTGCATCAAAAGGAAAGGACAGGAATGCACCTTAATAATGAAATACAGTGCATTCTTGTCCTCTCTGCCTGTGCCGGCGCACAAATTGGTGCCTAGCACCAACGCAGGCACCCTTGCACCATGGTTCAAGGGTGTCTGCGGTGTTGGCACAATTGATTTTGTGCAGGAAAAGACACATTCCCGCACAAAACAACCACTGGAGGCGTTTTCCTCTTTCTATGTGTTATGCAGAATGCAACACACATAGAAAGAAGAAAAAACAATGAGAATAACGTTATTTCTCTTCGTTATGCCTCCCCTGGGGAGGTGCATAGTTTTGATGCATTCCCAGGTTTACTGATCCATGTAAACATGAGGCTGCGTCAAAACCCATGGATGTTGTGTGGGAGCACCACCTTGATGTAGAATAAGGCAACGCAGTGCTTTTCTCTGCTTTGCCTTACTCTATATCTATGAGGCCATGCAAAGCCATGCAGGGTGGCTTTACATTGTCTCATAGATATGATTGAGAGGTCTGTGCCACCGATCCTCATATAGAGTGACACTACAGCAGCACTCACCTTTAGTAAATGAGGGCAACTGTGTCTAACCTTAGCCCATGCACACAAATCTGGATTCAAATAAATGGAATGAGATGGTCTTGTCTGAGGCAAAACTGCAATCCAGTGAGGGGCTAAGGTGAGGGGCATGTGAAGGAGTAACACGTAGGAAAATGCCAAGAGTCATGTGTATAGTAATCTGCATGAAAATACATTGCACATCGCTTGTCCTGACAGGCAGGGTGAGAGCACATATGTGTCCGTTCCCATGGTAGAAACCAGCAAAACTCCTGTCATGAGCTAATTCAGACTTTGGGTAAGGGTGAATGAAAGTGATGCACACCAGATGACCACGTGTAGTGAAATAAATGATGGTGTGTGGCTCTGGTGGGCCACTGATAGTGCTGTCCATTGTAAGTGCTGCCTGAGCAGGTCCAACTCCCACTGTGTTTGAATGGTGAGACATAGCATATCAAGGAGGTGAGGAGGGATATGTGTACTGCAGACTAGCATGACCAATACACATGTACTGCTGTGTCTGATGGTATCACACTTGTGCTGCAACTGGAGAGGGATGACAGAGAAGACACCATTGTGAACCCACATCCTTCATGTGATGTGGGCCTGGATGAAGATGGAGCACATGGCAGGAGGGAGTCTGAAGCTAAAATGTCTCACCATGCTATATATGTCAAAGTCGGAGGAGGTGAAACATGGATCTGTCAACTGAAAGTGATGCACACCAGACAACCATGTGCATTGAAACAAATGATGGTGTGTGGCCCTGGTGGGTCACCTATAGAGCAGTCCATTGTAGGCGCTGGCTGAGCATGTCCAACTACTGCTGTGTTTGAATGGGAAGACGTAGCACGGCAAAGAGGTGATGAGGGATATGTGTACTGCAAACTAGCATGACCAAGACACATGTACTGCTGTGTCAGACAGTGTTACACTTGTGTTGTAGCAGGGGAGGGATGACAGAGAAGACACCATTGTGAACCCACATCCTACATGTGATGTGAGCCTGGATGAAGATGTAGCATGTGGCAGGAGGGAGTCTGAAGCTAAAATGTCTCACCATGTTACATATGTCAAAGTCAGAGGATGTGAAATAGGGACCTGTCTTGGTATAGGCTGAACTACTTTCCCAACACAAAGGCCAAGAGTCAGGGATGGTGTAAGGATGATGTGGTTGGCCCCAGTTGTGTGGCAAACCTGGGTAGGTTTATGTCACCAAGTCCTGCACTACTACCATGTGGCTCATCCCATAGCCCTCAGAAACCGTCAGCCATGTCAGTCCATTGGATATGGTCACACATATTGTTGGTGTTGTAGGCACAAGAGAGCCAATGTATTAACTGGGTACCATCAGTGTGTGGCAATAAGTTCAGTGACTGGTCCAAAATCCGGATTCCCAGAGGAGGCATATACACATACAAATGAGGGGGCCTGAATACAAAAATCCTGAGTGCCCACTGTCCATAAATATGGAGCCAAATGTGTGTGCTATGAAATCACATGAGTAAACACAAATATGAAATCCATGGCAAGTACATGCCCTCACACATTCCTGCAGTGTAGCAAAGTTGGAACCTGTGTAGAGTTATGGAGGGCATGTGTGAAGAATGGAACCCTTGGCTACATGAATGCACAATGTGTATACAAGACAGCACAATAACTGTTGTACTGTGTAAAAGGCAGACTGCTGGAACATAACTAAATACTGAGCAAACACACTAACTTCACCTTCACAGGAACTGTGGGCTGAGTACTGGTCACAGGGAATGCAGGCACCCTATGGCCTAGGTGAAATGTGCAAAGTAGTGGTGTCAATATCTCAAAAACCCAGTAAGTATAGGCATCATGTAAACTAAGCTATTCACCAAGGTAGAGGTGGAAAGTACCTCATATCACATGTGCAGGAATGGCAGGGCCAGAGTGTTGTGCAACTGTGTTGCAACAAGTGTCATTATACAACAAGTCAGCCTTGTCACACAGTGGTTGGGTCAACAATGCAGAGATATCTCCATCTGAAAGGCAACTACACTGCAACTTGGCCTCTATGTCCATGAGAAACAGCTGTCCAAAATATCAGTGTTGGCCTGACAGTGAATATGTAGGACATTTGAATGTCAACATGACTACTCATGTCACCATCTAACATAGATTTACAACAACATATTTCTATTTCAATGCAGAGGATGTACCAACAACTCCCGAGCAGCTGCATGTCCTGGATGACAGTCCTGCTCACAATGACAGCCTGCCAACCCTCTATGAAGACACCCTTGAAGAAATCCTGTACTCCATTCGGACACCATCTCTGGTGGAAAAAAGTTCCAACAGAGTTGCTATGTCTCCAGAGGATCCGGCTGTCACCCATTAAACACCACCAGCGAGCCCACCCCCAGAGCTGGACTCCGAGGACTCCAAAGTTGAATTTCAATGTCATGCTGTAGGATTCCAGTGGGAGCTGGTGGATGCAGTGCAGGTGAGGAGGGAGACCATAACGTGCACCCTAGAGGGAGTCCGTAGGTGCCTCAGTCCCAATTTGGACACTTAGGAGGCCATAAGAGGCACCTACCCTCAACTACATGGCTTGGAGCAGTCCCTGGCTGACATCGCTGGTGTCATGAGGCAAAGACAGGAACAACCACCCTGCTAAAGTGGCCCCAGTGAAGTTACCAACAAGCTGGGGGCAAACCAGAACATCCTGGAGTCCATGGAGCGGAAGCAGGACTCTTACATGGCAGCAGTGGGTGCTGCGCACTGAGACGTGTTCACTGTGCTGGCAAACATGCAGACCCTTCTTAGTGCTGTGCTGCTTTACTTGGTGCAGAGAAATGCTGCTGGAGACAAGGGATCCACATCTTTAGTTCCTGATGTGTGTGTGCCCCTGTTGCCTCCGGCACCAACAAAACCCCCCTCATAGGGTGCACCACACGCATTTGAGGACAATGATGCGGACTGCCCCTCTTTCTAAAGAAAAACTGTCCGGTAGCATTTCTTTGTGCCACATGGTCAGTTTCCCTATTTGCCTGTACTCATGGCCATGCTGGTGTGCATCTCGACTGGTACTGTCTTCCAGCTGTTGATCTCACCCATTTGTGGACTGTCAATGTGGCCTATCTTCTCAAATGGCAATTAGGTCCCCTCCTCACTGGAACATTCCTCTACACCACATGCACCATGACATGTATCCCCCATGGACTCTGTCTGGACATCCAATGCCTCACAAACTATGTTGTTGCCCCAAGGTCTGCCATTTGCTCCTAAGTTCACGTGCCGAAAAATTCACTAACCAGAACCAACGTGTTGTATGTCTGTTCATGATTTGACTAAGTAGACCATGGTGTACGCGCTAGCCCTAAAGACACTACCTACTATGTAAAGTAAAATGTGTATCATAATCCCCGGGGTGAATCTGCACATGCCATGAAAAATAGCATTTGTGATCCCTATGTGCATCTAAACTAGCAAGTCGTTACCCAACGTCACATGCATGAAGTGCTACAGTAAGTAATCAGTCAATGGTTTGAATGAATGACGTTTCAGCCCAAGTTGGGTATGCATCCATGCATACTGGCCAGCAGACAACAGTGATGTGACAACCAAATGGTGCTAGGGAAATTGTGTAACTGGCTGCTATCAGTGTGGCACACTACACTTCCAAGTTTAGTCACAATGGTTTGACTCAATAACATCCATACAAAACATGTAGCATCACATACACATTAGGTTAATAAATGTTTTGTGCAGTGTGCCCATTCACAGGAAGAGTGCCACTTACAGTGTTCAATCATGTTTGAGGAGCCCTTTAAGTAACTCCATTGCTAATTTGAAATGATATAACACTTAGGTGCCCCACCTAGTAACACACTATACACACCCCGGCAGGTAATCCTACGGCATGTGCTGAATCCAACCTAAGCAGATGTTTCAACTGCCATGTAGTAAATAAGTAAGCAGTTGTGAAAGTGCAAAACATATTTTAATTAGCACACACTACTAATCTTAAAATCTAAAAATCTAAAACCCACACTAAGTATACATATCTAAACCATGCCTAAACTAACTTATTCTAACTTACCTATACTGTCCTAACTTAAAACTACGCTAACCTACCTAACCTTAACTTATCCTAATGTACACATATACCACAACTGACAGGTTAAACATCAACCCCCCACCCCCTTTTAAACACATTTGCACATGAGACTAACATAAACTACACCTATACACAAACTAACATTAATACCTAAACTAAAAGATATTTCTTTGGTTTTCTTTGTATTTTTTGTACGTTTGTTGTATTTGTTAATTTATACATATAATAAACATGTATCCCCTACCCACTTAACAACCTACACACCCATTTTCCCACCTAAAAACAGATAAATATTAAAATCTATAACAACACTAAAACTAACCTAACCAAGCACTATGCTAAGACCTATCCTAAACCTACGCTAAAATTCTAAACTATGAAAACAAGTAAAAAGAGCTGGGGAGGGCCAGAAAGTTGGATGGAGGGCCTGAATTTGATTGTCTATATGTTCCACGGTCTGTTGTAAGCTACGCACCATTTGCATGAGGGTTGCCACCTGCAATTGGAGTCCTGCCAACTTAACATTAGTGTCTCGCTGTGCCTTCAGCAACTGCCTCTCAAACTCAGTTGGCTGCTGAGAGGTACTGGCGACTGACTGTTGTGAAACTGCTGGTGGAGCTGTGGAACTGAAGTCCTAGTTGTTTTAAAGCGACTCGGAAAAGACCCTACCTAGAGTTAAAATGCCCGGAAACCCCCCACTGGGTAGCTGCTGTGCTATAGAAATGCTGTAAAGAAAATAAAACACCACCATCTGTATCCTTTATTTGTGGCCTGGTGCTTTCCGTGTCCATTGCCGTTTGTCCCTGAGGTGGCGACTTCCAGGTCGCTGCTGCCCTTGATCTCTCAAAGTTGTGCTCTATGCGCCTGAAGACCTTGGCAACGTGTCGTAGGTGTTGGTATCTCTCCATGCAGATCCAATTGGCCTATTCCTGAGCAGGAGTCATGTTGTCTGTTGTAGAGGAAGGACACATGTATCATGCCAACCTGAACTGTCCACATTGTCAACAATTACATGAATTAATGACAATTAGCAGCACAAAGGTCAAGTCCTGCCAAAAAATGACATCTATGTTACGAATCATGAGCAACCGTCAGGAGAAGCATGTACTGCCCCTAAAATTACAATACTAAGGGGCATATTAGCAAGACCCACGTTAAAATTATCGCCGTTTAACGGCAGGAAACTGCCGCTAAACGGCGATAATGGGCTTGCTAATATGCGTTATAGAATCTCAATAGAGCCCAGGTTAGATGTGCAGGACATCTAACCTGGGCTTCTATTGAATTCCATAACGCATATTAGCAGCTCATTATCGCCGCTTTAGCGGCAGTTTCCTGCCGCTAAAACGGCGATAATTTTAACGTGGGTCTTGCTAATATGCCCTCAATTTCTCAGGTCTTGGCCTTGTAGGTACAGGAAATGGCAGTGTCTGGCCTCATAAACATGTACCCATGCACATACGAAGACAGATTCAGAACAATGATGTGTAAACATGGAATTGTACACGTGGTCAATCAAGGTACTACCTGGGGAATGTCATGCGACATGCCATAGGGTAAAATCTATGGCTAATCACCTATGTGAAATGAATGATGTGTAGCAGGTACATATATTGTGCCTCAGCAATGCTTGACTGTTTTGGCATATACACAAGGCCACACACATAGCAGCATAGATTGACTCAGTGCCAGGTAGTAGAAGCATAGACAGAGTGTGGCTAGCTACCTGCGATTCAACACTCCTGCTAGATACTTCTCCAGGAATTACACATGGACATTCCTGCAACACTTTACCATGGAGCACCTAATGAAAATAATGAAAGAGCATGTGCTCCTCTACATACCCAGTAGACAGCCCCTACATTTCTGTACCAATTGTTACCTAGAAGCACATCAACTCATACTTACTCCATGTGATGAGTGTTTGCATGTGTGCTGTAGATCTCATATATTTGAGTATATTGAGCTGTATCTTTCAGGTAATTTCCCAACAACTGTTCAATGGCAAGAAATCCTGGGGATACAGTAGAGGTAACTACAGCAGTTGCTGGGATGTGGAATGGTCTGCATGCTGACATCATAGTGCATACATGCCGGGGGTACTTGACACATTGACCTTATTCCTCACAAAACACTGCAAAGGAATGGGAATTTGCCTATTTTAGGACATTGGGGATATGAGGGCATGAGTCAGGCATGTGACAGCATTGGCATGTGTGGACTGGTGACACGTTCCATTTTGACTCTTACTTATTCTGTCTGCACTGAGGTAGGAATCATCACAAATTGTGTGGATCAGCCACACAAAATGGAGCATAAATTGCCATGTGCTTGCATGCACTAGCAATGTGCATTAGACAGGTGGATTGAAGTTCATACCTCCAAATCTATGTGCACATCGGTTTAGTGACAACATCCTTTATTCCACCATGCCATTTTGCCAATTTCTCCTCAGTCACCCTGTTGTATTCCGCTTTAGGGGTCCGTATATAGGTTTCCTGAATCATGTCCTTATATAGGCACAATTCGCCTTGTTCTTATATAGGCATAGAATCCCTGTCCTTATTTAGGCATTAACCGTGCACTCCAAATACAGGCATGGTCACCGACATTCGTCCACCCTAACGTCACAACGAGTTCTTAGAAACCAGACCCTTAAGCTTCGGGAGTTCCCATAGCACAAGACTATTGATTTCTCCAAGAACTCATCTATTATGTATGAACCGTTATACCTTAAGGGTTCATTCCTGACGTCTTCCTCTGTCCGACTTTACGTCAATGCTAACAATCCAAGACACCTACCAGGTATAAATATACCTTCCCTTGCCCAAGCAAGTCAGAGGAGACCTCGACTTCAGAGGAGCCCGTATCCCGGCCTGACGCACTGAGAAGACGCTGTCATTCCTGCACGCAGACGAATCCAGCTTCCAGTGTTCTGACTCCCTTCGCGGGGTGTTAGAGTTCCAGATCCGGCAGGAGATTCCCACCTCTCTCATTCTCAAGGTATGGAGCTGACTAGATCCTAGAGGGACTCTTGGCATACTAGACTTGGCATACTATACTTAACATACTCTTAGTATACCAGACTAGAGAATACTCCACCTACTTCTACCTTTCCCTACACCTAGACTAGGTTAGGTACACTGGGGTAGAACTAGCTTAGAGACGCATCGTATGAGTACTCGCATTTTTAGCTCATGTTATTTATGTACGTGAATATATGCTAAAAGTTAATGCTAGCGCAGTATTATTTATTTCTACTGCTTACGCTGTACATTATTTATCTTTGCTGCACTGCAGTATTTTAGCTGCTAAATTCGAAACGCTGCTTTGCCATTTTGCACTCTGTTTTTAAGCTTTTTAAAAAAACGATTTTTAAAGCTTTTATAATCCTTATGAATTTGTTCTTGCTTGCACTGACACTCTGGTAGGCTCTAGTATGGTGGGTGAGGCGGGGGAACCGAACCCTGATTTGTGGAAGCCTTCATTACCGACGCCACCATTTTTTACTAGGCGGCGCGGTCTAGTTGTTGGCAATTTGGACAACCTGGCCTACATAAACCGTGATGCTGCGCGTGCGCGCTTAGATCGTACCGCGCTTTGCTGCACTGCAGTATTTTAGCTGCTAAATTCGAAACGCTGCTTTGCCATTTTTGCACTCTGTTTTTAAGCTTTTTAAAAAAACGATTTTTAAAGCTTTTATAATCTGTATGAATTTGTTCTTGCTTGCACTGACACTCTGGTAGGCTCTTGTATGGTGGGTGAGGCGGGGGAACCGAACCCTGATTTGTGGAAGCCTTCATTACCGACGCCGCCATTTTTTACTAGGCGGCGCGGTCTAGTTGTTGGCAATTTGGACAACCTGGCCTACATAAACCGTGATGCTGCGTGTGTGCGCAGCGGACGCGCGTAGCGGGCGCGCCGCTGGCACGCCAAAGGCGCGTCTAAGGCAAGCCCGTCTGCGCCCGTCAGCGTCCCGGGGGCGGCCGGCGCCGGAAATACTGCCGGCCTGACCTCAAGGAGGAGGGGATGCCTGAAATATGACAGAGAAGAGCTTGTGAATATTTGGAGGAATCTTACTTGTACTCCTCACATCGCGCCTCAGCTGGTATTGAAGGGGACTGTATGTAGTTACTGCAACTGGACGGCCTCCCCTAAATCTCCAGATCCCTGCACCAACCCTAACATGACTAGCTATGTAGACCAGAGAGGGGGGAGCGGCAGGCAGTTGCATGCGCTCCTTCTTAATGCCCGCTCAATAAAGAAACATGAACTTCAGCTGTTTGATCTGCTAACTGAGTCCTCCCCCGACTTAGTGTTTATCACAGAAACCTGGCTAACAGAAGCCTCCAATCCTACTATTGCCACCGCAGTTCCGCCTGACTACCAGATTATCAGGAAAGATCGCTCTTTGGGGAGGGGAGGGGGTGTTGCTCTCATTGTCCGGAGCCCTCTCAAATGTCTGTCATTACCGACAGGGGAAATAGAGGGGGCGGAAACCCTGGGTTTTCTAATCACAGTCTCTGCCCAGCAGTCTATTGCGGGGGTATTAGTTTACCGCCCTCCAGGCCCTGCTACAAAGTTTCTGGAATCAATTAGTCACATCATTGCTCCGATTGCGGCGAAATATAGTCACTGCCTGGTGCTTGGGGATTTTAATATCCATATGGATAACCCGCTGGAACCCGAGTCTAGAGGGCTGTTTGAAGCCTTTGACTTCCTGAATATGCCCCCTTTTGTTCATTTCCCGACCCAAGAAAAGGGCCACACGCTGGACCAGGTTTTCTCCTCCAAACCGATTGATTTAGACACTCCGTTACCCCTTGCTTGGTCGGACCACTTTTTGCTTAGTTTTAGAATTAATAGGGAGCACGGCAATTCCCTCCTACATATTTTTCCCAGGCAGAGTAGTTACAGGCCGTTCCACTTGATCACTCCAGAGGCTTTTCAAACTGCTCTCAGCCTTCACCCTATTTCCCTTAGTGGGTGCTTGGAAGCGGATGTATCCGCCCTGGAGAATTGGCTTCTTTCCCGCACCCTAGAACTAGCACCTTACACGAGACGGAAGTCGAAAATTAATAGGCCTTCAGCCCCTTGGTTCACGGAGGCACTTAGGAAAAGTAAAAGCGACTGTAAACACCTGGAAAGGCTGTGGCGCTCCAACTACAACCCGACCGACAAAATTGTCTATAAACAGGCCCTTAAGGAGCACTACCTGAAGGTGCGTGAGGGGAAGAAGCTCTTCCTGGCTGCCAAAATTGAGCATGCCGGGAATAGAAGCAGAGAACTTTTTAATATTGTTAAAGACTTCTCCTCCCCTAAAGCTATTAGTAGCCTGTTTGCCCCCAGTGAGGAGTGGTCTAACCAGATGGCCTGTTTTTTCTATGATAAAATTAAGACTATCCAAGACTCCTTTGGAGTCCAAGACTCTGCAGGTGGAGGGGAGAGAGATCTGCCCTGCCCTAGTAGTTGCAGGGCCGGCCCCTCTCTTACTGAGTTCCCTCCTATGCCATTGGATAAATCCCTGGCGCTCTTGAAGGCGCTAAAATCTGGCTCACCCGCAGTTCCTTGCCCGGACAAAACCATGGCAGCTATTGCGGAGGTAATTAATCCGGCAGTTAATGCAGTTTTGAATACTGCCCTCCAGGCGGGGGAAATGCCGAAAAACTGGAAATCTGCTAAAATCCTTCCTCTCCTTAAAGAACCGACAGCCGATCCCTCAGTGGCCAGTAACTATAGGCCGATATCCCTATTACCATGCCTCTCCAAAGTCCTGGAAAGCTATGTTAATGCGGTGACCACGGACTACGTGGAGGCTAACCATCTTCTCCACCCTAGTCAATCTGGCTTTAGAGCCAATTTCAGCACGGAGACTGCCCTTCTAGAAGTTGCAGAAACCATTAAAATTACTTTGGATAGGGGGGGCAGAGCGGCCTTGGTGCTGTTGGATCTTTCCGCGGCCTTCGATACCGTGCCCCACAGTGGACTTGTACGCAGGCTTCAAGAGGGGGGGATTGGAGGCACAGTGCTAAGATGGTTTAACTCTTTTCTGAATGACCGCCAGCAAACCATCTGGTCTCCGCCTTTCTCGGCACCTATTCCCCCTATGAATGTGGGAGTCCCTCAGGGCTCAATTCTCAGCCCCACATTATTCAATGTTTATCTGGCACCTTTGGCTCGGCTCGCTGAGAGTTACGGGCAAAGATAGTGTCATATGCTGATGACACACAACTACTGTTTATCTGCGAGAAGAGCTCGGAATTCAACAGTAAGGAAATCAATATTTGCCTATCAGAGGTTTTCCACTGGCTTCAGAAACATCAACTGAAGTGCAATACTGAAAAATCTGAGATGATTTTCTTCGGCTCTCGGTCCTGTGATTTATGGCACCACTGGTGGCCGCAAGACATGTCCCCTCCCACCTCAGCTGTTCAGATTGTAAAAAACCTTGGCGTCAAGTTTGACGACTCTCTCTCAATGAAGGCCCAGATTCAATCAGTGGCTGGGACCTGCTTTGGGATATTGAGGATGTTGAGAAACTTTCTCCCGCTATTACCGGTTTCTCACAGGAAGACGATAGTCCAAGCTCTGGTGGTGTCGAGACTGGATTACGCCAATGCCTTGTATCTCGGCCTCCCTGAATTTTTACTCAGCCGCCTTCAGGTGGTTCAGAATGTGGCGGCCAAAGTTACTCTTTTGGCAGGACCGAGAACTCACTCTACTCCCCTCCTGGCCTCACTGCATTGGCTACCCATTAGGAAACGGATCGCCTTTAAATCATTGGTATTGGTTTTTAAGGCCTTCCATAAAATAGGTGCCCCATATCTTGGGGATAGAATGCAGCACTACAGTCCGTGCCGTACTCTGAGGACATCCGCCAAGTCACTGATCATCGCACCCAGAATTCGGCTTTCTCGGAGAGGAGGTAGGTCCTTTCAAGTGGTGGCTTCGCCTCTGGAACAGCCTGCCCTCGCGCTGAGGCAATCCCAGGATCTCCTCACATTCAGAAGGAAACTTCAAACTTGGCTTTTCCAACAGCAGCCCTAGGCCGAGGTACTTGTGCTCAGCACTGCGGGTCGTTTTTTTGTCAGCGCCGGGACACTCCTGGGAGTAGCCGTGCGCTTAATAAATACCTGCTAACATAACATACTGTCTTGTGATCATAACAGCACATATCTCTTACACGAGAAACAAGACTGTTCAATAAAACCATTTTTATTGAAACGCCCATTATTTCCTTTCTGTATAACTCTGTAGAAACTAAGCATGTACGATTGACTGAGTGAAACTGTTATCTATTGTTTCCACGATTCTGAGACGTGTTCCGATTCTAAAGGGAAACAAAAGTTGTCATGTTTTTCGGTTGCCAGAAACTACTCCCTTCTTGTTCTCAAGGAGTTTCTAGTGGCCTCTGAGCTAGCTGGCACAAGTAATTAAGTTTAATATACTCGATAGGGACATACCGACCTTAGTCCTATATCAAACCTATAGGCTATATTATTCCAATGCGCAGAGCCTATTAGGGAAATAGGAACTACACTACATGGTGCCCAATGTTTGGTAAGGCAGTAATTTAATGCTAGATACTGAGTAACTCATTCGTGCTTTTCTCAGAGACCCCTACTCACATACTCCATAAGACGTCTGGAGTGGGTAGGGTTAAATATCCGCCAAAACTAAATAGGGAAGCACCCTATAAATTAGTTGTTTGGTTTGTTCAACGTTGCAGGATACAGTGTTCCAAAATATTGTGCACCTTATCTTTTTTGTTTCCTTGAAACTTGTTCTACATTTTTCAAAAAACAAAATGCCTGACTCCGACAACGATAAAGTTGCGGGTCAACCAGCCTTAACAGCTTATAACATCACAGGTTTAGAAGGAACCGAGGAGGGTGTTATAGACATCAATCCAAACTTAAGAAGAGCCATCACTCTAAAACTTATAAAACACGGCCTACCACCAAGAGGAGGTAGAGCAGTTTTCGTGATAGAGGCACACGAATCCTTTCAGACAGAGGTATTCTATTCATGGGTAATATTTCCTGAATCAAATCCAATAACAAGACTGTTTCACTTCTACAAAGAAGATGATCCACCAGAGGAATATATTCCGTTCGAGGATATTGAAATTCCACTAACATACCAGGAGCATCAGCTCTGGTTTAAAGGCGCCCTAAAACATCACAAAAACATTACCAGGCTCGGTCCACTAGGTAGACCAGGAGCAACATGGCCGATTCAAGCCGGCTACACACCTCATCCTGACATTGAAGAAATGTCCGACGAGGAATTACTTACTCAACTTACAGAGTTAATAAAAATCTACAGACAACTAGTCCAATATGTCATGCGGACTTTCACAGTCCAACCACCATTAACAATTCCAAATCAAACTCCTCAACAGGGGAATACACTAAAAATTACACCACAGACTCTGGGGCATATTATCAAGGGCAGTATCGCCACTTTAGCGGCACTTTTTGCCGCTAAAGCGGAGATATTTTTATCGCCCTATTAGCAAGCTGTCACTAACAGCTGTTAGTGACAGCTTTATGGCGAAAGTGGCCGTTTAATGGCCGCCTTGCATGTCAGCGATAATTATCGCTAATGACATGCAAAGTAGGCATTCCCAACTACAAGCGACTGAACACAGTCGCAAACACAACTTCCCCCTATTAGCAAGGCCAGCGAAGCAATAAAATAATTCGCGCTAACCGCGATTATCGCTGGAATCTAACACCTCTTTAAAACTTGACTTAACCATTCTAGTCAATGGGAGGTGGATTGTGAGGTATTCCATCAATTGCAGTAATACCAGATGTCCTGAAACAAATTCAAAACGAATACGGGGCAGAGCCTGCTCTGAATTTAGGTATGAAATTACTGAAAAATTTCGACCAGGTCTCAACAATAATATTATCTAATATTAAAGGGGAGGCAGCAGCAGTGGCGATTAAGGGAATTCGATGTTACAGAACATCAAACAGAACTACCCAGAATAATAGAACAATCTTATGCAGAATTAGGCAGAGATAGTTTGGGTGGAAGACCATTGAAGCCCAAACTATCTGAAAGTCCTGAGAAGGACTCTATTAAACAAACTCCTACATCTTCTAAAAAGAAGTGGGAAACTAACAAACAAAATTCCAACGAGAACCGTTCTCAATACCGAGGTAGGTCTCCTCAAAAGGAGCCCTCTGAAAGGAGGTATAACCTCAGGAATAGGGATAATTTGAAAAAGCCTGACAGGTATCAAGATACTGATACACGTTCCTCTCGTACCTTTCAGATCTCGTCACAGACATCGGAAAGAAGAGGACGGTCAGAACATAGAGAAGAACGCGTGAAATCTAAAGACGACAAACACGTTCTGAAAAACAAATCAAAACCTCAATTCTCAAAAAAGAAGGTAGCAGGTCTGAAGATCAGACATGCCGAGGATACTGAGAACATAACTCAAGAACGGAGAATGGGCTCAGACAATGCTGGACAGTGCAGCAGAAGTCACAATAGCTCGCCAGAACCTGAAGGAACTTCTGGAGACAGTGGACTTGAATGAGTACATTACAGTTGAGACTGTAGACACCAGGGTTAGTACTCCACAAAAGTTATATGAAAGAACACTCCGGATGGAGGGAGACATACCTAGACAGGTGAAAGCACTCTTTTGGGAAAAACTTTCAAGGGGCTATGATATACTTCTAGCAGAAAAAGACTGGCCACCACAATTTTCAGGGAGTGCCCACATGGCGAGGACATTATTATGCCTGCCTTCTCTAACCATATTCCAATTCACCTAAAATATACTTATGCCAGGAAATGGGCAGTTGCCCAGGCCCCAGCATTATACAAAAATCATGTACGATGGGATGAGGATTCACCTCACCATAAAATACATCTGAAAATGAACCTACTGCACAAAGGCAGTACCCAATAAAGCAAGAAGCTAAAAACAGGTCAGGGAGATCTTAGATCAACTTGAATACCAAGGGGTGATTGAAACATGCACCTCTTCAATGAACAATCCTTTGTTTCCTGTCTCCAAACCAGACAATACATATCGTCTAGTTTTGGATTACAGACACTTAAACACTTGTTCTAAAACTTTTGCGGTGCAAAATGCACACAGTACAGCGTTAATGAATAACATTGTGCGTAAAATATATAAAACCACATTGGACATCTCAAATGGTTTCTTTTGTCAAAACATAGCACCTGGAAGCAGGTACTTAACAGCTTTCTCAATAATGGGGACCCAGCGTCAATTTTGTCGACTCCCACAAGGGTTCAAGAACAGCCCGGGGTTATTCTCAGCGAGGGTAACGGAGTTACTACAAATTTATGACAATGAGGCATTGTCATATGTCGATGACATCTATCTGACAGACGATGACCTGGACAAAGACTTGAACAGGGTGAGCACCATTATACTGGGCTTCGCCTCTGAGGGCTATAAATTCAACTTCAAAAAGTCCAGAATTGCCCATCTCAATGTCCTCTTTTTAGGATATGAGCTTTCAAGTGAAGGCAAGAGCTTGGCAGCCAACTTTTTAGAAAGGTGTGCGCTGCTCCAACCTCCAAAGACGCTGAAAAATTTACAATCCATCCTGGGTTTCCTAAATTTTGGAAGAACATACAATCTAAATTACGCAGAAAGGGTTAAACCTCTCTACGCATTAATCAAACCTGATTTTTCAATCAAAAACTGGACACAGGAACACACAGAAATCTTGCGTTCACTCCAAGCTAACATGTTAGCAACAAATCACTTACAAACACGCGTAAGTCAACGCAATTTAGAATAATTTCGGGTCAATGCGGATTCACCTACTTAACATTTAACGAGGGTGAAAAAGTACCAATTGCATACAAATCACATTTGTATACACAAGCAGAAATGCGCTTCACTTCAACAGAAAAAATTCTGACAGCAGTTCAAACCGCTGTAGCAAAAGAAAGAGCTCTAGCCCAAGGGAAACGCATTATTGTCGTAACCCCTGTTCCGGCCTTAGAGGCGGTAACAAAAGCGAGCATTCCAAATGCTAAAGCATTACATCCTAGATGGATACAATGGGTTAATTCTCTTGCTGCAACAGATGTTGAATATGTTTTTGATCCTGATTTAAAAGCACAAGCGTTCCTGCAATATGAACATGAATGTCCTCTGCCCACTGAGATTCTGCCTCTTGATCAGTATGAATTCATAATTTACACTGACGGATCCGCACAATCCGCAACAGGGAGTAAGCAAGCTTACAGTGCAGCGTGCGCAATCGTTAAAGGTCGCATGCGCAATGGCAACTTCAGACCTATGGTCACAAAAACCCAATCTCTCGGAGATTGCACAGCTCAGCGAGCTGAACTACAAGCATTCAAACTGGCACTTGAAAGTACAGATCAAGAATTCCCCACACTAATCGTGTGCGATTCTTTCTACTGGGTGCAGTCGTATAATGAATATATACAAACTTGGCTTGAAAACGGGTTCAAAGATGCAAAAGGTGGCACAATAAAGCATAAAACGCTTTGTGAACAAGTAGTTCAGTTAAAAAACGGACTACCAAAGGCTCACGTGATCCATACACTGAGTCATCAACGTGATGGCGTTCACGTTGCAGGGAATTCATTGGCTGACAAAGCCGCAAAGTGGCTGTTCAGACGGCTTCCGTAGCTGCGATCACTCGTTCAAAAACGAGAATAGACAGTGAGATAATGTTGGCTGTCAATGCTACGAGCAAAGGCAGTGGTGCAGCGTTACCAAAAAGTTTCCACTCAAGTACTCTTATGTAATTGATGCGAACAACGTTCCTTTTGCTCGAATCCCTGGAGTGGGGGATAGGGTAATTCCAAACAAGGAACGTAGAGCAGCTTTGATTTATGAAACACATCTGGGGGAGGGTCTGTCACATCAAGGGATCTCTAAAACAATATTAACATTAAAAGAGATGTACTGGTGGCCTGGAATGAATACACAGATTCACATCTTCATCAATGACTGCATAGACTGTAAGGTACAGCGAGATGCAGAACGCCACCAGACACCATGCTACGAGGTAGCCTGCCAGGGACAGACACCATTGTTAGACAGCATTAGACTATCTATGCGCAGGCATCCTTATGGACAAATGCAATCCCACAAATACTAAGTCAAGGTTCCTATGGATAGGGCCTAAGCGCTCGGCTGACGCTCGAACTGTTATAAAAGATTTGCGAGTCTTTATCTGCACATACGCAATAGGCACGCTACATTCTGACCAGGGCCCTGCGTTTAGCTCTCGAGCTTACAAAGAAGCCATGGCCAATCTGGGCGTTGCATTGCGGTACTCCTCTCCGTTTCATCCTGAGGAAAATTCTGTTGTGGAAAGGAAAAACCGGGACATAAAGCAGTCTATAACAGCTAGGGTATTAGGTTCGGGTGATGGGTGGGTCAAACATCTTTATGGGGTCCAACGCTCAGTAAACAATTTGCCAAGAAGTTCTCTAGGGGGGGTCACTCCATATGAGGTCCTATTTGGGACAAGAATGTGGGTGCCCGATCTAGAATGTAGCGGCACAGTGGTGGAAAATAAACCCTTTGATATCAAAGATCGTTTGGCTGTTTTACAGGATCTAAATGAACTAAGATCGAAACAAAGCAACGTATTCCTGCAGCCAACCACCACTGGGGAAAACCGGCGGTCCCAGCAAGGCCTGTCTGGATTCCAAAAGTTGGGGATCTAGTCAGAGAAAAATTGCGGACGAGAAGGAATTTGGACCTTCTTACAGACAACCAGTACCTGTCCTAGCCATACACGGAACAAGAACAGTACTTCTGCCGCCCCTTGCAGGAAAAAAGGAGAAAAGATTTGTGTCCATCGACCTCATCAAACCACAGTATGTGGCCAATACTAAATAGTAGGCCTCGTGGACTCCGACCTAGTAGCAGACACACTCCTCTCGCTACTATCCAAGAGGTTCAGACTGAAAGACTGATAACCATCGAGAATTCAGCAGTAACAGATGAAGGACTGAGCAACAATGCTATGGAACTCATCCCTCTTGAAACTCAAGTAACAGTTCGTCCAAATACACCTGTCTACACCAATGTACAAGTGATCAACTGGTTCCAGCGATTTCTACAAATCCTGATGCAATTCCAACAATTGACAGAACTGCTTCTGGCTATTTCATTAACTTTGATACCTTTTCTGAGGATCTGAGTGAGCCCAAGACGTCGCCAGCATCAAAAACTTTTAAACAGCAAGTAAAAGACTTTTAAAATTTTTTGAAAAAGACCTATCTGGTTTCACCATGGATTGAACTTTGGGTTATTTCTGGAATATTTTTCTTCCTGCTTTGGCTAGCTTTGGTAATGACTATGAGCGTGCTTATAAATGGCAGATATATCCATGTGAACACTGAAAGAAAAGAAGTGAACTTACTTTTGAAACCTCACAAATCATCCCATCGTGAAACAAGAGACTTGTCTGTAGTGAACATCACAGCCGTTCCTATACAGGATGGTATAGTGTGGGACAAAACTGATTTCGATATTTTTGGCCCGACGGAACATTTGAACATTCCACATTTATTTAAGATTTCACTAAGTGATTTTGTTTCATCCAGTACCTACTCTGATGATTGGGACTTTGAAACTGTAAATGACATAATGTTTGATCTAGAAAAATCTGCTGCATTTTCTAATAATGAATATTTAGAGGGTTCATCAGACTATGAACAGCTGTATTGCTATAACCACTATGGTCATCATTTTTTGCATAAATCTGCAACACCTAGAAATGTCTTGATGTTTAACCAATGGGAGCATTGTCCTACACCACCAAAAGGTAGTTCAAAAACATTTGCTAAAAGTTTCCATATTTTTCAGGATACAATACATCTGATCCAGAAACATTTTACTATAAAAATGTAAACAAAACAGGACTGAAAATTATGTTAACAAATACAAAACAGATTTACTCTGCAGCATTTATTGCCCAACTGTCTAGACAGGGTTTCGACTTGTGGAAAGAGACAATAGACACAAAATCTGTCTGGGGTACTAAAGATTGGCAAGTGCAGGGGATAGAAGCTTTATTTAGAGCCTGTATCGTCCCTCAGCCAATAATGTTTTTGAATGACAAGGTCCAGCAAACGTCTTGCCTTGGGTTAGCCAAGATTAAAGACATGAAAGCACCTTCTGTACCGACACCTGCAAGTGATAACAATACACAGGCAGCGGTTACAGTTGACACAATACTACTACTCAACAGAACAAATCCTGATTGGAGAAAATGGTTGATCTGGCCCACAGACACAAACAACTGTCAAGAGAGATTCCTGAATAAAACACAGGGGTTTACTATTCATAGTCCAGACCCACGATACGTCCAAAGACAGCATCCGGGGGTAGTAACAACATACAGTGTAGGAAAATTATGCCTCGATTGGCTGCAAAAATCTACACTTAAGGATGTGAAACAACACTTATCTTTACTTAAAGAAGAAGCAGACCTTAGGGAATTCTTGCTTGGACCAAGAAAACTGCGTCAAAAACGTTTCATATATGCCGGCATTTATGCTGCTTATAATGAAGCATGGAAGGTGTCACAGATGGAGGCCGCAGAACGAATCCGCGAACTTGATCGTATTAATTTAGAGAAAACTCTCTCTGTGGTCGACAATGGGTTAACAACTTTGTCCTTCAGAATTTATTCATTGGACAGTATTGTATCCTCTGCTATCGACATACTGGAACAAGATTTAGCCATGTTACAGCAAGGCCAATCTCAGTTGCGTTCTATTATGTTATTAAGCTGGACGCTGCAATCTTTGCGTGTGGGCTATGTGCCTTGGCGTTTTATCAACACGATGGCTCTGTTTGCAGAATACAATCTAACTGATAAACAGATCGAACTGGCACAAAGGGGAGCAAAGTATACAGTACTGAGCATTGAAAAACTTGAAAAATTACCATTCACAGTGGTAGAGAAACCAGCTACAGAATGGCTTATTCATGGCAAAATTAGTCTACCTGTGACTACTTTCCAGTTTCAGTATTGCCTTAAACAGATGCAAGCAGGCAAATATGAAAGGTTGGGTAAAGAATACATTAAGACATCCTGGAATTTACCTTACACCTATAGATGTTGGAGTGGGGATCGTGAAGTGTTTCTAAGTGGTACACACTGTGAAAGTGCACTAAGCGGTTCACTGATTTGGCAGGACATATCTTTACACGGGGCTTGTAATGGTTCTGTGGCAAATTTGTCCTGCCACCAGCAGGGTACACCAGCTGCTGTGATTAATCCAACGTTTGGACAACTTTCTAATGGGAGTTACCTCATGTTGAATGATCAGAGTTGCTGTGGCATGTTGTCAGGCATTCCATATCTAGTAACGGTCAACTCCAGGGTCACTTGCTGTATGCAAGTATTGTTTGCCCCAATAGACACAGTCAGGGAGTCGCCTTTATGGCCTTCGTTGAATGTCTCTTTTATACGATTTGATACTTTAAGCAGAATGAAAGCCATGCTTATACAACAATCAGTGCCTCTGACCTCGGCCAAAGAAACCTATGATCTACAAGTTGCAAGGACTTCGGCAGAGATACAGGCTTTAATTCGTACAAACTGCCCTATACATTTTGTAGAAATGATAGGACGTATCTTTAACATGTCAGATACAAGCGGAATTGTACATGTATTTAAGACCATCTGTTCCGGACTATTAGCACCTTTCCAGGCTGTCCGCGGAATCATCCCAAACTTCGCACATTCGGTGTTTGGTGGTGTGCCATTAATTCTAGCACTTGTTGCAGGAATTCTGTTTCTATTCCTCCTACTACGCTATGGCAAGCCTCTTCGCCAACATCACTCCGAGCGATGTGGAGAGAGCCCTGCTTGAACGGAAATGCCGTGAGCGAATAGTACAGCTTTTGGGCATGCCTCGTCTAAGGGAACTTAATACAACGTGGTTCCTGTCATTCAGACCAATCTGGCAAGATTGCATCTTACCTGTTCTACGCTGCCTGTTTTGCGGTGAAGAATGCGTGCTAGACACCTGTCTAACACTCCCATCAGTCATGCCAATGGAAATCGATACTCTGCTGGACCCGATAACGGCCCATGCTGTGTGTTGTCCCCAGAGGCTACCAATCCTGATGACGGCATTCATTGAGATCTCACAGACGCTTCCGGCTGCTGCTGAGGTACGAGATGAATCAATGGGCACACAGGTAACAACGGACACGAACATTGCTTCTTCTGCTGAAGGCGATGTTTCTCATCTCTGTGCAATTAACCTTCTGAACGAAGTGTTCCAAATGTCACCAACTTCGGTGGACGATATTTTGGCTACGGAAATAGATGATCTAATGTTTACGCCAGACCCATACACTGACTTTGATTCGGCTCACAGTGTACCAGGGCAACAATGAAATTTGGCCTTCATGTTTTCAAAACTTGGAATTATTCCCAGAAATTGAACTTTTTTCTTTTAAAAATGTTTTTTTTTTTTTTTTTAAATGACAGTAGAACCAGTCTTATAAAACAGACTTCTTTGAATACTTCCAGGGACACATTATCACCTTACTTGTCTGACATTAATACCATGATATGCAATGGCTTTGATTTTTACAAACTTATCGACCATTTCATCATATGTATATATTTCTGTTTCATTCACGTTGCATTCTAATTCCAATATATGCTTAGAATGAAATCAATGCTTTAAATGTACAGTACCTGTGGCATTTCAACGGTTTTGAGCTTCTTTTAAAATGCTTTTGGAAATGTTTTTAGCAATATGTGGTACTCGATTTTATGTTTAGCATTTAAAATGTTTAGCATTTAGTATTATCGTTCAATCGAAGATGGAGTGGGTGTTGTATTCCGCTTTAGGGGTCCGTATATAGGTTTTCCTGAATCATATCCTTATATAGGCACAATTCTCCTTGTCCTTATATAGGAATAGAATCCCTGTCCTTATTTAGGCATTAACCGTGCACTCCAAATACAGGCATGGTCACCGACATCCGTCCACCCTAACGTCACAACGAGTTCTTAGAAACCAGACCCTTAAGCTTCGGGAGTTCCCCTAGCACAGGACTATTGATTTCTCCAAGAACTCATCTATTATGTATGAACCGTTATTCCTTAAGGGTTCATTCCTGACGTCTTCCTCTGTCTGACTTTACGTCAATGCTAACAATCCAAGACACCTACCAGGTATAAATATACCTTCCCTTGCCCAAGCAAGTCAGAGGAGACCTCGACTTCAGAGGAGCCCGTATCCCGGCCTGACGCACTGAGAAGACGCTGTCATTCCTGCACGCAGACGAATCCAGCTTCCAGTGTTCTGACTCCCTTCGCGGGGTGTTAGAGTTCCAGATCCGGCAGGAGATTCCCACCTCTCTCATTTTCAAGGTATGGAGCTGACTAGATCCTAGAGGGACTCTTGGCATACTAGACTTGGCATACTATACTTAACATACTCTTAATATACCAGACTAGAGAATACTCCACCTACTTCTACCTTTCCCTACACCTAGACCAGGTTAGGTACACTGGGGTAGAACTAGCTTAGAGACGCATCGTATGAGTACTCGCATTTTTAGCTCATGTTATTTATGTACGTGAATATATGCTAAAAGATAATGCTAGTGCAGTATTATTTATTTCTACTGCTTACGCTGTACATTATTTATCTTGCATACTGTCTTGTGATCATAACAGCACATATCTCTTACACGAGAAACAAGACTGTTCAATAAAACCCTTTTATTGAAACGCCCGTCTTTCCTTTCTGTGTAACTCTGTAGAAACTAAGCATGCACGATTGACTGAGTGAAACTGTTATCTATTGTTTCCACGATTCTGAGACGTGTTCCGATTCTAAAGGGAAACAAAAGTTGTCATGTTTTTCGGTTGCCAGAAACTACTCCCTTCTTGTTCTCAAGGAGTTTCTAGTGGCCTCTGAGCTAGCTGGCACAAGTAATTAAGTTTAATATACTCGAAAGGGACATACCGACCTTAGTCCTATGTCAAACCTATATGTTATATTATTCCAATGCGCAGAGCCTATTAGGGAAATAGGAACTACACTACAACCCATCTAACATGTCACCGCTATACAGTACTCTGAGGTATTCACAGGTACCCATGATGCTGGCTGACAGCTCCTACATATCATGATAAATGTGGGCTAAGGGATGAAACCAAGTGTGTCATTGATCTGGACAATGGACTGGCACACTCACTGCAACAAATGGGGATATGTCACTTGCCCACTGCTTTTGTTAGCATGAATATTACATTTCAACTATGATACATCACAAATACATGTGCTGTATTTACACTAGTAAGGGATATGGTTTTGGTATCCCAAGAATTCTCACAAGGTCACCAAAGTCCATTGGAGTCCAAACTTTGGCTAGACGCTGAACAACAGTTACATGTATGGATCCCTGAATAGATTGCTGTTTGAGTGACATAGATGTCTGACATGGCTTCAAACATTTATATAGTACCAATTTTGATACGGTGGAGGAGCAAACTCTGCAGGCATGTTTATGGTATAATGAGAACACCCAATAGGAGGACAAATACATTTGAAAAGTTGTTCGCTGGGCACATGCTAACATTAGATGTGCTGTGGACAATTGGTAGTATGGGATATGTGTTACACCCCAACCACACCTGTGACCAGTGCAAATTTGGACTTGCGCAAACATACTGGCCCCCATTTACAAAAGGCCTGCACTGATGGAGCATCACTTTTTATGATGATGTGGTGGTGCACCCTGCATGGCCTCATAAAGATGGAGTAAGGCAAGGAGGCAGTTCATGGGCATTGCTGTGGGTGTTTCCACTGAACACCCAATGGAATTTTAACACTGTCCCAGTTTTACAACATCACATAAACCTGGACGAGGGCCAAAAATTAAGCCTCCCCAGAGGGAAAATGTTTACATTTCTCCATGTTTTTCCTCCTTCCACATGTGCTGCATTTGGAGTTACTAGCTTATGGTATATAGCAACTTACCAGTAGCCCCATCAACGTCTACCCCCAGGTGACCCAGGAGATTTTGCTCCTGGCTGAAGACAGCTGCCTACCCGTGCTTCAGTTGGTGGATGGTCCGCTGGGCACCAAATACTTGACTCATCTGGAATACCATCTTCTCCCACCGTTGCCACCTCTCATGGGTTGGGGAGCCTTGGCTAAGCCTGCATCCACTTTCGATAATGTTGGGCAGGTACTTGAGTAACAGCAACAACAGGTCCCAAAATTCCTCAACCATCAGGTTCTTGGCCCTGCCCCTGCCTGACATCTCACTACCCTCAATAGTCACCCTAAACCCAACTACAGATACACTATCCCTTCCCCCTACCCCTATAACTACAAACACCTTTTTAAACAAACACCCGACAATACACTACACAAAACAGCACACAATACAATTACAAGACAAAAATGACAGTTTAGGCACACAACAGGGGCAGCACAGACACAAGAAAAACAAGAAACAGCACCAAGCTCTATATAACCAACAAACACCTCCACCAGCTAGCACAGACAAAAAGCCTAAGTGAAAGTGAAAGGAACTTCACACTTCCTGGCTTGCAGCATGGCTTAGCCATTGTATCATTGTTGATGCGTCCCGTTTTCAGCGTATGCGTCACATTTCCTACTAAAGCGCCCTTCTTTTTCTGACGCTTCGCTGGAGAAATTGCAAAGTCGCAAGTTGCACAATGCCCATTGCCTTGTTTTTATGCTTTGGCATTAATGCATGGCTTCTGCACGATGCTCTTTCCACTAGAGTGTCACGTTTTGTGCTACAGCATCACCTTTCTCACTAAAGTGTCACGCTTACTTCTAAAAAGTCACCTTTCCTAGAAAAATATCAGCTTTCCTACTCAAGCATCACGTTTTGTGCTAAAGCATCACTTTCCTTCTAAAGCGTCACGTTTACTATTAAAAAGTCACCTTTCCTAGAAAAATATCAGCTTTCCTACTCAAAAATCACGTTTTGTGCTAAAGCATCACCTTTCCTTCATGTTTACTACTAAATTGTCACCTTACCTAGAAAATTGTCACATTTCCTACTAGAGTGTCACATTTCCTACGACTGCGTGGTTTTTTACACATCGCTAGGGAAATGGGCAAGGTGCAAGTTACACACAACACATGACAATGCATAGTGCATTCTTTCTGATCCTTTGGCATTGATGGCTGCTTTCCGACCTGTTTGTATATTTTTGAGGGCTATTTCTAGTTGATGAGATGTGTGTAAGTTGATGTTTCCTGGGATTGTGACATAAACGCAAAGACAGCTAATTGTTTCAAACATTTATTTTCATGTTGAACTTTTATAACATGTTGGCTAATGGTCGAACATGTGCATCAAGTTAAGAAATGTTGCACTATGTGTGTGCGTCTGCGATTGCCAACAGCAATGTTTTGGATGTCTCCACCATCAGCATCCTTCTCGTCCTCCTCCATCGGGTCCTGCTGTTGATGGTCCCCGCCCCAGGGGACATTAGTCTGCACACATATAATGTGCACTATGGCACACACCAGTATTACTTTGCACACCATTTGGGGGAGTAGAGTAATCTACCCCTTGAAATGTCTAGACAGCAGAACCTGGCCTTGAGCACACCGAAGATTCGCTCAACAATAATCCATGTCTTGCTGAGTGCCTGCTTGTAGACCTTCTCCGACTCAGTATGGGGTGTCCATATGGGTCATTGCCCACATCTGAAGCCCATATCCCTGGTTCAGGGGAAAGTGAAAAGAAAAGGACAACTGTCAGTACTTTTTCTAACTGTTGTAGATATATGCCAGACCAAGTGTGTTATGTGTAGTTACATTGTCATACAGATTTCTAAAGTTTTGTTTACAATATGTGTTAGTCATACTGTTGTTCATAGGTTAACACATGTCTCCTTCATTACGCTGTGTAATAGCAAATGCTGAGCATGGGCTGATACATTGTACACTTCCACATTCTGACTGTCATGTTGATCCTGTAGCTTTCTCTGATATCTGTTTGGAGATGCTCTTGACCACTCTATGTTATTAAGCCCAGCGGTAAACTCTGCATTGCTCATGGAGCACGTGAAATTTGGGCACTCTGCGCTCCGTGGAGGAGTACAGAATTCCACAGTTCAGGCGCAAAGCGAAGGTTTTTTTTTCTGTTCACACGTTTGAGTTTTCTTTTGGCTCCCAGCTACGAGCCCAAAGAGTCTGGGGCTGCTTGCGAGTGCGTGCAAAACTTCTCACACTGCTAGCGAGCTCCCCCGATACTTCGTGCTCACTCATACGGCTTCCAGATGTGACAGGGCCAATGTATTATTCTTAGTGCCAATCGCGATGGCAAACAGAGCGGTAGAGCAGCTTTTCTGCTTGAGAATGCAGCTGAAAGGCATTTGGAGTGGATTTTCTATTCAAACTGGCCGTTAGATTTGTTTTTTCTGTGCGAGAAGCCATTTTTAAAAATGTTTTTTCAAACCAGAAGGAAGTGCCCCAGAGACTCCAACTTCCTGTTCCTGTCCAGCAGGCTCCTCCCAGTGCTGTGTCCCTCTCTTGGTCACTTTTCATTGGGATTTTGAGCTGGAAGGATCACTTTCCTTGTCTGCTGGATATAAATACCATTGGATTTAAGAACTTTGTATTTGAGATTTCAGAAGTAAGTTGAAAAACTGGTGTATAAGGGTGTTGTTTGTTTGATTGTGCAACTGGAAGTAGGACCTCACTTGTGAAGCTGTGATGCCTCCCCTGTTATTGCTGCATGTATATTCAGGTAAGACAACTAGTATGGATTAAATTAAACTTAGTAAGAAAGTAACTAACTGCTGCTGTTGTTTATCTAGATTTGATTTGATTTGATTTGATTTGGAATTTATATAGCGCACGATTGCCCTGGAGCGTCTAGGCGCTTTTGCGGAGGAGATTGCCAGAGATAGTGTATTTAGTTTGCAAAGAGCCATGTCTTTAATAGTTTTCTAAAACCAAGTAGTGTTGGGCAGCTTTTGATGTTTAACGGAAGTGAGTTCCACAACCTCACAGTACCCAGGACAAAGCTCCTTCCTCCCCAGCTAGCTTTCTTGAATTTTGGTGTTTGGAGGAGTTTGCTCTGTGCTGAGCGTAGATGTCTTGATGGATGGTACCAGGCAAGATGTTGCTTCAAGAATGCTGGTCCATTTCTGTGAACAGCTTTGTATGCTAGAAATAGTGCTTTAAAGTCTACTCTTTTCTTTATAGTGAGCCAGTGGAGTTTTTTCAAACCTTCAGAGATGGATTGGAATTTGGGAACGTCTAGCAAAAATCTAGCAGCGGTGTTTTGTGCCCGCTGAAGTTTAGCCATATGTTGTTTCTGAAGGCCTAAGTATAGTGCATTTCCATAATCCAATCTAGCCAAGGCTAGGACCGTCACTAGCGTTTTTACTGCTTCCGGGGGAATGAAGGGGCGCACTTTACGGATTGATTTTAGAGTGAGAAACACCAATGAGACGACTTTATTTACCTGTTGTTGGAAGGTCAGTCTGTCATCAAAAATGACACCCAGATTCCTCACTTTATGGACTGGGGTAGGGACAGCGCCCATACTAGAAGGCCACCAGTTTTGTGACCAAAAGGATGTGTCAGAGCCTAATAAAAGTACCTCAGTTTTTGTTCCATTGAGTTTTAGGCAGTTTGTCCCCATCCATTGATTTATGTGGGACATACATTGGTTGAAACGCTCAGCTGTTTCATCAGGCTTACTAGAGATAGACACCACTATTTGGGTGTCATCAGCGTAAGATATAAGTGTAAAGCCAAATTGCCTAATGACCTTGGCTAAGGGGGTCACATAAAGGTTAAACAGGGTGGGGCTCAAAGAGGAGCCCTGAGGTACCCCGCAAGGCAAAGTAAACTGTTCTGAACAGGAGTCCCCTAACTGAACATATTGGTATCTGTTGTTCAGAAAGGATTTGAGCAATGATTGGGCAGAGTTCTTGATTCCCACCTTTTGGAGTCTCCTGATTAGGATGTCATGGTTCACGGTGTCGAAGGCCGCCGACAGATCCAACAGGATCAAGGCGGCCTTGGCACCCGTGTCCAGTATTGCCCGGATCTCCTCTGCTGCCATGATCAAGGCAGTTTCAGTTCCGTGTCCTTGTCGGAAACCATACTGTGAGGAATCCAGCAGGTCTGTCGACGAGATGAAGGTTGTTAATTGGAAGTTTAACATTTTTTCCAGGATCTTGGCTGGGAAAGGGATCCTTGCTATCGGTCTGTAATTGCTGTTGTCATTGGGATCTAGATTGGGTTTTTTCAGTAGTGGAAGAATAGATATTGTCTTCCATACTTCTGGAAAGACACCTGAACTAATTATTTCTTTAAAAAGTATACTGAGTTGTTCACTAATTGTGTCTGGTGCCATATGGAATATGTTAGGAGGACAGGGGTCTGATGGTGCTCCGGATTTTGTTGATTTAATTGCCTCCTCTATCTGTTCTATGTTTGGTGGTTTGAACGAATCCAAGACATTGGTGGGGTATAGGGAAATTGGGGCGGGAGTGGCTGCCATGCCGTCTTCCCAGTCTGAGAGGGATTCGAAGATGATTTGTACTTTGTTCTTAAAATACCCCGCTAGTTGGTTGCAGAAAGCCACGCTGATGTCCTTTTTTTGTGGTTCAGGAAGCTTGACTAGCTTCTTCAATGTTGAGAATAGTGCTTTGCTGGAGTTACCTGCCTGTTGGATTTTATTTGAAAAGTAACTGCTTTTCTTTTCCAGTAACATCTTTTTATAGATGCTCAAAGATTGAGAATATAGAGTTTTATCAGTTATTGAGTAGTTGCTTCTCCAGCGTCTCTCTGCCTTTCTGCAAAGTTGTTTCTGTTTGCGCAGGGCAACACAGAACCAGGGCTCAGATTTCTTTATGCGCTTGGTCGTGATGCTTTTTTCTGGTGCCAGTAAGTTTACTGCAGATGTAATCCAGTTGGTAAAGTTACCTGTTGCTTGATTTGCCTCATATTTTAGGTCAGGTTTAGAAGATGCCAGAGTGTGTTGCATCTGTTGGGGGTCAATATTCCTCCAGTTACGACCTCTAATTATCTTATGGGGTATGTGCGTGCTGGAGATGTGATGTGTGGTGGTTATTGTGAACAAAATGGCTCTATGGTCTGACCATGGAATTGGCAGGATTTCTTGAATTTTAAGGTGGGGATTGGATGTGAAAAGCCCATCCAGAGTGTGACCAGCATCATGTGTGGGGTGCAATACTTTTTGTTCCAGTGAAGCATTAGACATCATCTCTATTAGTGATGCTGAATTATGGTCTTTTAGATCTTCAAGGTGGTAGTTAAAATCACCTAATATACAGTAGTCCTCTGAATTGGTGCTTGATTCTATTACTTGGCTGATAATTTCCTCGAATTTACTTTTGCTTTTTGAGCTGGGAGGCCTATACAGTAATGAGCCATTAAAAGTGTAATTAGTACTCAGAGTCTAGATAGTTGTACACAATATATGTCATCATGGCAGCATTCCCCTTAATGGTTAAGATAGTTAGAGAAGTGTAAGTCTAGACAGCAGTGCAAAGTGAAAGTAAAAGAAACTACTTCAGGCATAAATTTAGATTGAAAAAATTATTGTCTTTATTTATTTACTAAGAAACCCAGCCTCTCCACCCAAACAATATGCCCCCCCTCCCCAAACAAAAACTGATTTAAGCCCAAAATTCAAAATGTCCAAGAAAAAGTCTCTCCAGTCTCAACTTCCTTTCCACCCTCTCCACCCAGCCCCAACAAACAACAAAGCCCTCCCATCAAAACAAAAACATTAAAAAAGGGCTAGAAGAGGGCACTATGGATGTTGATCCGGAGCTGGTCCAGGCTCTGCTCTATCGTGGTGAGCCGGCTCTCGATGGTGTCAAGCCACTGCAGGATGCAGCAGTCTTCTAAAGGCTTTTCTAGTAACTATAAACAGAGTCAGATGCTTTGAGTTGAAAAATAAATGACATCATTAATGAGTATGGCATTATGCACTATATTGAGTACAAGTTGTGTGTTGTGCTAAAATAATGAAGCCATGCTTATTGCTAGCCAACGCCTTGGCTAGTTTGCTTCTGTCTGCAGCTGTACTTGACAATTATCTATTTTGAATTCCAATGGCCCTGCTCTTCACCAAATGCATTTCTCTTTCTACCATATCTCCAAAGAGGCAGGTGAATAATAAGATACTATATCACACACCTCATGTATGAAATGCGGATATTAATATATTATTATCCTGGCTGCCGTAAGTAGACATTGAGGAAAAAGAAACTAATGGCCTTCATTAAAGGTAAAGGAATGGGCTATATAGATTTTACTTGGCACATTCCTCACTATGTATCCCATACGCCAAACTTGACATCAATACATGCACTTACTCCCACTTTACTTTGTGGCCTCGCCCGCCACCACGTACTTCCAACAAATTTAGTTGCTGGGCAGTAACCAAGGAAAGGAAACTTGATTTTCTCTACTGCAGGGAGTGGAGAGGTGTGGTGCAGCGGCCAGGGCAGCTGACTTCGGAGCACAGGGTTCACGGTTCGATCCCCGGCTCCGGTGGCAGCTCAGCTCAGCACCATGTGACTCTGGGCAATAGCTCACTTAATTTCCACTACGGCCCCCAGCGCCTTGAGACCCGTAAGGGTGAGTAGCTGCGCTATATAAAAATGGACTTACAGGGGGTAGGGTAGAGGGATTATTAGACAGGGAGGGCAGAGATTTTTTTATATATAATAGATGGGCCACTACACTGATCATCGATTCATCATCTTTGGCTTTTTCAGTCACTGTACAATTCGAAAGGGAAAAATCTGAACAATGTAAATTAAATCTGTTATGGAAAACCATGAAATATATTTTGGAATCACTTCACATGGGTATCGAATTAAATGTGGCAAATGCCAAGAATGGATTTTCCAATTAGGTAGGCTGGGATGGAAGAACGTAGGAAAAAATGCCATAGGCGAGGAGGAGGGATGATGAATGAAAGATAGGATAGATCTGGCTCACTTAACAAATACAGTGAGCCAAGGGAGTATAAAAAGAATAAAAATAAATAACCCCCACTTAGAACCATAGCTTTGAATGATATCGATAGCCCTACATAAACCAAGTTAGCAAAGTAGGTGAGCAGAATGCTCCTCATGATGAGAAGAAAAGCTGCCTTGCTTATTCATCCAAACAATTCAAATATTAATTCATCCTTTCATTCTAATTTACCCATAGTCACCATGATTAAGCTTTACTTTCTCCCATCCAGTCTTTCACCAAATGTTCCAATCCATTATCCACCCATTCAATAGCAACCCTTTCTTCAAACCATCCTTTCACCCATCCATCCCTTTATAATACTAGCTTACTTGCACCTGCTATCTGAATCTTCACAATAGAAAGCAGCAACAACATTCCAATACCCCAAGATTCTAACCTAAGAAGTCTACAACAATCATAAAAGGACTTACTGGGATCAGCAGAGCCCTCGACAGCGGCGCTTGTGGTTGGCACTGTCTGACCAGCTTCTCCCAGACCCTCAAAAAACGTTCCTCTTCTTGCCCTTGGGTGTTGATGAAAGAAATTAAGAAGATAAATAAAAATAGATTAGTGATTCAGTTAATAATCTCCACAACATATTTTATGAAAAGCAAATGCTGTCACATACTTCGCTAAAACAGATCACCTTTAGTACCACTAGTATTGACTGTCGTTAAGTCCATATTCCAAATTTCCTTAACAAAAACTACATTTGTAACTAACATATTGCAGTGAACGATCTTTGATTCTATTCCCATTTCTCAACACCCTTGATGGACCAACTCAGTCTCCCTTTTTACCCTGGAACTGTATGAGCTACATAGACAAAGTCACAGAAAGCTCTCACTACTCACTGATTCACTATAGTGATACGATAACAGTCTGCAATGGCTTCTTAATTTATCAGCTTAAGCGAGTGCCTGATGAGTGCAATAAGGTAGCGCTGAGCACCTGCCTAGCAGAATCTAGAAACTGGATCACACAATAATATACCAGCATAAACTAAACATAACTTACCTCTGAGTGTGAGCAGCATGCTATTCAGAAACAAAATGTTAGCATTGTAGAACACAAACACAACAAATAATTAATACTCACTGAGCCCCGGAATCTCAACGCCTAGCAGGTCGAGCAAGTCCTGTTTACAATCAAGAATGTCCCCCCAGCGGTGCGTCAGCTGCTGGGTGGTGCACCGAACCGGGCAGATGTGCCGCAGGCACCGGTGCATCGCCCCCCCCCCAGCATCGCTGATGCTCCCACAGGGGATAGTCGCTACCGGGCCTGCTGCCTACTGACAGCATAGAGAGGAGGTAGTGCTACACACAAAAAAACTAGTGCTGTCACCTTCTCCTCTCCAAAGATAGCCCGGGACTGCACAACTGGGCGGTAGCGCCACCCGCAAGGCAGTCGTCCCTCTGCCATGGAGCTGGGTGGGGTAGAAATAAGAAGGAAAAGGAAGGGAAAGTAAAGAAGAAAGAAAGAAGGAAAGAAGGGAAAATAAAGTCAAAAAGTCACAAAAACATTTACCCAAAAAGACACACACAATTATAAAAAATAAAAATTAGTGGTAGAAAAGTAATAAAGGAGGAGGATTAGAAAGATTAAGGACAGATAACATTTAGGCCCAGCACCATAACAAAGAGCAGAAAAACAAGATGGCTGCGCCCATGCGGAACATGTGGTGCTGTTCGTATGCGATTTAGTATGCAAGAACACACTTGAGAACCACATAGTGCCGTTCGCGTGCAATTTTGGAGTGCATGGACGCACTCCGTGTTCCCAATGCAATGCGAACGGGCTCACTGGCAAACTCCACCCACACATGGAACTCTTCATAGCGCGGCAGAGGTTTTTTTCAACTTTGCGGAATTCCATGTAGTAGGACTCCCCGAACTCCATCCACCCCTATATGTTATGTGCTCTCACTACATGTGTGATGTGGCCGATTGGAGATCAAGTATTTGGGTAATTGGTTCTCCCTAGGTAGGTAATGACATAGCAGACATGCCTTACACTGACACCTGCATTTGTCTCTAGTCAACCACAGAAGTTGATGGTGGGATACAAGACATGCATGTTGAACCATGGGAGTGGCATGTAGACACCACCACAACCTAAATCGAACCCATCCCATGCACACAGCGATGCTACACAGCATTTGGTCCAGCAAATCATTGCTCTGTACCCTTCCACTAGTCAACAGCGGCCATAGCGGCTTTGCGTGTCTTGACATGTGTAACTTGGGGGTTTGCATGACACATGTACCATGATGCATAGTGCATGCGTGAGGCACACCTCTCATGATTATGTCCCTGTCTGTGTCAACAGACACATAGATGGATATTATGTCATCCATTTCTTACCGTTAGTGGGTGTGTTAGGCATTTGAGTTTGTCTTACCTACAAGTGGGGCATTTCCATATTGTCCATTCTGGAACCAGTCATTTATGATGGAGTGCCTGAATATGTATGCACCATGCATGCACCATATTTGGCCAGCACGTTACTGAACAGGCCCGATGGTTCAAGATGGCCTGGACGTTTATGGAGTGGGTGAGCTTCCAGTGCCTGTAGAGATGGAATGTGGCTGCAGGGGGAACCAGATGCATATGTGTGCAGTCCATAGCACCCACCATGTGTGGGAACCCAGCAATGGCATAAAACCTTTGTTTCGTCTCCAGCTGCAGTTCATGGGTGTTGAGGAAGAGGAGGTAGCGGGGTGTCAGATGGATGATGGCTTCCAGGATTGAGGGAAGGAATGAGGAGAAAGATGGCTGGGATATTCCGACCACTCCGGCGGCTGTTATCTGGAAGAACCTCAATGTCAGCATGTGCAGAACTGCCATGAGCTTCACCTGTGGAGGGATGTTGGTAGACCTGGCAGCTGTTACCTGGAGCCTTGGTGCAATCAGGTGTAGCAGCTCTTCAATGTATTCCCTCCTCAGCCGGTAATAGGTGATGACCTCACCCTCCAGGAGTCAAATTTGGGTAGTACTCTGGCGATAAAGGTGCTCCCTTCTCCTGCGTTGCATTTGTGGTGGTGAGGGGGGGAGGTGGTCATCTCCTTGCAACTCCCAGCTGCAATATGAGCACCTCCATGGTGTAGTTGTGGTTGCCACAGTCTAGCTTCACTTTATGTACCAATGTCAATGCACCGTTTCCTACACTCTAGTTTCACAGGGGCAGGAGTTTTGACACCATCGGACAACTGCGCAACTCAAGCCAATGATGTGCCACTTTAGTAAAATTTTGTAAAAATTCATGCATCTATTTTACAGTGGAATTTACGAAGGAATGCCAACCTTGCATATTTGAATACTTATGTGATGCAGGCAATTCCGACGCAGGTTCCTTTTGGCGCAGGACTCCAAAAAGTGACGTATCCGAATTGGCGGTGTAAGCTCCTTGTAAATGAGCCCCTTAGTATGCACCATGGTTTTACGTCACAGTATTGACCACATAAATATGGTGGTACGAAAAGGTTTCTTACAAAAACACCTATAATCATAACACTAACCTTCTAACCTTCTGAAACACCTATGAACATAAACATATATCAACAACAAAATGTCAAAAACCCACCAATACCAAAAACAAAAATATAGAGTCTCAAAACATGAAGGAAACATTGAAATAAATATAAAACAAAACATCTACAAACAAAATATCAACTATCAGTGTCTTCTATATCAGGTAATCATTGAAATAAATAATGACTAAAGCATTAGCTAATGTAATTCAATGCCAATAAACACTGAATGCAAACCAAAGACAAGCCCGTCAGCGCCCCGCCACTACTGGACCTTTCTTTAACCAGGAACTTTGGTGCTCACCATACCCACCACTACCCTGTTGCTCTTCTCCACACTCTCAATCGTGGCCTACATATGCACACTCTGCTGGCTACAAAATTACCAGGCAAGGCCATCAGCACAAGCCTGAAGGAGGAGTCGCCATCGGATTCAAGACAGCATCAGCTGCACCACCTACCTGAATTCCCCCACCATCTAAATGGAACACCTCATGTGCAAGATACATAACACAGCCACCTTCTCCCTAGGCACACTTCTCATATACAGACCACCAGGATCCTGCACCAATTTTGCCAGTGACATCATGGACATTTTTCCACCACTCATTATCAGTTAGCAAGACCCCAACCAAAGGCCAGCTGGTATACAGAGAAACCCAGGCTGATGAAAGGCCTCTGCAAGCAACTGGAGCACAAATGGAGAACAACTCAAGACACCAGTCATCATTAGACCTGCCATCCTTGGCGTAGTTTTCTTCTAACTTTTTGCCTTCCGGCCTCCTGTTTTTGCTGACTGTTTCTGGCAATAGGATACTGCACACCTTATCACTGCTAACCAGTGTTAAAGTGATTGTGCTCTTTCCCTAAAACATGGTAAAATTGGCTTATGCCCAATTGGCATATTTAATTTACTTATAAGCTGCTAGTAAAGTGGCACTACATGTGCCCAAGGCCTGTAAATTAATTGCTCGCTGTGCCACTGGATTCAAGCTAGCCTGGTCCAGGAAAGACCTGGCCTGACAGTTCGGGCAGGACTGTTCCCATGAGGAGCAGGGTGAAGACTGATTTGCTTATAGCTGGGTCCAAACTGGGATGGTATACTGAGCAAAAGAATGATGTATTAAACCCAGATCTCTTGACGGGGATGAGTGGTTGACTAGTTTCTGCACTCCATCCATCTTGTGTTTGCTAGTGGGTCTGCAGCACTGATTGTGCCACTCACTTAAGTTGCCCTTTAAACATGTCTCAGGCCTGCTGTTGCAGAGCCTGTGTGTGCAGTTTTAAACTGCCATTTTGACCTGGAAATGCTCAAACTGTCCGTTTAAAAACATATGTCACCCCTAGGGTATGCCCTGGACAGCCCAGAGGGCAAGGTGCAGTGCGTTTAAAAGGCAGGACATATACTTTTCAGTTTTACATGTTCTGGAAGTGAAAACACATACATTTTTTACTACTGCAAGGCCTACCTCTCCTGTAGAATATCATCAAAATTACCTAATTACATTTTATAAGTGTAATTTCCAAATGGGAGCAGGTAACCCCTTTGTGTTTGGTGTCTATGGAATCACATTTTAAAATCCTAACCTATGGTTAAGCCAGAATCTAAATTGCAATTCTGAAAATGCAACTTTTAGAAAGTTGGCATTTTATTTCCATAGCCATTTGGTGCTTGCAACATGTGTTTGGTCACAAGACTGGGTGTAGTCGGCCATTGAGCTTCGTGTATTTCTTCTAGACAGCCACACAAAATGGCGAGTTTAGGTGAGACTCGATGGGCCATCACTGCTAGGATGGGAGGGTGGAGCTAGGCCCAGCCTCACTTACATTTGAATAGGCTGTGTCCTGTCTTTACACAAAGGGCTGCATACTCCCTGTAGTTAGTCTGGAGCCAGGGCCTGGAAGGCAGGGCATTTGTGCACTTCAAAGGCATGTCTTTTCAATCAATGCTTGTTGTGCTGGCTGCAGCTTACGCTATAAGCAAATCAGTCTTCACCCAGCTCCTCGTGGGAACAGTCCAGCCCGAACTGCCAGGCCAGGTCTTTCCTGGACCAAGCTAGCTTCAATCCAGTGGCACAGCGAGCAATTAATTTACAGGCCTTGGGCACATGTAGTGCCACTTTACATTAATTGTGCGGCACGTCTGCTTACGAATACATCCAAGCACCTTTCTGCCAAGCCTGCGCTTGCATCACTTCACTGGCTGCCCATTCAAGAGAGAGTCTAGTTTAAGGCTCTATGTATCATGCACAAAGCACTTTCAGGTGGAGGCCCTCCCACTATCAGAGCCATGATTCAACCTTATCGCTCCAAGAGGTGTTTAAGGTCAGATAATAAACATCTTAAAAATAAGAAAAACACGAAGCGGAGGACGTCGCTTCTCGTACAATGCTGCAAACTTATGGAATCTTTTGCCTATTGGTATCCGCCTGGAACCAAATTACTTGACCTTTCGAAAGCAACTTAAAACTTACCTGTTTCCTTAACACTGCTCGTAATTGAAGCTGCACCGCTACTAGCGCTGGGATGCCCCCGGGTAGTCATGCGCTCTAGAAATGCCCCTTCATTCATTGTCCGCAGAGGACCACCAACAAGGAGCACCAGCCCGCCTGTCCACGACACCTGGCCTGCTCCTCATGCTACACCTACACCGCAATGCACTCCTTGTGACCCTTTCCAGCCCGAAGGGGACTCTTGACATAAAACATGAGAAGGTAAACCTTCAGCCGGAATATTCTGGGACTATATCCGACCCGCGCTCCATCGTGGTCAGCCTGAACTTTTGACTTTGACTAGGTCCATGTATGACCAGATAGCTGTGGTTGGAACTTGGGGCCAGATGTATGACCCTGTTTTGGATGCGCAAACAGGTTTGCAACCCGTTTGCGCATGCAAAATACAAAAGGGCCATGTACTAACCCTATTTAGCGAGTCTGCAATTTATTTGCGACTCACTAAATAGGATTAGCGACTCGCTATTAGGAAGGGGCGTTCCGAGGGCGTCCCTTCCTAATAGCAAGTCTGAGCCCTATGTATGACTGTTTTGCGACCGCAATTCTTAGAAGGGTGGTAAAGCACTCGCAAAAGGGAAGGGGTCCCCTTTGTGAATGCAGGGGAAAATATTTTTTAGGGGCAGGCCACTACCTGCCCATAAAAAATGAAACGAAAACGTTTCATTTTTCTTTTTTTAAATGCATCCCGTTTTCCTTTAAGGAAAACGGGCTGCATTTAAAAAAAAAACTGCTTTATTTAAAAGCAGTCCCAGACATGGAGGTCTGCTGAGCCCAGCAGGCCACCATACCTGGGAGGGCCAGCCATTCCCAATGCGGTTGCAAATTGCAAGTGCCTCATTAATATTCATGAGGCATGCAATTTGCGACCCCATTGGGAATCGCAAACAGTGTCTCAGACACTGTTGTACATTGTGATTTGTGACTCACAAATTGCGAGTCGCAATTTCTCGCAACTTGCGAGTCGCAAATCACGATGGCCGTACATCTGGCCCTTTGAGTTTTTAGGCACAATTTTACAGTTTATTCCTTAAAAATTCATAACTCCAGTTCTACTGATTGGATTTTTTGTTGTTTTGGTCTTGTTTTATTTATTAAATTGAGCTCTATTTTTCTAATCTGGTGTGGGATGCTTTTTCTGCAGTGTTTTCACTGTTTTACTGTCTGAAGCATTGCACAAATACTTCACAAATTGCTCTAAGTTAAGCCTAACTGCTCTGTGCCATGCTACCAAGGGGTTGAGAACAGCTTAATTTGGGGTTGCTTGTACCTTATCCTGACAAGGATTGTGGTTTCTGCTTGATTGAAACTCACACCCCAGTCAACCAGTAACCCAATTTCTCACAGTCATCTTCAAAACTGCTCTAAGATGCAACCGTCAGCAGATACAGAACACCAAGCATACAGCTCTTGCAGAATGCATCAACAACGGCAGCAAGCACATTTTCACCATCATCAGAGTTCACTACGCCTCTTTCCGCCTCCAGCAATATCACCCTATCACAACCTTTGCTGCAAACTCTTGATATTCTTCTGTTAACAAAATCACTTCTATTTACAGCAACTTCGACCCTCAAATGGACCATCACAACTCAACTTCCCACCATAGCTGAAGAAAGATCTTTGACCTCTTGCCTGGCCATCATCATTGTCGAAACCGCCTGCATGACCGAGATCACCAACTGGAGGAAAGCCAACGGTCTCATTGCAATACAGACAAGAAAAATGTACTGCACTTTGGCAAGAATATATCACCATGGTGCTCCAACAGGTAGCCGGCCAAACTTGAACCAACACCCAGACCCTGCACCCAAGCCAGAAACTTTGGAATCATCATCAACAGCAAACTGGACATGACTGCATGAGCCAACACTATCATTGCATCCTGCTTCCACATGGTGGGAAAATCATCCTTTTTGCCTTGATCACCCCCATTTGTTGACTGGTACTCTTGGTTGACTAAGCTCTAGGCTCTGCAAACCAGGCTCTGGGGTGGTGCTCTGTTTAAAAGGTATATGGTAATTAGGTGTAAATACAATTGGTTCTGACAACCTACCTGTAAGTCCCTAGTATATAGTGGGGCATGTAGGTTTAGAGCCACCAGTGGATTTAATGTACTTAAGTGTGCACTGCTGTGGTGGTGTCTGCTGTCATTTTAAAGCCAGCCCTGCCTTGCAGTCTGGTTTTAAAATAAAACTGTGTCCAACTGCGACTTTGGAATTAAAAGTACTTCCAAAGTGTAAAACTACCTTTCTATTACATGCAAGTCACCCATAATGTCTGTCCTAGGTGCCCCATGGTTAGAGTGTCTTGTTATAAAAAGCAGGGACTTATAAATATGTTTTATATGCCCTGGTGAGGGAAAAACTGCCAATTTCGTTTTTCCCCATTGTAGTGCTGCTATCTCATGAACTAACATGGGAAGGCTTAATTATACGTTTATTAAGTCAGACTTTTGACAGAAGTAAGCTAGAGCAATAATTCAAAGTACAAAAATAATAGTTATAATAAATCCAACAAATTATCATGGTTAGATTTGTTATAACTATTGCCTGAAAGTAGTTTTAGAACTTGATTTTCTGAAGTTACCTAAAGCAGCCCTGTAGCAGCCTCTTCTGATTGGCCAGCCTTTGACAGCCTGAGCCAAAGCCTCCTGATTAGGTGTGAAGTGGCCTGGGCTGCAAATGCATCCATCTGGTGAGAGGAGATCTGCTGCCTGCAGGTACCAGGACAGGAAGGGGCTGGGAAGCTAAACTGGTCTTAGAAGGGAGAAACACAGATAGCACAGGAACCAGGCCAACCCCACTTCCTGCACCTCCAGACAGATGTGAGCCCTTCTAATTAGATTAGAAGAGGGGCTGGAAAGGGAGTGTAAAGGAAAGTTAGCCACACCTGTGGGTTGGGTTAGCCAGGTCTAAACTCCCAGGAGAGAATTTCTCAATGTTTATGTTTGCTGAGATGTGCATTCTAGGACAGAAATATGCTACACTTCTCAGGATGTGGCAATTTATTTATTATCTATACGTTTTATATAGCACTAACTAGACCCGAAGGTATCAGAGCACTTTACATGACAATGAAAGAAACACCATAGATTATAGTATCAACATATATTGAAGGGCACTTAGATTCGAGTGAAAGCATAAATAGAGGCAAAGAGAATCATTGTGCAATTTAGGTGGTTACAGTATGCAGACAATTAGCACAGTATGCCTATAGGGAGAAAAAGACATAGTAGACAGCTGAAGCAATGTAACAACCTCATCACGAAGGGTGGCAACATGAACCCCATTGGCTGGGGGTGCCCCCTCTCTTGCCAGCCCAGAATATGAAATAAATATAGGAGAGCTGCACTGCACCTGAGATCCATGCTTGGAGACATATGGAGAAGTAGGACTTCCCTGCTGGAACCTTGCACTGCACCTGCTGCACTCTCAAGGCTTCACAAAAGAGGACTTTTCCTGTTTTAAATTATCAAAGAGTGGACTACCTGATCAGCAACAGGAAGTAAAGTGATGAAAGAAGCCACCTGCATCATCTTCAACAAGAACAAGAACAAGCCCAGCTGACCCCTTCACCTGGACTTTACTTGGACTGTGGGGGGAAACAGCATTTACAACGCTGTCATTACATTGCAGTGCTATTACAACGCGGCCGTTACAACGACTGCGTTGTTAGTACGCGATACCTTTACATCGCAAGTTATTAGAACAACTTGCTGTAGGGGGCGCTAAGGTATTGGAAATTAATTCCAACACCTTCCCTACTGTTGCGCAAACTGGAGTAGGAATAGTAAATAATACTATTCCTAAGTCCAGCACGCCCCTACAGCAAGCCGTTCTAATGACTTGCAATGTGAAGGTATCGCGTACTAACAACGCGATCGTTGTAACGACCGCGTTGTAAAAGCACACAATGTAATAGCATGCATTGTGACATGCTATATTCCATTGTGGGAGTTGTAGACCCAAACCCCAAGAGGGAAATCAGAGCTTCTGGACCATTGGCTGGTGTTGGGACCCTTTTTGGCTCTCAAGGAATGTTTTAGAAGAGGTTCTGAAAGGTCGAGAACGTTTTGACAACTATTGGCAATAGCTCGAAAAGAAGACTGACCTCACAACAAGGGTCAAGCTGGCAACTTTAAACCGGCACTTGTCCTGACTGTGTAGGTTTGCCCCTCTGAAAGCTCCAGAGCTCTTCGATGATGAAGACAAAGACCTCCAGGATTCACTGAGGCATTGTACTGCAGCAGGCCCCTGTCGTCGAACTAAAATCCAAATTGACAAATTTTAAGTAATTTAATTCCCACCTCTCTAAAATAACTTTTTGTAAATCATACTAACTTTTATAACCAAAATGTACACTTACTCCCCAAAAATTATTTCAAGTTGATAGATCAAATATAATGTTCTAACTCCAGACCCACCCTCATTTGGGAAAGAGTTTTATTTTGTAGAGATTTTTTATTCAACGTCTACATCATTTCAGAATGTGTTAAATTTTTCTAACTCAAAACCCACACTTTTTGGTAAAGTTTTTAACTCTTGTAAGTTCAGGTTTACTATTCTAAATCAAAACACAGCCCCATGGGGGAAATTATTTAATTTTGAGAAGCTCAGATTTATAATTCAAACTCTGCACCAGCCCTCATTGAGCAGAATGTTAAATTTTGGGAGTTTAGGTTTACTCCAACCCAACACTCACTGGTAAAGTGTTTAACATTGGTGAAATCTGATTTACTATTTTAACTGCAAACCTACACATACTGAGTCAAGTGTTTAGTTTGTAGGACTTCAGATTTACTCCAATAACTCCAACCGACACAAATACCTTCACCGTACCTTTTAAAAAAAATATCTTCTACTGGTTTACTATCTGAAATATTTATTTTTTTAAATCCATTTCCCTTCATAACCATTTTCTTTGTTATTTTTAATTAATTTTATAATTTAATAAATGTTGGAAATTATCAATTTTAACTGCTGAATTATAATATTAAATGTATTTGTCTACCTTCATTTATTATAGTAATAATTATACAAATGTAAGATTTAAAATTATTTTAAATCAAGTAATTTATTAGAAAAAATTCCCTACCCTGTTGCCTTAACTACCCTTCAATCCATATTTGCATTAGCATATTTTCTTTTAATTTAAAATACCTTTCAGCTATTTCCCTTTAAACCGCCAAACTCTTTTGTTTTTAAATAATAGAAAAATGTATTTTTTAAAAAAATAATTAAAATAATTGTTCAAATACAAAAATTAGATTTTTAACTAAAATACTTTCCTCTCTATTTCCCTTAAAAACCAGCAAACTATGACATTTCATTCCAAATTATTACAATTAAATTTTGTTCTGAATGAATTTATTAACTAAATATTCAATGTAATTTTCGAATTAATACATTATTAAATGTTATAACATATACATTTGAATATCTTACAACACTGTCTACCCTATTCCCTACAAACCCAAGAATGCATATCTACAAAAATAAATTAAAATCTATGAATTAAATGCATTTTTTTATCACTGAAAATGTATTTTACACATAATTTAACATTTATTGATTTAATACAATTAATAATCTAAAAAATAAGATACATTATAATATTATATAAAAAACAAAATGAAATATATATATAATGTATATATTTTCTAACAAAAATAATACATATTCAATAATAAAATAAAACATTGTGAAACGCAACCAAAACCAACATTGTATACCTTGATATTTAAGGAAACAATATTTTAAACCTATTGTTTTTATAATAAACAATATTCTTACCATCACTATGTCCCATGAAATTCGGGATACCACATTATTTTGAAACAACATTATAGCCCAACAATATTTTTGTCTCATTAGTTAGTTGGCATATCATGCACCACTAATGGCATCATACATTCACATGCACTTTGCAATGCGCTGGAAACCCGTTGTCAATAAAGGTGAACCCATAGAAAGATACCTCCAGAACAAGTCTTTTCCAGATAAAATATTATACCCTCTCCCTCTCAAGACCTGACATCCTAGCTCACAAGCCCAAAGCTTTCTCCTTAATCCCTCACACCGATATGCTAATGATACACATTTCTTCTTGAATGTCTCCTCAGCTCCACAAGTCCAGTGCCACAAACACTGTCTGTTCTTCAACCAGACATTAATGTTCAGTGCCTGCCTGAAGCTCATTCCCACCAAGACAGAATTCATGTTATTTGCCAAGAACAAGAGGCAAGAAATAGGGCAATTTGGCTCTCTGGCATGTACATTGAAAGCTTTGAACTGAAGCTTTTACTGAATTCAAAGTCACTTGGATTCACCCTGGACAACAACCTAACATTAAAGGAACAAATTGCCAAAAACAAAAAGATGTCCTGGTACATGCTTTCTCTTTTAAAGAAAGTGACACTGTTTCATCCAGAAAGGGACTTCAGAGCTGCTGTTCAAAACCTTGTACCCATGCAACTGGGTGGTGGTAACATCCTGCGCCATGGCCTTCAAGACTACACATTAGGCCCCATCAAGGGTATCCTATGCACTGCAGCATGCCTCCTCCGGAGCCTAAATAAATATGAATACATAACCACAATCACCACCATCCTGATGAAAATCCATTTGCTTAATTTGCTGGCCCCCAACATCATCGAAACATGTTAAATGATTTATAAAAGCCATCAAGACAAGCACCCACACTTTCTTTGAAGACAAACTCATTATCTCTGACTGCATACCCTCAGCCAGGACATCATCAGACTAGAATCTGAGGCTCTCATTATGAATGGTTCGGTAAATTATCTGAATTGTCCCTACCCCTGGATTTACTAATACCATGCATACCAGAAACTCTAGGGTGGGGAATATCCGGCCCATTATATGTTGTACGTGAATGTCCATTAAAAATGAAGAATTCTGGAGAAATCCATAGTCCCAGGTTCGATTTCCCTGGTAATTCATCCTTTCTCCTGTTCTTTTACACAGCGATTATGGCAGTTTTTACCTACTAAAATCTGCAGGTTATTGTAAAGAGATCTGCTGTGTTAGTGCAATTTTCATAATTATGGTGGCTCCAATAATGGCAGTCTTGCACCCTAACAGAATTAAGGGGCCAATCGTAATAAAGGTCTTAGAAGTGTAAAAAAAGGAACCAAAACAAGACAGAAGGCTTTCCATTGATGCACTAGGGATCAGGTGAAACATACTTGTATCCATCAGGAATGTCTTGAAAGGGCCTCACTCAGGACAGCGTTAATAAGCCACCTCTTTAAAGCAAACTGCACCACGAAGCAGTAACAGTACAGTTATGCTTCCAAAATCCAGCTACCTTTCCTATCACTCATTGACTGCATGCTTGCCTTTGGCCATGTACAGGGCTGTGCTGCCTTTAGGCTAGGGTTCTGCTATACAAACTACATCTACATACACACATACCTCATTGAACTAATTAAATGAGTTGGCGCTGCTAGTTCCCTGGTGGATCTACGACCTCTGCAAGTCAAGGACAACCTTCTCTTCACCACTGTTTAACTACAGCCTGCACAATTATCAACTTCTCAATCTCTTCTGGCTACTTACCCAGTGTCCTAAGGGCATCACAAATAAAAGCTATCCACAAGAAACATGGGCTTGAACTGGCAACCTCAGCCTTGTTGGACTTTGCCATCCTCAGATGAATGGAGCATTTCTTGATCAAATGCTTTGACACGAAGGTCTTAACTCAGCTCCATAATTTTATCAGATAAACCAATACGTTTTAAGACTGTCAAATAGGCCAGACCTAGCAGAGGCACATGATCTTCCCAAATTCGCAAATTAGATAAACACAAGTCCTCTATGGGTCAGATCTGAGTCAGTGTCACACTAGTACTGGACTTCTTTTTGGCCTGCTTCACATTCAACTTCCCCTCCTTCCTACAGAGACTGAGCAGTATAGGAAGATACTGCTCTGGGGTGGATCTCATGCTGCCTTGCCTATTGATTTCGTATAGGCACCCCCTTCTATTAACATTGTCTGCTTTCATCTCTAAAGCTAATTTACCCCTTCTAGACATTACCAATTCCTTTAAAATCAGCTGCTACTGCCACACCGATGACACTAAGATCATAATTGAACTAGAACATTGCTTTTCATCACATACACTAATGCATACCAGCAACAGCCTCTTTGCAGTTGAAGTGGATGTCAAACACTTGTTAAACTAGCCAAGTCCTCCTTCTTCAACATGAAAACCCTTCTTCATTTTTAATCTCACCTCGCATCCCTCCACTTGATACACATAACTGAAGCTTAGGTCCTCTCCTGCCTCAATTGAGCCAATGTACTTTACTTATGGGCCCCTATCTACATACACCAGCATCAGACTCCCATGTTGCCATTCTCTCTTCCATAAATTCACTTCCATTGGGAATATGAACCCTGCACAACCATATGATTCACGGAAAGGTAAACACGGCCTGGCTATTCCTAATCACCAGCCAATTCCAACCAACTACAAGCAATCATCGATATTGGTTAACCAAGAAAACTGACACCAAACCATCCAACAATGGATATTAGAGGATATTGTTAAGTGTGGTCCAGCATTGCTCTATATACTTTTCATTGGTGTGCAGCACTGATGCATAAACTCTACACTATGGGGTCCATTATGATGTTGTTAGGGAAGCATTCCGACCGATTCGGTTCCAGAATGCTTTCCGAACGACTTCAATGGGAGCCTGTGTTCTGAGCGAGAACACAGGCTCCCATTGCAAAAAGGGGTGGTTGGGGAAAACCTTGCACCCTGTGGCGGACACCCCATGGTGTCTGCCACACTGTGCATGGTTGAAAAGGGGGGTCCCATGGGTAGTCCCGCGAGCCTGATTCGGAAGGCCCTAGGTGAAGGGGGGCCTGCTATGGGCCCCTAAAGTCAGACTCCAACAGCCAATTCGTTTCGGAACAACCGATTTGGAAAAGCTGTCCGAATCTGACATCCTAATCGTTTGGCTGGAAACGCGCTCCGTAGACCGCTACAATTCGGATCCGACTGACTCAATTACTCCCAATACCTTTCAGAACCGAGTCGGACAGTTCAAACGCTTCCCAGCCATCGTAATCGCTCGTTGGGAAACGTGTCCGAGTCGGTCCGTAAGGCGGGTTCCCAATTGGATTCGGACAAATCGAATGCCGTTCAGAGCCTTTCCTAACGACATCATAATCGACCCCTATATATGCTGTGACATGATTGGGGTACCCCTCTGGCTACCACATATGACATTTAACACTTTTGACATAGGTCACACACTATTAAGAGGTATTGAGTGCCTAGACTTTAGAAAACAGTTCTCTCCAATAAGCCCTGCTCTCTCACAATAGATTCGCAATGGAAATATGTGCCTGAAAATCTATTTGGATGGGGAGGAAAAATTAAATAAGATTGAATCTATATATGAAGAAATATATTGTATAACTCTTGAGAAATCATATGAGGCCATGCCAAATTTCCTATCCCACATTTTGAGTTTCATGTAAAGCTTATGGCTTTTTCGGCAATGTCTAGAGTAGTTGAACACATTTTCTATATTGTTACACTTTGTAGCAAGGTTTCTTAAGGGAAGAGTCATACAACAGACCTAATTTGTTCACACACATTGACATTTTTTGAATATTTGTTAAGTGCTTCGTCAGTATTGCCTGTAAAACCAATGATATTCTAACCAATGTATATGAAGATTGCGCTGCAAAGTTCAAAATTTGGCTGCTTGTCTCAAAAATACTCTTGAGGTTGAATTATTAGAAACAGTCCTGGCAGATGATGGGCTAACTTGCTTGCTAAATTTGTAAAGATATTTACGCCACATGACTCAAAAGGTTCATGACTTGCCCCTACCATCCTTACATCCTTAGGGTGTTCATTACTTTTTCGTGTCCGATAAACGTGGTGCGTGTTTAAAAAGACACTATTAATACCTTTCTGTCCCTGATATACAATAATGCGGGTCAGCTTACGACTAGCAGGAAAGTGAAGCAATAGTTTGGTCTGAACATCACTCTCTGGAGTTAGTGCCTATATTTACTAATGGCCCAACCAGATTACACTGTTACTTCATGTTCGTTTCTCTAACAATTAAATAAAGTAAGGTGAAGGTAGCTGATCTTGCTGTCGTGGTATTTCTTTTAACGAGATATTAGTGTCTTTAGAAAAAGTGTGGGACAAACAGAAAAATTTCTAGTAGCAAGAATAAAGGGCAGGAAACATTAATAGTAATACCAAAAAACAGTTGGCTGCCTTTACATCAATATTTGACTTTTCAGATTTTATCCCCTTTCTCATAATGCTGAGCATCTCAAAATCTTAATATTTTAGGTTTAAGAGTTATCATCATATTCTTCATTGGGCAAAGGCTGCCATAATAGTACAAATAAAGGGCCAGATTTACTAACCTTTCATGCAACACAGTGCAGCATGGCAACTTGCTGCACTGCGTTGCGTGAAAGAAAGAGAGCCGAAATGCGCCATATCTATTAAGATATGGCGCACTTCTGCTCTCGCATAGCGTTGGCGCACTTCAGGCAACCTAGCGCCAATGCAGGCACCCTTGCACCAGGGTGCAAGTGTGCTGTGTTACAAGGAGAATTGTTTTTGTGCAGGAAGGTATTCCTGTCCAAGCTTTCGAGGCATTTTCCTGTTTCTTTCTGTGCTGCCAATTGGAGAACACATAGAAAGAGGAAATAATGAGGAGAAAAAAAGATTTTTCGCTTCGTCACACCATCCTCTGAGAGGTGTAGTAATTTCACGCAATCCGCTGCTTTGTGTTACATTTATTTTACAAAGCCACGCAAGGCGGTTTAAATCGCCCCTTACGTGGCTTTGTGAACATTTACTAGCATTTTGCATCATGGCTACGCCACAAAAGTGGTATAACCATGACACAAAATGTTAGTAAATCTGGCCCTAAACGTTTAGATAGAGTACAAGTTATGTTTTCGAATAGAGAGATTAACTGACTGTTGTCTAACTGGTTAATGCTGCAATGAAGGCACGTCCGTATATTTTTGTCCTTTCGTTCTCCTCCCCTGATGAATAGCCTTAAACGGAAATCTGCCCCAGAAAAGTAATAGGCACCTTCCGGGAATTGAAGCAGACAGGACAGGTCACCGAGAATTGCATCACATTTAAAGCTGTCAGTCATCAAGGTCTCTGGAGGTAAAGTCCTGAAGGTTAACTTACTTTAAGTTGCCAACAAAGAAATATATGCCTTTTCGTTTGGAGAAAAATATAACATTAGCATCGTCTCTTATGGATGGGAAAATTCATCTGGGTTCTGATGACTGGGAACTGATGCATTATGTATTCATATTCAAGACACAGTATCTGAGATCTACTTTAGTGCTGATTTCATTCCATATGGATATACTCCTTGATGGGATATTTTCAATAAGCAGCGAGAAAGTTGAATTTTTATAGTGAAGTTTATCATTATTGTGTAGGAGTGTTTTGAATATTTTGTCACCTCATAGATTACAAGTGATAACCTAAAAGTTAAACTGTTGAGAGCTGTGAGTGAAGATTTCGTTTATTTAAAAGTAAAATACTTATGAACCTTTTATATATCAATTTCTCTCCTTTTCCTCCTTCTAATCTTTAGTTTTAAGAGGTGGTAGGCACAATATCAAAAGTTTTTTAGGTATACGTTTAGATCCCAAAATATCTCCATACACACCTGCTAGAAATTCACAAAACAATTTCTGGTAGGTGTAAATTGATTTACTACTGCAAACGAGTGCAGAGAAATTCGAAGCAGTAAATCCCAGGAGTGATGTAGTAATTGGGTGTTAAAATGCTTGTTTGTGGGCATTGCAAGCTTTATTCCAACCTCTTTCTGCCCATAAAACAGTCATAAATCTAATGGGCTTGAGTAAACCCCTTCTAGGAGGGGACGGGGAATGGATGACTCACCAAATTTGGTGGGTGTTTGTAGGAACAGGCAGTCACGGCCGGCATGACTCACGGGTGGGGGGGGCAGGGGGTAGTGCAGGGAGGGAGTCGTGCAGGGGGTTATTTTAAATACATTTTTTCAAAAATGTAATTTACCTTCGCGGCCCGCTGCGGTTTGGTCCCGCTTCCTCCCCTCCACACAGGAAGCAGCCAAGCAGGCAGCCTCCCTCCCCTCCATGCAGGCTGCATGCAGCCTACATGGAGAAAACGGAGAGTGTGCATGACTGGTTTGGTCAGCCCTGGGGCCGACCAAATATTCAGCGCCCACAACAGTGGGCAAGCCACTCCTCTCCTGCCTGGAGCAGGCCCGCCCACCTGCACACCCCCAACCAAACCCTTCTGCTTTCTCGCAGTGCGAGAAGCAGAAACATAAAATGGTATTTATAATACCATTTTATGTTTCTGCTTCTCGCACTGCGAGAAAGCAGTGGGGCAACGCTCCTCTGCCCACATGGAGGAGCCGCCCCTGGGAGCGGGACTTTTTTCCATGGGGGGGGAATGTGCATTGGCAGAGCGGGCTGTATTCTGTCTGTGCTTAAAACTATAGCATGTAACCAGCACTTGGCAAAGATTTCCGGGCGTATGTCTATAAACGTTTGTAAATTTTAAAAAACTGATTTTTTGGGAAATTGTGCTCTATGTATCTATTCACTTAGTTATGCATGGTTTATTACAAGGAAGATGTTATTATTTGTGCACCTTTTATGATGTCAATTACTAACCTCTTTCTATGTCATTTATTCTTGGAACTGTTATAAAATAAAATCAAATAAAATGATTAAAAATTGGAAAATAGGTTACAGAATTGCAAAAATAGATTCATAACAGATAATTACACTGAAATTGACAGACCACCACACACTGAGTATGAAACACCCTATCTGCAAGGTTGACATTCACTAAGAAATATCCATATTGTAAATATTTTAGTTACTCCACAATAAATAAATTAAAGGAGAATGAACAGTAAACTGTAATGTATTGTGGGACTGAGCAGGCAATAAACACCACTTTATTAACTAGAAAATATGCTCCCAAAAGGAAAGCACTGCAAAAAATCAATGCAAGTTGTGGGAAAGAGAATTATTAGCTGGGATGGATGGTAGACTACCACAAGTAATAATGTTATTGTTTTTGTTAGGTCCAGGAAATGCTTCACAAATTTAAACCTGAGCTCAACCCCTTGTGGCTACGGCACACAGGAGTCAGACTATGACAATGAGTACAGTATTTTGAAGTTCCAAAACAGTTGAAAGTCGTAAACGCAGCTCAATAAAAATCCCACTCCAGTTTATACAAACAGAGAATGATTTAATTAACAAAAGGACACCAAATGGCACAAGTTCAATGAGGGGAACCAACTAAATAAATTTTTAAAGGTTTAAATAGAATAGTGCTAAAAAGCATTAAGCGCCAACCACAATCATCTGGTTGCACTTGACTGGTACCTTGGTGAGATTTAAGGTCAATAGCAATGAGCGCGGGTCTGATAGAGAACCCAGGTTTATCACAGTCGAAGTTGCCACCCATCAAATATTTCATTCATAAAAAATGTATTAGAATATACAGTTAATCACAGAATACTAGTACCAACACCAACTATAAGAAGCATACAACATGCAAAGATTAAACCAGAAGTATCTAAATCGTATAGCACTGAATTGTCACCCATTCCTTTACCTGCATTAGAGCACGGAGGGGGAATACTATGCCTTCTAAACTTTCAATATAACTTCACATTGCAATTAGAATCTAGAACCAGGTCTTGGAAATATTAAGAACTCTTTCCTCCCACCAGCCAGTTTATTTATAATGAATTTCACAACTTTATTTTAAAAAGGTAGAAATCTCCAAACCATTAGCAATTAGGCTAGAGCCAGCCTTAGTCTGCCTAGCTGAAATATATATATTTAAAAGAATCTAGTTTGAATAATGGCTGAATGAACGAATGACTATTTCCTTTCATAAGGCATGCACTATCTAAGCAATAGTCTATTGCTTTATCTTCAATGAAAACATCAAGCCAACAACTCTAATCTTGGATTGTAATCAGTTTCCCTGTCTAAAGACAGAGGGGGTGATTTATGGTTTGATTGACAAAGTACAGGATATGAGAAAGGCAACCCCCTGTTCAATAGGTCTGGGAGAAGGGGGAAAAAAAAAAACTATATATGTAGAAACGAGCTCCCACTAGACCTATATTGCTTTAATGGCGGCTTTTATAAGCTCAAAACTAGGGCATACTAAAATACTACTTTCCACACTCCAACTTAGGATATTGTTGTTTCATATTTTATTATATTTTTCTCTTTTTTTACATATTTATCAAAAATTTGAAAATTGACATTAACAACATTTCATTTCTTACAACAATCTATTTTTACTCTTTTTACATATTTATCAAGAATTTGAAAATTAACATTAGCAGCATTTCATTTCTTACAGCAGTCTTGATCCAGTTTTACATCTGTATTTAGAATATAAAGACTGTTGCAATAAAATTTAAAATAGAAGAGAAAAAATCAATCCCCTGCACTCACACCTCATTCAAATGACCCACAACCATGTCACTAACATACTGAACACTACCATACTACGCCCCAGACCAACACTACATGCACAGACAGGACCTTCAAAAGGTCCTGATGAAGATGGAGACCATTGATATTGTTCATTGAAACGTACGTCGGCCAGAGAGTGTGACACCCCAGACATCAGCACAGCAATCGAGGGTGGATGTCTTTCACCCCGTTTTTCCAACTGTCTGTGCATGTAGTGTTGGTCTGGGGCGTAGTATGGTAGTGTTCAGTATGTTAGTGACATGGTTGTGGGTCATTTGAATGAGGTGTGAGTGCAGGGATTGATTTTTCTCTTCTATTTTAAATTTTATTGCAACAGTCTTTATATTCTAAATACAGATGTAAAACTGGATCAAGACTTCTGTAAGAAATGAAATGCTGCTAATGTTAATTTTCAAATTCTTGATAAATATGTAAAAAAGAGTAAAAATAGATTGTTGTAAGAAATGAAATGTTGTTAATGTCAATTTTCAAATTTTTGATAAATATGTAAAAAGAGAAAAATATAATAAAATATGAAACAACAATATCCTAAGTTGGAGTGTGGAAAGTAGTATTTTAGTATGCCCTAGTTTTGAGCTTATAAAAGCCGCCATTAAAGCAATATAGGTCTAGTGGGAGCTCGTTTCTACATATATAGTTGATTGACAAAGTACTTCTTTGCAAACATGATAGAGTACCCTGTCCCCATAAATGATGATATGCCTGACCAATTTATGGTCGAGAGCCTGTCAGCTTTCCGTCGGCAGAGTTCCTGTTGGCTCCGTCCACAGAAAGCTTCATATGATGCCCCAATAGAGTTGGATGGGCATTACACAACTCGCCCTAATTAGGGTGGATGATGTGATGTTGGTATAGGTACAATATAGCAGTGAGCAATAGCACAAAACAATTATTGTCCCTCATTCCCAGGAGAAAAAAAACTCTAATGTTGCGAGGGGGTCATTAGATGTTTATTTTTTCAATAAGACCTTACTACATGTAAGTTTGTTTTTGAAAAACAAAAAGTGTGTTAAAGTTTTGTGGACAGCCTTCAGACTGATTGCGGCTGTCCACCAAACTTTTTGTATCTTGACAGGAATCGCCAGTGGTAATGGTAATCCATCAGGGAGTGAAAGTAATATCCTCCACTACCCTGATGGATGGAGTACCATCCGCCAATGTTTAGATCTAGCCCAGAGTGATTATCATACCAAGTCAGTGAGAATTCCTTTGTGGTTTATAAAAAAAAAAATTTGCTCTTTTCTTTGAGCCAAAGGGACTTGTAGTTAGAAAGGGCTTGCTTATGGGTGGCTTTCTCCAAAGGATCATAGTGAGAGCGCCAGCATCTTTCCTGTCTCCTGCATTTTTACTTTTTCAACCTCAGTGACTCTGTAAACCAGGGTGCGGAAGGGGTGCTCCTATTAGTGGAAGCTTTGGAAGAAGGGACTAGTTTGGTCAGAGTAGCCTGAAGCCAGTCTGTATAAAGGTGCGAAGCAAATTCAGCATCAGGAGGAAAAATAGGTTGCGATATGGACAACTGCTGAGTGAAGAGAGAGCTGTTGATTTGATTCCAGGGACAAAAATGAGAAAGAGGTGCATAGCTAGTGGAGCTGCCCTGGGAGAGTTCTGACATCAGATTTAAGTCAAATAGGATGGCATGATGATCTGACCAAGCGAGGGGAAGGACCTCTTTAATGTAGATCAAAGGATTATTCGTAAAGAGACCGTCTAAAATAACTCCCGCTACGTGGAATGGAGAGGTAATAATTTGAGTGCAGCCAAACGAACTTGCCAAGTCCAACAAAGCAGAAGTATCTTTGTCAAGCAGGGCCTCCAGATGAAAGGTAAAATCACCCAGCAAGGTGACATTCTTCTCACAGTCAATCCCCTCAAAAAGGGAGCTAAAGTTATTTAAAAAGTTAGCTCGTGGAACTGGGGGGCTGTTCATAAATATGCCCTTAACAGAAAGATTGTTATTCACCTTTAGATTAAAGGTGAATTATTCACAGTCAGGACTAAGGACTGACTCAAAAGAAGCGGCAATGTTATCACGATAGAGTAGGGCCAGTCCATTCCCTCTTTTATAGGGTCTGTCCTGTCTATGGACAGTAAAGCCAGGAGGTGCAGCAATCAATGAATGAATGAATTAATCAATCAATCAATCAGGAGTTTATAAAGCACAGCTACTCACCCGAAAGGGTCTCAAGGTGTTGAGGGGGGAGGTGCGCAGCTCCTGGATGTTCACGGTGATTCAAAGAGCCAGGTCTTGAGGTCCTTCAAGAACTTGGAGAGTGTTGGTGTCTGTCGGAGTTGGAGAGGGAGGGAGTTCCATGACTTGGCTGTGAGGAGAGAGAAGGAGCATCCACCTGTTCTGGTCTTCTTGATGCGTGGTACCATCAGAAGGGAAAGCTGGGCTCAGCGGAGGGATCTTTGGGGTGCGTGGAACGGGAGGCGGTGGTTCATGTAGGCGGGTCCGGTGTTGTGTAGGGCCTTGTGGGCGAGGAGCTTGAAGGTGATTCTCTTCTCGATGGGGAGCCAGTGTAGTGTCCGTAAGTGTTGGCTGATGTGGCAGTGGCGTGGTAGGATGAGGACTATTCTGGCGGCGGCATTCTGGACATTCTGGAGTTTGCGGGTGAGGATCTTGTTGGTCTTGGCGTGGAGTGCATTGCCGTAATCCAGTCGACTGCTGATGAGGGCATCGATGACGGTTTTCCTGTTTTCTAGGGGAATCCAGTTGAAGGTCTTTTAGAGTAGGCAGAGGGTGTGGTAGCAGGAAGAGGTGACAGCATTGATCTGGCGGTCCATTTTGAGTTCGGAGTCCGGGATTTTTCTGAGGCTGCGTGCGTGGTCTGTGGGGGAGGGAGGGTTCCCGAGGGCTGGGGGCCACCAGGTGTCGCTCCAGGCGTCGGGGTGCGGGCCCATGATGAGCACCTCGGTTTTGTCCATTTTGCATTGTAGGCAACTGTTCTTCATCCACCTGGCGACTGCTTCCATTCATTTTTGAAAGTTGTGTTTGGAGATGTTGGGTTTGTTAGAGAGGGAGAGGATGATTTGGGTGTCATCTGCGTAGGATCCGATGTTGAGTCTGTGTGATCTGATGATGGATGCGAGTGAGGCCATGTAGACGTTGAACAGGGTGGGGCTGAGGGAGGATCCTTGGGGGACTCCGCAGGTGGTCGGTGTGGGTCAGTGTGGGTTCCGAGAGGAAAGGAGGGAGTCTTACCTGCTGGGTTCTGCCGGAGAGGAATGAGCGGATTCTGTCGAGGGCCTTTGTTCCGGATTCCTGCATTGTGGAGTCTGCGGGCTAGGGTACATTGTGAGACTGTGTTGAAGAAAGCGGAGAGGTCCAGGAGGATGAGGGCCACAGTCTTTCCTCTGTCAAGGAGGGAGCGGATGTCATCTGTCGTAGCGAGAAGGGCAGTTTCAGTGCTGTTGTTCTTCCTGAAGTCTGATTGGGAGGATGTTGTTTCCTTCTATGAAGGAGGCGAGTTGACTGTTGACTGCTTTTTCCATGACTTTCGCCAGATACAGGAGTAAGGAGATGGGTCTGAAGTTCTTGAGGTCGGTGGGGTTAGCCGAGGTTTTTTCCAGGAGAGGGTTGATCTTGGCGTATTTCCAGTCATCGGGGAAGGAGGTGATCTCGAAGGAGCGATTAATGATTAATCAAAGCTCGGGGCAATGATGTCTGCGGCTCTGTGGTAGATGTGATGGGGCAGGGGTCCGTGGGGGCCCCGTAGTGGGTGGTCTTGATAGTCTTTAGGGTGTCTTCATCAGAGGGCGGTCCAGCTGTCCAGTGTCGGTTGCATGGGTCAGGGAGCAGTGGGTGTGGGTTCCTCGTGAAGGCTCTTGTCCTCAAAGTTGTCATAGATGGACTTGATTTTGTGATGGAAGAAGGCGCTGAGTCTGTCTCAGCAATAAAGAAGTCAGGACCCGACAAAAGATTGGCCCAGGTTTCAGTAATGAAAAGCAAGCCTAGAACCTGATGGTTGATTAGTGCAACACTTCAAACAGTAAAACAGTGAAAGCACCATGCAACGATTCCACACTAGGTTATTAAGGTAGAGCCTGATTTCATGAATAAAACAAGAGCACTACAACAAAAATCCAATAAGTAGAACCAGAGATTTTTAAAGAATACACTGAAATATAGTGCCTAAAAACATAAAGCGCCAACGATGAATATCTGGTCGCTCTAGACTGGGTCAAATCCATGGGTTCAGGCTGACCACGATGGAGCATGGGTCGGATACAGTCCCAGGTTAGTACTATCCAAGGTTTACGTTCTCAAGGTTTGTGCCAAGAATCCCGGTCACGGGGAAGCAGGTCGCCGGGAGCAAGGAGACCGTTGCTGGTGGTGGCCGGCATAGTGGGAAGAGCAGGCTAAACGTCACAGACAGGTGGGCCAGAGCCTCGCAGTGGTGATCCACGCAGGCAGACGATGCTTGCTGTGTGAAGAGGCAGACTTGCAGCAGCTTGCACTGATTCTTTGTGTGAGCGACATGGTTCTAGAGCGAACTGGGCCCGTTCGTGTTCTTGAAGAGCCCACAAGCTTCATTTAAGCAGACAAAAACACTTCAAGGGCCCACGACCTGACAGGTGCCGCTTGGGGGTCAGGAGCTCGTTGAAGACGGGTCTAGGAGCTGTAGGGGAGTCTGTTATATCCCTGAGGCTCTGATCAGCAGGCCAGAAGACTAGCCCTTTGAGTCACTCTGGGGTCCTGGATTCAAGATGGGGGTTACAGGTAACCCTGGGCGTGAACTCCGCTCCGCTCCCGGAGTTTGCGGAGTTTTCCGCACTCCGCGTTACGCGGAGATCACGGAGTTCCAAAAAACTCTGCTTCGCGTTGCAGAGCAGAGTTTTTTTCCTCGCTCGCGTTCGTCAACGTCATGTTGGCGAGCGTGAGCGAGGAAAATCCACCTCCCAGTGAGATTTTTCCTCATTCGCGATCGTCGACATCAAGTTGGTGAGCGCGAGCGTGGAAAATCAACCTCCCGGGGAGATTTCTCAACACGGGGGGGTCAGATTTCTCATTGCGAGTGGTTGCGTATGCTCGCGACCGCTCGTGGTGAGAAACTGTCTATTCGTGTTGAGAAAGCTCCAGCTCGAGTAAAAATCTACTCGAGCGGCAGAAAGGAAAGCAGCGCCCGCTTGCGCTGTGCATGGTGCCGTTTGCGATGATTGCACAGTGCGGACAAGCATCCGGCACCACAAATCACCACGAACTGCATTTTTCTATCGCACTCCACTGCTTGCGGAGCTCCGCGTAGTGCGGCGGTGGTTTTTTTGCACTTCGCGGAGTTCCGCGTAGCAGAACTCCACGAACTCCGCCCAGGGTTAGTTACAGGTCCAGTTCTTCTTCTCCAGGCAAGGAGGGCAGCTGGCCAGCACAACAAGCAAGGAGTTCTTCCAGAGCAGCAGTCCAGCAGAGTGGCAGTCCTTCAGCAGAACAACCATCCTTTTTCCTGGCAGTGTATTCACAGGTAACGGAAGTGCACTTAGGTGGTGATGTATGAGGTCCAGTACTTATATCCAGTTGTGCCTTTGAAGTAGGGGTCTTTGAAGTGCACAGAGTCCCTGCCATTCCTGCCCTGGCCCCAGACTCACTACAGGGGGATATGCAGCCCTTTGAGTCTGGACATGATAGAACACAGCCTAATCAGGTCTAAATGTGAGGCTATGCCTAGCTCCTCCCTCCCATCAGATCACACCTAAGCTCCCATTGTGTGTGGCTGTATAGGGGGAATACACAAAGCCCAGCTGTTATCTACCCCAGACCTGTTATCAGAAACAGCAGGCACCAAATGGCTAAAGTAAACAAAAATGCCAACTTTCTAAATGTTTAGCACCAAGGGTGTTAGGCCCAAATGGACAGATACCAGGTAGGGCCATAATATATGTGAAACAGAATTGGAACCTGGTTATCTTCAGTCTTTTATGCCTCCTACTTTCAGCAAAGATCAAGAGATACAAATTCCATGTGATCTGGTTATTTATTAAACCTTTTTTTCTTTTTAGAAAACTTTTCTTATATTTATGTACATTCAAAAATGTATGAATAGGAACACTTACTATTCATTTCAGAGAAAACATACAAAAATCAAAACAATTTACATATATTTGTAACATACAACATATACCTCATTGACACATAAATGAAGTAATCCACCAATAGAAATTCAACAATAGATAGACCGTTTTTCCTTTCACATTTCTTTTAAACTAGGAAAAGGACTATCAAACGCAGGGAACAACTTATGCAACCAGATGGGGATACTGCTTTCAATAACAATACTTCAAACTATACATAAATATATTCATTAAAGTTCCTCAGCGTTAAATGAAGTGCCGATGCGTTTCGAGACCCGGGAGACCTCCAGGGGCTCTCATCAGGGCTTCAAATTTATGAGCATTGGTGTAGTCTGATGGAAGAAATTTCCCCCATTAGGCTTGCTTGTATTTGTTGATTGACAGGAAGGATGTAGCTGTCCCTTGGCTTTAGGGCCGGTAAAGCTTACTGCTTTCTCCTGATTCTTTTTAATCTGAACGCGGTGTTAAACCCAGTTTGTTTGAACTATTTCCTAGTCTGATTCTTTCATTTTAAGCCGCACGCAAACTTTGCAGCGCGTTCTTGAACGGTACTAGTTCAAATTTTAACTGCAACTCGACGCCATCTCAATCTCTCGGAACATTACGCTTTTTTGTTTGTAATCGGGATTTCCATGTCAGTAATCCTCCGAATTGCCACAGAAACTTGGGGGTCAAATCTCCTCTCAATTGGAAATTGCACTTATAAAGTGTAATAAGGTAATCCCAGTGTTATCCTATGGGGGAGATAGGCCTTGCAGTAGTGAAGAGGTGAAGAGGTTTAACTTGAAAGGTCGACATGACAGTTTAAAACTGCACACTCAGGCTCTGCAATGGCAGGCCTGAGACATGTATAAAGGGCTACTCAAGTGGATGGCACAATCAGTGCTGCAGGCCCACTAGTAATTTACAGGCCCTGGGCACATGCAGTGCACATTACTAGTAAATTAAATATGCCAATTGTTGATGAGCCAATGTTACCATGTTTTAACCAGAGAGAACATGCACTTTAGCACTTGTTAGCAGTGGTCAAGTGCCCAGAGTCCTAGCCAACAAAAACAAATTCAGCAAAAAGGGGAAGAGGAAGGCAAAACGTTTGGGGATGACCCTACAGAAAGGGCCATTTCCAACACCTACTTAATTAATTACATTTGGTCCTGGGAACCAAAGGCATACACATTTTGTCTTAGGATTCTAGAGATGAGGTAACTGGGAAAATGTATAGTAATTAATTTCTGCATATTTTAGCTATATCAGTGCAGCAAACTAGAGGAATATCACTTATTCACAATGGTCACCCCTGATTGTTCTCCTTATTCTGGACCCTATTTTTTAATGGCATTTGGACTTGGTACCCTGTAAAACTACTATTCCCTGCCACAGTGCATGCGCGCTGGTTCTAAAGTGGTGTAGGTGGAATTGGTTTTACCCACCTGATCGTTTTAAGTTTCTTGTAAGGCCATAGCAAATGGCACATGAAATACACTATTGGCATGGAAGTCAATGGTCACATGTGGGCTGCAGTGTATATTTAAACCTCCCACCTATATGAAAAAGATATATGGCTACTACGAACACCACTGTGTTCTGCTTCGGATGCAAGATGAAATCAATGCAATAACACAAAGGTAAGGAAAAGTGTCTTTGCCATATAAGGAAACCTATTTTTATTTACTAATATGTCACCCCAAAAGTGTGCCTTTTAATGCCTAATATACAACAAAAATTACACCTCTTATCTTTGAATAGGTGTCTTTATGGTGACTGGAGGCCTCAAAGCTATTTCCACTCTGTATCTTCAGCTACATTTTCCTTAAGACAGGCCTAGGTATGATCAAAATATTTAATACTTCCCCCTTTGGGAAAAGGCTAAGAGAAATAATTCAAAGTTAATTTCCACTTAATTTTAAAATTCTAGTTTGATTGTGATTTCAAATTTTTGATAACTTTAGCAGATGAGTAGCTTTATAAAAATATTCTTGCTGCCTGGGGCAGAGCTGGTTTTAAGCCATGCTTTACTGTTCTAGAGGTCAATACACGTTCCTGCCCAAAGTTAATGATTCTACCTGGCAGAGGACAATAGCTTAGCCTTTGGACCCATGATGGCAAGGGAGTTGTTACTAACTGGCCACTTAGCAAGAATTAACCACCTGGAGGTGGTACAGGACAGTCGGCAGAACAAATGACCGCCTTAACACGTCTTTTGACTTCATAATGCAAAATGGAGCAGACAGGATCTGCTCACATTCAGTCCCAGATCCCTCCAAGAGTGTTTGGTTATGACCCCAGGAGGAGGGAGATCCAGTTTGGAACTTGGCAGGGGAGAGGTGACCTCATCTAAATAGGGGAGAGGCCAGAGGTTTACCTGGAGATCATCCAGAGGGAAGAAAAGTTCAGCCATTTTGAATTTAGCTTCGGGGAAAATTTTCAGTAAAGCAAAGAGAAAATGCTGCAAAAAGAGGGGGCATAGGTTGAGAAAGTAGCCAGGAATGGGTAGGGAAATTCCTCATTCACTAGATAGTGCACAGAATAAAACTGCTACTTCACCTCCATCTCCTCAGTACATTATTGTTCTTGGGAAGCTTGCAACTAAAGAATGAGGCACTGCTGGAAGAAAGAAAACACCTGGTTTCTGACTTTTGTCTGGTACCAAGAGACTGGAACCTCTCTCCAAAGATGAGGTGGCTGACCCACTATTTGACTTCTCTCGGGACACTAAAGCAGAAGGACTCTTGACCCCAACAAGGCCCATCTGACTACAATTTCCTGGCTTTAAAAAGAGATGCACCTAAAAGTCTTTTTTAAGGACCTATGGGCTGCAGTAGTAACCAGAAGGAACTTTCCCAGTAGCTGGAGAAAAGAAGGACTTATGAAACATTTGACCTTCTGAGGACCAGGACAAGGTGCTGAGACACCCAAGGCAGACAATAAAAATAGGATTGTCCCACTCCAAGATTTTTGCCATGCAGTTAACAATATCAGCGAGACCTGTCGGAAAAGGTGTCTGGCCTTTTGGAGCTCTGCCTGGCTACAATTTCTAGCCTTGACCTGCTAGCGAACTTTCAGATCTGAAATGGGACTAAGGGCCAGATTTAGAGTTTGATAGTCAGTAGTCCATCAGTCAGGGTGGCAGAGGACATTACATCTGCCATACTGACAGACTCACGTCCACCAAATTCAGAGAACACTTCCAGCCCACGGGTGATCTCTATACCTTCAGAGTAAAAAATGTTTGGTGGACATGCTGCTATCAGTTTTGACAGCTTTCCTCCAAATGTTTTGTTTTTAATAAAAAACCACACAGTGGGACATTGTCTTGAAAAAAACATTAAATAATGACCAATATCCCAGTAAAGCGGTCTAATGGCTTTCCTTTGATAGCCCCTATTTCATCAGGCTATCGGAGTCAATTTTCTGATGGCACCACAGGCATAAAAATGATGGACTGCTTGACTCAGAAATGATCAGGAAGACAAAGGATTTGTTAGACAGGCTCCTCCATCATGTCCCCCTTTCCCAAATCAACAGACCATTTTTGGACATTCCGCAAATATTGTCATGTGAAAAAAATCACTGAATTAATGCATATAATCATTAACAAAGTAGAAATTTAACAGATGGAAATAGACAGGGCAGCTCCACACACAACTGAAGAATAGTAAACTCCAAAACATCAAATCTTAAAATCACTCTGATTTTTACTTGTTAAATGTCACAAAAAACTACATGTTTTGGACCTCCAACTGTCACCACCTGAAAACACTACGGGGCATATTCTCAAGGACTTATCGCCGAGTTAGCGGCACTTTATCACAGCCAAAGTGGCGATAGATTTATCGCCCTATTCACAAGCTGGTGCTAATAGCCGACATCGGCAGTTTACCTGCGATAGCAGCCGCAAAAAACATCGCCACGGATGACACCGGCAACTAACGCGAATGAGATGCAGAGTAGGCGTTCCTGTGCAAAAAGACGCAAAAACACCACTTCGCAATATTCTCAACGACCAGCCAGATCGGCGATAAGATCCCAAAACAGGTGATAAGGCGCGTTAGCAGCAGGGATTTAACACCTGCTCTTACCTGGTGTTAAGTCGGATGACAACCTGCACCACAAAAGGGAGCCCAGACCAGAGCCACAATTGAAGAACAGCAGATGCCATGGAGCTACTGATCATGCAGCTCGGAGCCCCAAGAGGGCCACAACACCCACCGCCACCACACCCAGGCCCGCCACCCCCCCTCCCCCCTGGACTACCACAGAGGCAGCGCAGACAAAGACAGCGGACCTTCAGAAAACGCACCAACCTCACAGACTTAACACCAGAGGAAGTCATTGCCCACTACAGGCTCAAAAGGACAACCATCCTCTGCATCCTGACCATCATTGCCCACAGGCTGACGGTACCAACACAGCGGACAACCAACATCCCTCTGCAGACAAAGCTGCTGGCTGTGCTGCACCTGGTGGCCTCTGGTACCTTCCAACCAACAACTGCCAGAGTCGGAGGAGTCTCACAGCCAGCCCTATCCAAGTTCCTCACACCTTTTATTTATTTATTTTTTATTTATTTAAGGAGTTTTATATAGCGCTAGTTGGACCCGAGAGTATCAGAGCGCTTCACAGCAAGTAACTTATGTGCAAATAGGCAGTACAGAGAATATAGGAGAACATAGGGGTTCGTGCCGGATAAAGATCGAACAAAGGAGTGATCGAGCAGAAGGAGCATGGAGGGTGCAGGTCAAACAAACATTGCATGCACATATAAACCACAAATGTTACATGAACATATAAGCAACAAATACAATAGATATATCAGTAAAAATGCTCCTATAACGTCAGAACATATAACAGTTCTGTCATATTACACAAGAAAATATATGCAGAGTGTCCTGGAAAGTGACTTGGTTATGAAAATAATAATCCACATTCCTTAAGTCGAGTATCCAAAAGGTTTTCTTGATCAAGCAATGCTAGTATCCAAAAAGTTTTCTTAATCAGAGTCAGTGTCACCGGTCACATAGTTGAAGTTAGGTGGAATGCCGGCTAAGGTACTTCCTTGGCTCCTATCGGTTAGCTCGAGAGCGGTCAAAGAGGAGGACTTTGAGCAGGTTTTTGAATTTTGGAAATGAGGGGATCGTTCTGATGTGGGGGGGGATGGAATTCCAGATTTTGGGGTGTTTCCAGCAAACGATTTGGCCGCAGTTTTTTGTTTGCGAGTTTTCAGCGGGATGAGTAGCAGAGTGTTGGAGCTCCTGAGGTTCCTGGACTGGCCGGCCCTTTTGAGTTTGGTGGCTAGGTATTCCGGTTTGCCTGTGTGCAGGGCTTTGTGCGTGAGGCAGGCTGTTCTGAAGCTGGCTCGCAACTCAATTGGGAGCCATTTAAGTTCTCTGAGTGCAGGGGAGATGTGTTCGAATTTCTTAGTACCGGTGACCATTCTGGCTGCTGCATTAAAGGTTGTTTTCAAGGGGGCGAGGTGGGATTATGCTGTACCAGTCAGGGCTGCAATCCCATAATCGATTCTGGAGAGCACCAGTGCTTGGGTGGCTTGTTGAAGGTCCTTGGGCGGGAGGAAGGGTTTTATTTTGTACAGTAATTTCAAGTTGAGAAAGGAACTTTTAGCGGATCTTGTAATGTGTTTTTTCATGTCCAGTTTCGGGTCCAGGGTGATACCTAGAGATTTTACCAAATCCGCAAGGATGAGGTTACCCTTGAGGGCGTCAATAGCTTTGAGCCATTCTGCAATTTGGGGGTTTTCGTCTTTGTTGGAAATGAGGAGTATTTCCGTTTTCTCTTGATTGAGTTTCAGGGGGTTACTTGAGAGCCAATGTTGAACCTCTCTAAGCGTGGCGTTGAGTCTCTGGATTTCGTCAATGGAGGAGGTTTCCAGATATAACTGCGTGTCATCAGCATATAAGTGGAAAGGGATGTTGGATTTCCTGAGTAGAGTGGTAAGGGGATCTATGTAAATGTTGAAAAGCTGAGGGGAGAGCACTGACCCTTGTGGAACACCCCTGTTAACGGGGTGGATGTCGGACTCGAAATTTTTAATTTTTATTCTTTGTGAGCGGTTGTGGAGAAAGGAAGAGAACCAGTGGAGGACCGTCTCTTCAAGACCTGCCCTTTCTTGTAGAAACTTGATGAGAAGCTTGTGATCGACTGTATCGAATGCAGCCGATAGGTCCAGGAGGATGAGAAGGCAGCATTGGTCCGAGTCGAGTGACTTGTGTAGGTCGTCTATGACATTGAGGATTGCGGTTTCAGTGCTGCAGCCTTTTCTGAAGCCCGATTGATGGGGATCTAGAAGGTTGATGTTGTCCAAGTGTTGGGTCAGTTGAGGAAGTACACATCTTTCCAGGATTTTGGACAGAAGAGGTAAGTTCGAGACAGGTCTAAAGTTATTCAGATCCTCAGTGTCTAGTCCTGGCTTTTTCAGCAGTGGTGTGACTTGACCAACTTTGAGGCAGTCTGGTATGACTCCTGATCTCAGTGAGCTGTTAATGATCTTGCACCATAGCGGGCTAGGACGAGCTTCAAGTCCTTGGTCAGTTGAGGGGGTAGCTGATCAAGGGCGTGGGATGAGGGTTTAGCGTTGGAGATTAGTTTGACTATCTCTGCTTCCTGAATGGGAATGAAGGAGGACCAGTGTTTTGGGGGGTTCAAGGAAGCGCTATCGTTGGTTTCAGATGCCTGGATCTCGGTGGAGGGGATGAGATTGGAGCCAAGTGAGAGATCGATCTTGGCGATTTTGTCGTTGAAAAAGATGGCGAAGTTGTCGCATCGTTCTTTAGATGCCTGAGTTGAGGAGGTCACTGGCTTAGAGGTTTGTTTCCTGATGATATTGAAGAGCTCCTTGGGTCTGTTTTTTGTGTTGTCTAGCGCAGAGCAGAAGAAAGAAGTCTTTTTGTTCTTAATGTGCTTTTTGTAGTTCCTGCGGGCTGCTTGGAGTTGATCGCGATGGAGGGCGGTGGGATTGTTCCTCCAGATTCTTTCTGAGGCTCTTAGATGTCTTCTTTCTTCATTGATGTCAGTGGTGAACCATGATCTGGATGGAATGCTCCTGGGTTTTTTTAGTTTCAGAGGGGCAAGTTGGTCCAGGGTGAGCGTCATATTTGAGTTGTAGAGAGAGGTGAGTTCGATAGTTGGGAGGTGATCAGTGATGTTGGGGAGGAGCGCGCTTATTCTTTCTTCTAGATCCGCTCGAGGGATCTGAGCTGTGTTCCTAATCCATTTGAGGGGGTCCTGCATGGGGTGTTGAGTTAGGACCGCTTGGTTGATGTGAAAAAGGATGATGTGATGGTCGGACCAGTCTACGGGAAGGATGTGGTCGATGGTGATTGAATTGCTTTCGGCAATAATTGCGTAGAGGGTTGCTCCTCTGTGGTGTGTTTCTTCTGAGCAGTGTTGGGTCAGGTTGTTTTCTAGTAGGAGGTTGTTTAAGGTTTGAATAAGCGGGTTTTTTGTTTCATTCCATCTTAGATTAAGGTCACCAAGAATTATGTTATTTGAGTTTCCGAGTGAGCAATGGGCAATCAAGTCCGAGAGGTGTTCCCCGAATTCGGAAGAGTTGCCTGGGGGTGATACAGGAGGTGGCAGAGTGATGGCCTGTTATCGCTTGTCTTGATGTTGACTGAGAGACATTCAAAGGAGCTATACAGGCAGGAGGCAGTTTCCGTGATGGAAATGCTATTCTTGTGAATGATTGCTATGCCCCCTCCTCTTTGCACTTTCCTATCTTTGTTGATCATTGTGAATCCAGGAGGCACCAGCATGTCCATGCTGGGGTAAGAGAGATTGTTGAGCCAGGTCTCCGTGATGAATGCTATGTCTATATCATGGGAGAGGATGGCTTCTGCTAGTTCGGTTGCATGTTTAGAGGCCGATCTGCAGTTTAGGAGCATGCAGTTAATGGGGGACCCTTCGTTGCTCGGATTCTTAGTAGATGGGGCCCTAGGTAGAGAAGTTAGGTGAGCTGGGGGTCTAGGGTCTCTCGGTGGAAGGTGTTCTCTTCCGACTCCCGTAATTACTTGGATCATGAATTTGGGGGGGGGATTAGAGGGAGAGTCATAGGTTGAGGCTAGGTATGCCGCTTCCCGGGAGGAAAGTGCGGCTTTTGATCTTCTGGGTCTCTCAGAGCGATTCTCAGTACCCATTCTGTTGTTCGATGGCCAGGACCTGGGGGGGACAGGGGGCCCGCTGGGGGCGGTACCGTGGCACACCCGGGTTGGGTGAGATTTGGCGGTGAGGTGGGGGGCTGAGTGGGCTTTCGGATCGTGACCAGGTTGGATAAAGTTTCGTTCAGGCCTCAGATCAGGATTTCAAGCTGAGTTTCTAGGAGGTTGAGGCGATGCGTTGTGTTATCCAAGGTGGAAGGTGGGGTGTCTGGGGCAGCATTGCCCGAGGGGGAGGGGGCTGGGTCCCAGTCATGGTGGCTGTTGGGGGAGGAGCTGCCTGGTTTGTCTCTGGGAGGGATCATGGGCAGGAGGAGTGTTGGCTCATAACGAGGTTTAGGCCTCTTGTGGCCTGAGGACGGGGTGGAGCTGTAGGGAGACTGAGCTTGGGAGTAATGCTCGTTCCTGGTTGGCTGGTTGGGATGAGAGAGGAGGCAAGGGTGGGAGGGTCGTCCGCCAGGGGGGATGGGATCGTTATTAGGAGGAGCAGAGTTGCGGGAGCTGACTCGAGGGGGCGGGGAGGAGGTTCTCGAAGAGGACGCGAGAGGGGTCTGGCACCTCACCTGACGTGGAAGGCTCACTGGGGGGAAGAGAGGGGTCAGGCCGGGTCAAGTAGTGTGCAAGGGTGTCTTTTTTAGCGAGAGGAAGAGGGAGTCGAAAACCTCGAGGTTATCGTTATTAGCCTGTATCAGGACTGTGCCATTCGAGTAGATGGTTATGGAGATGTTGCCGCTCACCTGTCTTGGATGCCATCATCAGCTTGGTACCCCAGTACCTTCACTTCCCCCACACTGTGCAGGAACAGCTGGAGACCAAGCAAGGCCTCTACGCCATAGCTGGCTTCCCGCACGTGTTGGGGGCAATCGACTGCACACATGTACTCCTCGTGCCCCCTGCCGCCACTGCACACAATTACCGCAACAGGAAGCACACGCATTCCATCAATGTGCAGGCAATAGTGGACCACCTGGGACTCTTCACCAATGTCGTCGCCAACTACCCAGGCAGTGTGCATGATTCCTTCATCTTCCGACAGTCCATCATCAAGCAGCACTTTGAGGCTGGCACCTATGGGAATGCATTGCTCATTGGTAAGTACCAAATGAACACACCACACACCTCAAATCCACAGTCATGCAACTCACGACTCTGGGAATGCACATGTTACAAACTCACATAGAACATGCCAAACAACATGCCCACCTACCAGACACGACAGCCCAACTTACTGTGGTAACCTGGGCTAGCCATCTACACAAGCCATCAATGGCATGGCACCTCAGCCACACAATAGCAGAATGTGGGGAGAGGTGGGAACCAGGCATGTGCGAAGGAGGCGAGTGACCCATGAATGAGAATGTACACAATGCCAAGTGTGGCGTGGATGTGCTGGCCAGACTGCAGTATGCAGACCACAGACATGTCCATGTCGACATATACTGCTGGTGTTTGGAGTGTAGTGGACAGTGGAGGCAACCATGTCACCCCAGTCAGTGGGGAAGATCGTGGAAATGTAGCTTGTTACGTCCCCCCCTGTAAGCGTGAGCGGAGTGGGCTGGCCCGGCGTACGCCAGGCCAGCGTAGGGGTGTGAATAAAAAGCCAGTTGCTCTGGACGTGGTTCTCTTCGGGAATATAGCTGTGTCTGAACTGGGGTGGCAAAGTGAGCTAAAGAATGATGATGGATTCAACCCAGATCTGTGACTGGGGGGTGAGTGTTTGAAAAGTTTCAGCACTCCGTCCATCATCTCCTTGTGTTTGCTCTCTTCCGGAATGGCCAACGTGTCTGTCAGGGCGGCGCCTCCCACCCCGCCATGAGGCCGACACCGTTAGCGGCGATGCCTGCGATCCTGTGCGCCTGCTGCACCCCAGGCCGCTGGTCCCCAGACCCGTCTTGGCCGCCCCTGCGCAACCAGGCCTCACTGCTCACCTGCCGACACCGGCGTGTGTCAAAGAGGGCCCACCACGTGCCGGTGCAAGATCCAAGCCCGAGGCCCGCGACCTTGGCAGCCTCCTCAGACCATCACGGGCTCCGCGACACAGGCCCCCAGCACTCCTTTCTCGTTGACGTACTCCACCGCTGCCTCCGGCCTACACTGATGGTCCAGTAGGTCACACATTCGGAACTGAGTCTTTATTTCATGATGGCCGAGTTCATATGTTTATGGCAGCATTTATATCACTGTACTCCCTTCGATCTGGTGCCACCAACTCTGTGCATCGCAAGCCAACGACACGTGTCTGTGGGCCCTTTCTGACAGCTGCCTTCGGCCTACACTGCGGTCCAGTAGGTCACACATTTGGAACTGAGTCTTGATTATTCAATGGCCGAGTTCATATCATTGTACGCAAGGAGAGGAGTAAGAGGAAGACGCGGTTCAGTCCGGAGGAAAAAAAGATCATCATTATGGAGGTGATTGAACACTACCAACAACTGCTCTGGTGCCACTAGCTCTGTGCATCACAAGCCAACGACACATGGCTGTGGGCCCCTGCTGACCGCTGCCTCCGGCCTACACTGTGGTCAAGTAGGTCACACATTTGGAACTGAGTCTTGATTTTATTATGGCAGAGTTTATACCATTGTACAGGCCTCATCGCAGACTGCATCCCTTTTCAGCTCTGGTGCCACTAACTCTGTGCCCCGAAATTCAATGACACTCTCTGCTTGAACTTTGGTGGCCTCTGAGTCTATGGCCTGGGGGTTGTCTTCATCATCATGTAGCTGATACTGACTTGGTGTTAAAAATGAGTCTGTAGCATTCATCTCCTCCATATTGCCTGTTTCTGCTTGGTTCTGCCCTCTGCATCATGCCCTGGAAGAACACCTTCCACTGTCCCCCGAAACACTCCGCGACATTCACCTTCAACATCGACAAGGACCCGCTCAGCTCTCGTGGCCCTACCTCAGTACACCGCAAGTCATCGTCCCGTGGCGGTGTGCCTGTGCCGGCCACAGTGCATCCGGGGCCACTAACTCTGTGCAGCTCAAGTCATGGACCCATGCTGTTTGAACTTTGAACCTCTGATTGTCTGATCACTGTTGTAGTTGTTGCCAGCACCAACCACTCCCTGAGGGCTGGCTTACACTCACCCCACACCCATCCAGCACAGGCGTCACTGGATATGTGACCCTGGCAATAAAAGGGGCCGGGCGCACGTGCCCGTAGCCAGTTCCACAAACTATCTAAGCCTGTCCGTGTGGTCATTATGTATGCATGAGGGCCCCGGACCCTACCACATGACATTGTGCTGGGTACAGTGGACGCAACCATGTCACCTCAGGCAGTGGGGAAGACCTAGGACATGTAGCTGTGTCGTACCCCTCTGTAAGCGTAAGCGGAGTGGGCTGGCGTACGACCGTCCAGCGTAGGGGTGTGGATAATCAGCCCTGGGCTCTGGGTGTTGCTAAGTGTTGGCCTTGCCAAGGAAGTAACTAATGCGTGTTTCTCTGTTGTAGTGTTGGCGCCACCCGTACCGCAATGGACAATGTTGCGATGTAGCATGCCCCTGGAGTGCGGGCTCAGCCAAAGGGATAAATGAAGGAGCACAAGCCCGCTCGGGGTCCGGGATCATAGATGCCAACTGTTGTGTGTGTCGCTATTGCCGTAGCATAGGCCAAAGGTCTACCCTCAACCGCATCGCGAGTTCAGCCAGCCATGAACTCTACATCTGTGTCCGCCCCATCCTTACCATAGGCCTACACACATGTGGCCACCCACCTTCAACGCACAACATCACAGTGTCGTTGTCAGGCTTGTGGACATGCGCAGAAAGGCGTGACAATGGTGTGCCGTAGGAGTGCAAGTGATGCAACCGCGCTGCGCACACTAGTAAATAGGCTCAGGGGCAGGGAGGAGCAGCAGTGAGGCTACGTAATACACATTGATGCCGCTCATTTGCTACAAGCAGTACCTGTCAAACAGGAATCACTAAGTCACACATATCACACACCAGTGAACTAGTGAGCCTGATAACACATCATGCAGAATCAACTTTTGACTCATGTCTCTATGCACTGTCACAGGTGATCAAGGATATACACTCTGCCCTTGGATGATGACATTCCTCCGAGCCCCGAACACACAGGCCCAGAGGCAGTACAATGCGGCCCACAAACACACCAGGGGCATCGTGGAATGCACATTTGGCGTGTTGAAGTCACGTTTAAGGTGCCTGGACATCACAGGTGGAAGGCTCCTGTACAGCCCAGGCATCATGTGCAAGATGATCGTTGCATGTTGTGTGTTGCACAACATATGTGTACGCACCAATGCCCCATGGCTACAAGTGCCAAATGCACCGGACGATGATGAGGAAGATGAGACACGTGGACCACACCCCACTGCAGCAGCAGCAGGAATAGCCCGTAGGAACACCATCATTGACAATTTCTTCACATGAGCACGTCACATTGTCACAGTCCTTAGCAATCATGGGACAGTACAAAATGACCACAGGCACAGCATGTGCAAATAAATTCATTACAACACACATTCCCTGTGTGCATGTTACTCCTCTGTACAAGCACATCACTCTGACAAGTGTAAGTGCAACATGTAGTGCTAACAATCTCACTAATTGGAAATAGATGGTGGGTGTGTCACCTCTGTACAGAGAGGCTGTTTAGGGTGTCACGCATTCGAAATGCCATTTCTGTGTGTCAAAGATAGTACAGAATCCCACTCATCAGAGTTTCACATGTGTCCCAAATCATTACATATAGACTGTCATTTGTGACTTACAATTGACAACATGGCTTCTTTTTTTGGGTCAAATATGTACCACCATGATGCAGGGATGCACCCTGTGACTCAAGTCCCACAACATGAGCTACATGGACGTAAGGGGGAATCACTGCCCCTACATTCGTCCGTGCTTTCATACTTGAATAATCATAGACATGACACATCTGTGTGTATTAGGATGTATTATTCACGTTCAGTGGAGTGTTGAGGCTGTCTTAGTACTGGGCCATGCAGACAACACTTTACAATGTTGCCCCGTGGAGGGCCAGCCAGAGTCCTTTAGGGATTGACAAGTTACTCGGACGGGGAAGAGTCCAGTCCGCAGGCTGATTGCTGTGTCATTGTTGAGCATACAAGATATGGCAGTCCATGTCGAGGTCCAAGGTTAGTGTCGCAGAGTGTGTCGGGGGACAGTGGAAGGTGTTATTCCAGGGCATGATGCAGAGGGCAGACCCAAGCAGAAACAAGCCATATGGCGGAGGTGAATGCTACTGCTTCCTCCTTACCACTGAGGCAGATTCATCCTCATCTTCGTCCTCTGACGTTTCATGTGCCTCACATGTGGGTGGTGGTGTTTGGTTTGCAGCACTGTGTGACACTGACACATCAGGGGCCGGAGATGTGGATGTAGAAGTAGCAGCAGCATTCATCTGCGCAATGTCTTGTGGCATCACTCCCATGATGAGGATCTGCAGGGCATAGAAGATCCCATCTACAGCTTTCTAGTGTGCAGCCGTGGTAGCCATTCTTTGCGCCTGCATCCGCTCCATGTTCTTCATGACCCTCCTTATGTTTCCCAAATCACGGATGACATCGCTGTAGCCACTCTGACTAGACAGTTGTTGTTGTCTCCGAGTCATGACTCTAGCGACGCCAGCCATGGATTGTTGGAGGGCATGGGGCGGACTGTGGGTGTCCACTAAGGGCTGTAAGTGGTCCCTGATGGGACTTAGACACCCACGTATGGCATCTAGTTTGGCTGCCATGAGGTCGAACACCACCCGCACCTGTTCAGCCAGCTCCTTCTGGCAGTCTAACACATAGCGTTGGAACGCCATGTGTTCTTCGGTGAGGTGCTGGGAGCCAGACGTGGTGGTGGGTGCTTCCTGCTGTGTGGTCTGTGCAGGGGGTGGGATCACCTCGATGGTGCTGGGCTGCCCTGCTACTGGATGTGGGGTGCGGAGGTTGTCCATGAACCGTTGGAGTTCGTCGTAGTCGATGTCCTGGAGGTCGTCTCCATCATCACTGACGTGATGTAGGGTTTGCTCTGCAGGAGGTGTTGAGTGTCCCTCTGCAATGTAAAGGGGAGATGCAGTTTCACAGTGTGTTCCATGTATGTTGACGCATTGGTGGAGTTTACATACAGACTGCATGACAATGTACATTGTGACTGTTTGTGAGGAGATGCCTATTTGATGCGGGACAGTGGACATTTGTACTACATCACGGATGTGAGGTTGTACTCGTACATTGTCATCTCACAATTTCCTGCTATGCCAGATGTGATTGGCCATTTTGTACACCAGTTGTGTCCTGTGTTCTGTTGTGAAAGTGTTGCAGTTTGTACCACATTGTTATCAATGTTGAGGTGCTCTTATTCGTATGTGTGTGTGCTGCATTGTGGGTGAGTCGCCCCTGCAGCTCTGATTTGGCTGCCCCTTATCCCTTTCAGGCGGTGTGCCTTTGACTTATGTGCTTCTACAGTGCTGAGATGTTGCGGACTTGGGTAAATTGGGCTCTTGGTTGAGTTGTGACTCTTGGGCATGGTTTGCCCGCAGATGTCTTGTTGACGTCAGGAGTTGTTTGTGCACGTGGATGTGTCAGAGTGTGACCTGCTCCTTTATGGATGTGGTCCACACTCAGTCACCTCAGTGTCGTGGCGTGCACCATGTCATGGTAATTGGACTGCAGCCATGCTAATCGTCATGCAGTGTCACTTGCATTGTCAGTGTGGCTCACGGACCCGCAGCTTTGCTGGGTTCAGCACATGTGTATGGGTTTGTTGTGAGATTAGTGATGTGTGGGGAGGGTCCCCTCCGGGCACATTGTCGACGGGGGCCTACTTGCTGTTTCTATGTGTGCTGCAGTATGCCAAGGAGATCAGGGACATGATCCAGAGTCATTGTGGGTGTGCAGTGTGCTCTACTTAATTGTGCATGTGTGCCATTGTGCCCATCTCCCCCCGTCCCCCGGTCCCTGGTCGGTACTCACCCTGTTGATGTTGTGTCAGGTCATGTTGAGCAGTGTCCGGATCCACTACTCCTGGCACCGTATCCCGACTGATGGCTGTGGCCACCATTTTCTCCATGTCATCCAGCTCCTGGTGTGCCGCTGGACCCCCACCTCCAATCTGCGTTGCTGCTTTCATGTTGGCATCGAGTTTCTTCTTGGTTTTGCCCTTCACATCATTCCAGCGCCTCTTGCCCTCTTCCATTGTCCTCCTCAACTCTGAAACTGCATTCACATGGTCCAAGATAGTCTGCCATGTTTGCGTCTTTGTTGCCAATGACACGTTGGAGGTGACGAACAGTTGTTGGTAGTGTTCTATCACCTCCGTAACGATGATCCTGTTTTCCTGCGGACTGAACCGTGTCTTCCTCTTCCTCTTCTCCTTGGCCTTCCCCGACCCCGAGGTTCCTTGCTGGTCGTCTGTGGGGCTCGCGTTGTCCTCTGCACTCGGTCCGGGTGCATCCATGGTGCTACGCAGTTTATTATTTATTTTTTTCTGCTTTTATAGTGCATTTTCCCGCATGACGCGTGGGAATTGCAGGCCTGTCGCTGGTTATCGCTGATTTTTGTATCGCGATTTGGGGCATCGCAACTTTTTTCGCGTTCGTGTTTCGCATTTTTTCGGTGTTGCGTTAATTTTTACGCGTTCATTTGGCGCGTTATCGTGAGACTATCGCATGGTGCCGCCGGGTTGAGAATACAACGTTAACACGGTGTTATTTTCCCGAGATGGACTGCGATGTGCAAAGTTGCGCTAAACTAATTTTGCGATAATTATCACACGTTCTTGAGAATATCCCCCTACATGTATCAGTTTTGCCCTTATCATCATCCTAACAGAATGCAAATATAAAGGAAACAACCATGATCATGGATAGTGCTGGGTAACATTATATAAAACAGCAACATCAAGTAAGGGGACTGAATTCTCCCAATATTAGTACCCAGCAAATTCCCACAACACTTTGTTTATATGAATAGCACTTTGTCCATATGCCCAGGAAAATGATAAAAAATTACGGGGCTAGATTTGTAGTTTGGCAGAGGGTTACTCTGTTACAAATGTGATAGATATTCTATTCACCTTATTACAAATGCCGTAGAATATATCAATTTGCAAGAAGGCAGATGGGATATCCTTTATGCTTGTGATGGAGGAACCCCTCTGTCAAACTTTAAATCAGGCCCTAACTGTCCTCTTGAGCTTTGACTGGGACCTTGGCATCTGAAGAGACTTATCAGTGAATGTGATCAGACTGCAAGACATGGGCACCGCATTTAGTGGAGTCGTTAATATCTATAGCTACTTTGAAATGGGTGGCTGGAACCAATCAACAATTATACATTTACCTTTGAAACAAATTGAGAAACATAAAAAAGTGAAGTAGGACAACCTGGGCCATGATCCAAAGGGGTGAATTAATTTCTCTCTGTTAGAGTGCTTCTTGAATGGTGCACATCTTGTAGTAAAAGAGGGACAGAATTATTAAGTGAAGGTAGTTAATGAGCACTAGCTAGTCATTGTGCCTCTATAGAAGATTACACATTGAAAGTCACATTCATTTTTGGAGCATGAGATGACTCAGGAAGAGATTTGCCAAAGGCTTAAAGAGGCATCTAAGTTCGTAAGAGACATTGATCAATACCTTTGTCAGGAATTAAAAGCTACAAGTATTGTAAAGTGGCATAGGTAACTGACAAGATAATGTTTTGTTCTGAAATGTTTTCCTGCTTCACAGTTGGGAAATGTCCAACAAAACTAACCCGATTTAGATCTTGGTGGTCTTACCGCTGTCCTGTGGTGGCAGCGGTCCCTAGTACTCTGCTGAGTCGACAGTCTTTTGCCTCGCCGTCCATGTCAACAGAGAGTTTCCTGCTGCAGTCGCGGCACATCACGGACACAATGGACTCCAATGCTGCCAAATACCACTCTGTCACCGTCAGGGTGGCGGGTTCCCACTGAGCAGATTTAGATTTCACAGTTGTGCTGGAGGTCTACTAGTGGCAGTTCTCAGAAGGAGTGAGTCCGCCACGGCATGCATTCAACAATGCACCATCACTGTTGCCATTGGATGAATGCTAGTAGAACCCACCAGATGTCCATTGGCCAAATGTAAACACCTGCATACCACACTATTAACACACCACATTTCAGACTATGATCCTTTGCCATTCCAGCTTCACCACAACTTTTGCTACGAGAGGCTTTCCAGTCAAGTTAGGTTTGTTTTCCATTCTCCCTGTCTCCTGTCCCTTTATCCCCTTTAATTTAGTACCTTGTTTTCAATTATTTAATTGAATCTTATTTCTTCCACAATGCAAGGCCTCAAAAATACACGTTTTACTGAGGGAGAATAGTTAATCATGGTGGATGAAATCCTAATAGTAGAGCCACAATTGTTTGGAACCTGAATCCAAAATACACTCCTATCCTTGAAAAGACGAATGTGGTCAGGAATCTGTGCACACAGGAGGAACTTAGGAAGAGGTGGAATGACCTGCAGGGGACGGTGCATTCTCTGGCCTCCAATCATCAAATGTCGGCCAAAAGGACTGCTGGTGGTTCTCCCTAGATCCCAATACCATTCGTACCCTGGGAGGAGAAGGTCTTGCAGATCCTACATACTGAAGGCTTGACAGGAATACCTGGTGGAGTGGAGTCTGGTAAGTTACACTTTGCAAAGTCTCAATAAACCTCAATCCTGTTTATTCTTAAATCAGCTGTTGCCGCTGTGCCCTGTACATACTTTCCTAACATGCAAACATCAAAGTATCAGTATCAGATAATTTGTATTGTTTGCGTGAATGTATTGGGTTGCATCTAAGATTACAGGTGTCAATCTCCATTACATGTCACATGAAGTTGTTATGCCTGTAAGTGTTATAATACCAAATATTCCATTACCCATATGTGTGTCAGAATGTAAGTGTCTGGCTCATTTCCACTGCTTCATTTCTACAGGTATGTTCGAGTAACCATTTTGCAAGTGTTGGGAAGTTGTCTTTGAAATGACTACAACTAGCATGATGCCCTGTTTTTGTTTCTCAAAAGAATATTGCTATGTAATGTTGCTCATTCTCTCTTTTATAACAGATTACTACATATGGTAAAATGTCATGTAGTAATCAATACCTATTCAATGCTCTCTTCTGAAAATGGTTTGTGTTGTTTACTGGATGTTCTGTCCTTCTTAACCAACTGAATTGATGTCATGAGCTTCACAAATCAAACTGTGTTGCCCCAAAAACTGTCAGGTATGCAAATTACTATGCTGAATATAAGTGGTACTTACTTGAAACTGCACTATTCACATGATAACTAATGCCAAACATCCATTCACGTAGTGGAAATTACTGCTTTGCAGCCAGATAGGCCTTGGAATTGTCAGTTACATGTTTCACCTCTCCACTGTGTCGGGCTGAATGTTTAGGAGATGTCAGGTATACTTCCCTAAGCACATCATGATCATTTCAGAACATCTTATTACCTGCTGATTTGAAGATGTACTGTTTGAAATTGATAAAAGTTAGGATAATAGGTGTATACCACTGGAAGATGTCATTATAATTTTCTCTCTGCCTGTTTTGTCTTCTAGGTATCTACATTGTTTGTCTCTAAAGATTTAAATGTACAATACACACTTTTACTAATTAGAATATTATCCATTTCTCACTAGGTCAAACTGGCCAAGCACGTGCTCAGGTTCCAGCCACTGAAGAAGACTTCACTCCAGCCCAGGTCAAGCCTTTAATGAGCACAGCATTACTGGTGATATGGAGACGCTTGAGGAGCCTGGTACATCTGGTCAGTCTGGACAGACGTCTCCAGTGACACTCCCTGCACCCACACTGACACCACCCACACCAGCTGTGGCACCTCAGCAACCCAAAGACTCCACTTCCTGTGTTCCTCCCACTGTGACACCAAACGTGTGCCCCCAGTCCCGGGTGATGTTGAGACCACACCACCACAGCTTCAGCTGACCCTGGAACCAGACTGATGGGGCACACTGGGGTAAGGGCACTGGGTAGTAGGGCCGGGGGTCGTGGGAGGGTGTTTTTGGGCCAGAATGCCCATAACGCAAATTTGGGCACCCTGCTTGGGGTGCTGCAGGACATTTACACCCACATGTGCAGTGCCTTCCAAGCACAATTTTCCCCCTTCCTGTGGTCCTACAACACCTGAGCCATCTACATCGGCTACAGCCACAGGAAGGGAGGCCCTGCCACCAGAAGAACCAACTGTAGCCCTGCAGCTGTGGATCACTACCCCCTCCCCCCATGGCAGGGGATGTCCATGCATATAACCAGGAGGTAAGGATGGCGTCAGCCCCCACCAGCAAAAAACCTTGATGCAAATTTCCTCCAGTGTATGACTACCTTTCACTCTGTGGACTATTTCTGGACACATTTGCCTTACTGATGGCAGTAGTATTTTGGACATTGAACTCCAAACAATGTTAGCTCTTCAACTATGGTTTCATTCACCATGACTAACATCTTAACATTTTGCTTTTGTTATGGTCACTCTTTTTAATTTTATTACGTTTAGTACAATACATTTACAAGTCAAAAAGTCATAGACTGGTGTTGTATATCTCAACTATCAATCTATTTGTTTCATTCCATCATAACTTGACATTGGCAAAACATCAAAAGATTGTGTAAACATAGATGATTTGCAAGTAGCTAATGTTTATTTTAAGTTCCCAAACATGACTCCCAAAATATGTCATACCATTCAATCATCAACTACTATGTTTATCCCATTTGACCAATACTTGTCTGTAAACATTTTCACAGACATAACAAGCTATACATTACACTAATAGTACCTGTTTGCACATTTCCAGTTCAAGACCTTGCCTGTATGGAAGAAGTGGATGTGTCCAAAATAGTAAGATAGCATAGGCAATTTATCATTGATTCATGGCATCAGCTGGATCCAGATCTTCTGGCTCACATAAGGAATCCCACATAAATAACACCAAGAGACAAAACCATGTCAGCACTACATTTTGTGGATACAGGATCATTATGAACCACAGTTTTAGGATCTGGTGGTATGTAACAACCAAGTCTCAGTGGTGTGCCACAAGAGGGGTGTACCACAATGATGTGACACAATAACACATACATACACTTTACACACAATGAGGATTTTACCAAAGTGAATGGAGATTATCATGATTTGCCTCCACTACCACATGTGTTTTGACCAAATGATGGCACACATATTGCTTTGGTGGCAATACACAAAAGAGAACAAGTCCAATGAAATCTTCAAATCTCCCATTCAATCACAGTGCATGTTGCCTTGGTACAAGATTTTAACATCCAAAGTCCTTGTCTGTCTTTCCTAGGATCAACCCAGGTTCCCTTTGCACTTCGAAACAGCACCATATATTTGCAAATGTCACCTCTCTTAAATGTCCAAATGAAGATGACATGGTGAAGGAACCTAAAACAGATTTTCAAAAACCATTACCAATCACACAAAACATGATGGCCACATTACAAATTCAACCTTTGGAGGACACAGTTTGACAAAACAATCAGGAATAACCAATGTTCCTGAACACAGTAGTGAGTGTGTCCACACTTTGATCAACAAACACCTTTGGCCGGATTTTCCTTAAACGTGCCCTTCCCAACAAAGTACCACCACATACTTCTCTCTTCACCACATCAATAGTTGGTGTAACAGTAAAAGACATGTTATGTAAAGATATACTTACACTCATGATAAGAAGTTGTCAATGATCTCTAGATGTAAGTCAACTCCTTCTTCTTCACCACTATCATCTTCATATGGCATATCAGAATCCTCACCAAGCCTATTCATGGTCTCCAGCCTCTGAGATGTAAGGGATGATCTGTCACAGGGAGATGTTGTGGAGCATGCAGCAGGCCACAGTGATTTAGCACACCTTAGCGGGTGAGTAGAGGAGGGCTCCACCAGTTTTGTCCAGAAACCTAGCCTTTAGGAGCCCAAAGTCGCTCCACTGGCTCCCGAGTTCCTCCATAGGCCTCATTGAAGCAGATTTCCCCTTGAGTTGTTCGGATTCATCAGCGGTGCCAACAGCCATAGTGAGTTCAGATAAGATGAGTCTCCTAGATGTAAAACAATAAAAGAGCCAAAATAATGCCACACAAGTCCTGATTATGCAATTAGAAATACACCAAACAATATAATTAAAGACTGTACCGAACATCAAGGCAGGCCTTCTGAGGTCTAAGTTGAGACATTTGCAGGGGTATGGGGCTTTTAAGTAGTAAAAAGGAATCATGGGCAGAGCCAGGGAAATGGGAACAAATGCTTGTGATGTACAAATCCGGTAAACAGACAACTTGCATGTTGATTGAATAGAATTTATTTCGATTCAGCTAGACTTGTTCTCTGGCTTGTGGTGGCACTAAGGCAATATGTGTGCCATCAATTGCTCAAGCCACATGTGGTAGGCTACCCAAACCGTAGAAGTCACCCTTCACATTAGCTAAATCCTGCTGTCGCGAAAACTGGATGAAGCTATTCATGTGTCTCATCATTGAAGATAGAACTTTTTGTAGCACACCACTTAAGGTCGTAATGACATACCACTAGACTAGATACTGCCACAGTGTATTGGAAGGATCCTGTGGCAACAAAATGAAGGACTGCCATGAGTTTGCCAATTGGTGTAGTAGATGTGGGATTTATATTGTGAGGGTGAAGATGTGGCTCCAGCTGATGACAAATCCAGGATAGTTTGCCTATTCAACCTGAACATCTTGATTATATTCCATTCTTCCATGGTGGCAAGATCTGGAAATGGGCGGTACACCTGAGGCTGTCATCTCCTCACTCTCCCAGGGTTCATATGTCTGGATTGGAAAAACATGTGAACATTTTTTACATCATCCACAGCAACATATTTGATGAGGTAACACAAAAGTCATGTATTTGTCAAAATATATATGGTTTTATACATATTTTGAACCAACATTTGCTTTTTGTCCTTTATCCATCACAGCAGATATTTATGGCTTTGATATGAATCTTAAAAATAAATCTGTAACTAATCCTTTTCACATGTCTTTTTGCAAATTTTTTGTTTATTTTGTTTCCTCAAAAAATACCATTAATGGAGGTGTACACAACACTGCGCTAATATTGCGTTTCAGCACAGTAATGCACTACACATAAATGCTTCTTTTAAAAAAATAAGTGTCTATCAAAGTGTGAATATATGAACAAACTAGCCCCCATTTTGAGTGGTGGTGATGCACTTAACAGTCACTAACACAATAGTTTGAACTCCTAAATTGCCGGGAGCCTGACCTCACTGATAGGACATTTGGAATTAGACGGCAGTGGTGGAAGTCGACCGCGCAGTGGGTGGTAAACTCCACGATGGACACAGCCATAGGCTAACGTTTGGGAAAATAATGGTAGAAGGCCAAAGGCTGTGTCCATCTCAGCTGAAGATCGTGTATGTCGCGTAATAAAGACCTCCTCCAGTTTTGCTGCTGTTACTCACCTCCGGGAGCAATCATGCCAGGTTCAACAGGTGAGTGGGCCCCTGCCTTCATGTCAGAGGAGCTGGAGTTGCTGCCAAAGGAGGTCTTTTCCCTCTAAGGCCATCTCTATTGCTCACCAGAGGAACAGGTAAATGACTGGAATACATATGTGAATCTGTCTAACTGGCTCTTTTCCATTTACACAGGCTACAATGTCCCTTTGAGGTCCAGAGTGAAGTGTAGTGATTGGTGTTAAGTGTCACATAATGTGGTCCTTACATAGGACAATTATGTTAGGGATTTGTAAGCATTCTCCAATGTCAAATAAACAATACCATCAATATGTGCTGTGTATTTAAAGCCCTAGATTCAAATTGGTGTGTATGTAGAGATCTATGCATGTATATGTTTGATGTACTTGTGATAAGTTGCCAAATAACATCATGGTAAATGGTAAACACGTCATATCCTCTTTACACCAAGAGATATGTATGTCCTGTGTTAAAAATAAATGAAAATGATGTCAGCTATATGTATAATCCCACAAATCACTCAGCCTAGATCAGGGCACTCCAAAATGTAGTTTAGGAGCCGCCAGTAGCTCCCAGACCCCTTCAGAGTAGCACATAGCCATGAGGTCACTTACTGAATGGGCACAATGTGACCCTTGTAAAGTAAACATTGAGGAAAGGTGTTGTTATTATGATACCATGATCATCAGGCTGCAGATAGCAAACCCTGTCATGGAGCAGTGTTCATTCAGAATCATGGGCCAGGCTGGGGCAGAGTCACAGGGTTATTCAACTGATGCACTGAGATAAAGCTGTCAAAAACATATATCCTTTGCAGGTCAACATTTTAGGTGTGTTTAAAATATGCCCCTGAATGCTTTTAAAAGGATAACAGTTGAAAGGGAGAGCTCCCTAACTTCTTGAGCTAACACTTCTTTTCAATTGACTCACATTTCAAAGAATGCCATGTTCAAACGTCAGACCTCTTATTCACAGTGGCCACTATTCCTGTGCCATAATTATTAATGTTTAGCTTTCAGTAGTTCACAATCTTATGCACTGATCAGAAGTAGGTCACATCACAGATTATGTAGGAACTCCTGGGCTAGATGATGTCACAGGCCTGGATTTGTGTGTTTAGACCATGACATGGGATGAGGATGGGCAAAGGTTTACTATTAAAGTGTGTATGAGGATATTGGTTTAGGTCAGCATGTGAGAATACACATGCTGTATGCTAACTTATGAGTTATGCTACTGATAGCTGTAGACACTTTTATAACAGCAATACAGGACATATAAAAAGTCACAATATCATTGTTTGTTCTTTCCTCTCATGTATCCATACAGGTCAACACCCATCAGAAGCGCAACATATGGAAGGCCATCGCCAGGATTGTGCGGACCCTAGGGGTCTGCAAGACGTGCAGTGTCCATCGCCGCATGAGGTGGGAGGACCTAAGAAGCTGGACCCGTAAGATAGCTGAAGTCCAGCTCAGGATGTCCACCAAACGTGTGAGGGGCGTGTGCCGCACCCTGACTCCCCTAATGGCCTGCATTCTTGCGGTGGCCTATCCGGAAATTGATGGGCAGTTGAAGTCACAACAGCACTAACAAGGGGGTAAGTTCTGTTGTGGTAGAGTTACACATTACATGACCCATTTTTTGTAAGAGCCAGGATTTTTGCCATCAACATTTGGGGTGACCCATGTCCAACGCTCAAGAAGAGTTCTTGAAGTTATAAGGTTTATGCAAGGTGTATGATGATGTGCTTTGTTTGGATAATGATCCCACCTGATTGCTGTCTACAACCTAATGACTGTTCGGAGCAGGCACATGGTTGCCTAAACTCCACATATACATCATGTTGCTTGATGTCATGAGGGACTGTTGTACCAAACAGGCAAATAGTCTTTATTGTGTGAGGTGTGATGCTCCTTCACTGTTGTGGATGATGTCACATTAGCCCTATTCCAGGTGGCATAGCATACTAGGCACTTATGATACAGTGGATGTACCAATCGTCACATTGGTAAGTTGGGATTCTACACAAGCCAGAGTGAGCATGTGATCCAAAATGACTAGTGACCCCAGAATTGATGGCTACATATTGGTGTCAAGACATATCCAAATTGTGTTCAGCATCAGATATACTGTTTCATACATGTTAAACAGTGACAGATTTGCATGATGTCTTACTGCTTCACAAATTGTTGTGTAACGCAGTATTCTTTTGGCCAAATTATTGAGATAGGCATACATATTTTGATAAAACACAGACAGGAATGTGTACACAAGGGTGACAGGGTAACAAATACCCAAACCCATTCCTCAGTGTCTTTTGTCATGTCCAACTGTACTATCAATGATGGGGTAAAATGGGAAACTTGAAGATAATTTGGATGATGGAATGTTCCATCACATGTATGTATGAGTATCCCATCAGAACAACTCAGATTCAGGCCAAACTCGTGACTCATTAGGCAAATGTTGAAAGTATAAAGGTGTAACATGTTCTTCAACATTTTGACTACAGTGAAAGCCAGCATATTTAGTGAAACCATTTCACAAAGATACATCAAAGTTAAACTAACTTGAGATATTTAGGAGTCAAAAATGAAGATGCTTTTGCTCTGTACTGAAGTGCATTGGAAATGTTTCTAGGGATATATATCTAATTATGTTGTAGAAGTCATTTGTCAATCCCCACAAATATTACTGCCAGATTGTCTTCAACAGCATAGGTATGTAGATAGTATGTGATACATTGCTAAGCTACTTAAGTACTGACTTCATGTAAAAAATGTTATACTTGACATATACTTTAATGACTTGCAGTGAGCGTTACCATCGTGAAATGTCCAAACAAAGGTAACCTGTTTTCAGTTTTTGCTAATATTGGTACAACACTGCAGTGTATGTTGAAAGACATCGATTCATATTTTACTTCTAGATAACTATTCAGATTTTAAGGCCTACTGAACACACACGGCCCAGTATTGTTAGTGTATATCCGTTTTGGTGCTCTCTATTCTGAACAACAAAGGAACAGTTTCTGGAAAGATATAATAATGGATAAGAGAGAACTTCATACATTATATAGGAGCTCTTGTGGGGAATGACATAATGGTGACCAAGTGTCTTTTTAAAAGGTTGCCTACATTCATGCTCCAACGCTAATGTAGAGCCAAAGTTTGAGAGGCTTGAAGCAGGCGAAATCTGAAAAATTGGTAACTGTTTTGTGGTCAAAGTTCATGATCTGCTCTGTTTACACAGATCCAATAACACTATTGTATATGTAATTTCAGCATCATGCGGGGCAGACGAAGGAGAAATTGCCAACATAGGTGGGGAAGGAACTGGCCACAGTGATTCCGGTACTGAGAGAGAGGGACACAGTGACCTGGAGGGTGATGAGAGTGCAAATGAGGCCACCAGAGACTAGACCTCTTCTTCAGAGGCCTCCTCCAGTGAGCACTCCCTAGTGGTGGCAGACCCTACTGCACCAGTTACACCTGCATCCTTGTATGCCACCCAGAGTACCATTTCCACCCTCCCTCTTGCTTCCCCCCAGTTGGCCTACACAGGCCCTCTAAAAGGCGTGTGATCTGCTTCCTTCCAGGCACCTCACCTCCTGCCTCTGCCCCCCCACTGTGTTGAATGAGGAGGGTATTGAACTCCTCAGGAATATCTTTTTAGGACAGACTGCACTACTGAATGCTATCCAGGGGCTTGGCAGCCAATTACAACAAATGGTAGTCTACCTGGAAGGCATTCACAGTGCTATGCCCAGCCTACAGAGGTCTTTTCAAGGTCTAGCCTCCTAAGTGACTGCAGTCTCCCAACCATCCCAACCTTGTGCCCAACCTCCCATCCGGTCCCTATGCAAATTCCCTATTCCCTGACCTGTCCCAAGCACACTCATACCTTTGCACACACCCATTCACACAGACACATGCAGCACAACTGCCCACAAACACCAGCAACAGAAACAAGAGGCACACATCCAAACATATACCACCCCAACTCCCAGCACAACCACAGACACTGCACCCAGCACAACAGACACATCCACCACCCCTAGCACTACCACATACACTGCACCCACAACCACAGACACATTCACCACCCCAGCTCACCCACATCCACTGCACCTACCACCACAGACACATCCACTATCCACAGCGCACACACATACACTGCACCCACCACCACAGACACATCCACTACCACCATCACACCCACGTACACCACAATCACCACCACAGCCACATTCACCATGACCACACCCAGCATCTCCACAGCACACATCCAAAAAACAGAAACACCCACACTTACCCATAAAATACACACCAACAAAGCAAGACACACCCAAACATTCATGACACACACCAGACCCACAGATACCTGCACCATCAACACATGCACAACAGGCACATTTACTCCTTGTACCTCCCAACCCCAACTCCCTCCCAACCATGAAAATCTTCTGTTTGACCTTGTCCTGAGACCTGCCACACCCACCCCTGCCAAAACCACATCCCCCTCCCAAACACAAAGAAAACCCCTCCCAACCCCCCCCTTCCAAGTAACATCTTTGAGGTGCGTGCTCTAGATGCCCCCTTCCCAGTGAGGCTCCCCTGGCAGTACAATTGGAGGCAAGCTGAGTGCCACAGCACCCATGTGCACAATACTGTGTGGACACTTATGGATTGGCATTTGCCTAGTTTCATAGTAGTTGAGAGTTTTGTCATTGTGAATAAATCAAATGTTTTCTTTTCACCAACTTTGTCCATAAATTGTTTGATTCCTAGCAATGCTACAGTTTAAAATGTGCAGTGCATATTTTTCTTTAGCATGATGTTAAAACATTTCTACATACTTTTTAAAAGTATACTATATAAAGTGCATACACTGGCTCACATGATATGAGATGGTGATTTGAAATTAAGTGCAGCCATTCAACATAGTAGTGGAAACTTGCACCTACAAATAGATGTTGAGGCATTATTTGAGGATATTTTATTGCAGGTGTGTTTGTTTCACCTTGATTACAAATAACTATGTACACATATGCATTACACCTTGTAATATAATGTTAAAAATTAAATTGTATACAATACAGTACTTGCACTACACAAGGGGAAATGTTACTGGATGAATATGTACAGTGCTTCATATTTGGGACTGCCATTGATTTTCCAGGTAATCTACGGGGTGAGGATTACAGCTTCTCTAGTGCAATTTCTACATGAGGTTCACTTGCACTTATGCCAATAATGTGTGATGCATATGTATTTATTGTGACAATTTTCGCATTTTATTTCCACACACCTGTATGGTGAGCTTCTGATTTTTGATTTGATGTCCTTTTTGTACAAGTATCCATTTTTCTGTAAGGAGGCTGGTCTCCTGTTGCACAGCAGGTCCGATTGGTGAGTGGAGGGGGTGTGGTAACTTACGGAGGCTGGAGCGGACACCCGCAGCTGGCACGCCGATGGTGCACCGAATGCACGCCTAAGGCAAGCCCGTCTGCGCCCGACTGGGTCCAGGGGCCAGGACCCCTGGCCAAAGGCTGGTCTATCCCTCAGAGGAATTGTGGGAGCTGAGAGGAATGGACACTCTACCGACGCTGCACAAGGAGGTGAAAGGGAGGTTAAGGGCTGATGATTTGTTAATTGGTGAGGGGGGCCAGAGGGGAGACATAAACAGGACCAGAGAGTAAAGGGCACAGGGACTGGTGAGCTAAATCTGATAAGGAGGCAGGAAGGCCCAGGGAAGGGCCTAATGGCCATGGTACTGAATACATGGTCCTTGCAGAAACACAGCCTATTGTAAGAAGAAGAGCCAGACATTTTAGCGGTAACAGAAACCTGGTTAGAGAATGGCTCAGGGACTGAGATAGTGGCAGCTTTAGCCCCAGATTACGATATCCTGGTACATAACTGGCAGGGTGGGAAGAGAGGGGGGTTGGCGGTGATTAGCCAGAGGCATTTTCCCGCAGAGGTGGCTGTGGCAGAAAGTTTGGATGGGGCAGAGGTCCTGGGGGTGAAAATAGGTCTAAAGTCCTCCTGTGTGGTAATGGTGGTAGTCTACTTCCCTCCCCGGCCTACTACCCTGTTCAACAACCTGTGTATGGAACTGGTTACTGATTTGTGCTCTAGATACCAACAGATTATGGTGGTGGGGGACTTCAACTTTTGTTGGAACCAGGAACCAAGAGAGCCTCAGGTGAGTAGGTTCGGACAGGGAATAACTATGCTGGGGCTACACCAGCTAGTGGAGACCCCAACCCACGATAAGGTCCATACTTTAGATTTAATCTGGACGACTCAGCCGCCTGCAAGGATAATGGAGATTTAACCCTGTAGCTGGTTAGATCATTATCTGATCAGACACACAATCCCACTGCCCAGTCGACCAATGTACCAACCACCAGAGTGGCGTACGGTATGAAACTGGGACAAAATAGATGGAACCAGGTTTGGGGAGGCATTAAAAGAGGAAATACATCTAGGGAGACATATTGAGGACATAGATCAGGAGAGCGAGAGATTGATAGGCGGGATGCAAGAAGCCATAGACAAGGTGGCTCTGCACAGAGAGAAACAGTATGGAACAGAGGCAAGGGGCCTCCTGATACACCTCGGAGCTAAGAGAAAGGAAACAAAAGCTACGCCAATATGAAAGGAAATGGTGAAAGCACTATGAGCCGGAGGCCTTATAGGAGTATAAAGCATTGCTAGCCATATATAAAAAAGTGATCACTGTGACGAAAGCAGAGTTCTATGAGCTAAGGATTATAGAGGCAAATGACACGCAAAAGGAGACTTTTAAGGTGTTGAGGGAACTAAGTCAATGGAAGGAGCGGAAGGCAACTGCAGACCCGGAGGACAAGATGCAGAACTTCTTCTTAAAGAAAGTTAGCAATATCTTAACTGAAGTCAGTAACACCCAAATCTATCCATGTCCTTTGATAGCGGAGGAGGCGCCTGACTTTCAGGGTGAGAAGCTTTCAGTGTTCCCACCACTGGATCTTGACGCCTTAGCACGTTTAATGGCAACAGTTAAATCAAGCTCGCCATAAGATCCTTGCCCACCTAAGGTGTTTAAAATGGCATTCTCTGTGCTGGGGGTGGAACTGCTCTCCATTTTAAATTTCTCCCTTGTAACTGGGAAGGTTCCTCTTAGCTTTAAGGAAGCCATGGTAACCCCACTACTGAAGAAGGCAGAGGCAGACCCAAAAATCCCAAAGAACTATCGTCCAGTATCTAGGCTGCCTTTCCTAATGAAGATTGTGGAACAGCATGTACACAGAATCCTGTCTGTATTCAAAGAAGAACAGCAGGTGCTTCATGCGCAGCAGGCAGGCTTCTGGGCACATCACAGCACGGAATTGGTGATGCTCTCGGTATTGGATGAGCTCAGGCTAGCGGCTGATAAGAACAAGCCTTCGGTGTTGATCTTATTGGACCTCACAGCCGCGTACAGCACGGTGGAACATCAAATGTTAATGGACCGAATTTGGAAGCAGGGAATCACAGGCTCGGCTTTTCAGTGGATATCCTCCTTCTTGAAGGATCGGTCGCAAAAGGTCCAGCTGGGTGGTTATGTGTCTAGGAAAGGAGCACTTTCATGTGGAGTTCCCCCGGGCTCCGCTCTGTCCCACTGCTTTTGAATATTCACCTCCAGCTGCTGTTGGCGGCACTAGTACAAATGGACTGTTGACTGTTTAATTACGCGGATGACACTCAATGTATTCTTCGGATTGATAATTCTAAGCAAGCACAGTCAAATGCACATTACATCCTTAGGTTTATGATGAACTGGATGACAGCTAACTCGCTTAAAGTGAACCCAGATAAGACAGAGGTTCTAGCAATCACCACAGGTGGTAAACCCTGGACTGATTGTTTTTGGCCACAGGAGTTAGGTGCCATACCGACACCGGTGCTTATTGTGAAGAGTCTGGGTATTAAATTGGACAACAAGTTGGCACTGACCGGGCAGGTGACGACAGTGGTAGGAATCTGCGTGGGCCTACTGAGGCAACTTCGGAAATTGGTACCCCTTCTATCTTTCTCAACCATGCGAACTGTGGTGGCAGCACTGATTGTGTTGCGACTGGACTATGGGAATGCGCTTTATATTAGGCTTCCGGACAATTTGCTGGGTAAGCTCCAATAAGTCATGAATTATGCTGCAAGATTAATATTCAAGCTTTCAAGGCGATCACATCCTGCACCATTGCTGCAACAATTGGATTGGCTTCCAGTCAAGCAGAGGATCAGGTTCAAGGGCTTATGTATTGCACATAAGACCCTGTATGGGATGGTACCAGTTTACATTAAGGACCATCTAAGGAGATATGTTCCAGGACATTGCCTACGGTCGTCCGAGGCAAACTTGTTGACCTGCTCATGGTTTGACAAATCGACTATGGGTGGACAGGCTTTTTCAGTACTGATAACTCAGTTGTGGGACAGACTGCCGGAAAGTTTGTGAAGGGAAACTATTCTCCTTCCATTTCGGAAGGAATTGAAAACTTTATTGTTCAAGCAGGCCTTTGGACAAGTTAAAGTTAGATTGAATGGGCATTATGACAAGAAATAACTGGTGTTAGGCTGTGACTTTCATACAAGCGCTAAGAGACCGTTGGTAATTAGGCGCTAAACAAGTGACATTTAACATAACAGATGTTTCCAAAGGATGTATATTAAAATGTCCATCTGAAACAAAACAGAAACTAGCAGAACCAAGTCAGAAAAAGCAGGTACTTTATATTATGACTAGGTGGAAATAGAAAACACAGAGGAAGGAATAGCTCCTTAGGGATTCTTCTTAGCATAGAAGTGAGTCATGTCCTTTTATGTTCCAGGCTCATGGTGGATTGTCAGATGTCTATTCATGGGCTTTCCAGAACACCATCTACCTTCCACTTTACAGATATCCCTGGTGAACTCATATAATGATGATCTATAGGCTTTTTTGTGGGCTTTCCAAAAAGTTGACTACCCTCTTTACTAAAAGAATACCAAATTTGAGGCAAGTGGGATTAGCAACCTTAAGTTCATTGAGGGGTTAGGATTGAAGGCCAAGCCATCTTTTTGCCTAATAAATTGCATTGCCTGTCGTCTGGAGTGACATGTAGTAGTACATACATAGCCAAGCCCTTTGAAACAAAATCCATCCTGTCAGAATTTTCGGTAAGTGAATGGAGTTGTCATCACCCTTTCAGCTCCATGGCTTCAAAGACTTTACAGAACCTTCTAGGAGCTACACAGTGGCGAGTGCAAGAGCAGCAACCCAAGATTAACACCACCCACACATCTTATGGCATTGTGGGTGATCCATTTTAATTTCTGTATTTATGCCCTGAGCTGGTAATTGATCAGGCTGATTGGAGTTGCTCTTCAGTCAATAGGGAGAATTCCTCCTGTTTGTCTTTTTTACACAACTGCACATATCTCACAACTACTAAAAGTAAAACACGTAATTTGAATGTGAGTGATTTGGTCTATTCCATTCCATTCCAAAAAGCTTTATTCGACACTTTGTCATAAAAGCATTTTACATATATATACATTTGGTCTATTCTGCAAAGTTACCTATTGAATTGAAAAGTAATATTATGTGCTGCAACCATTCTCTCAATTCACATTACTTTCTTCTGAGGCTGAGGGTCTGCAGTATAGCTGTTAGTGTGCTGTATATCATTTCTTCTGAACAATGGGGTTACATATACTATTCTGCGTTTCTATAAATTAGGCAGATGCAAAATACAGAGTATTCTTAACATAATGTAGGCTGCCCTGGTAGATCATAGAGAATGCAATGCTCAAGCCTACCAGGACACTTCTTGGCTTTCCCTCCCCTAATCCCATCACATCACACCACCTCCCTCCATCAATCCTTGACGTGCACAGGGACCCCTGCTCACATTCATCACCTGCTTAGGGCAGGGGTAAAACCCACCAGAATTGGTGAATCCATGTGAGTGTTCGCCCAGTAAAATCGGACTTACAATGTTATTCTCTATTTCTTGAGGTTTTGTCTTTTATTGCTCGGTACTGACTGGGTGTTTCTGCATGGTACTGATTGTTATGGGTGAGGACTTTGCACCTCACTAGTATCATGCAACTCGTAATTACTAAAATGTGTGACATAACGTAACGTAACATAATATAACATAACATGTGTCCTCTTTGGTACCCAATTGTTGGAACAAATATTGATACTGTGCTTACATAGAGAAAAAGAGACATGAACTTAACCTGCACTGTAACCAGTCTTCCACGTTTCGCAACATTCATTTCTCACTGCTATCAATCGGTAATCAATTTATAATTACAGTTGCCTCAGAATGATGAATTCGGTATCCCCAACCTTGTAGGCAACTGGACCATTGCACCACTAGAAAACGTAAAGGATATTGCTCAATTTTATTATTGTTTTTAAATGTATGAGACTATGAAGTTCGAACACCTAATTTGACTACAGCTGACAATTTAGCAAGGCTCTTTTGCTCATTGTTTGAAAATAAATTCTCCTTGTTTTCAGTTAAGGCTCACTACTTACCAACATTATTCAACAAATGTTTGAGACATCACTGGGATAAGAAACCTGCTACACATATATAAAACAATGTATGGCAGTGCATTCAGAGTAGGATGCATGTTGATTCTTGGCCAATATTATTCTAGACACATTGAAAACGTGTGCCATTTAATCTGCAAAAACGGCTGCCATTCAGAAATATATGCACATCATACACTGCAAAGAGTGTGATAGAAATTGGATGTTATCTTTCGTCTATCTCTATGAATTCACTCTGGAAAAATGAATTGTGACATTTATTTCTGAACATGACAAAATGTGTGTTAGGTTACCACGTTTAAGAAAGCTCACACATGAAGCTTGATTTAGATCCTGCATCGCAAAAGCATGCAGAATGTTAGATGACATTTAACCGTAAACAAACTAACGAAAAGTTTAACAAATGTATTGATATGTTTTTCTTTATGCTTAAATGAATGTAATAAACAAACTACCACATAGAAAATACTATGAAAAGAGTAAAGCTGTTATGTGTTATGAAAATGATCGTTAACATTAGAACAAATAATGTCAGCTGTGACATTGAAGAGAAAATAGATGCTTTAATGACTTGTGCTATGGAGTGTTTTATTTTAAATGTGCTGAATCTTAAATGATGTATTAACCCATAATGTGAAAAGAGAAATTGCAAATTAGGATACGGAAAAAAAATGATGAAGAGTAATTTTTTTTATTAGGGGTACTTTATACTTACTATGATGTAGATGCAAGTCATTGATTTGCCTAATGGAAGAACTAATGCACGGTTTCCAATAAAGTTAGATTCATATTTTAGCATAAATCCATTGTGCCTAAACTGTGTTTCATGAAGGACTCAAAACCGGCTTTTCTTTCCTAATATTAACTTATGAACTGAATAGACTGAAGCCTATGGGAACCTTTCATAAAGTTTTTGCTTGTGCTCTGACACTCAATGATTCCTATCACGTTTGTAGCTCACCCGACTGGACTTGCAAAAAAATTGTTACTTCTTAGAGCACATGCTTGGGAAAGAACTGAGAAGGGATAAGAACATGGACTTGCCTACTTCTTAAAGGATCACAACCAACCGCATGACTAAATAACAGTGGTCTTAAGGAAAATGCAAAGTAGTTGATTACTTAATTCTTACGGGTTTGAATACATTTTACCTACTACATCATCTCATCCTACTGAGACTGACCAATGGGAAAGAGTGGTCCGACAAATTGGTGATGTCAAGGGGTGTAAACTAGGAATCGATGGAGTATAATTGCCTAAAGTTTGGACTGGGGCGGGTCCTATCTTGTCCACCTTCTCAACCCACCTTGCGGTGCAGAGACTGATGATTTGGACTTCCAGAAACAACGCAAACTGGGATAAAATACTGCGTTTGCTGCCGGCTGGTAAGCTTGTAGTGGAATCTTTCTGGCTGGAAGGTTTCTGACAATAGCTGTGGCAATGACGCTTTAGTACTTGCAGGGGCAGATAAACCTGTTCATGAACTGGAACTAGTACTTTGGCGATTACTGAACATTCATCTATAGGGTTTGTATGGGGAATATTGGTTTTAAAAAGACTCACTTATGATACAATATCCCTCAACTAAGAAAGATACTCCCTTCTCATTGAATTTCACAGTTGTTAGCGCTTATTAAAACCTTTCAAAATATAGATTAGATTGGTATGCAAATTATTTTAACTTCGATAACATTACAATTTGAAGAAAACATTTTCTGCTGGTTCTGTTTCATTATTGTTTTGATAAACACACAACGAGCCCACTGGTCCAAAGTATAAATCTAGTAGATATGTGGAGTACATAAACAAAACACCACAGAAAACGGGGGAAGGTATCCCTTTTTAAGGACGGGTCCCCTCACACACCAGAGGTGTCATGCTTCATCATAGGGGTGCCTCCTCGTGTCAAGAACCTAGTCTTGGCGCGGGCTACGACCCCCTCTCTACGAGGGAGGAGCTCAGGGATGTTTTCTCAATTTGAGCACACGGGTTGTCCTCAAAACCCTATGTGAGTGTGGTGTGTGAATAAATGTGATGTGCAGTGATAACGTGGAAGTGGATGTGAATTAAAACTGCCTACAGAGCTAGCTAACGCTAACCTTTATTCAGCTACCCTGTGACAGGATTAAAAACAATAAGCTGAGTAATGAGACTGTCGACATTAGAGACAGCTACATTAACAAGATCAACATGTTTCGGCCTTCTGTGACCTCTCAAAGTATCATGGCCTTCATCAGGGTCAGAAAAACAGCTACTGCAACAAGTGTAAAGGTGAAATTGAAAGAAAATTATTATAGAACAACGGTGTTGTATACTGAACCAGAGATTCTTGTGATCTGTGGATTCACCGTTGGGACCTACAATGAGACAAAAACAGTGCATGTGTTTGGTTATGCCACATTCAAACATTTGGCCAATGAGTCATATTTACTGGGCAAGGCCAAATCAAACTTATATGGGTAATACATAGCAGCACTTACCTATTTAGGTAGAAAAAGTTACTGCTTCTGTCCGGGGCTATTTAGCCACAGGTACCTACACCAACCACCCTAAAGAAAAGAGGAGGTGGTGTCAGCCAGGAGAGAAAGCGAAGAAGAAAAAAGTAAAAAAGAGCTGAATGCCAGTCAGTGCAGTCAGGAAAGGGCAAACAGGAAAATGGGGTGCTTCTATAGGGGTGCCCGATAGTGTTAGGCCAAGCACACACCCGTTAAGCTAGAGGTCATGGTAAAAATGTTGGGTTTCTGGCAAACTACAATACCCACGCAACATCACCGAACATTTTTTGATTTATAGTCAAAACATGTCAGGCCACCTCCCGTGCAGTCGGGAGTTACAGCAAGAGGGCACAAACTGTTGGAATCCAGGGTGGGACTCAGAACACCCATGAGGCTGTGGAGTATTATCAAGGATGACTGGTATCAAACCTCGCTATAGGGCGACAGTTTTGGAATCATGTGCCTAAGGGGTACATGACTTAGTTTACAAGCGGAGCCATGAGGATCCCGAGCAGTGGCCCCAGTGCAGCCAGCTAACCCATGAAAAAACCCAAAGGTCGAACCTAGAGGTTGCATCCCGTGTCTAGTACGGGACAGGGAGCAGACTCGCGGTGGTGATGCGAGTTGGCATTCAGGCATTAGAAGGGAGAGTGTGAAAGGACCCAAATTGGGAAACCATGAGGAACTAGAATGAATGCCGGGTGACAGAAAACCGCATGTCAGGTGCGGGTTTACACCAACGACATACCGTTGAAGGGGTTAACATCTAGTGGGAAGGCAGACTAGCGGGTCTGCGCTGGAGTAACTAAAATACAGGGAGGCGGCTGTAGGAAGCCACAAGGCACGGGAACTGGTGCCGGATAAGCCGGGTGAAAGAAAACCGCATGCCAGGTGCGGGTTAATAACCGCAACATACCATTGGGGGGTTTACATCTAGTGGGAAGGCAGACTCGCGGGTCTGCACTGGAGTAACTGAGATACAAGGAGGCAGCTGTCAGAAGCCCCGAGGCACGAGAACTGGTGCCAGATAAGTAAAAGCCTCAAAAGTATTACCGGTCTGCGCCCGAGGCATGCAAAGGGGGCCTCGCAGGTGCTGAAAAGATGGTAAACTTACCGCTCAGTCTGAGCGTGGTCTCCGACGGTGTAAGTCCAGCCGGCAGGATGCCTAGGAAGTTTGAGGTCGCCATATTTAACAGCGTATCGGCTTCCGTGATTGATGCAAAGGATCACGGGAATCGTAGTCATAAAATGATTCACATCGGGAAATGTAGTACAAGCATGGATGGGACAACCTGAGCTGCCCGTAATGCCTGGAGTAGTGGGGAATATACTTTCCTGGTATGCCGGATCACCCGAACTTAGGGGTTGATAAAGATGGTATACATTAGTATCCACCTAACTAGAAAGAACATTTGCCCCTGTTGGAACAAACCGTAATGCTGGTCTGACAGCGAAAAACCACTGTGGGCAAAACAAGTCACCACACAAGCAGATATCTCGAGCGGTTGAGACAAGACAATTGGCATGAATGTAAACGCTAATATGAAATGCTCCATGAAAATTATGTCAGATGGAGGAACCCACCAGTATGAATTGATACAGTTACCGGAGGGGGTATGTATATAAGAGCGACCTGACTACATGGTCTCACTGGGCCTATTAGAACTGTGTAACACAGCAGCAGAAAGATGTTTTAGGTCAGGGCAAGCCATGGGATATCACCATTGAGTCCCACACCGGAGGTATTGAGTCTAAAAACCCATCGCTGTTCTACCCGTAATAGTTTCAGGGAGAGGTCAGATGTCGTGGCGACAAAGTTGTGTTTGTCCAATACTGTCCAGGTTAATGAGTCCGCCTGATGGCACATCTCTAAGAAGTGCTTGGTCAGTCGTGTGTTTTGTTTGGCACATCTAATGGTGCTCTTATGTTCCTGGATGCGTGTGCGTATTTTGCATGTGGTCATCCCAACATATCTAAGTCCAAAAGGGCAAGTTATGAGGTAGATGACTCGCTCGCTATTACAATTGGTATGGTGCTTCAACTCCCATGGTCTAGTAGTGCCGATGTCTATGGTTTTGGTAGCATGTGTCTGGGCACAGACCGAACAAGACCAGCAGGGGTAATGACCTTGAACGGATGGAAGATGCCAAAGGGTGTTAGGTTTCTGTGTGGTCCTTGGTGGAGGTCATGTGTGCACTAGAGTGTCCCTAAGGTTGGTGCTACGTTTAAAGGCAAATAGGGCTTTCTGTAGTGTAAGTTGGCCTTTGTTGAGAATCTTCCAGTTCCGCAGGATAGACTTCTTCACCGTATTTGAAAGAGAGCTGAAGGTGTTAACGCACACCAGTCTCGTTTGTGTTGGTCTGTTGGTTGGATTGACAAGTAAGGCATCTCTGTTATTATTGAGAGCGCCTTTGGCCGATTTCTTCACAAGGGCCCTGGGATAATGTCTGTCAAGAAGGTTATGTGTTAGGGTCTGGGCGTGTTCTTTATATTTGTCAGTGCTCAAACAGTTCCGCCGCAGCCTCAAGAATTGGCCGAAATGGAGATTCTCACGAAGTGACTTCGGATGGTAGCTTTCGTAATGGAGCAAGGCATTACGGGCCATTGGTTTTGTGTACAGTTTGGTTTCCAACTGACCTCCTGATGGATAGATACAAAGATCTAGGACGGCAAGTTTTTCCTTGCTGTATTCACATGTGAACCTGAGCTGGTTATTACAGGTAATTAACCAATTGTGAAAGGTGTTAAGGGTTGTCTCGTCACCTCTCCAGACCACCAAAATGTTGTCGATGTATCTCTTCCAGAGATGGATGTGAATGGAAAGGATTATTTGATGATAAGACGACATCTTCCTCAAAAACGTGCATGAAGAGATTGGCCAGACTCGGCGCACATGTACTCCCCATGGGAGCACCGGACACCTGGAGATAGAGTTGTGTTTCGAATAGAAAGAAATTCTCTTTCATTGCCATAGTGGTACATCTCATTATGAACGAAATAGGTGTAATGGTGTCCGGTGGATGGAGAGTCAAACGATGTTCAATTGTGGCCAGAGTCTGGTCCTGAGGGATGCACGTATATAGTGACTCCACATCAAAAGACACAAGATAATCAGTGTCTGGATCGAATTCTGTCTCTCAGAGTAATCTGAGGACATCTTTCGTATCTTGTAAATATGTTGGCATCGTTCGGACTAGAGGACGTAAGAAGTAATCCACAAACTGGGATAACAGCTCCAAGGCAGAACCGATGCCTGAGATAATAGGTCTCCCAGGTGGTGGTCTCTGTGGTTTATGAATTTTCGGTAAGACATAAAAATACGGAGTCACCGGTTCTTTAATGCAAAGGAACTCAGCTTCCTTCTGCGTGATCCATCCATTGTCTTTGGCCTCTTTTGTCATTAGGGTGATGGGGTCGATAATCCTCTCTGTGGGGTCCTGATGTAGTGGGCGATCGGAGGTGATCACACCCAACTGACGTAGACATTCGGTCCGGTAGGATGTAGTATCCATGAGTACAATAGCACCCCCTTTGTCAGCCGGCTTTATTGTGATAGTCTTGTCCATTTTCAAAGTGTGTAAGGCTTGTTGCTCCCTCTTGGAAATGTTGTTAAAGGTCCTTCGTGGTGTGGATCTACACGAGTCCAGGTCTTTCAGGACAGCCTTTTCAAAGGTTGCTACTTCCACTGGTACCGAACCAGTGGGGGGGTTGAAAGTAGATTTGGGGCGTAAGTTGGTATTGGTCTCAACCTGGTTGGTATCCACAGGAGTCTTGTCTGCAAAGAAAAAGTGCAGCCTGATCTTACGAAAAAAATGATGGACCTCTTGTTGAAGTATAAAGGGGTCTCCATGGTTCGTGGGGACAAAGCCTAAGCCACGCTCAAGGACAGTGGTTTCGTCAGGCGTTAAGGACCGTTGACTGAGATTCACTACGAGACTGGATCCCTGCTTGGGCCTGCCCTTTGTCCTGTCTTCGTCATACTCCTGGTGTTCGGAGGGGAGGTCGGGGGACTCCAGTGGACCTGGTGTTGGGATGTTCTTCTTCCTTGTGTGCGGCCATGGCCCTGCCCTAAAAAAGACTGAATGTAGCCTTGTTGTGGTGGAAAAGCCATTATAGGACCTTGGTGTCCAGGGCCGAATGCTGGAAAAGACGGGTAACCCCATGGTGTTGGTGGCCACCATTGATTTGGTTGGGCTCCGCCTCGTGAGCCTCGCCATGTTCTGTTGGCTCGGTTCTGCATTCTCTGGCGTGTTGTGTCTGAGCTGTTGTCTGAATCGCTAGAGCCCTCCTCTCTGTCTGAGGAGGAGAAGTTGGACCCATAACGTCTACCTCCCTTGTTGAAGACCGGGGGTTTATATGATTCATCTGTGTATGGATACACCTTTTCCAATGCAAATTTTGCCAGATCTTTTTTGAATTTTGTAATCTTGCTTGTAAGCAGAGATTCTTTGTAATCTTTATATGGTTTGTTGGTTTCTTCCAAGTTTTTTTTTAAGAGTGTGGCACTGACTATTGTTTAACCCTGGGCAAAGCACTACGCTACGCTCGCGTAGTTTGCGAAGTTTGCGCTACTTCGCACAACGCGAATTGCACGTAGCACAGTGCAAACACGCGTAGCGTAGTGCAGCGGTCATTTTTGCTTGCTCGCGGTCCTCAACGTCAAGTTGGCGACCGCGAGCAAGCAAAATGATTCATCCCGGCGAGATTCTCAACGCGGGGAGGTCAGGTTTCTCATTGCGAGTGGTCGCGTATGCTCGCGACCGCTCGCGATGAGAAACTACCAGTCCGCGTTGAGAAGCTGCTGCTCGAGTAAAAATCTACTCGAGCGGCAGTAAAAGACAGCTCGCACTGTGCAAGATGCCGTTTTCAATGATTGCACAGTGCGGACAAGCATCCGGCACTGTGCAATCATTGCGAACAGCGCACTACGCAGTTCACGTAGTGCTACGCGTAGCTCGCGTAGTGCGAACTGCACTTTGCGTAGCTTCGCGTAGCGCTACTTCGCGAACTACGCCCAGGCTTACTATTGTTCTTATTTCAGATTCCAGGGTTTGGATTTCAATCAGAATGGTGTCTGCCACCTTCCTGGCAGTATTAATAATTAAAATGAGCCAGTTACTCGTGCATCGCCATGCAATGAGGGACCAGTCTTTAAGGAAGATCTTGTTATCCAAAAATAGTCTGGGTGCATAGGTTACAATGAGACCGGTTGGGGCACAGTTGCCTCTAAGATATTCGGTCATGATGGACCCATGTGTAGTTGTTCTTATATGAAGCCATCTCAGGTTCTGCAGTTTATTCCAATCATCAGATGTTGTGATGGTTTGGGTCAGTGGTGTATCTAATATGCTAGATGTTGTTAAAATGTCTACTACCATTGCATCGTCAAAGGACAGCACCATGCATTCTGCCTTGATTTCAAGAAATTGCTGTAATAGTAGCTCACCTACAGCGAGGGAGCAGAGAAAGAGTGAAAGAGAAAAAAGTAAAGGCCTGCAGCTGAGCCGCTGCTCCAACAATGTCACACACAAAAAGAGGGCCTGGAGGAGGTTAAGGAACCAGCGTGGGCACACTCCCAACTCGTATTAATAAACACACAACGAGCCCACGGGTCCAAAGTATAAATCTAGTAGATATGTGGAGTACATAAACAAAACACCAAAGAAAACGGGGGAAGGTATCCCTTTTTAAGGACAGTTCCCCTCACACACCAGAGGTGTCATGCTTCATCATAGGGGTGCCTCCTCGCGTCAAGAACCTAGTCTTGGCGCGGGCTACGACCCCCTCTCTACGAGACAGGAGCTCAGGGATGTTTTCTCAATTTGAGCACATGGGTTGTCCTAAAAACCCTATGTGAGCGTGGTGTGTGAATAAATGTGATATGCAGTGCTAACGTGGAAGTGGATGTGAATTAAAACTGCTTACAGAGCTAGCTAATGCTAACCTTTATTCAGCTACCCTGTGACAGGATTAAAAACAATAAGCTGAGTAATGAGACTGTCGACATTAGAGACAGCTACATTAACAAGATCAACATGTTTCGGCCTTCGGTGACCTCTCAAAGTATAATGGCCTTCATCAGGATCAGAAAAACAGCTACTGCAACAAGTGTAAAGGTGAAATTGAAAGAGAATTATTATAGAACGACGGTGTTGTATACTGAACCAGAGATTCTTGTGTTCTGTGGATTCACCTTTGGGACCTACAATGAGTCAAAAAACAGTGCATGTGTTTGGTTATGCCACATTCAAACATTTGGCCAATGAGTCATATTTACTGGGCAAGGCCAAATCAAACTTATATGGGTAATACATAGCGGCACTTACCTATTTAGGTAGAAAAAGTTACCGCTTCTGTCCGGGGCTATTTAGCCACAGGTACCTACACCAACCACCCTAAAGAAAAGAGGAGGTGGTGTCAGCCAGGAGAGTCAGCGAAAAAGAAAAAGTAAAAAAGAGCTGAATGCCAATCAGTGCAGTCAGGAAAGGGCAAACAGGAAAATGGGGTGCTTCTATAGGGGTGCCCGATAGTGTTAGGCCAAGCACACACCCGTCAAAAAATGTTCGGTAATGTTGCGTGGGTATTGTAGTTTGCCAGAAACCCAACATTTTTACCATGACCTCTAGCTTAACGGGTGTGTGTGCTTGGCCTAACACTATCGGGCACCCCTATAGAAGCACCCCATTTTCCTGTTTGCCCTTTTCTGACTGCACTGACTGGCATTAAGCTCTTTTTAAATTTTTTCTTCTTCACTTTCTCTCCTGGCTGACACCACCTCCTCTTTTCTTTAGGGTGGTTGGTGTAGGTACCTGTGGCTAAATAGCCCCGGACAGAAGCGGTACCTTTTTCTACCTAAATAGATAAGTGCCGCTATGTATTACCCATATAAGTTTGATTTGGCCTTGCCCAGTAAATATGACTCATTGGCCAAATGTTTGAATGTGGCATAACCAAACACATGCACTGTTTTTGTCTCATTGTAGGTCCCAACAGTGAATCCACAGATCACAAGACTCTCTGGTTCAGTATACAACACTGTTGTTCTATAATAATTCTCTTTCAATTTCACCTTTACACTTGTTGCAGTAGCTGTTTTTCTGATCCTGATGATCCATGATACTTTGAGAGGTCACCGAAGGCCGAAACATGTTGATCTTGTTAATGTAGCTGTCTCTAATGTCGACAGTCTCATTACTCAGCTTATTGTTTTTAATCCTGTCACAGGGTAGCTGAATAAAGGTTAGCGTTAGCTAGCCCTGTAGGCAGTTTTAATTCACATCCACTTCCACGTTAGCACTGCACATCACATTTATTCACACACCACGCTCACATATGGTTTTTAGGACAACCCATGTGCTCAAATTGAGAAAACATCCCTGAGCTCCTCCCTCGTAGAGAGGGGGTCGTAGCCCGCGCCAAGACTAGGTTCTTGACGCGAGGAGGCACCCCTATGATGAAGCCTGACACCTACTAGATTAATACTTTGGACCCGTGGGCGTTGTTGTGTTTTTATTAATACGAGTGGGGAGTGTGCCCACGCAGGTCCCTAAACCTCCTCCAGGCCCTCTTTTTTGTGTGTGACATTTTTGGAGCAGCGTCTCAGCTGCGGGCTGTCACAATTCCACTCACCTGAAAACCAGGAACTGCAGAAACGGAGAGAGTCACCCCCTCTCACCTTCAGACCAATCCTCCACACTGACTACCACAGTCTGGGCAATTGATCCCAAGGGGAAAGGGACGTGAAATACACCGCACCTGATGCTCTGGGAATCGAGGATAAAGGTGATAGGTGTGATGTTCGGAAGTGGCATGGTCAGGATGCAGGAAACCACAGACAGCGTCTGTATGGTAGGAGTTTAGGAGTAAGGAGCAGCTCAAGGTCTGTAAGACAGAAACAATGGAGGGACTTTAGAGGAGGGAAAAGGAACGGGGAGCACACACTAGTCAAGGTTGTTTCTTCAATGGTGTGAGGAGATATGGATAATTGCACTCACCACTGCTTCATAGAAGTGTAGAATATAAGTTCAAATCCTTGAACTGAATAGTCTTTTCCAGGGGGTCTTTTGCGTTCTCAAAGGATGTGGTGTAGAAGGGAAAGTCATGTAACCAAAGTGCTGTTCCTTTTAAAAAACCCACGATGTAAGGGTGCTGTAGGCTCCTGCCATGTGGTAGAAACAAGATGAGAACAAGTGGAACTGCTACCACGATTAATCCTATGCAAAGGAGATGCTCACGACTCCTGTTGTGTACCTTTGAAGAAAGAAAGGTATTTTAAAACCGCTCTGCTTTTTATGAAACAGATGCGGAGTGGACGGCTCCTGCCCTGTATACAACCCAGGGGAAATGCGATTAGATAACCACGCACGCGGTTATCTAAGAAAACAGCGCTGACTTCTCCTGCCGTGCACTCAATACAGAAATAAAGCAAAGAAAACCTCTTCCGTGATTTAATTAATGGTAAGGCGATGGAGGCAACACCGCTGGATCCTGCCGTGCGCCTGAGGGGATTTAAAGAGATCAGAACCACGTCCGCGGTCCAGAAACAATGTTGGTGCTGACGGCTCCTGCTGCATGCACCACGAAGGCTAGCTGGATTAGACCACGTCCGTGGTTTCCAACCTGAAAACAATGTAAATGGCTCCTGCCGTATTCACAAAAGACACAGTGGGTATGATTAATACCACGTTCACGGTTGGCTGGACACAGCGGTGCTAACGGCTCCGGCCGTGCACCTGGGTGGGGTCAAAGTTCAAGGACCGCGCTGGCAGTCAGCTGAAAGCAAGGAACTCACTCGCGGCTCCTGCCGCGTGAAGATAAAAAAATGAAAGATGTTAGAGAGGCACGCTCCTGCGTACTCTCTAGCCCGGAATCAAGGGGAAATTCAATAAGCCAAGCACTGGATTCAAGCCAGGGTGGTCCTTAAATAGTGACCACCTTGACCATGTGGTATGCAGTAACCAATCCAGAAGGAAAGGGGATGAAATAGATAGAAAGACAGAAAGCAGGTGTTGTGCAAAACGGGTCTGGATAAGACAAAAAGTGGTAACTTTACCTCCCCCTCAAGGGTCTCTTAACAGGGCGGGGTTTAGAAGGGTTACGAGCATGAAACCTCTGTACCAATAGGGGAGCATGAACAAATGTGGCAGGTTCCCAAGTTCTTTCCTCAGGAGGGTATCCCTTCCAATCCACTAGATAATACAGTCTCCCATTTTGTTTCCGTGAATCCATTATACGACTCACTTCGTATTCTTCCTGGTCATTGACTATTAAAGGTGGTGGAGGACTCATGGGATGAGTTGTGGGAACAAAGGGTTTGAGAAGGGAAGTATGAAACACTGGATGGATGTGATATTCATCCGGTAGTTCTAGTTTCATGGCCACCGGATTGATAATCTGATTTATTTCAAACAGACCAACAAAACGTGGCTGCAACTTCTTTGGTCCTGCTAATCTTAGGTTTTTTGTGGCCAACCAGACTTTATCTCCTAGGGCATAACAAGGAGCAGGGCGTCAATGCTTGTCTGCATTTCTCTTCATAGTCTCTTTGGTCGCTAATAGTTGGGATTGAGCAGTCTTCCATATCTCTTTCAGGTTAGTAAATAGGGAATCCACTGCAGGGACTCTAAAAGTGGGTTGCAAAGGCACTGTCCTAGGGTGAAAACCCATTGCACAATAGAAAGGAGACATGCCTAATGCGGAGTGTAAGCTGTTGGTATACGCAAACTCTGCCACCGGCAATGCTTTTACCCAACTACTTGTTAAGGTTGCTAATAAACAGCGCAGATACTGTTCCATGGTCTGGTTTACTCGCTCCGTCTGTCCATCCGTCTGCGGATGATAGGCGGATGACAGCCGCAGATTCATCTTTAAAACGGAATCTATCTCATGCCAGAAGTTAGAAACAAATTGGGGACCTAGATCGGAAACTACAACTGAGGGCACTCCATGCAAACGGATAAGCTTTGTATGAAGATAGACACTAGTTCACTCGCGGTGGGTATCTTGGGAAGGGGCACAAAATGTGCGACTTTAGTAAAGGAATCTACTACTACAAGAATAGTGGTGAAGCCCTCTTCCATAGGGAGGTCTATGATGAAATCCATACTCACAGTGTGCCATGGATAAGGGGGAACAGGAAGAGGTTGTAATAACCTATCAGGCGTAGTATGGGGTACTTTCTGTGTGGCACATATTGGACAAGATGACACATAATATTATATATCCTTCGCAATGTTTTTCCACCAAAACCATCTGCTACATATATCCTTGGTCTTTTGAATGCCAGGGTGGCTCACTAAAGCGGATGAGTGAACCCACTGTAATACCTGGTCACTGTGTTTGTCCGGAATGTAAAATTGTTCCATATGATAAAGCAAACCCTGTTTGAGATGATAATTGGGTTGCTCTAACCAGGGGGTCATATCGATTTTGCTTAATGTGTTCTCCAGGTCAATACAAAATTGGTCAAATGAAATGCACCCTAATATCTTATCAGGGGGTATTAGTGCTTCAAGATCAGGGTCAGTTCTTTTATGAGGGAGTGACACACATAAACGGGATAGAGCGTCAGCTTTGACTTGTTGTGAAGCTGGCCGGTATGTGATCACAAAATCAAATTCATTAAAAAAAGATACCCATCGCATCTGTCTAGGGGTCAATGCTCTAGCAGTGTGAAAGAATTCTAAGTTCTTATGATCAGAATATATGGTTATGGGGTGTTTAGCTCTCCAGAGATAATGTCTCCACTCCTGAAAGGCTTTTCTAATGGCCAATAATTCTCTCTCTGCGATGGTGTAGTTCTGTTCTGCAGGCAATAATTTGTTCGAGAAGAAAGCTATAGGATGCATCTGACCATTAGAGTCTCTCTGTGATAAAACCCCTCCTACTGCATATTGTGATGCGTCTGCCTCAACAAACAAAGGAATAGTCGGATCAGGGTGTATCAAGACAGGAGCAGAGGTAAATTTGTCTTTTAACACATCAAAAGCGTTTTGAGCTTCCGGCGACCAAGCAAAGGGTACCCCCTTTCTGACTAATCTAGTTATGGGTGTTACCACGTCTGAGAAGTGCGTGATAAAACGTCGGTAGAAATTTGCAAACCCCAATAGAGACTGTATGTCTCTAGGTGTAGGCCAGGATAAGATAGCTTCTACTTTCTTTTTATCCATCTGTATCCCTGTTTCAGTAATTACAAAACCCAAGAATTCTACCTTAGAGGCATGAAATGTGCATTTCTCAAGTTTGGAAAACAGATGATGTTCTCTTAATCTTTGTAACACCTGTCTCACATGCTCTTCGTGTTTGGTAGGGTTTTTTGAGAAAATCAAGATATCGTCTATATAGACAATTAAGAAACGATCCAGAAAATCTCGGAATATCTCATTAATGAAGAAATGGAAAGCCGCAGGGGCATTGCACAGGCCGAAAGGCATTACGCAGTATTCGAATAAACCAAATTTAGTGCGGAAGGCCGTTTTCCACTCATCCCCCGCACATACTCGGATAAGATGGTATGCTCCTCGTAGATCTATTTTAGTAAACACAGTGGCATCTTTGATTTGATCTAACAGTACGGGGATGAGTGGCAACGGGTATTTATTTTTGATGGTAACCTTGTTAAGGGATCTATAATCTATGCTCGCGCGAAGAACCCCCTCCTTCTTAGATATGAAGAAAAGAGGAGAAGAGATTGGTGAAGATGAATGTCTGATGAATCCACATGCTAACATTTCATCTAGATATTCTTTTAGATGAGCGGTTTCTGGTTCTGATAAGGCATAGATCCGGCTACACGGCAGCACTCCTCCGGGTTCTAGGTCTATGCGACAATCAAAACTGCGATGAGGACGTAATGCAGTTGCTTTTATTTTATCGAAAACGTCAGCGTATTCTTGATAGATGTGAGGAATTGTGCTTTGTTCAGGAATGATACATGAAGCACATACCAGAGGAGAGGCCCAATCTATAGCTTCTTGATAACATTGCTGGATGCAATGATGGAGTCTAAGGCCACAGTTCTTTGTATCCAATCTATCTTGGGATTATGCATCTGTAACCAGGGTACCCAGAGAATCACTCCAAACTCTGGGGTATCTATTAAATCAAAGGAGATGTCTTCGGAATGACCATTTTCGCACACTAGGGTTAATGGGGCAGTATGTTTCGTAATGAGTCCTGAGGATAATTCAGTCCCATTTACTGCTCTTACGGGTTCAGGCTCTTTTTTCTGTATACAGACAATGCCCAGGGAAGAGGCCAATTTATTATCCAAGAAATTACCAGTAGGCCCGGAATCTAACAGTACTGATAATGTTACTCGATTGCTATTGGTTAGGATCAGAGTTACAGTAATGGTGAAATGTCTAGGCACCCTTGTTACTGAGGTATTCTGAAGATTCTGAGCAATAGCTACTGTTTTTCTAGGCACAGAGATTTTTGGTCGAATAGGACATTCTCACGCAAAATGACCCCCTTTTCCACAATAAAGACACAGATTAACACCTTAACCGCGGCGGCAATTCCGGCGCGGTGTGGGCGTTCTGATGAGTGGGCGGGGCCGCGTCGGCCAACGGACGTGCACAGCACTACGGAGGTAGTGCTCGCGACGGCCGTTGGCCCACGGCCGCAACGAAAGGGTTAAGATTGTGTCTTTTTTCTTTCTCCTCCCGGGTTAGTGGCCCTCGGACCCCTCCTATTTGCATTGGTTCGGCAGGGGGAATTCTATGGTCTTCTTTCTTGTCGCTCTTATACACCAAGATCCGAAGATTCTCCTGTCTCCCTTTCTCTCCATGCCTTTCACGGAGGCGGTGGTCCAGTTTAATAACTAGGTCTATGAATTCTGTGCAGTCCTCAGGAGGGTCAACTATGTGGGATAGAACATCCTTCAAGTCATCATTAAGCCCCCGATAGAACAAGGACGTTCTCTTGTCCGGAGACCAACTGGTTTCGGCCATTAATCTATTAAAATCAGTTACATAAGAAAGCAGAGGGTTCCTACCCTGATGAAGATTTAGCAGTTCCGTGTCACTGGCTTGCATAAAGGTATGTTTGTCAAAAAGCTTCCTCATCTGTTCCTTAAAAGCGGGAAAGTTATGTAACAGAGGGTCATCTGTTTCTACTAAAGGTATCGACCAATTCGCAGCGGTACCCATAAGGTAGGATATGACGAACGCCACTTTGGCCGAATCATCAGGAAAGGCAATGGGTCGACACATGTACTGTAGATGGCATTGGTTCATGAAACTGCGTTATTTACCGCTATCCCTGCTAAACCTATCGGGAGCAGCTAAAGGAACAAGAGCAGGAGTAACTACTGTAATGCTAGCTGGTGGAGCCTCACCACTTGGTTGAGGTTTGTCAAAAAGGAAAGTGGCCAGTTGTACCACATGACGTGATGTCTTAGGGATAGTCCCAGACCGAGGACCCCATGCTGTGCTTACCTGCCTATTGAGAAGCTCATTCTTTAGAGACTGATTCTCCTGTCTGAGAGTTTGGACCTATTTCTGCATCACTACTAAAGCTGCCCCTAATTCCTGAACTGAGGTAATGGGAGTAGTGTCTACAGGGATCCGGGCCTCGACATTCTCCTCCTGATCCATCTCCGTTCGGGCGGTGTAAATTTCGTGGGCTTGGCTTTTTGTCACAATCCCACTCACCTGAAAACCAGGAACCGCAGAAACGGAGAGAGTCCCCCCTCTCACCTTCAGACCAATCCCCCACACTGACTACCACAGTCTGGGCGATTGATCCTAAGGGGAAAGGGACGTGAAATACACCACACCTGATGCTCTGGGAATTGAGGATAAAGGTGATAGGTGTGATGTTCAGAAGTGGCGTGGTCAGGATGCAGGAAACCACAGACAGCGCCTGTATGGTAGGAGTTTAGGAGTAAGGAGCAACTCAAGGTCTGTAAGACAGAAACAATAGAGGGACTTTAGAGGAGGGAAAAGGAAAGGGAGCACACACTAGTCAAGGTTGTTTCTTCAATGGTGTGAGGAGATATGGATAATTGCACTCACCACTGCTTCATAGAAGTGTAGAATATAAGTTCAAATCCTTGAACTGAATAGTCTTTTCCAGGGGGTCTTTTGCGTTCTCAAAGGATGTGGTGTAGAAGGGAAAGTCATGTAACCAAAGTGCTGTTCCTTTTAATAAACCCAAGATGTAGAGGTGCTGTAGGCTCCTGCCATGTGGTAGAAACGAGATGAGAACAAGTGGAACTGCTGCCACGATAAATCCTATGCAAAGGAGATGCTCACGACTCCTGTCGTGTACCTTTGAAGAAAGAAAGGTATTTGAAAACCGCTCTGCAGATGCGGAGTAGACGGCTCCTGCTGTGTATACAACCCAGGGGAAATGAGATTAGATAACCACGCACGCGGTTATCAAAGAAAACAGCGCTGACGGCTCCTGCCGTGCGCTCAATACGGAAATAAAACAAAGAAAACCTCTTCCGTGATTTAATTAATGGGAAGGTGGTGGAGGCGACGCCGCCGGCTCCTGACGTGTGCCTGAGGTGATTTAAAGAGAGGAGAACGACGTCCGCGGTCTAGAAACAATGTTGGTGCTGACGGCTCCTGCCGCATGCACCACGAAGGCTAGCTGGATTAGACCACGTCTGTGGTTTCCAACCTGAAAACAATGTAAATGGCTCCTGCCGTATTCACAAAAGACACAGTGGGTATGACTAATACCGCATTCGCGGTCGGCTGGACACGGCGGTGCTAACGGCTCCGGCAGTGCACCTGGGTGGGGTCAAAGTTCAAGGACAGCGCTGGCAGTCAGCTGAAAGCAAGGAACTCACTCGCGGCTCCTGCCGCGTCAAGATGAAAAAACGAAAGATGTTAGAGAGGCACGCTCCTGCGTACTCTCTAGCCCAGAATCAAGGGGAAATTCAATAAGCCAAGCACTGGACTCAAGGCAGGGTGGTCCTTAAATAGTGACCACCTTGACCACGTGGAATGCAGCAACCAATCCATAAGGAAAGGGGATGAAATAGATAGAAAGACAGAAAGCAGGTGTTGTGCAAAACGGGTCTGGATAAGACAAAAAGTGGTAACACGGGCCTTTACTTTTTTCTCTTTCACTCTTTCTCTGCTCCCTCGCTGTAGGTGAGCTACTATTATAGCAATTTCTTGAAATCATGGCAGAACGCATGGGGCTGTCCTTTGACGACGCAATGGTACTAGACATTTTAACAACACCTAGCATATTAGATACCCAAACCATCACAACATCTGATGATTGGAATAAACTGCAGAACCTGAGACGACTTCATATAAGAACAACTACACATGGGTCCATCATGACCGAATATCTTAGAGGCAACTGCGCCCCAACCGGTCTCATTGTAACCAATGCACCCGGACTATTTTTGGATAACAAGATCTTCCTTCAAAACTGGTCCCTCATTGCATGGCGATGCACGAGGGACTGGCTCATTTTAATTATTAATACTGCCAGGAAGGTGGCAGACACCATTCTTATTGAAATCCAAATCCTGGAATCTGAAATAAGAACAATAGTCAGTGCCACACTCTTCAAAAAATACTTGGAAGAAACCAACAAAACATCTAAAGATGACAAAGAATCTTTGCTTACAAGCAAGATTACAAAATTTAAAAAAGATCTGGCAAAATTTGCATTTGAAAAGGTGTATCCACACACAGACGAATCCTATAAACCCCCTGTCTTCAACAAGGGAGGTAGACGTTATGGGTCCAACTACTCCTCCTCAGACAGAGAGGAGGGCTCTAGCGATTCAGACAACAGCTCAGACACAACACGACAGAGAATGCAGAACCGAGGCAACAGAACATGGCGAGGCTCACGAGGCAGAGCCCAACCAAATCAATGGTGGCCACCAACACCATGGGGTTACCCGTCTTTTCTAGCATTCGGCCCTGGACACCAAGGTCCTATGATGGCTTTTCCACCACAACAAGTACATTCAGCCTTTTTTAGGGCAGGGCCGTGGCCGCACACGAGGAAGAAGAAGATCCCAACACCAGGTCCACTGGAGTCCCCCCACATGTCCTCCGAACACCAGGAGTATGACTAAGGCTGGACAAAGGGTAGGCCCAAGCAGGGATCCAGTCTCATAGTGAATCTCAGTCAACGGTCCTTAACGCCTGACAAAACCACTGTTCTTGAGCGTGGCTTATGCTTTATCCCCACGAACCATGAAGACCCCTTTATACTTCAACAAGAGGTCCATCAATTTTTTCGTAAGATTAGGCTGCACTTTTTCTTTGCAGACAAGACTCCTGTGGATACCAACCAAGTTGAGATCAATACCAACTTACGCCCCAAATCTACTTTCAACCCACCCACTGGTTCGGTACCAGTGGAAGTAGCAACCTTTGAAAAGGCTGTCCTGAAAGACCTAGACTTGTGTAGATCCACACCACGAAGGACCTTTAACAACATTCCCAAGAGGGAGCAACAAGCCTTACGCACTTTGAAAATGGACAAGACTATCACAATAAAGCCGGCTGACAAAGGGGTTGCTATTGTTCTCATGGATACTACATCCTACCGGACAGAATGTCTACGTCAGTTGGGTGTGATCACCTCCTACCGCCCACTACATCAGGACCCCACAGAGAGGATTATCGACACCATCACCCTAATGACAGAAGAGGCCAAAGACAATGGATGGATCACGCAGAAGGAAGCTGAGTTCCTTTGCATTAAAGAACCGGTGACTCCGTATTTTTATGTCTTACCGAAAATTCATCAAACCACAGAGACCACCACCTCGGAGACCTATTATCTCAGGCATCGGTTCTGCCTTGGAGCCATTATCCCAGTTTGTGGATTACTTTTTACGTCCTCTAGTCCGAACGATGCCAACATATTTACAAGATACGAAAGATGTCCTCAGATTACTCCGAGACAGAATTCGATCCAGACACTGATTATCTCGTGTCTTTTGATGTGGAGTCACTATATACATGCATCCCTCAGGACCAGACTCTGGCCACAATTGAACATCTTTTGACTCTCCATCCACCGGGCACCATTACACCTATTTCGTTCATAATGAGATGTGCCACTATGGCAATGAAAGAGAATTTCTTTCTATTCGAAACACAACTCTATCTCCAGGTGTCTGGTACTTCCATGGGGAGTACATTTGCGCCGAGTCTGGCCAATCTCTTCATGCACGTTTTTGAGGAAGATGTCGTTTTATCATCAAATAATCCTTTCCAGTCTCACATCCATCTCTGGAAGAGATATATCGACAACATTTTGGTGGTCTGGAGAGGTGACGAGACAACCCTTAACACCTTTCACAATTGGTTAAATACCTGTAATGACCATCTCAGGTTCACATGTGAATACAGCAAGGACAAACTTGCCTTCCTAGATCTTTGTATCTATCCATCAGGAGGTCAGTTGGAGACCGAACTGTACACAAAACCAATTGCCCGTAATGCCTTGCTCCATTACGAAAGCTACCATCCGAAGTCACTTCGTGAGAATCTCCCTTTCGGCCATTTCTTGAGGCTGCGGCGGAACTATTTGAGCACTGACAAATATAAAGAACACGTCCAGACCCTAAGACATAACCTTCTTGACAGACATTATCCCAGGGCCCTTGTGAAGAAATCGGCCAAACGCGCACTCAATAATAACAGAGATAGCTTACTTGGCAATCCAACCAACAGACCAACACAAACGAGACTGGTGTGCGTTAACACCTTCAGCTCTCTTTCAAATACGGTGAAGAAGTCTATCCTGCGGAACTGGAAGATTCTCAACAAAGGCCAACTTACACTAGAGAAACCACTATTTGCCTTTAAACGTAGCACCAACCTTAGGGACACTCTAATGCACACACGACCTCCACCAAGGACCACACAGAAACCTAACACCCTTTGTCATCTACCATACGTTCAAGGTCATTACCCCTGCGGGTCTAGTTCAATCTATGCCCAGACACATGCTACAAAACCATAGACATCGGCACTACTAGACCATGGGAGTTGAAGCACCATACCAATTGCAATAACGAGCGAGTCATCTACCTCATAACTTGCCCTTGTGGACTTAGATATGTTGGGATGACCACACGCAAAATATGCACACGCATCCAGGAACATAAGAGCACCATTAGATGTGCCAAACAAAACACACAACTGACCAAGCACTTCTTAGAGATGCGCCATCAGGCGGACTCATTGACCTGGACAGTATTGGACAAACCCAACTTTGTCGCCACAACACCTGACCGCTCCCTGAAACTATTACGGGTAGAACAGCGATGGGTTTTCAGACTCAATACCTCCGGTGTGGGACTAAATGACGATATCCCATGGCTTGCCCTGACCTAAAACATCTTTCTGCTGCTGTGTTACACAGTTCTAATAAGCCCAGTGAGACCATGTAGTCAGGTCGCTCTTATATACATACCCCCTCCGATAACTGTATCAATTCATACTGGTTGGTTCCTCCATCTGACATAATTTTCATGGAGCATTTCATATTAGCGTTTACATTCATGCCAATTGCCTTGTCTCACCCGCTCGAGATATCTGCTTGTGTGGAGACTTGTTTTGCCCACAGTGGTTTTTCGCTGTCAGACCGGCATTACGGTTTGTTTCAACAGGGGCACATGTTCTTTCTAGCTAGGTGGATACTAATGTATACCATCTTTATCAACCCCTCTGTTCGGGTGATCTGGCATACCAGGAAAGTATATTCCCCACTACTCCAGGCATTACGGGCAGCTCACGTTGTCCCATCCATGTTTGTACTACATTTCCCGACGTGAATCGTTTTATGACTACGATTCCTGTGATCCTTTGCATCAATCATGGAAGCAGATACACTGTTAAATATGGTGACCTCAAACTTCCTTGGCATCCTGCTGGCTGGACTTACACCGTCGGAGACCATGGCTCAGACTGAGCGGTAAGTTTACCATATTTTCAGCACCTGCGAGGCCGCCTTTGCATGCCCCGGGTGCAGACCGGTATTACTTTTGCAGCTTTTACTTATCCAGCACCAGTTCTCGTGCCTCGGGGCTTCTGACAGCTGCCTCATTGTATCTCAGTTACTCCAGTGTAGACCTGCGAGTCGGCCTTCACACTAGATGTAAACCACCCAATGGTATGTTGCGGGTATTAACCTGCAACTGGCATGCGGTTTTCTTTCACCCGGCTTATCCGGCACCAGTTCCTGTGCCTTGTGGCTTCCTACAGCCGCCTCCCTGTATTTTAGTTACTCCAGCGCAGACCCGCGAGTCTGCCTTCCCACTAGATGTTAACCCCTTCAAAGGTATGTTGCAGGTGTAAACCCGCACCTGACATGCGGTTTTCTGTCACCCGGCATCTATTCTAGTTCCTCATGGTTTCCCAATTTGGGTCCTTTCACACTCGCCCTTCTAATGCCTGAATGCCGACTCGCATCACCACCGCGAGTCTGCTCCCTGTCCCGTACTAGACACGGGGATGAAACCTCTAGGTTCGACTTTTGGGTTTTTTCATGGGTTAGCTGGCTGCACTGGGGCCACTGCTCCTGATCCTCATGGCTCCGCTTGTAAACTAAGTCATGTACCCCTTAGGCACATGATTCCAAAACTGGTGCCCTGTAGCAAGGTTTGATACCAGTCATCCTTGATAATACTCCACAGCCTCATGGGTGTTCTATGAGTCCCACCCTGGATTCCAACAGTTTGTGCCCTCTTTCTGTAACTCCCGACTGTACAGGAGGTGGCCTGACGTATTTTGACTATAAATCAAAAAATGCTCGGTAATGTTGCGTGGGTATTGTAGTTTGCCAGAAACCCAACATTTTTACCATGACCTCTAGCTTAACGGGTATGTGCTTGGCCTAACACTATCGGGCACCCCTATAGAAGCACCCCATTTTCCTGTTTGCCCTTTCCTGACTGCACTGACTGGCATTCAGCTCTTTTTTACTTTTTTCTTCTTCGCTTTCTCTCCTGGCTGACACCACCTCCTCTTTTCTGTAGGGTGGTTGGTGTAGGTACCTGTGGCTAAATAGCCCCGGACAGAAGTGGTAACTTTTTCTACCTAAATAGGTAAGTGCCGCTATGTATTACCCATATAAGTTTGATTTGGCCTTGCCCAGTAAATATGACTCAGTGGCCAAATGTTTGAATGTGGCATAACCAAACACATGCACTGTTTTTGTCTCATTGTAGGTCCCAACGGTGAATCCACAGATCATAAGAATCTCTGGTTCAGTATACAACACCGTTGTTCTATAATAATTCTCTTTCAATTTCACCTTTACACTTTTTGCAGTAGCTGTTTTTCTGATCCTGATGAAGGCCATGATACTTTGAGAGGTCACCGAAGGCCGAAACATGTTGATCTTGTTAATGTAGCTGTCTCTAATGTCGACAGTCTCATTACTCAGCTTATTGTTTTTAATCCTGTCACAGGGTAGCTGAATAAAGGTTAGCGTTAGCTAGCTCTGTAGGCAGTTTTAATTCACATCCACTTCCACGTTAGCACTGCACATCACATTTATTCACACACCACGCTCACATATGGTTTTTAGGACAACCCATGTGCTCAAATTGAGAAAACATCCCTGAGCTCCTCTCTCGTAGAGAGGGGGTCGTAGCCTGCGCCAAGACTAGGTTCTTGACGCGAGGAGGCACCCCTATGATGAAGCCTGACACCTCTGGTGTGTGAGGGGAACCGTCCTTAAAAAGGGATACCTTCCCCTGTTTTCTTTGGTGTTTTGTTTATGTACTCCACATATCTACTAGATTAATACTTTGGACCCGTGGGCTCGTTGAGTGCTTACTAATACGAGTGGGGAGTGTGCCCACGCAAGTCCCTAAACCTCCTCCAGGCCCTCTTTTTTGTGTGTGACATTTTTGGAGCAGCGTCTCAGCTGCGGGCTGTCACAATTCCACTCACCTGAAAACCAGGAACCGCAGAAACGGAGAGAGTACCCCCCTCTCACCTTCAGACCAATCCTCCACACTGACTACCACAGTATGGTCAATTGATCCCAAGGGGAAAGGGACATGAAATACACAGCACCTGATACTCTGGGAATCGAGGATAAAGGTGATAGGTGTGATGTTCGGAAGTGGCGTGGTCAGGATGCAGGAAACCACAGACAGCGTGGGCTCATCGTGTGATTATTAATACGAGTGGGGAGTGTGCCCACGCAGGTCCCTAAACCTCCTCCAGGCCCTCTTTTTTGTGTATTTTATTATTGTTTTGGCCAATTCATTTTTTTCCAAAGTTTATTGACCAAAAGAGTAGGGTTTATCCAAGAAATTCCATACAATAATAAATGAATGTTAACAATTAGCTCATTCCAGGTCCTCATTTGATAATTGTTCATCTGCTAAGTATTCTGTTCCCTTTCAGCAGAGAAGAAGATCCATTGGAGAACCTAATGAGTTTAGGGTGATAGCTGCGGTAATTCTGGGATAAATATCATGATAATTTGAAACAATAATTTATGAGACCCAACCCATTTACGCCACAACAGTTTTTCTTGTAGCGTGTCAGATGGATTACTGTCTGGCAAAACTGGGATATAAGGGGGATTTGTAATAAGGTGATTACAGATTTGTCCAAATATCGAGTTCAGCGATCCCTTGACCAAATGCCAGTTTTGAAGACGACAAAACGATGAGACAAGTGGTGTGAGTATTAATAGGGTTGGGAAAATATTGCGTTCATTTGTGTTACTTATGATAACGAGTAAAGGACATGTCCTAGTGTTTGATGTAGATCAGAGTTGTTGTAGCATTAAAGTTGGTATCAGGTCCGAAGTGGCCTAAGATCCTGGGATATACACCTAAGGGTGGTCTCAGTGTGGCATATGCTGAGTAAGTTTTTCTGCTGTTTCGAAGATGCTGCACGTGAGACGTCATCAGCAGTATCACGAGAGAAGGGAAGTTTGTGAGAGTGTGAGGAGTTAAGATCATTGGGATTTTTCTCAAGTGCACAGAGATTAATCGTAAGGATTTTTCATGTGAAATCACGCTAGTCGATATTTTGCTCCGGTTGGATGAATAATTCTCCGGTGGATGGAGATCTATAATTTCTTTTAGTGGAGCAGACAAGAGTTTTTCTGTGTTTAGTGGATAGTTTAAGATTGGAATTTAAAAAACTGGATTGTAAAGGGAGGGTCAGTTGCTGCGAGGAGTTGGTCTGACATCTTAAAGTGCTGCACTGTGATAGGACGGTTAGTGTAGAGCCGCGCTGGGATTGGTAAGTGGAGTCGGAGGAAAGCCGTGCAGTGATTGGGAGTTAGAACAATAATAAGAAATTGAATTACTCTCGAAACGAGTGGAATAATTGCAAAGGACATTAAACAATTTAATCAGAAAACATGTAAATCCTAAAAAGTTAAAAAACTTTGATACATGGAGATGTGCCTGTAACCACTAGAGAAGGAGTACTAGTAGCCCCTGAAGGCACACCTGCATTGTACATCTCTTTAGAGAAAGGATATCATACATGTACATGTTTAGAAAATTGGATGAAATATACTGAAAAGTTGGACATTTAGCTTTCCCTAAATATGGTAGCTTTAATGTATGAATTCTTGAAAATTTAAGGAGACAGATGAATGACATTAAGTTATCACCTAGACTTATACAATTTGTAGCCCTTGAAGAATGGGGCCATGTGGCTCATCAGAAGGAGAAGGAGAAATATCAAGGATACAAAAATACTTAAAATAAATATGTAGAGGCTAAGTGGGATCCACAATGAAAAATATGGAGAAGGGATATTGCAGAAGGTGCACAAATGTATCCTGTATTAGTTACAGAAAAGAATGAGGGAGAAAAATGCAAAGAAAAGAAGAAACATTTAGAGAATCCTCAAGCTCTCACACAGTGGCATAACGCTGGCCCCCGCAGCCCCCATGGCGGGGAGGGGCCCTGAGCTGAAGGGGGCCACCTCAGCACAGTACTCAGGCCTGAGAGTTCCTGATTAAATCTGGAGTGGGGGCCCCTCCATGTACCTTGTGGGGGGCCCTCAACTTTCCTTACGCCACTGCTCTCACATTAACTGAGGAGAGTGGTGATGAGATAGATGATGAGTTTTTGAGTGAATTATTAATGAATCGACCCCCACCATATAATGAAGAGCAGTCACAGGCAGGGTCAAATCCACTTGGAATTTACCTGAATTACAAAATAGTGTAAATTCTTTAAATCCCTTTTTTCCTGAAGAGCAAATGCCCAGAGGAGTAGGGTTTATTAACCCTGTAATACCAAATGCTCCAGATGCTCTTTCAGTTCCAGTAACTATTGGACCTGTAGGACCTGTAGTTCCTTTATATCAGACAGGCATAGGAGTTCAGCAAATACATACGCTAACTGTTCCCACTGGATTAGGAAGAGCAAATACTGTGTCCCAAGAATTGAATAAGGGTAAAAAAAAGTCCAATATAACATTACCAAATGGGAGTACTTCACAATAAGGGAATGAGTCAGGAGTTAATGAAGGGACCATACATACTACTGTACCCCCTAATCAAGGGAGAGCAAACCCATTGTCTGGTACAGCAGAAAGGATCATGGAAACTCCCACTCGAGGATCACAGGTTTTGACAGCTAAAAAATTATAATTGGGTATTCGAGGTTCTGAAGCCTGTGTTACTCCACAAAGGAGGGAACTAGTGGTGGATCACAAGACGGTGTGTTAAATCAGGCAGTAGGTCCTACCCCAAAGGAACTTGATGATTGAATTAAAGGTATAGCTCCTTCCACCTTTGAAAAGGGTATGGTAGAAAGGAGAAATTCAAATGTAGGCAATTTAAATTAAAGACCACTTGATAGGTAAACTTAAGGTGGAATTAGAAGAAATTATTTTGGGAACAATTAGTCCACGGAGGATTACCATGACAATGAATTGTTGTTCATATGTAAGGACATTACCAAAAGAGCGAGAACTACACACAAGAAATTTTCTGAGGTGGCACAAAAATATGGGGTGGATATACAGAAGTCAGAAGCATTACAAAAAACCTATAGATTGGATTTTAGTGACAAAGATTTAGAGACGTTAAACCCATCAGGAAAAAGATTACAGATCAAAGAATTGTTATCTACACTGATGAAATGGGGTGAGTTATAGAGATGGGAAGGCAGATGGGCCAAAAATAAGGAAACGAAAATAGGCAGCAATGCCAATGTATCCAATGTTTGAAGGAGAAAATTAAAATTCAGAAATGAAAATATTTCCAATGAGAGAAGTGCCACGAGGAGCATATCTTCACGTTCCTTGGACTAGACCAGTCATATTGTTATTTACCAATGATTTCCCAAAGTTGAGAGAGAAACCAGTTGAATGGTATAGACAAGTCAAGAGATTTGTGAAAGTATCAAAGGATTTGGATACTCTGTTTGACATTGTGGTTCCAAGTAATTTATGGACAGAGTATAAAATTGCAATAGATTGGCCAAAGACAGAACCTGCAAGAGTTACAAGGACTGGTGCACCATCACCTGAAGTGATGTGAAAATATATTATTACTTATCTAAAAGGAAATTTTCTCCAAAAGTGACTGATTAGGTAAAAATTGACAGGACGACACAAGTATTAAAAGTGACAGTGCATGCACATTATGAGTGACTCCTGCAGGTATTTAAACAATATAGTGGAATGGAGAATGTGACTGATAAAGATATGAGACATTTTGTATATTGATTTGTGTATGGATTGAGACCCGAAATAAGTGCAATGATACAGCAGCATTTGATTTGCTGGCAGAGCAAGCCCATGGATGAGATTATTCGGTATGTGAAGTATTGCGGAGATGAGGTGGATTCCAAGCATAAAAGATTGAAGGAAAAATTGATGTTAGCACAGATGAGGGCAGAAAAGAAAGTTTATGTGGGAGTGGGTACGGATTGTTCTGTTGTAGTGCAGGGAACTGGCCAAACAAATATAGGTGTGCAAGGAGTAGCAGGAAAACAGCAACAGAATGTGACAGCACAAGAAGAGGGGTTTTGATAAAAATGTTGAAAAAGACTCATCCATGCCATATTTTTGGCAAGTTTGGGCATTGGAAACTCGAGTGTAGGTTCAATCCACTGAATCAGATGAACGGACAGGTAGCACAAGGTAAAATTACACAGCCCCAGACAGGTAATAAGATGCAGAATCAGTAGACTCAAAGTCAGAAAAATGTAAACTTGACTATGCCACAAGCCCCTATGCCTCAGCTGAATGGCCAAGTGCAGAATTATAATGTGAACATGGGATTCCCTACAAATAATCAAAATGATCCAAATTCAAATGTAACCCAACAATACCTGATACAGATTGATGATTCTGATTCTGATTTGTCCCAATGACGGTGTCTGAGAGGGGAGGAGGAATGCGAGCTTGGTGTTTTCTCAGAAGCAGACCAGAGTGGTCCTTATGTGGATGGCAAGGTAAATGGAACATCTATTTAATTCCTTGTTGACACTGGGGCTACCCGTTCCACTGTGAGAACAGCGGAAGTTCCCAACCTACCCCTCTCGGGAGAAAGAACCCAAGTCGTAGGAGTTTCAAACCGGCTAATGTCAACACCTGTATCTGAAGCTGTTACAGTACAGATTGGATCATTTGAAGATTTCCACAAATTTGTAATATGTGATTCCAGCCCAGTGAATCTTTTCGGTTGAGACCTGCTGTGTAAGTTGAATTGTTCCATTTATTGTACTCCAAAAGCAAGAGAATTCCATACCAATGATGAGGATATTGTATTCAAAATATCAAAGCAAAGGACAGGAGTTGAGGGATTATTTCCTTTGATAACAAGTAATGGTTTACCCCTAGAATTGAGAGACACAGGGGGATATTCTCAAGAACGTGCGATAAACATCGCAAAAATAGGTTAACGCAAGTTTACATATCGCCGTCTATTGCGGGAAAATAACCCTGTGTTAAAGTGGCATTCACAACACAGCGGTAACATGCGATAGTACCCCGATAACGCGGCAAATGTCCACGATAACACTACCGGGACGGCGATGAAAATCCAAACCCGAATGCGAAAAAAGTTGCGATGGGCCCAACTGCGAAAAAAAATCCAGCGAGAAGCAGCGCCAGGCCTGCAAGTCCCACAAGTCAGGCTGCAAAAAGCACAATAAAAGCAGCAACACAAAACACAAACAACTGGGAAGCACCTTGGAGGTAGCCGGAGCAAGCACAGAGGACAACCAGAACCCCACAAGCCCCACGGAGGACCAGCCTGGGACCTCGGGGTCAGGGAATGGCAAGGAGAAGAAGAAGAGGAAGACGCGGCTCAGTCCGCAGGAAAACAGGATCCTGATCACGGAGGTGACAGAACACCATCAACAACTGTACGTCACCTCCACTGTGTCATTGGCAACAAAAAATACAATATGGCAGTCCATCCTGGACAAGGCGAATGCAGTCGGAGCGCTGAAGAGGACAATGGATGAGCTCAAGAGGCGCTGGAATGATGTGAAGCGCAAGACCAAGCAGAAACTCGCAGACAACCAGAAGGCAGCAATGCAGACTTGAGGTGGGAGACCAGCGCCACAGGAGGAGCTGGATGAGATGGAGGAAATGGTGACCACAGTCATCAGTGTGGAGACGGTTGCAGGAGTTGTGGGACCGGACACTGCTCAACATGACCCGACACAACAGCAACAGGGTGAGTAACCACCAGGGACTGGGGGGACGGGGGGAGATGGGCACAATGGCACACATGCACAATTAAGTAGAGCACATCTGCGGACAAACCATGGCCAAGAGTCACAACACCAACCAAGAGCCCAAGTTACCCAAGTCTGCAACATCACAGCACTGCATAAGCACAGAAGTGAAAGCCACACCGCCTGAAAGGGATAAGGGCCTGCCAAATCAGAGCTGAAGGGGCAACTCACCTACAATGCAGCACACACACATAAGATCCAGAGCACTGCAACATTTACAACAATGTTGAACAAACAGCAACACCAGCACAACAGAACAGAGGACACACCTGCTGCCGCTTGTGTGTGGAAAATGGCCATTCGCATGTGGCATAGCAGGAAACTGTGAGATGATGTACTAGTACAACCCCACATCCCTGATGGTGTAGTAATGCATGTATGCCCGTGACCCAGATAGGCAGTGAGACACACATTGTCATACAAATCAACACCCATCACAGTTGAATACAAGTGAAGGTGCGTAGACTTATGCGTGTCAGTACGGTCAAGATTAGTGCCACAACATGCAGACCAATGCAGCAGTATGTCAGAACGTGGAACGTTGCCAATCGCCGCTGTCCACTCCGGGGGAGTGCCTCACCTTTCACAGGTGTGTGTTAACCCACGTTGTTGTCCGCTGATGTATTCGGAGTCCAGGCGAATGCAGACATGTCCACTGTCGCCGTGGGAGATTTGAACAGAACCCCAAGTTCCAACAAGTTGTCGGGACATGTGCAATGTGTTCCAAACTGTCGTGTCTACAGGTACGTAGTTACACGTCCATGAAAGCTAGTGCAGCCTCGTAGGCAATTATTTCCAACATGAGGTCGTCGTCGACTTCATCGAACAGGATGGCGAGGCTTACCATTAGCAGGTCCGGACAGATGTGCTGCGTCCACCCCCTTTCACCAATTAGCACTACAGCCCAATAGGGGAGCGGCTCAATTTGCTCACTGCACACGAGGAGTTCTGCTTTCTCCCAGGTCCAGCTGCAAGCATGTATGCCAAGTATCCAGGCATCCCATAGACGGGTGTCACGGTGACACTCATGGTCGTGGGCCAACAGGGTCCGCACAAACATGTCGAAATCCAGTTCGGCTACCGTCCTGTTGGATAGGCAGACATCCATGGGCCACGAGCGACAATGCAACACAGGCTGCACGCAGGTGACGTTGGCAAGGCGGAAGCTCAGCCGGCAACTGATCCGCAGCACTACCAATGGCAGTGCCCCCAGTAAATGCAGCATACGTGCACGGTACAGTTCCACCTGACAGGGGTTGTGCAAGTGTCCGTGATGGTCTGCCATTGCGTTAGTGGCTCAGGTTGAAGCGGCACTGTTATGATCTGCACCAGTTCTGTGGATGAAATGCCACAGCTCGGAGCAATGAGTTGTTTTAGTGTGCAACGGTTGTACGCCTGGGTTAATGTGGGAGTAAGTGTGAAGGCCATTCCATGCAAGGTAACTTCGAGCAAGGACTTCTGTGTGTGGGGTGTGTATACGTTGGTCTCTCGTCGGGCTATGCGTAGTGTGGGAGTCGTCATCAGCTGCTATAGTATCTGTCAGGGGGTGCCGGGCACATGTAATTCCGAGGTCGGAGGTGCAGATGTGCTTCCGCCTGATAGCACAGACAAAGGAGCATTCATCCCTAATGTTAGTTTCTCATCTGCTTGCATTCAGGTACTGTGAAGTGGCTTGTTGGGGATGGGGTGGGATGTGTGCGACTTTGGGATTCATGTTTGACATGTCTTGCATGTGGCTAATGAGTGGCATCACTGTGTGTTACGTTGCCTCACAGCTGCTCCTCCCTCCCCCGAACCTATTTACTTGTGCGCGCTGCGCGGTTGCATCACTGGCACTCCTACGGCACAGCATTGTCATGCCTGTCTGCGCATGTCCACAAGCCTGACAACGACACTGTGATGTTGGCCATTGGAGGTGGGCGGCCACGTGAGTGTAGGCCTGTGGGAAGGATAGGGCGGACACAGACGTAGAGTTCATGCCTGGCTGAACTCGCGCTGCGGTTAAGGCTAGGCATTTGGCTCATGCTGTGGCAATACAGATACACACAACACTTGGCATGTATGAGCCAAGACCCCGAGCGGTCTTGCGCTCCTTCATTTCCCCGTTCGTGCGAGCCCGCCCTCCGGGTGCATGCTACATTGCAACACTGTCGATTGCGGACTAGGTGGTGCCGACACTACAACAGAGACACACTCATTAGTTACTTCCTTGTCCAGGCCAGAACTGAACCATGCCCAGAGCCCCAGGCAAATCCTTCACACCCCTACGCTGGCTTGGCGTACGCCGGCCCAGCCCACTCCGCTTACGCTTACAGGGGGGGACGGCACAGCTACATGTCCAGGGTCTTCCCCACTGCCTGAGGTGGCATGGTAGCATCTGCTGTCCACAGCACAATGTAATGTGGTAGGGCCCTGGCCCATCATGCATACATAATGACCACATGGACACACTTAGATAGATAGTGGAACTGGCTACGGGCACGTGCGCCCGGCCCCTTTTTATTACCAGGGTCACATGTCCAGTGATGCCTGTGCTGGATCGGTGTGGGGTGGGTGTAAGCCAGCACTCAGGGAGTGGTTGGTGCTGGCAACAACTAGAACAGTGATCATCGGATCACACACACAGATTCAATCACAAAGGGTCCATGACTTGCAGTGCACTGAGGTAGGGGCACCAGAGCTGAGCGTGCTCATGTGAAGAAATTGTGAATGATTTGGTCCATTCGGGATATTCCTGCTGCAGCTGCAGTGGGGTGTGGTACACCTGCCTCATCTTCATCATCATCGTCCCAGGTCTTCCCCACTGCCTGAGGTAACATTGTTGCGTCCGCTGTCCACAGCACAAAACTCAATCATGAAGGGTCCATGTGTTGTGGTGCACTGAGTTAGTGGCACCTGAAGAGCTGAGCAGGAGATCAAGCTGATGATGGCATCCAAGACAGGTGTGAGCAACTTAGATGGGCTGGCTGTGACACTCCTCCGACTCTGGCAATTGTTGGTTGGAGGTGATCCCAGCGATGATGGCGTGTCCTTGCATGTCAGGATTGGATTTGGTTTGCGAGCCCTGCTGACCGCAGTGTAGGCCGGAGGCAGCGGTCAGAAAGGGCACACAGCCACGTGACGATGACTTGTGGTGCACTGAGTTAGTGGCACTTGGAGCGCACGGCGGGTGCGCGGCCTGCACTGATGTGTCGTCAGGGCGGCCCGCCCTGGTAGCAATGTCTGTGGCCTACTGGACTCTGCCATAAATGAATCAAGACTCAATTTGATTAGCGAGCCCTGCTGACCGCAGTGTAGGCCGGAGGCAGCAGTCAGCAAGGGCCCACATCCACGTGTCGTGGGCTTGTGTTGCACAGGGTCAGTGGCATCTGGAGCGCTCAGCAGGTGCACAGCCAACGACGATGCGCCGTCCATGCGGGCCGCACTGGGTGCAATGTTTTTTGCCTACTGAATTCTGCTTCAATATTGCCACATGTCGTCGGCTTGTGTTGCACAGGGTCAGTGGCACCTGGAGCGCTCAGCAGGTGCACAGCCAAAAACGATGCGCCATCCGTGTGGGCCGCACAGGGTGCAATGTTTTTCGCCTACTGAATTCTGCCTCAATATTGCCACGTGTCGTCGGCTTGTGTTGCACAGGGTCAGTGGCACCTGGAGCGCTCAGCAGGTGCACAGCCAACGATGATGCATCGTTTAACTTAGGGGACCTGCTGACCGCAGTGTAGGCCGGAGGCAGCGGTCAGAAAGGGCCCACAGCCACGTAATGATGACTTGTGGTGCACTGAGTTGGTGGCACCTGGAGCGCTCAGCGGGCGTGCAGCCAACGATGATGCGTCATCCGGACGGGCCGCACTGGGGGCAATGTCTGTTGACTAGTGGTTTCCTCCATTAACAGAAATGTGGCACGATTTGAATTGTGGGGCCTGCTGACCGCAGTGTAGGACTAAGGCAGTATCCGGCACACACATGACTCCGTGTTGCTGTGCCGCTGGATGCACTGGGGGCCTGTGTCGTGGAGTCTGGAGGTCACGGCGGCGGACTCGTGGCAGGGTGAGGTGCGCCGCCCTGACAGATGCGTTGCCCATCACGGAAGAGAACCACGCCCAGGGCCCCGGCCTTTTTATCTGCACTCCTACGCTGGAGTGGCGTACATTGGCCCAGCCCACTGGGCTTACGCTTACAGGGGGGGACGGCACAGCTACATGTCCAAGGTCTTCCCCACTGCCTGAGGTGACATGGTTGCGTCCGCTGTCCACAACACTACACACACCAGCAGTGTATGTCCACATGGACATGTCTGTGCTCTGCATTCTGTGGTCTGTCCAGCACATCAGCGCCACACTTGGCATTGTGTACATTCTTCTTCATGGGTGAGTTGCCTCCTTCACACATACCTGGTTCCCGCCTCTCCCCACACTCTGCACTTGTGTGGCTGAGGGGCCATGCCATTTTTGGACGGTCTGCTGTCTTGTCCTATGCTGCCTCGGTGGTAGTCCTGGGGGGGGGGTTTGGAGGGGGGGGGTCCTGGGGGTGGTGGCGGTGGGTGTTGTGGCCCTCTTGGGTCTCCGAGCTGCATGATCAGTGTCTCCATGGCATCTGTTGGTCTTCAGATGTGGCTCTGGGCTGGGCTCCCTTTCTACTGCAGTTGGTCATCCGGCTTAACACCAGTAAAAGGCAGGTGTTAAATCCCTGCTGCTAACGCGCCTTATCGCCTGTTCTTGGTTCGCATCACAGATCTGACTGGTCGTTGTGAATATTACGAAGTGGTGTTTTCGTGTGTTTTTGCATGGGAACGCCTACTCTGCATATCATTAGTGTTAGTTGTCGCACTCATCCGTGGCAATGTTTTTTGCGGCAGCTATCGCTGGAAAACTGGTGATATCGGCAGTTTGCACCAGCTTGAGAATAGGGCGATAAATCTATCACCACTTTTGCGGCGCTAAAGTGCCGATAACTCGGCGATGAGTCCTTCAGATTATGCCCCACAGTGTTCTCAGAAATTTGGGATTTCACTGGCAAAGATATTGGGTTAATCAAAGGAGTAGCTCCAATACGAATTACATTGAAATCAAATGCAGAAATTCCTCAAACTCCACCATATAATCTGAGTCCTGAGACCATCGCAGGCATAACCCCTTTGATTGAGTCATTGATTGAACAGAAGGGCCATCCGAGGCCCAGGCACATACCTGTTTTTGGCGGCAGTCAACTGGGGTGGTACTCAGTCCCCCAGCATTCTCCATCGGCGCAGGGCGGCAGAGCCAGTCCTCCCAGGGCCACAAAGGCACTGCTGCATCTTCAGAGGGGCCATCCGAGGCCCAGGCACACACCTATTTTTGGTGGCAGTCGGCTGGGGTGGGACTCGGTCCCCCAGCATTCTCCATCAGTGCAGGCAGGCAGAGCCCGTCCTCCCGGTACCACACAAAGGCCCTGCTGCACTCCCGCACCAAGGGATGCATGTGGGCATGCCCGTGCCGCACCTGGCAGAGGCTGTGCTGGGCCACACCTGTTTCAGCCACCATCTGGAAGAGATCATGGGTAAGCGCAAACTACCATGCAACTCAGACTCGGACAAAGTAAAAGTACCTTGGAACTGTGCCTTCATTATATCGTATCTAACAACAGCTGTGGGATCCCTGACAGAGGAGATTCAAAGCACAGAGTAAAAGTTAGTTGTGGGGGCTGAAAAAATAGTATCGAACATGTTACCCTGAATGTAGATTCGGGGGGGGGGCAGCTGGTCAAGAAAATGAGCAGAGTGCTTCCACACATAGCATTACTCCATCAAAAACACTGGGACCATTATTAGTAGAGGGGGTAATCCGGTAGTGGACACATTTTCTCCCCTAAGAACGTCCCCTGCTAAAAAAAGGAAGAAAAGAGGCTTAAAAGCTGGTACTATCACGGCCGAGCCATTATTATGGCATGATCTGGGAAGGTCCTTGGACTGCGATCACCTGCCTCACCCATCCGTGAGAAGAATTGTGGGTGACTTAATCCAGTCACGTTTGGAACCTCTACTTGCAACGTTCCATGAGAACTTAGCCAAATTTGTTGAGTCTATGGTAGAAGGGCTGGCGGGGAAAATGTCCCGGATAAAGTCTCTATTGGTGGAATTGAATACTAGGTGTGTGGACAAAAATACTTATGATGTGAACAATTTGGTAAATACTACCCAAAGTAGATGGAGGGAGGGGCCTGCAGAGGGGAGTGAGACAACACGCCTGTGTACCTGTGTACCTGTGTACCTAACCCTGATAAGGCGAAGTTTAGAATGGAACCGGACCTCAGGATTACAGAAACCAGACCAATTCAGTCAGGAGCCCATCCTCCCTCTCAGCAAGAGAATCCACTCCATTTAGTACACAGTACGTCACCAACACACAGGGTTGGTAGTAGATGCAGATTACACCTACCCCCTGAGGCTACTCCTTTGGTAGCAGTATTAACAGGCGTACCCCGCTAAAAGATAAAACAACTGAATCTACCACAAAGGTCATCTGCAAAATGACATTTTGGTGTAAAAATTTGTCAAAACAAAGAAAGGGGGAGAGGAGGATATGGCTAGGTTCGTCCTCCTAGGTACTTGTAAAACAAAAGAAGATCCGGAAATCGTGGATCAGGGAACCTAGCTAGTAGGGAAGAGGAGGGGTCTACTGAATGAGTAAGACGCACCTCAAATAAGGAAAAAGAAAATTCTTTTCTTGAGTCCCCTCACTCACCAAAGGTTTCCCTAGGTGACATGCTTCATCATTGGGGCCATCCCAAGCATCTACTGCTTGGGGCGTGCTGCCACTTGCGATAGTTATGTAGGAGCACTGATTTTTAATATATGACTATGTGTAGTGCAGTGAAGGGGGAGTGGTGTGAGTGGTTGTTTAAAAATTACCTAACTAGTGAACGTAAATGAATTTATTCTTGCTCCTAGTTGGCAAAGGATAAAAAGGGGTTAATGAAAGGGAAAATAATTAAATGTTTATGTAATAATAATCCCTAATACTTTAAGTCAACATGTTTCGAGGTATCCCCTAACTTCTTCTTCAGGACGGCATTGGGACCAGCCCCATGTGTACCACTCCGTGCAAAACCTGTAATAAAGTGAAAGATAAGGAAAAAAGGGGGGCGCGCACTTATTGTGTCAGCGCTGAATATAATTATAAATTACATACGGTTATACTGAACACGTAGTATTTAATAACTGGCAAAAGTAAGCCCCATGGTCAGCCCGGGTGGAGGAGCCTGAATAAACCTTGACTCGGCTAGCCTCCGTCGATATGACCTACTCGGTCCCGTAGGCGGACCGGACCTCAGGATTACAGAAACCAGACCAATTCAGTCAGGAGCCCATCCTCCCTCTCAGCAAGAGAATCCACTCCATTTAGTACACAGTACGTCACCAACACACAGGGTTGGTAGTAGATGCAGATTACACCTACCCCCTGAGGCTACTCCTTTGGTAGCAGTATTAACAGGGGTACCCCGCTAAAAGATAAAACAACTGAATCTACCACAGAGGTCATCTGCAAAATGAAATTTTGGTGTAAAAATTTGTCAGACAATGGGGCACAGGCGTCCTTGCATATTATCATGGCGAGACGGGTGGGATGTGGTACACATCGGATTTTTACACAGTAATGAAATGAACGATTTTAGCTTGATGTTTTTAGTGCACAAGATCAACTTTTAAATGAAATTTGTACATATTTGACTTTTCTACACTGTAATTAATGTTTTTATTAGATTTTCTGTAGTGTACTTTTATAGTTTTAACTAACCGAATAAAGTGATTTTGACTGATTGACTGACTGATTGAACAGGGAATCTTGAAAGAGATCATGGGAAGCCCATGTAATCCATCTATCATGGGAATTCAGAAACCAAATGGAAAGCACAGGTTGTCCAATCATGCCAAATCCAGCTGTGATACTATATCAGATGTCTTGTGAAGCTGAGTGGTTCTCTGTCATTAATCTATGTCAAGCCTTCTTTTCCAACCCTTTGCACCGGGATAGCCAATTTTTATTTGCATTCCGGTTTGGAAACAGTGTCTTGGCACTGTGCTGAGTTCCACAAGGGTATACAGAGAGTCCTTCCATTTTCAATCAAATCTTGAAAAGGAATTTGGAGTCATTGGTAATGCCAAACCACTCTGTTCTGGTACAGTACATTGGCGACTCATTAGTAGCATCAGGTACACAGGAGTCTTGCATATGTGACACTTTTTCATTGCTGTATCATCTGGCAGTAAGTGGGCATAAGGTATCACCAATGAAGATACAGTTTTGTAGAAGAGAGGTCCTTAATCCAGGACATCGAATTGAGAAGGGAGTCAGGAAGGTGTCACAAGATTGGATAACTGCCATTCTGCAGATGAGTCCGGCAAGAACTCAAAAGGAGGTTCACATGTTTCTGGGAATGGTGGGCTACTGCCACCAATATATTCCAAAGTTCTCATTGACTGCTAAGCCACTTCAGAGGCTTATGTACAAGGATGTGCCAGATCCAGTACCATGGAGTTATGAACGCATGCGCCTGAATTGTGATAGAGTCTGTGACGTGCTCCAGCATTGGGAATGCTCGACTTTAACAAAAGCTTCACTCTATTCTGCAGTGAGCGTGAAGGCTGTGCACTGTCATGTTCTAACGCAGATGCATGGAACTGCGCACAGACCTGTTGCATACTTTTCAACTACCTTAGATCCTGTAGCTGCAGCACTGCCTGGATGTCTAAAAGCAGTTGCAGCCACATGTGTAAGTTTGGAGCAGTGTGAATGCATTGTAATGGGTCATCCGCTGAAAGTACATGTACCACAATATGTTTAGATTTTGCTTACTCGTACTTGAACGCAACATCTCACAAGTAGCTGATCAACAATGTAAGAGAAGGTGATATTGGGTGCTGAGAATGTATCATTGGTGAAATGCACAAGTCTAAACCCGGCTACTTTAATGCCCTTACCTGGAAATTAAGTTGTGATTGATGAAGCAGATCATGATTGTTTGGATTGGACTGAGCTGTGTACGAAACCTCGTCTGGATATCATGGATGTTCCGTTGCCTGAGTTAGATCATGTGTTGTTTGTGGATGGATCATGTTTGAGAGATGCAGGAGGAAACTTGAGATCTGCATATGCCATCTGTACGGTTGTGGGAGTGGTGGAAGCATCGAGGTAGCTAGGAGTGTATTCAGCTCAGGTAGTCAAATTATTTGCATTGACCAGGGCTTGCAGCATTACTGAACAATTGTGAGTTACCATCTTCACAGATAGCCAATGTGGATTTGGAGTTGTTTATGATTTTGGGCAGTTGTGGTCTCAGCGTGGGCTCATGACCTCTTCGGGTTCACTTACGGAGAGAGCGTGAAAAACTAACTGCTGTCATTACAATTGCCAGCCCAAATTGCAGTGGTGAAGTGCCCAGCCCACCGACAAGGAAATGATTATGTGAAGGTCGGCAACCGCTTTGAATGGGGATCCTTTAAAAGAACAACCTGATGTCGCAGAATGCAGGCTGATGTTTTCATTTGTGGAAACATGGGGGGAAATAAAAGAACTACAGGATGAAGTTTCAGAAACGGAACGATAGGGGTGGATCAAAGCAGGTTGCATACCAAGACAAGAGGATGAGGTGTGGGTGTACATGAAAGGGAGACCAACCTTGCCTGCTAGTTTGTTGTCACCAATGGCAAGGAACTACCAAGGACTGCATAGGTTGGGAGAGATGCTATGATGTGTCTTTTCTGACAGACGTGGTTCAATCCCCAATTTTGAGCTGTTGCAGAGGTGTTGTGCCAGAGATGTGTAATATGTCAACAACAAAACATGGGAGAGAAAACAGTGGTCACAATGAGTCATGTAGGGAGTTCTGGAGGACCCTTTAATAGTATGCAGCTCGATTTAATCGAGATGCCCCCTTGCAATGGATTGAAATACGTTTTAGTGATTATGTGTCTGTTCTCTCATTGGGTGGAAGCCTATCCAACCAGGCGTAATGACAATCTTACTGTAGAAAAAAATACTCCTTAGAGAGCTTATACCACGGTTTGGTTTTCCGACCTCTTTGGAATCAGATAGAGGGACACACTTTAATAATGAGGTGATACTAATGCTTTGTGCAGCATTACAAATTGAACAGAAACTACACTGTGCATATCGACCAGAGGCATCTGGAGTGGTCGAACAAGTAAATGGAACATTAAAGTCCCGTTTGGCAAGGGTGTGTGCATCTACGTATCTGCAATGGCCAGATGCTTTACCCTTGGTGTTGATGAGTTTGAGAAGTATTCCAGACAGAAGAACTGGACTGTCCTCACATGAGATCATAATGGGGAGGGCTATGAGACAGCCTACAGTCCCAGCCAATCAGCTAGTGAATATAACTGATGATTTGGTACTTGATTACTGTAAAGGATTGGCCGATGTGGTCCGTTTTGTGTCTCACCAGGTTGGGGAAGCTGCCAATTCATCACAACAGGAGCAGTGCCATGATCTGTGCCCCAGAGACTGGGTAATAGTAAAGAAGCACATGTGCAAAACATGTTTGTAGCTGCGTTGGCGCGGGTCATAGCAAGTGATTCTTGTTACCACAACTGCTGTTAAATGTGGTGGTCTGCCTAACTGGGTACATGCTTCCCATACTCGCCAAGTCCCATGTCCCCATGAAAACACGGTACTTGCAGTGGGTGTGCGGGTGGTCAAAGTGCAAAGTTCAACTCAGGTCAGTCACAGAGTAGAGCGGGCGCCAGCTACTGGGTCTCGAAGCACTGGTTCGGAAGATTGTCCAAGAGAATCAGTCCCTGTAGGTAACGAGGGTCATGTGGAGAGGGACCTTACTAGGCAAAGTAATGACTCAACTGTTGTGAACAGTGCTAGCGAAAAGCATGTAATAAGTGGAGACCATTGGCCCAGAAAGACTGGCAGATTGAGGCAAGTTTTGGTAGAAGGCAAAGTACCCCCAACTGTAATCGAAGTCTTAAGTCAAACTGAACAAAGTGACACAGACGATGATGAGACTACGGTGAGAAAGTCAAAGAGATCAAAATACCAAGTCAGAGATATGCTGCACCACAGTGAACTTATTTAGCAGCAGCAAATGACTGGGAGAGAGCAAATCATACTTTTTGCATCAAGAATCTGAACTCACAAAAAACCCCTTGAGGAACTGTTATGATAAGAGACATATTTTTTACAAGGCAGGAGAAAATGGCTTATAATTAACTGAAGAGACAAAATACACCGGATTGTGCCAAACCATTGAAACCTGAGAACTGTGACAGTGGAAAAAGCGAAGAAGATTTTGTTTCCCGAGCTTAAAAATATAATTGATGTAACATCCTACGTTATAAAGCATTCTCAAAAATGTAATGAAGACGTGTTCCTTTTCTGGAGAGATGGACAATCCAAACCCAGTATCGTTAAAACGTAAATGTATATGTGCTTGCTTTTTGGCTGCTTTTTCTATAATTATCTTATTGGTACTAATTGTTCTGAACCTTCCTCATCATGTTTATGTGAAGCATGATATTAACCCTACCCCTGTTACTAAACCATTGGAAGAAAGGAATGATGGAATTGTAACTAATGACCTAACTGATAAGATTTTGCATCATGATCAATCTATTAATGATTTTTCTTTAAATGTCTGTACTAAACTCATCTACGAATGTGTGGACTCTATGAATGCTACAGATTATTATGTATTCATGCAACTACCTACCTCAGTATCATATGGAGTGACTTACCTTCACTTACCTCTTACTTAGGCATTTCTTTTAGAATATTAACAAGTTTGTTTATTGTAAAGAACAAATTCCAATATTATTTACTCCAACTATGATTTGATCTTTTAGGAAATACCTATGAAGAAAAATGTAAACATTGTACCAGATACACGAACTGCTGAAATAATGGGTGAATTTTTCCAACCTACACAAAGCATAGATACAGTATATGCACATAGACACAATTTAACTTGCTCCTTACATAATGTGGAAAAAGAGTTTATAAGCTCAGTTGAGGATAGACGCGGGGAAATTCTGAAAAAGGCTGAAACACAATCAAAAATACCACCTTGGGCACACCGGGAGGGTGAAATTAAGAAGGGTTATGCACACCCTGCTATGGCTTTGGATTGGCAACATAAAGGGAAGTTATGTATACTAAGACACAAAACTGATTTTAACAATAAATTTGTTGTTGCCAGTGAATGTGATCATACTTTCCAAATTGTAGGAGGTTGGGATTTATATCTCGGAGGATCTAATCTTGTTTTCCCAGGGATATACTATATTTGTGGGAGAAATGCCTATTATAGATTCCAAAAACATTGGTATGGATGCTGCAATATGGGAATAGTATTTCCAAAAATGTATCATGTGAATCACGTTAGTGGAACCAATGAATTTAAACATACTCGTTTGAGATGGGGAATAAGTGCTGCTGAAATAATTGGGGATATTTTTGGTGCAATATTACCATCAGTTGGGGTGATTCTAAATTCTCTCAAAATTCAAAAACTCTATACTGTAGTTGATCACTTATCAACTGATACAGCAGGAGGTTTCCTTGTCATAGATACTAAAATGGTTGCTATCGGATCTATGGTATTACAAAACAGACTTTCAATTGACATACTACTCGCAAAAGAGGGTGGAGTATGTCGCATGCTGAAAATTCAAGAGTGCTGTACTTATATCCCTGACAAAAGTAAAGATTTGCGGGTATATATCAGCAATATTACTAAATTGGGAAAAGATTTGAATAAATTGAAAGCTGATGGTGCATGGGAATCTATTGGAAAAGGGTGTAATTCTGTGGGAAAATGGTTTGCAACTTTCGGAAGTAGTTTAGTGGGAACAATATTAACACCTATATTAACTATTGCTACTGGCGTACTGATAATGATTTTTAGATATTGCAAACGTACAAAATTTGAGAAAGAAACTGAACTAAAAAAAAACAGATGATGCGGAAACTATGATGAATTAAAAGCCTTAGACAGACAAGGTTAAAACTAATGAAGACATCCGCCTCATAATGTGACATCAGATAAAGATAAAGATAAGGGTGATTCGCCATCAAAAGGGGAAATGATAGAGCATGGATGTTATCTTTTGTCTATCTCTATGAATTCACCCTTGAAAAATGAATTGTGACATTTATTTCCGAACATGACAAAATGTGTGTTAGGTTACCATGTTTAAGAAAACTCACACATGAAGCCTGATTTAGATACTGCATTGTAAAAGCATGCAAAAAGTTAGATGTAGGATTGTGATGACAGTTAACCATAAACAAACTAACAAAAAGTTTAACAAATGTATTGTTATGTTTTTCTTTATGCTTAAATGAATGTAATAAACAAACAATAGCATAGAAAATACTATGAAAAGAATAAAACTGTTATGTGTTATGAAAATGGTTGTTAACATTAGAACGTGTAATGTAAGCACTGACATTGAAGAGAAAATAGATGCTATAATAACTTATGCTATGTAGAGGTTTATTTTAAAGGTGCTTTTGAATCTTGAATGATGTATTAACCTAGAATGTGAAAAGAGAAATTGCAAATTAGTATCCGAAAAAAATAATGAAGTGTTACATTTTTTTATTAGGGGTACTTTATACTTACAATGAAGTAGATGCAAGTCAATTATTTTGCCTAATTGACGAACTAATACATGGTTTCCAATAATGTGAAATTCATATTTTAGCATAAATCTATCATGCCTAAACTGTGTTTCATGAAGGCCTCAAAACCTGCTATTCTTTCCTAATATGAACTTATGAACTGAATAGACTGAAGCCTATGGGAACCTTTTGTAAAGTTTCTACTTGTGCTCTGCCACTCAATGATTCATTTTAAGTTTGTACCTCACTCGACTGAACTTGCGATAAAATTGATACTTTTTAGAGCACATGCTTCGGAAAGAACTGACAAGGGATGAGAACATGGACTCACCTACTTCCTAAAGGGTCACTACCAATTGTATGACTAAATAAAAGTGGTATTAAGGAAAATGCAAAGTAATGGATAACTTAATTCTTACGAGTTTGTATACCTTTTACCTACTTCATCATCTCGTCCTACTGAGACTGGCCAATGGGACAGAGTGGTCTGGCAAATTGGTGATGTCAAGGGGTGTAAACCAGGAATCGATGGAGTATAATTGCCCAAAGTTCGGACAGGGGCAGTTCCTATCTTGTCCACCTTCTCAACCCACCTTGCGGTGCAGAGACTGACGATTTGGACTTTCAGAACAACGCGAAGTGGGACGAAATACTGCATTTGCTGCCAACTGGTTTGCTTGTGTAGTGGAATCTTTCTGGCTGGAAGGTTTCCGCCAATAGCTGTGGCATTGACGCTGCAGTACGGACAGGGGAAGATAAACCTTTTCATGAACTGGAACTGGTCACTTGGTCATTGCTGAACTTTCATCTATATGGTTTGTATTGGGAATATTGGTTTTAAAAGACTCACGCTTATTTGATCCTTTCAAAATATAGATTAGATTGGTATGCAAAGTATTTTAACTTCGATAAAGATACAATTTGAAGACAAATTATTCTGCTGATTCTGCTTCATTATTGTTGTGGCCAATTCATTTTTTTCCAAAGTTTATTGACCTAAAGTGTTGCGTTGATCCAAGAAATCCCATACAATAATACATTTATGTTAACCATTATCCTATTCTAGGTCCTCATATGCTAATTGTTCATTCCCTAAGTATTCTGGTTCCTTTCAGCACAGAACAAGATCCATTGGAGGACCTAATGAGTTTAGTATGGTAGCTGAGGTTATTCTGGGATAAATATAATGATCATTTGAAAAAATAATTTATGAGGCCCAACCCGTTTACACTACAAGTGCAATCACATGAATCCCTGAATATGAATGAATCCCTGAATGAAATGAGTCAACATGTGACGGAGCACCTCTGGGGCACTCACAAAAGAGCCATATCAAGATACATGACACACGGTGAAGTATGACCGTAGCACAAAAGACATACATAGAGGGTAAAGCTATAAGGCACCTACCACTTTACCTAGTGTCACATCTCTAAACCTCAATTCTCCAGCACCTTCTCTCCATCAATATATCATAAACCCTGCAACCCAACACAGCTCATACCCAAGCACTGGTCACATGGATGCATAAAATCCGCACTACTCCCCTGGAAACACCCAAACAAAAAAACACTGAACACTTGAAAATATCTACATGTGCTGATACAGCTAGCCTCCTACATGAATGATGCATTACTTTTGTGTTTGCATGACCAAACAGCTCTCACTCACACCCTACCAATTTCCTCATAGCTTACCCAGTATCATCCTTACCTCCCAGAAACAACATTAATTTCTTTTTAAAAGAGACCCTTTCCCCATTGAGACCAGACCCCTCCTCATAAGCATCATTAACATCGCCCCCGATCTAAAGGCACGTTTACCACATTTGTCACTACCTATGCCTGAGGTGGGCAAGGTCAATATGTCCTGTGAATCTAACAGTATGGCTGTTGATATAGGACAATGTCAGATAATTTTATTTCTTCAATTCTGATAACCACTTAATTCAAACATATAGATTAAACCACAGTGGTTCATCGTATAAGTACTCAATGCATCTGTGACCAGCTGTGTGTCTACCTGAGTCAGCTGGAAGGCTCAAACGTTAAAGAGCAGGTTTTTCATTTCCCGCAGAAGAGTTAGGAGGATCAACACCCTATTGTCTACCAGCTCTGCTTTGCCCAATGTACATTCACTCAGGCTACAAATAGCATGCAAGTTGCCATTGTAGCCACTCACTATAAATCTCCTCCCTTCAATTGCTGCTACACGTGTCTCAGAAGGACAAGAAGACAAAATGTATTGTTACCAACTTACATAATTGGCTCACCATGCCTATCATTCCAATGATGTAACCTCATGATGATACAATGGTTTCTCAGAAAGTCACTCCTAGCAAAACACCTATGTTCAAAGTAAAAGTTTTTTTCTAATGGGAAAATGTGCATATCAGTAATATGTTGAAGGCTGGGGTAACTATCCCAGGGCATTGTTAAGAGCACCCATGCAATACTGATCCTAACTGATTCTACCACTAATCTGACAAAAGGCATACACCATACCAGCACCATTTGATGGAAGGACATCCTAAGGTTATGTGTCCCTACACCATAGGCCTCTTCAAATGCCTTATCTGGATAATCCTGGACACTTCACAATCACAATTTCATAGCTGTGGTCACAGCAACTTTTTCCACAGCTACATCCCACTCTTGAACCATAGGCACAGAGATAACACCTTCACAGTTAGGGGTATATATTTACTAATATTTTGCATAATGTTTTCATCACAAAAGTGATGCAAATAGACTCAAATGTTTTTTTTTACCAATTTACTTTCCAAAACTTGCACTGAAAATTCCCTTGAAAGAAATTAAAATGGCGCCTATCGCTGCTTTGCATTTTTTAGCAGCAAAAGGGCAACCACCCATGGTTTTTGATGCAAAACCCTATTTACTAAAAAAAGTAGACAGGGTTTTGCGCTAAAAATAACGCCCATTTCAAATAGGTGCTATCAAAGAGAAATGCTTTTATTTCTCCTTTAGTTTTCGACTTTGCATGTGGGCTGCACTGTACAGCACACTTACAAGGTGAGAAAAGTTTTAAAGTTAGTCTAATCATAGTATTTTGTACTGGAAGGGCATCCATTCAGTACAAAATGGGAAACATCCTTTAGATCGCATGCGTTACATCGCATGCTATTACAACGCGGTCGTTACAACGACCGCGTTGTTACAGTGCAAACCATTACATCGCAAGTCGTTACAACGACTTGCTGTAGGGGGCAGAAGGTGTTGGATTCACAATCCAACACCTTCCCTGCTGTTGCACAAACTGGAGTAGGAATAGCATATTATACTATTCCTAAGTCCAGCGCACCCCCTACAGCAAGTCATTGAAATGACTTGCGATGTAATGGTTTGCGTTGTAACAACCGCGTTGTAATAGCATGCGAAGTAAAGCATGCGTAGTAAACGTATGTATTCGTGCAGAAACCTACGCTAGACTCACACAGATACTCTTGCGCTATGGCTCAAAGGTGTGTGTAGCAAATTTAGACGCCGGTGCAAGGGAAACGGGAGGAGAGAGCTATATCTCTGTAATATGCCGCTCACCTGCTCTCTACTTTTCACGCAACTCAGCGCAGTGCAATGCAGCATTTCTGGCTGCTGTGCTGCATTGCATGAGAATTTAGTAAATTTGGGTCTTAGAGCCTGACATAGAATGCCTGATGCATCATGTTTTCATCACAAAAGTGATGCAAATAGACTCAAATGTTTTTTTTTACCAATTTACTTTCCAAAACTTGCACTGAAAATTCACTTGAAAGAAATCAAAATGGCGCCTATCGCTGCTTTGCATTTTTTAGCAGCAAAAGGGCAACCACCCATGGTTTTTGATGCAAAACCCTATTTACTAAAAAAGTAGACAGGGTTTTGCGCTAAAAAATAACGCCCATTTCAAATAGGTGCTATCAAAGAGAAATGCTTTTATTTCTCCTTTAGCTTTCGACTTTGCATGTGGGCTGCACTGTACAGCACACTTACAAGGTGAGAAAAGTTTTAAAGTTAGTCTAATCATAGTATTTTGTACTGGAAGGGCATCCATTCAGTACAAAATGGGAAACATCCTTTAGATCGCATGCGTTACATCGCATGCTATTACAACGCGGTCGTTACAACGACCGCGTTGTTACAGCGCAAAACATTACATCGCAAGTCGTTACAACGACTTGCTGTAGGGGGCAGAAGGTGTTAGATTTACAATCCAACACCTTCCCTGCTGTTGCACAAACTGGAGTAGGAATAGCATATTATACTATTCCTAAGTTCAGCGCGCCCCCTACAGCAAGTCGTTGAAATGACTTGCGATGTAATGGTTTGCGTTGTAACACCGCGGTCGTTGTAACAACCGCGTTGTAATAGCATGCGAAGTAAAGCATGCGTAGTAAACGTATGTATTCATGCAAAACCTACGCTAGACTCACACAGATACTCTTGCACTATGGCTCAAAGGTGTGTGCAGCAAATGTATACGCCGGTGCTAGGGAAACGGGAGGAGGGAGCTATATCTCTGTAATATGCCGCTCACCTGCTCTCTACTTTTCATGCAACTCAGCGCAGTGCAATGCAGCATTTCTGGTTGCTGTGCTGCATTGCATGAGAATTTAGTAAATCTGGGTCTTAGAGCCTGACATAGAATGCCTGATGTAAATCTGTCTCCTAAGACCCACAACAACATACATGACAACTTGCTGCAAGCAATGGGCAAATACAACTTCCCACTAAATATATACCTACATAAGACCACCACGGACGCACACAACTCTTCCTTTCTTCTGTTTGCACCTTGACATGCATGTTCTTTACAAATAATCATTTTGACTTGTCTAATTTATAATTCACACATTACACACATGAATCTCATTAACTATTGAATTAGTCATTAGTGACCAAGTCAGACAATTCATTTGAAACTGAAACCTCAGAAACAATTGTCATGCCGTTTTTATGACCATCAGATGTGAACCAAAGGGTGTTGTACATGACCGAGGCATACATAACGCACAATGCTATCAAAACTAGATAGATTAGTTCTCTCTTCACTTATAATAATAATAATAACGCCTGTTTTATACCCATATATATTTAGATTGTGGGTCGGTGAGACGTATTCTGGCAGTATGCTGGGTTTACTAAATTGAGGAGTAAACAAAGATAGGAATAAGATAGAAGTACTCTTGGAATTTAAGAGCAAGTCATGAGTACTTCAAGAGTAGGTCACGCCTACCCACAGGCAGATCTTCATGAATTAGGCAGTTTGCCTTTTCAAGATGTAAGTTGTACTTGCACCTGAAAAAGCTTCATGAAACGAGCAGCGTGAGTTAAGAAAATAAGAACTCAAGGTAAAGAACAACAGATCATATAAAAACAACATTTTATACGTATCTCCAGACTTGTGCACACTGTAAATAACACCGCACTGTTGTTTTTCTTTCAGGTTTAATCATGTACGTGACATTTTTCTTCAAAAAGCTAATCAGTTATCACAGAAAATATAATATTCAAAAGAGAAATAGCTTCTAATAACAGCATGAGCCATTTGTCAGGCAGTTCAGACAGAATATATTGAAAATGATGTGTTCGACAAGCCTTGTAAATTTGCATATGTCTCATTCTTAATGTATTCGGTCTAATTGAAAAGTCTATTTGGGCGGAAACAATTTCAATACACCTAGGAAGACACAGTGACAGACACAAGGTGAAGCTTAACAATTCAGCTCGGAATGCCATTAACATGCTAGGAAGAAATAGGAAACAAATGAGTATCAGTATGAGGTAAAAGATGTCATTATGGAAAAGAGTAAATTATACATCTGGGAGAAGAAGTGCGTTTCACATACCAAAGCTGTTCCGACAAAGTCGTTTGGAACACGTGCGATGGCTCGAGGTGGCGGCAAGCACTGCACTGGCAAAACATGAAACAATATAGGGGCATCTGCGGAGACGACCAGAAAGAGGACCATTGCAGTTGATAAATAGATACTCCCTGAAGGACCCTTCAAAGCTGTCCATTAAAGGTTAATCTAGTAACCATTTCTGTTGGACCTGACCCTTTCTACAGGGTCAATACTAAACTTTCTGCCTTTTTCCCTCCACTTTTTCTGAATATATTTTTGCTGCCTTAGGACTCTGTGCACTTTACCACTGCTAACCAGTGACAACGTGCTTGTGCTCTCTCCCTCAAACATGCTTACATTGCTTATAGCCAATTGGCATATTTAATTCACTTATAAGTCCCTTGTAAAGTGGTAGTACATGTACCCAAGGACTGTAAATTAAATGCTACTAGTGGGCCTGCAGCCCTGATAGTGCCACACACTTAAGTAACGCCTTAAAACATGTCCCAAGCCTGCCACTGCAGCCTGAATGCAGTTTTAAACTGCCATGTTGACTTGGCATTTAAACCCCCTTGCCAAGCCTTAAACCTCCCTTTTATTGCATGTAAGTCACCCCTAAGGTAGGTCCCAGGCAGCCCATAGGGCAGGGTGCTGTGTAATTAAAAGGTTGGACATGTACTGTTACGTATTGCATAACCTAGTTGTGAAAAACTCCTAAATTTGTTTTACACTACTGTGAGGCCTACCCCTCCCATCGGATAACATTGGGGATTCCTTATTGCATTTAATAAGCTTTAATATCCAATTGGGAGCTGGCTATTATGTCATGTTTGGTTTCTTTGGAACTGTGATGAAGAGACAATTTAATAGTAAATTCTGTTTTTTTTACCACAATTATAAAAAATGGCACTTTTAGAAACTTGGCATTTTTCTGCCCTTAATACTTTTATGCCTAAAGCCTGGCCTGGGTCACATGACTGGATGTAATTGATGGTGAAACTTTGTGAATTCCTGACAGACATTCATACAATAGAGAAATTAGTTGTGCCTGAATGGGTCACCTGCTGGCAGGATGGTGGGGGGGGGGAGCTGAACACAGCCTCACTTACAGCTGAATAGCCTGTGCTCTGCCTTCACAAAGGGCCTAATGACCTTTCATTGTCACTGCAGCAAGCTTGGAGCCAGGGTAGGAGAGGTAGGGAATTCCATGCACTTCAAAGCCACTGTCTAGAAGCTTCTCCCACCTTCCAGAATCAGGGCACCAGTATATAAATGTAGGACCTTAAACATCAACTCTTCAATACACTTCTTGACCTGTGGATACTCTTTGAGGAAGAAGGACTGCTGCTCTAAATGAACTGCTTCCCTGGTGTGCTGATCTGCTTCCTGCTGCCCTCTTGCCTGGGGAAGAAGAACTGGCCTTGAAACTTCCTTTTGAACCCAGGGCCCCAATTTAACTCCTACGGCTAGTCTGCTGGCCTCCTGATCTGAGCCTCAAAAACATAAAAGCCTCTTCAACATTCTGAACCAGCCCCTGGACCCAGCTGAAGCGACCCACAAGTCGCGCCTCTCTGGTCCTGGACTCTTGGTATCACTCACAGGCTCTCAAATCAAGCTTTTTGGCTCTTGATGACTGCAAACAGGCATGTTTGCACCAAGACATTGTCGCTTACACCTCAAATCAGCACAAAGTGTCATCAGTCCGACTCTTCGCATTGCAGGGCAGACTGCTCATGGGGACCGCCAACTTGTAGCTCCAGCAATGCCAGCCTGCGACGCTGGCTAACTCCTCATACTGTGCCGACCGTTTCCCACAACGCTCTCCCTGCTCCTCAGAGCCCTCTGCAATGCAAACAGGACTCGTGGCACAAACTTGAGAAGGTAAACCTTCAGCCGGGCTAACCTGGGACTGTATCTGACCTGCACTCCATCGAGGTCAGCATGAACTTTTTAATTTGACCTGGTCTAGCCCACCTAAATCTGCTTGTGCTTTGTGCTTTTAAGTGCTATTCTACACTTTATTCTTTACAAATTCATTACTCCAGTTCAAATGATTGGAATATTGTCATTGTAGTCTGGTTTTATTTATTACATTTTGCTCTATTTTTCTAATTTGGTGTGGTATACTTTTTGTGCGGTGTTTCACTGTTTTACTGTTTGAGGTGCTGAATAAGTACTTTACATATTGCCTCTAAGTTAAGCCTGACTGCTTTGTGCCAAGCTACCAGGTAGTTGAGCACATGTTAATATGTGGTTTGCTTGTGCCTTACCCTGACAAGGATTGTGGCTGCTGCTTGATCAGGACTCACATTCCGGTCAACCATTAACCAAATTTCTCAATTTTTAAATGGCAACTCTGTCCTCGGCTAAGGACAGAAAATCAGTGAAGCTGATAGTCCATACACCCAAAAATGGAAAAACAAACATGCAGGGACATGCATGCTCTAAAAATATTCTACAGAAGTTTTGGTTTTTCCACTGCAAGTAGGCAGGATTTCTCACTGTATGCAGGGCCGGACTGGGGAAGCAAATGCAGCTCTGTGAAAAATACTCAAACCAGCCCTGCCCCTTTTGTCTACTCATACATTCTCTCCCCTCCCATCCATCCATTCCCACTCTTACCCTCTGCTCATGCTCTTCTCCCTCTGTGATCGCTTTCTTTTCACCTTTCACCCCCCCCTCCCTCTCTCTCTCTCTCTCTCTCTTGAAACCTCAATGTACCTGTGGTGACAATTAACTTTGGGGAGCTGGGGAAAGTAACAGAGCACCAGGAGCAGCCCTGGGCTTTCATAACTGGCTTCCAAGGGCACTAGCCACTGCAGAAATGCCCAGTGGAGTAAAATGCCTGTTCTGCCCTAAATGTGGTGCATATTTACAAGGGCATTGCGCCACTGGAGTGTCACTTTTTCCAACGCTCTGGTAGTAAAATGCTCTGCTCCATATTTACAAGGCAGCACTAAGCCACTTTGCGTGGCTTAATGCCACCTTATAAATATGGGTCATTCTGCAGCACACATAGAAGGAGCAAAATGCCATAAAGGATTGTTTTTGTTTTGTCCCTTCCTGAACTAACACAATCATCCCTGCACTGGTGCAAGGCAGCTATTTTAGCGCTGGCGCAAGGGAAAACACAGGGGTTCAGCGTATTCTTGTAAATACGGTGCATCCCTGCATTTTTTAAATGACGCAGCGTGGCACTGCTAAACTGCTTGCAGAGCCGCGCTGTGCCGTTTAATTGTAAATATGCCCCTGTATGTGCTAAAGGTGATAAATTAAATGTGCAGTATGATCATCTTGAAAACCACATCTTTCCAATTTGTATATATTGATGATGGTAGTCTGTGTATTGGTTATTGTTAAATCAAAAGGCACAATGCAATGTGGTATGATTCTTACCAATAGCATAACACTGTATTCCTGTAATCCTCTCCATTCTGCCATCGTATTTTCATGCATTCCACCTGCCTTCATGTGTTCTCACTTAATTTGCAGCACTGTTGCTTTGTAACTCGGTTCCCGCGAGGCAAATCCACAGGAAAAACATACTATCAAATCATTTTTTTTATGCTTGCATGTTTTCTCCAGAGGAACTCATATTGCCATATGGAGATGTTTGTCAAAATATTACGTAACTAAATATCATCTTGAAAATATATTGCATCCAGAATACCGATTACCACAATATTGTGAAGGTTAGCCTAAATAGGTAAATATAGATTTGCTGTTGTTAATTCCACGAAATTGTCCATATCTCCATCAATGGGGAGGATAAACTTAGACTTGAAAAACATTTTTCTGTGCCAGCAACATTTGCGAAAGTCTGCGAATTTTACAGCTGTGAAATTTTGCATAAATCTGCTTTCCGATAGGCAGGCTGCAGCAGAGGTTTTTCTGCAAGAGAAATTTTCTGCTCAAAGCACTCCTCTAGCTTTTATTGTGCATGATGTTTGAACACAGGTTAAGCTCTCACGTTCAATTTTCAAGTGGTACACCGCAAAGTGAAATTCATGTAATGTCACCTAGTGTGTGAAAAAAATTAATGAAACAAAATCTTACAACTTCATTCAGGCATAGTTGCACTCACTACCCACTATTAAACTAGCGTCTGGAGATAACATATTCATTTCTTATGTAAGCTGGCGTTTCAGTTGTGGGGGCCTTGTATATACAAAAATATAGAACTTTGCCATCTTTTTGTAATATAGTTAGGACGCACGGGCCTTCCTCTCTGGCCTCAGAGATGATAAAAGGCAGCATAGATCTATAAGAGATTAAAGTGATAACACAGGTCCTCACACCAGCTCTCACTTGCATCTTTCGCGTATGCCCCTTGTCCAGCCTCCTCCCTCCTTGTGCCGTTCATCCCCTTTCTAGTGCTTGCATATGCATTGCTCTTGTTGCCAGCACTGTTCACCCTTTGTTAATGCTGCAGTCTCCCGGCTGTCTGGTGCTAACTTTAGTTATTTAATCAGCCAAAAAACAATGTTCACAAGGAGCTCATTTAAACAATAGATGTGGAAAATATTATAAGGAGTATTACCTCCTTTTGACAAACTTCAAATTTTGTAGTTATAATGGGGAGTTATATAAGTCTAACTCTGTTGTTATATTAGATAAATATAGGATCAATCAAAGAATTTAGAATTGAAGCCCACAAACAATGAATTTCTCTCAAGCCCACTTCAGCCGAAAATGGGCGTAGTTTTTATTTTGCAAACAACATTCATAGGAAAAAATGTTTATAAACTATTACTGTGTATTCACACTATATACAGGATAACAAGTGATCCAAGTGACTTTCGTGTCCCAGGGTAGTGACCAAAACCAACAGTGACTAATAAAAAACGGAACAGTTGGTTATTGGAATATACTGGGAGGTCCCTAGTGGAATCAATTTATCAATTCGAACGATACAAATTTTTTCGGTGTCCTAGGACTCTCCCTTTTTAAAAAGTCGATGACGTGTCAACCCTCTCGCGTTACGGGGTCTCTTCGGGACAAGGGATTCTGGGGACCCAGACAAGGATATTAGCCAAAGGTTTTAAATTAGTGCTGCAGTCAGCATGTATTAAGGTCTTGGTTACGGATAGCGTCTCTCATGGATCGGTGCAGAATGCAGCACTAGGGGACCTTAAATGTCTCCCGTTTGACAAGTGCCCTTCACCCTGCCTGATCTTCATGAGAGGCAGCTATACCTAATTGATAGGGTGACAAGTGCCCCTTATCTCCAGGGAGATCAGTGCCCTGGATTTACTCACTCGTTCCTTGTGCTTGACTCCACCACTGCTGACTGTGGAAGAGGGGTAACTTATGAGAAAACTTTGGTGGTCCTGATTAAGGTACAAGGCTGTTAATCCACTATGATAGGGTGACCAGTGCCCTCATCCATTGGTAGGGTGACCAGTGCCCTCATCCATTGGTAGGGTGACCAGTGCCCTACGTTCACCTAGCTGAATCCCCACGCCTGGTATCTTGAGATCGCACAACTGCTGCAGCTCTACAATTATAGATTCCCTGCCGCAATCTACCTGACCTCCTTGACTATCTACATCAAGATGTTCTAATTTAAAGCCTTCGGCTAATATCCTTGCCTGGGTCCCCAGAATCCCTTGTCCTGAAGAGACCCCGTAACGCGAGAGGGTCGAAACGTCTGCGACATTTTAAACAGGGAGAGTCCTAGGACACCGAAAAAATTTGTATCGATTGAAATGATAAATTGATTCCACTAGGGACCTCCCAGTATATTCCAATAACCAACTGTTCCGTTTTTTATTAGTCACTGTTGGTTTTCGTCACTACCCTGGGACACGAAAGTCACTTGGATCACTTGTTATCCTGTATATAGTGTGAATACACAGTAATAGTATATAAACATTTTTTCCTATGAATGTTGTTTGCAAAATAAAAACTATGCCCATTTTCGGCTGAAGTGGGCTTGAGAGAAATTCATTGTTTGTGGGCTTCAATTCTAAATTCTTTGATTGATCCTATATTTATCTAATATAACAACTGAGTTAGACGGATATAGCTCCCCATTCTAACTACAAAATTTGAAGTTTGTCAAAAGGAAGCAATACTCCTTATAATATTTTCCACATCTATTGTTTAAATGAGTTCCTTGTGAACATTGTTTTTTGGCTGATTAGCTATACCCAGTTCACAGGGACATATGGGTTGCTCTTGTTCTTTGTATGAACTTTAGTTATTTGACTTACTTTATTATCACTACTAGTCCACTTTAGTTACTTTCTCCTGTCATTTTGTTAGCCAATTTAGTTATCTCAGCTCTTTTGGGCTGTCTCTTTCTAGCCGTTTTTGCTGTCCCCTCTTCTCGCCGCCTGTCGCGTAAACGGTTTGCCGCTGTCGCGGCGCAAACCTTCTCTGCTTGCTAACGTTACTCTGTTGCCATCAGGGTGGCGGGATTTCGCCAAGGCCTATTTAGATTTCACAGTTGTGCTGGTGGTGTTCTAGGAGTGTGTTGCTGACGGAGTGATTCCATCGCAGGATGCTGTCAACATTAGACTTTTCCTGTGGCTGTAAGATGGATGCTAGCATCACAGACCTTATGTGTTTTGCCTAATTGTTTGCACCTGCATACTGCCCTATAAAACACACTCCATTTCAGACCATGACCCTTTGCCATTCCAGCACAGCACAACATTTTCCTGGAGAAGTTTTGCTCCCTCTGTTTCTTGTGCATTTTACATTTTATTTTATTTTACTTGTGGGTTCACAAATTCATCTACTTTAGTTATATTATAATAGCAGAGAGGAGAATTCCCAGTTTTACAGAGGGAGAATTGTCAGTCACGGTGGATGAAATAATTAGATTAGAGCCACAATTGTTTGGAGCCCAAGTCCAAAATAAAACCATATCTCAGAAAAGGCAAATGTGGGCCAGAAAAGTTGACAGAGTGAATGCTGTAGTAAACAACCTGCACGCACAGGAGGAAATTAGGAAGAGGTGGAAGGACCTGCGGGGGAGAGTGTGTTCCCAGGCCTCCATGCATCACCTGGAAGCCCAGAGGGCTGGTGATGCTTCTCTCAGCACCCTTTGCAACTTTTTTCCTTGGAGGTGAAGGTCTTGCAGATCCTACAACCTGAAGGCTTGACAGGAATCCCTGGTGGAGTGGAGACTGGTAAGTTATGCTTTTGAATGTGTCAGTAAACCTAAATCTCATTTTGCATTTTAATTTAACTGTTGCTACGTGTTTTGCACCTTTGTTAAACATATACACCTAGATATATTAGTATAATATTTTTTTTTTGTTTGAAAGAATTTTGTTGTAATTAAGATTACATGTTTCAATCTCCATTACAGTTCACATGATATAATGGTGCTTTTACATGAAATAACATATTTCATATATGTGTTTGATATTCCAGATATCGTTTTTTGTTCTTACAGAATATTTTCACTAGGTGTGTTTAACTTACAATTTTGCAACTGTTGTGCATGTTTAATTGAAATAACTACAACTACCATGATGCCTTGTTTTTGTTATGTGAAAATATTGCAATGTAATTTTGCTCGTGCTCTCTTTTCTGTCACATTTTCACATATGTTGGACTGTTATGTAGTTTATCAATCTCTATTTCATGTTATATTTTTAAATGTGTTTGTGTTTAATGTTGTATGCTGTCCTATCCTTGGTATCTCATTGAACTGATGCTATTTGTTTCACAAATCAACGTTTTCTGACTTACAAATGTGAAGGTTTTGAATTTTGTATGATCAATATCTGTTGTCGTAGTTAACACATTTTTTTAATAAATGTTTTCCTCAATGTTTATATGATGAGGAATGGTATTTATCCTCTTACGCTGTGCAATTGTCAGAATTTTTGCCTGTTGGGCCTTGGAATGGTTCCTGTTACATTTCTCCTCTCCTCTCTACTGTGTTGAATCTTTGGTATATCTTATGTATACTTTCTATTTTTGTTTTCATTTCAGGACATCTTTTTACCTGCTCTTTTGAAGTTGCTTTGTATGTAATTTAAACTGTTTGTGTAATTTATCATAATACCACAGAAAGGTATATTCATTATATTAATTAACTTTTTCATTTTATTCTTCTTCATTTTTAGCTTCGAATTCATTTGACGTATAACCCAGACTTTTACAACTATCTTATTTTTTTTTAACACTCATTATAGGTCCAACACCCAGAGTACATGGACAACAATCTGCCACTTAGGATACCTCCATTCCAGACCAGCAATAAGCCTTCAGGGATGACTCTACTCATGAAAGTCCGGATGACGAGGAGTAGCCTGGTCCATCTGGTCTGCCTGGGCGGACAGCTCCAGTGACTCACACTAGGCCCCCACCTGCACCTCCTACCCTAGCTGTTACCACCCCTCAGCCTACGGATACCTCCACTTCCTGTGTCCAAACCAAAATCACCCCAATCTTGTGCCCCCCAGTCCTGGCTGCAGTTGAACAAACACCACCACCTCCAGTTCAGTCAGGAACCAGTGGGATGGTTCACACTGGGTCAAGGCCACAGGGTAGTGGGGGTAGGGGTCAAGGGAGGGAATTCTGTGGACCAGCAACGTAAGGTCACTGGGTTCACTGTCACCAAGGTCACCATTGACAAAGTCTTGGGATCCCTCCATCAGTCCCAAGACATGATGGGCCAGATACTTAGAGAACTCTGGGAGATGAAGAAGTTGCTGAGGGAGCACAATGTAAAGAGGGAGAATCTGAACTCCAATTTGGGCGCCCTGACTGGGGTGCTGCATTACATTTATACTTGTATGTGCAGGGCTTTTCCAGCTTTCCCTTTCTGTGGTCCAACAACATCTGGGATAACTACAACTGCTGCATCCACAGAAAGGGAGGCCCTGCCACAAGAGGCATCAATAGCACCCACCTCAATCCCTGCAACTGTGGATCCACAGCCCCCGGCAGGAGCACACACTCATCTGGACTATCAGGAGAGGATGGCAAGACCACCACCACCAAGAAACGCAGAACCTAATTTCCTACAGTGTGTGACTACCATTCACTCTGTGGACTATTTTCTGGACACATTTACATTTCTGATGCCAGTTGTATTTCGGACACTGGATTTCAACCATTTTTGGCTCTTCAATATTAGTTTCATTCACCGTGATTGACTTTTATAATTTTGTTCGCTTTTTCGTTTACATCCTGTTTTAGTTTATTTGGCTTTGTTGAATAAAAACAAAACTAACAAAGTCAAAGACTGCTGTTGTATTTATTTTCTCAATTTCTTTATCATTTTTTTCTTTTTATCACCATATTAAAATGCGAAAAATAAAATTATTGCTTATTCATAAATAAATGCTATGTAGCTAATGTTTATCACAATCTACAAAAATGACCAAAAAGAACAAATGGCAAAAACCCAACTAATGTATGCTATTAAATTGTTAGAAAGAAATGCTTGTCATAGTTTACAAAGAACATTACAACCCATGCATAATCCAAATCATCAGGGCCATTTTAACATTTACAGTTCCAGACATTGCTACCATGGACGACAGTGAAATAATTAAAAAAATCTGATTCTATAGGCATCATTGATTTGTGCCATCAACTTGAGCCTGATCTTCTGGCTCAAAATAGTAATTTCACATCAATAACACCAATAGTGAAAATCCTGGCATCACTCCATTTTGTGGCCACAGCATCATTCCAAGACATTTTTGATTTAAAGTTATTAAGATTGCAGTAGATTTGTATTCTATTGAATGGTGCAATTTACCCAATATATGCTGCCTAAATTGCTTGCACCACATGTGGTATTCGACCCAAAGCATACTAATCTCCCTTCACATTGGCTAAATTCTCATTTGTGTTAAGTGTATAAAGCTGTTGATGTATCTCATCATTGCTGAAAGAATGTCTTGTATCCCACCACTTAAAGTTGGGTGTGACATTCCACCAGATACTGCCACAGTGTATTGGAATTGTCCTGTGGCCACAAAATGAAGTACTGCTATGAGTTTGACAGTTGTTATAATAAAAGTGGGATTTCTATTGTGAGGTAGAAGATCTGGCTCCAGCTGGTGACATAAATACAGTAGAGTTTGCATATTCAATATGAATTTCTTGATAATATCCCAGTCATCCATGGTGGCAAGCACTAGAAATGTTTGGGACACTTGAGGATGTTGTCTCCTCACTCTCCCTGGGTTCATATGTCTGCATTGGAAAATTGTCAACATTTTGAAAAATGTTCAAACTTTTGTTTGATAAATAACACAAAGTCACATTTTGCAAAAAATATATATGGGTAAAAATCTTTTCTTAGCAAATGCATTTTTTTTAATTACATTTGAAATGTATTATTTACACACTCTTTTTATTTTTTTATTTTCTTCAACCAAAATACCGTCAATGGGAGTGTAAACAATATCACACAACTATTGTATTTAAACACAGTAACGCACTACATATAAATGTTTCTTTTTAAGTTAATGAGTAGCATTAGCATTTTGTATTTATAAACAAGCTAGCCACCATTTTGAGTGGTAGCAACGCGCTAAACATTCACAAAGACATTATTTGACCACTAAAATGGCAGGCGCCTGACCTCACCATCAGGACACTTGGAATTAGATGGCCACAGCGAAAGTTGACCAGGTAGTGGGTGTAAAAGTCCACGACGGACATAGCCATAGACTAATGTGTGTGAAAGCAACGTACGAAAGCCAATCGCTTTGTCCATCTCTGTTGACTATCACGTACGTCGTGTACATGTAAGTGACGTTTCGAAAAACGCTGCAGCCAACAAGACCTCCTCAACCTTTGTTGCTGTTTCTAACCACTGGGAGCCACGATGCCAGGAAGAGCAGGTAACAGGGCCCCAGCCTTCTCACCAGAGGAGCTGGAGTTGCTGGCAATGGAGGTCCTGTCCCTGTACAACCAGCTCTAAGACTCACCAGAGGAGCAGGTACATGTCTAAAATGTATTTGTAAATCGGTATAACTGTTTTTTCTAAAAGAAAACACAGGCTAGAATGCCCCTTTAAGTTCCTGAGTGAAGTGTAGTGATTGAAATAAAGTGTATTTAGTTTTTACATTACATAGAACAATGATGGTGTGAATTGCTAAGCAGTGTATGATTAGAGAAAACAACAACATTTGTATGTGTTATGTGTTTTAAGTCCTACATTGTATTTGATGTGTATTTTGAGATATATCTATATATATATATATATATATATATATATATATATATATATATATATGTTTGTATTTCTCATCATGTAAATTTAGAAAACATCTTATTTTGTTTAAAAGTGTACATATATATACATTTTTACATACCAAATAAAAATGATGTTTGCCATGTTTATTATCCTACAAATCACTCAGCCTAGAACAGGTATCTCCAACCAGTTGATTGGGAGCTACCAGTAGCTCCCAGACACCTTTAGAGTAGCTCACAGCCTTGAGTTCATTTTCAAAGAGCAAAAGGTCATATTTTCATTTCAAAGTTAAGGAAAGGCTGTGTCATTTGATATCATGATCATCAAGCTGCAGCTAGTAGGATCTGACAATGAGCAGTGCTCATTCAGATTTATGGGTCAGGCTGGGACTGATTCACAGAAGTGAACAACTGAAGCACTGAGGTATTTGACTCTTAATAATTCCTTGTCAACTCAAAATTGGAGTTGTGAACAAAATGAAGCTTCTGAATGCTTTTAAATGGACAAAAAATAAAATGGAGTGTTGCCTCAATTATTGAGTTAACACTTCATTTCAATTTTCTCCCATTTCAAAGTGTTGCATTTACAAACAGCAGGCCCCTTACTCCCAGTGAGCAGTTTACACTGCAATAAGTAGATATGAAAAATACACCCGTTTTTAACATGAGAGAGATACAAAGTGCAGAAAAATGTTCCATGATATGAAGTGTCTGGTAGAATATTTATCTGCACTTTTAATTTCTCCAAATTAAAAAGAACATACAATTGTATGTTTGGGTCATTCATGTAACGGTGCCTCAAATGGTGGAAGGTATGTCCTGTGCTGCAAGTACATATGACATAGGCTCTCAGTCACCCATACAAATATATTCCCTTCATAAGTACACATGTTCATACATCCCCAAAGACCATCCTCTCACTGACACACATGGCAGCTCTGTCCTAGTGCCCTTAGTCATAGTATTTAGTTCAAACCATAGTATCTGGCTCTATGGACATTAGGCTTCAAGTCAATGTAGCTGGGATTGAGGGTGTCTGGTTACAATGCACAAGTTGTTTAGCCTTCAGTATTTCACAATGATTTTTACTGATTAGAAGTAGCTCTCATTACAGAAAATGTTGGAGTCCCTTGGGTTAGAATAAAAATAATGCTGCTTTTTTGGTAGGCCTGGGCAGAGCTCGTAAAGTTTCACTCTGTGGAATTCTACAGAGTTAGTGAAAAACTCAGCCAAATTCCGTGGAGTTCTGCGAGTGGGTGGAGTAGGGGCAACCTTTACACATTCCAAAAAGCACACATTCTATGAGGCGCATGTAAGCCGATGTGGGCAGGCCCATAAGGAAGTTGTTCACTCTGGGATTCTTGTCGGACAGGAAATATGTCTGTGAAGGTAGTGTTGGTCTACATTGCCTGAGGAAAGTTCAATGAAGTCGACTCGAACCCCCAGTCTTGGTGTCCTGATGGCGATTTCTTTAGTTTCATTATGTGTGTTTCAATCACAGACTAGGCTGGGCCCAGGTGGGTGCCCCTGCTTTGGAGTACTCCTGTACCCATGCAAATACCCCCATCTCACACCCTACCACCCCACTGGCTCACCTTCTCAATGAAGGACGCAAACTTGTTGGATGTTGGGATCGATCTTGAGGTTCAGGGGGGACAGCAAGCTCTGGTTGATGCTGACGGCCGTGATGCCCCCTGCCTGAGCTGCCTGCCTGTAGCCCATCTGGTAGCCAGGCTGAGCTTGCCACCCCCATAGCCGGAGCCCAGGGTGAAGGCAGAGGTGCTTCCCCGGGAGATAGTCTTGTATACCCTGGTGGTGCGGACAGACATGGTGAGGGCTGGGTGAGGCAGGGAGGGAGAGCAATGCCGAGCCCGCCTATATCACTAGGCCATGGGCCATTTGTTTGTGGCTGTCAGTCACCAAATCTCCATTTAGACTGATTGAGGTCCATGAATCCCTTGGCTTTCTCTGACGTTTAACATCCAATGTGATGTCACTTCTGCTGCTGCGTTCTAGAACTGGGGAATTGGAAAGTTGATGTTGTGACTGACGGGGTGATGGGCTTGATAGGGCACGACCTGTTGCATGTCACCTTTTACTTGTCACTGAGTGTGGTGTTCCAGTGTACGATGCAGCTGAGACTCCCATTCTTTCCCAAAGCTTCAGCTTACGGTGAAAGAGCAAATGACATCTCCCCAAATCTGAACATTAAAGTGCTGCAAGGTAAATTAAAGATAATCACAGGAAGTATTTATGTTCTTGTTGGAAAACAAGGCATTAGTTGTGTGGCCTGCACAAGTAATGGGTCTACATTTGTCCTTCACTGGAAACCAAACACCCCATTGTAGCACCTGACTCTCAGAAAGTAGCGCTGCAGAGCAGTCCAAGGCTTACTCAAGGGAGGTGGTGTGGGCTAGCAATCACCATTGACAGATACGCAGAAATAACACGCAATAAATGATTGTCCAGTCTGTGCTTTTCTATATAAAAAGGAAAGGTACATTTATTACAGACACACAACTCAATACTATGCAACAATTTACAAATATACATAAGCTGATGGAAATACTTCTTGATTACATTGCGCAAACATTCCCACCCCTCCTGCAGGAGGGGGTTATAGTACCACCACTCACATGTATAAACATTACCTTGCCCCCAAATACCACCGGTTAACCATAATTTGGAGTGAGGGCTCTTACCACTGGCACCAAGCAAGTGGCTGCCCACCACATTATTTCAACAAGCATTTCATAATGGGAACACCTGCCATAGTGACATATAACCCTCACTGAGAGCACCTAATACTGACAATAAAGTATACACACTTAAATCACAGTGGCTAACAGTCTTGTTGTTCAACTAAAGTAGTAGCAAGAATACATGTTTAGGCATGACTGGGAGTGAGGAGTACCTATCATAACTATTAGCATGTTTAACTCAAGTCAATTACAGCCCCTAAAAGCATCACATCTATAATTACATCGCTATGCAATTATAATCAGGCACCCTGGCAAAGATGCTAGCAACATATGAAACAAATATTCCCATATCACATTTAGAACAACACAAGGCATGTGAAACCTAGTCCCTAAAGGACCACCAAAGTGAAACTGCACCTCTCTGCTATTACACCCTTCCACCCCTAGGAGATGTCTCCAATATGAAACTCATATTAAGCCTCTCACACCTGGGTGTGGTCCTAATCATCAGGTATCCCAGCTGAAGAACAAAAGTTCCAGCATTAGGTAGGCTTGTAAACATCCAAAAACCCTTGGGGGTTATTTCCTTACAGTCCCCAGAGACTTAGGGTTGGGACTTTCCAATTCTGTGACGGAGAAATCTGCGCTGCTCCTGCACATTTGCTTCCAAATGGTGGTGACCCCATCTTCCTTGGGTCACCACAAGCTGAAAATGAGCCGTTTTTTCCCAGTGACTGTGGCCCACCCTGCACAGTAATATGGGCGCTCAAGAATATCAGAGCAGCGACTCCCCCACTGCTCCAGGGAGAGCCGTGCTAGAGCACTTTCGGGGATGCAGCTTTGTGCCGCAACTCACTTTTCCTCTCGGGGTGGCCAGTTCCACCCGGGCACCCCAGTGGCCTCCACCATCAATGGAGAGCAGCTCAGGGAGCCCACCCCTGGCCATTCTCACCGGCTCCCTGCATGGCCAGAACCCTCGCTTCATGCCACGCGAGCCGGCCCTTTATTCTGGTCGACCCGCAGACGCGGGTGATGCGGACGGCCTTGTGGTGACACGGGGAGTGCAACGGCGCTCCACCCTCTTCTCCCCCCCATCACGGGGGAGTGCTACAGCGCTCCCCCCCCTCCTCTCTCCAGCCATTGGGGTCCAGACTTCCTCTTCGTCGGGGCACAGGGATAGGATCCTGGGCCCCTAAGGCACCTTCATGGGGGCCGCATCAGTGCTACCTGCCTTCATCTACGTCGGGCCCAGGGTTGGGATCCTGGGCCCCCAAGGCACATTCACAGGGGGCACAATGGCGCTTCCTGCCTTCATATTCATTGGGGTCCATGGTAGGGATCCTGGGCCCCTGAAGCACCTTCATGGGGGGGGCTCGACAGCGCTCCCGGCTTTGTCTTCTTCTGAGGGCAGCCCCTGGGACCTGACCCCGGGGGCACATCGGAGACCGGCGGAGGAGCCCCACGTGCTTCGTCGTCGGTCCAGTAGAGGTCAAAGGTCACCTACCTTCTGGGGGGCATATCTCGGCCCCTGCTGGGCCAATTTTGATGATCTTGGCCCCTTTGTGCTCCTGGTGGCCAGTCCTAGCCACTGGGAGCAGTCTCCTTCTGCCTCCTGGCATCCCAGAGGATGTACTCTTCAGGGAGCAGGTTCCACTGGCTCCCTGCACTAGCCTTTCACCTGGTTTCCTCTTCTGGGATTCTCTCTTTGCGCAGAAAACCAGGACTTCCCTCACTGGTCTTGGACTCCCTCAGAGGCAAATCTAGAGTCCTGGGGGCATTCAGGGGGTTCCTCCTTCCAACTGCCAATGGAGTCAGTCTCCAGTAACAGTGTTCCTCAGCAAGAGCACATTCCAGAGAGACCTCCTTTTCTTGTGCAAAACCTTTTAAGGAGGGGTGGAGGGTGCTGGCAGGAACGCACCTCTGCCCTATCCTGCAGTGCCACTTCACCTGCCTGCCCCTGATCCCTCCTTCCTGCACAGGCATCTGGGATACTTCAAGGTGGCATCATCCAGGGGTCCCATGCCACATGGTCTTTTAAAATCCCACTTCCTCCACTCGCTGACATCATGGCCAGGGCCTGGAACAGGCCTGGTGAGTGGCACCAGGTGACAGCTACTGATTAATGTCCTGCAACCTCACCCCATCTCTCCCTCCTAGAGTTAAGACCTCCGCCCTGGGGAATGCTTGCAGTGAAGGGCTAGGCCTCTGTTGGTACAGCTTGAGCAGGAAGGTAATTAATCCAGCCTAGCAGGGTAACACAAGGCCTGGGCTCTGGTTCTGAGCTGAGTTAGAGGAATATGACATTTCTGGATGACCCATAAGCAGTACAGATATTATGCCTTTGTACATATCAGAATGGTTCTTTTCACACAACTTTCAGTGTGCTTTCGTGCGTGTCTGGAATTTGTAGGCCCAAGGGAACTGAAACTACCCCATGTGCTCTCCTTTTCCATAGGAGTATAATGAAGTGTTCTTACTGTGAAACAGTAAAGCACACTGACTATCCCTTACATGTGTCCCCCACATTATAAGGTCTATTCCATGTCACCACCCTACTCTGCATAGTCTCTTCTACACCCTTCTATCTGTACCCAGCTCCTGGGCTGCGCACAACAGGAATCTCCCCCGCACAGCCCTTACACGGGTGCACACATGTCCCCATGTAACCACCCCGGTGCCCCTTACCCTAGCTGTATCACAGCAGCCTTATCTCACAAGGTGGACATCGGTGGAAAACACATGCAGTCTATTTTACCGTGAGTCTCTGCTTATGAGGCTCTCCCACAGTAAAAGATCAAAAATCAGGTGACCAAAAAGCAAAAAAATCTGGGAGGCTCATATGGTCAGGACCACTTTCACATAGTTCTAATGAGTTATTACTAATGACTCAACACTGCTGATCTGAGATAAATTGGAAACAGCAGCCCACATGCACAGAAGTCACTGCATTCCTGTGGCATTCCTATTAGTCAAACCTTCATACTTTTCCCACACAATGAACATATTTCTTCCGGTAAATCCAAGGCCACTCATTTTGCTTTAAAAAAGAAAGGGCTTTTCATTCAAAAGTGTTAGTGAGTCACCTCACTGTACTATTTGGGTAATGGCACTCGTTGGGATAGGAACGCTAACCATCCGTGACACCTGAGAGGCATTTGTATTACTGTGATTGGTGTTAAACTTACACGAGTGGGCGGGCTGCATTTGCTGGAGAACGTTACGTAACATAACAGCATAAATCTCATGTTGTGCATGTGCACAGGCACCCTTCCCATGTGAACAGCTTTCTTTCACTCTTCTGTCAAGCATCATTTCTCTTTATTTTGTAGCTGGTGGGATAATTGCTTTGAGAAGGTTTTTGCAGCTTCGTTCACATAGAAACATGAAAGAGAAACTTGTGGTAGTTGAAAGTATTAATTTAGTGTAAATTACATCAATGCATTACCACTTCCTAGCTCCATTTCCTTCACAGGCAGATAATCTGTGGCTTCACTGACCAAAAATCAAAGTTGTTCCTCTTTTTCAAACCCGTAGCGGATATGTTCTAGGCGCTGTGAATTACAGTGAAGATTTCCCTTACATCTTCTACTAGGAGTCCAGTAGAACTAAGGGTGGGTGCAGCTTTCTTCAGACACCCAACCAATAGGTTCCAGGTGCTATGGCTGTGGAGGGAGATCTTATTCATATATCCAGCCTCTTCGCTTCAAGTTCTGGGTGGCTGTATACCCATGGATGCTACATTTCTTTAGGGGTAAGCGGCACGTGCCGGTAAAGTCTGGTGGTAGGCAGTGTTTATGAGGAACTTCGCTCTACAAGCAGAGCTCGGCATGACAAAAAACTCAAGCAAACTCTGCTGATGGAGCAGAGTTCACCACCCACCCCTATTTTTTGCCCTTGGACACACTGTACAAAGGTATTTTTGGTTTATATCCATTTTGGCGACAGAAGTTTACTATTCTAAACAACAAAGCCCAAACATTCAGAGGTGTTGAACAGTTTCTGGAGAGAATTAAAAAGGGGTAAGAGACAAGATCATAAACAATATAGAAGCTATCATGGGGAATTGAAAAACTGTGACCAAATTGTTTCTGAAGATGTTCCCTACATGCTTGAGGTAATGATAATAAAGAACCAAAGTTTGAGAGCCTTGAAGTAGGTGAAATATTAAAAATTTGGAAAATGTTTTGTGGTCAAAGTTAATGATCAGTTCTATTTACACAGATACAATAAAATGGTTGTATATGTCTTTTCAGCATCATCAGGAGCAGGCAAAGGAAAAATTGGCCAAGAAGGCAGGGAAGCAGCTGACCACTATGTTTCAGCTGGTGAGACCACTGTCACCAATGGACACAATGGGACAGATGGTAAGGGGATTGGCACTGAGGCCACCAGCTCTACATCATCTTCAGAGGCTACCAGAAGCAAGCACTCCTTAGTGGTGGCAGACTCTACAGCAACTGATCCACCTCCATCCTTATCCACCACCCAGAGACCCATCTCCACCCTCCCTCTTGTTCCTCCCAGTTGGCCAAACCCATACCCCTAAAAGGGCTGGGGTCTCCTTCGCTACAGGCACCTCAACCCCTGCCCCTGTCTCCACGGCTGCACTGAGTGAGGAGGCTATTGGCCTCCTACGCTGAATCTCTGTACGCCAGACTTCACTCCTGAATACCATCCGGGCCTTAGTTGCAAAATGCAACAAATTGTAGCATACCTGAAAGGCATTCCTAGTGTTATGTCTGGCCTGCAGAGATCATTTACAGCACTGGCCTTCTCACTGATCGCAGCCTCCCAACCAGCCCAAACTTGTGTCTCAGCTCTAGACCCTTCCCCATCCCAATTCCCAATTCCCTGCCCTGTCCCAAGCACACTCACTCTTTACCACACCCACTCTATCAGCCACAAGCAGCACCCCACACGTAAACACGAACACACCAAGAAACACAAGCACACACCTAAACAACATGCAGACACCACACCCACAACAACCACGACCACATCCACACCCAAAACCACCACACCCACTAACACGACTACCAGCATACCCATAATCACCAAACCCACACCCACCACAACCACCACCATACCCACAACCACTATCACCACCATTCCCATATGCACCACACCCACAAGCACCACCAGCACAAGCACCATACCCACCATCACACCCACAAGCACCAGCACACCCACAAGCACCACAACCACCAGCACACCAACAAACACCACAACCAGACCAACCACCTCAACAAAACAAAACTCACACCCACAACAAACACCAACCAAAATCAAACAGAGGATGTAGCCTTACAGCTAGAGCGGTCGAGCTCGAAGCTGGGGAACGGGGTTGAGTCTTGGCAACGATGCTCAACATCCTGTGATTCTGGGCAAATCACTTCCCCGAACAACAAAAACACCGGCCAAAAAAACACCCCCCCCAAAATGTACAAAACATACACCACAGCCACATGCAACTGCACAACAGACAGACACAAGCACATCATACACTGAAGCTCAGTCTACCTCTCAAACCCAATCCTCTCCCACACATCCTGCCTTTTCTCTTTGTTCTGATTATTTATTTGCTCTGGCTTTGACCCCTTCCAAACCCAACCCACCCTTCCCAAACCCACCCCTCCCACTCCTATCAAACGTACCCCTCCCAAACCCAAACCGACCCCTCCTAAAACCACCCCTCCCAAGAAAGATCATTGAGGTGCCTCCTCTGTGCCCACTAGATGCCCCTTCCTAAGGAGGCTCCCCTTGACAGTTATATTGGAAGCAAGTTACCAACAAGAGCACAACAGTACAATCTGACTATTATCATTTGTATGTATTTTTCATTAAACTTGAGAAATGAGAGAAGTATCTCATAAGTTAAATAAATCAAGATTTTTCATTTCGCCAAGTTTGTCCTGAAATTAGTTTTCATTTGCAATTGTTTGATTCCTAGAAATGTTTATGACTAAAATGTATTTACAATTATGGCAGGAAATACAACAGATTTTTTAAATTTCTACTTTAAGTGCATACATTGGTTAAAATAGTATGGTATGGTAATTTGAATTTAGATGTAAGCATTCATCATGATAATGGACACTTGCACAAACAAATAAATGTTTTAATTTTTATAAAAAATGTTAATACAGGTGTGTTTATTTCAACTTGATAAGTTGTATTCATTACACATTAAAAGATTATGTGACAATTCTAATTGTATAAAATACAGGGACTGCACCAGACAGGGGAAAATATTACATGGACAAATATGTTAACTGATTCAAGTTTGGGATTTATATTGATTTTACAGGCATTTAAAAAGCCAACGTTACACCTTGTCTAGTGCAATTTTTGCATTATGTTACATTTCACTTATTCCAATGATGTGTAATGCATATGTTTTTAATTTGACAATTTACGCAATTTATTTAAACACATGTATGGTTACTTTTTAATTGTTTGATTGATGTCCTTTTTGTGTAAGTGTCCATTTGTTTGAAGGCAGCTTGCACCAAATTCAGAATTACAAAGTGATCATACAGGTGTGTTTCTTTACATTTCTTAAACGTCAACATTACTCAAATATCCGTTGGACATTGATATGCTATTGCTTTTGAGAGAGATTTAAAAATGCACAAGTGCAGAGCAAATGTAAACAGGCAAGTCAAAAGGTAATGGGTAAAAGAGGAGCTAACCTTCAATTTCAGTCACAATGGGTTGATTTTCTTCGTCGTCAAGCAGCAGCAACAGATGCAGGGCTTGGAAGATCGGGTGCATGGCGGGAAAAGAAGTGAGAAAGTGAGAAAAGGTGAGTTTCTGCCTTATATCCTTTCCAATCCGCCAACTCAGGTGTGGAGGTTTTGCCACCACTGTTGTATCGGCGGGAAGGCACATCGTGATTGAACCGGCAGACAAGGTGGCTGTACTCCCTCCACAACCACTTTTCCCTATGGTGCCCGCAACGTGGGTGAGAAATTCTGACATAGACGGCGGAACTCCGACGGTTTTTTGTCCTTGGGCCCTACAGCATCTGAATAGAGGGGAAGGACCGCCTAGTATGCGGACAGGGAATCTGATGGAAAAGCGACGGTGGGATCATTACCACCAAGATCTAAATCAGGGCCTAAGTTATCTTGGCTCCTTTGTGCTGCCTCGTTCTGGCCATTTTTGCTGTTCCCTCTTCTCGCTGCTTGCTTTCCGCCAACTGCTTCCTGCCTCCCACCTCCCCAGAGCCCCGCCCTTTAGGACCAACCTAATGGAGGCTGCAGTGCGGCCACATGTAGCAGCTGCGGCACAGGTGTGCCAAAGGCAAGTCCGTCTGCTCCTGTCCATATCTGGACTGCGCCCAGTGCCAGGAATACTTGCCCTCCATTCACCCACAGGTACTCCACCACAGATCTCCAAGCCCTGGACCCTGGATGCTGCAAAAACTGCTGCCTCGCATCTCCTCATTTTACTGCAGGACCGTTCATGCACCACCGCTGTCTCTTCACCTGTAACTTAAGACCTCCCGCCCTCACAGAAACCCACGCCACCCCACTCCACCAACTGAGACCACCCCAGAACCACTCTGATGCCTCCTGCTCAACACCAAATTTCTCTGCAAACACGTCACCAAAGTCTAAGAGGCCATCTCCACCCTTGGCCCCGACGTGATCTTCATCAAAGAAACCTGGCTCAAACCCTCCACCACCCCTGACATCTGCGCTGCAATGTCCAATAGCTACAAGATGACACACCGGGGCCGCAACAACAAACATCGCCATCATCCTCAAACACGCAAACCACTGCACCACCACTTAAGATGACACCACACTGATCATGGATTCATTCACCACCTCAATTTCCAACTCCACATCGATGACAAAACAACCATCAAAGGCACCCTCGCTGACAGACACCCAGTACCACGCACCAGCCTCTGCGACGCCATCACAGACTTCATTGCCCCACTTGCCATCAAGTCCAAAAACGACATCTTCCTGAGAGACCTCACATTCCACCTGGACGACCCCACAGACACTAACTCCGCCAACCTCCTGGAATGAATGGACAACATCGGCCTCAGCCAGCTGGTTACACACCCCACACACAGAGCAGGATGCCATAGAACATAGACCAACCACTCCATCGTCCACTTCACGATCGCAGGATCACCATGCACTGTCACCAAACTCCCCCAACACCTCCTTCCACATCTGGAGCAAAGTAGCACAGACCCAATAGATGGATGCCCTCAACACCACCCAGCCTGACTCCACAACCAACCTAGAAAAACCAGCCAGGAACTTCAACACCTGGATCACCAACTCTGCCAACCTTGATCTACCAAACAAGTCACCTGGTACACATCAGAACTCAGGCAATGAAAAGCAGCTGCAAACAACTGGAGAGAAGATGGCGTACTAGCAGGGATGATGCAGACCGAGCCACCTCAAGTCAGCCCGCAATGAATACCACCAACGACTCAAAGATGTGAAAAAGGACACCCTTGCAGACTGTATCGAGGCAAGCACCAACCACACCAAGGAACTCTTCATCATCATCAGAGAGTTCTCCTGCCCAACCGCCACTGAGAACAGGAACTCTGCGACGCTCTAGCGAATCACATCCACAACAAGATATTCATCATCTTCAGGAACTTTGAGCCCCAACCCACCAACCTCCACAGCCTCCTCATTCCAACGAAAGCCACCCCCAACCAGCATCTCACTGCATGGGAACAGCTCACCACACTGAACACCACAGCCATCATGAACTCTATCCACTCGGGAGCACCCACGGAACCCTGCACCTACTGCCTCTTGAACCTAGGAAGTAAGGAGATCAGCCACCAACTCACCACTATCCACAATACATCCATTGCCACAGCCACCTTTCTCAACCCATGGAAACACGTAGAAATCAGACCTCTCCTCAAGAAACCCTCTGTTGACCCGAGCGAACTCCAGAACTACCGCTGCATCTTGCTCCTCTCTTTCCCCGCCAAAGTCCTGGAGAAGAACATCAACCTGCAGCTCACCAAACACCTGAAGAGAAACAACCTGCTAGATACCTCCCAATCTAGTTTCCGTGTCAACCACAGCACTGAGACCATCCTGGTCACTGCCACGGACAACATCTGCACCCTACTCGACAGGAAAAATCTGCGGCACTGATCCTCCTCAACCTATTTGCAGCGCTCAACTCCATATCCCACCACAAACTCATCAAGAGACTGCACCAAATCAGGATCAAGGGAGACGCACCGAGTTGGATTGCATCATTCCGCACAGGACAAACACAGAGAATCTTCCTGCCTCCCTTCACCTCAATCAATCAATCAGGGGTTTGTTAAAGCGCAACTACTCACCCGTAAGGGTCTCAAGGCGCTAGGGGTGGGGGGGGTGCAGGTTCCATTCCATCAAGGAGGGGGTCTGTCGAAGAGCCAGGTTTTGAGGTTTCTTGCGAAGATGGGGAGCGATGTTGTCTGTCTGAGGTGGAGCGGAAGGACGTTCCATGCTTTGGCCGCGAGGAAGGAGAAGGAGCGGCCTCCCGATCTGGTCTTTCTGGTGCAGGGGACTACGGCGTAGGAGAGCTGGGCTGATCGTAGGGTCCTTTGGGGTGCGTGGAATTTGAGTCGGCTGTTCAGGTATGCTGGTCCGGTGCCGTGGAGGGCCTTGTGTGCGTGGGTGAGCATCTTGAAGGTGATTCTCGCCTCGACGGGGAGCCAGTGGAGTGTGCGCAGGTGCAGGGAGATGTGGCAGTGTTTTGGCAGGTTGAGGACCAGTTTTGCGGCGGCGTTCTGGATGTTCTGTAGCTTGCGGGTGAGGTTTTTGTTTATTCCGGCGTAGAGTGCCTTGCCGTAGTCGAGTCTGCTGGTGACCAGGGCGTGAGTGACGGTCTTTTGGTGTTCGAGGGGGATCCATTTGAAGGTCTTACGAAGGAGGCGGAGGGTGTGGAAGCAGGAAGATGAGACAGAGTTGATCTGGCGGTCCATTTTGAGCTCGGAGTCCAGGATGATTCCCAGGTTGCGTGCATGGTCCGTGGGGGTTGGCGGGTTTCCGAGAGCGGGGGGCCACCAGGTGTCGCTCCAGGCATCTGGGTTTGGGCCCATGATGAGTACTTCTGTTTTGTTGGTGTTTAGTTGTAGGCAGCTGTTTTTCATCCATTTGGCGACGGCTTCCATGCCTTCTCGAAAGTTGCGTCTGGCGGTGTTGGGCTCGTTGGATAGGGAGAGGATGAGTTGGGTGTCGTCTGCGTATGACACGATGTTGAGTCCGTAGGTTCTGACGATGGGGGCGAGTGGAGCCATGTAGACGTTGAAGAGCGTCGGGCTGAGGGAGGAGCCCTGGGGGACTCCGCAGGTGGTAGGTGTGGGGTCCGAGAGGAAAGGGGAGTCTGACCCGCTGCGTCCTGCCGGAGAGGAAGGAGCGGATCCAGTCGAGGGCCTTGTCCTGGATTCCTGCGTCGTAGAGTTTGCGTATTAGGGTGCGGTGGGAGACTGTGTCGAACGCTGCTGATAGGTCGAGGAGGATGAGGGCTACTGTTTCTCCTTTGTCCAGTAGGGTGCGGATGTCGTCTGTTGCGGCGAGGGGGGCCTACTCGACTCAACAGGAAAAATCTGCGGCACTGATCCTCCTCAACCTATTTGCAGCGCTCAACTCCATATCCCACCACAAACTCATCAAGAGACTGCACCAAATCAGGATCAAGGGAGATGCACTCAGTTGGATTGCATCATTCCTCACAGGACAAACACAGAGAATCTGCCTGCCTCCCTTCACCTCAGAACCCAAGAGGAAAATCTGTGGCATCCCTCAAGGTTCATCCCTCAGCCCCATGCCAGTGCAGAGTTTGCGCTCACAATGGAAAGAGCAGGAGAGTTAATACTATTGTTTCCAGTGCCCATTTCCCCCACACCTGTGTTTTCCAACTTGCTTTCCTTTGTGCAACACAAAAGTGAAGCTCTGTAAAACTGAATGAGGCGGAGCGAACCAATTGATAGTTAGTATCTGCCTGTAAATGGTTGTGCAGTGATTCTTACTTTCCAAGGCCCATTACATGACTATCTGTGCAGCCTGGCAAACTGTTCCATCTAATTTGGAAAATCTTTCTCCTTCAGAAAACCCACCGCACACAAGCAAGCGCGCCACCTCCCATGCAGAATCTGGAACAAAGTCTCTGAAGAACACCTCACCTCTGCCCTCACCTGCACTCCACCTCCAACTTCGACAGACGCCAACACCGTGGCAAGCAACCTCCACCAATGGATCGCCAACTGCATCAACGAATGAAAAGACGTTGAGAAACAGCAAAACTCCGGAAACACACATGGCCTACAAAACAGCCACCATGGCACAACACCAACTCATCAAATCCACAAAGAAGAACCTCTTCCAAGACAGAATCCTCTCCAATGCCCACAACTCCAAGGAACTTTTCTGCATCATATAGGAATTTGCCAAACCCAACAACGAAACAACAGACGTCCCTCCCTCCCAAGACCTCTGCAACAGACTCAGCGCCTTCTTTCACCTCAAGATCAAGATGATCTACAACAACTTTGACAACCAAGACCTCTGCAAAGTCTCAACCCCCACCGACAGCAACCAACAGACCCTACTTACTTGGACACCACTCACGACAGAAGACACCCTAAAGACCATGAAGAGCATCCACTCCGGAGCACCTTCAGACCCCTGCCCACCACACATCTCCCACAGGGCCGCCACAGCCATCGCACCGAGCTACGTCGAACCATCAACTGCTCCCTCAAGACCCCCACATTCCCCGACAACTGGAAGCGCGCCGAAGTCAACCCCCTCCTTAAGAAACCCTCCGCAGACTCGACGGACCTCAAGAATTTCAGGCCAATCTCGCTGCTTCCTTTCACAGCCAAGATCATCAAAAAGGCCATAAACACCCAGGTAGCATACTTCATCGAAGCGAACAACATCCTAGACACCTTCCAATCTGGATTCTGCAACAACCACAGCACAGAGACTACCCTCCTTGCCGCCACAGATGACATATGCGCCCTCCTCGACCAAGGCCAAGTGGCAGCCCTCATCCTCATGGACCTATCAGCAGCCTTCAACACCATCTCCCACTGCACACTAGCCACCAGACTCCACGATGCCGGCATCCAAGGTACGGCCCTAGACTGGATACGCTCATTCCTCACGGGCAGAACACAGAGAATAAGACTCCCACCCTTCCTCTCAGAACCAACAGAGACCAGATGCGGAGTACCCCAAGGATCCTCCCTCAGCCCCACCCTCTTCAACATCTACATTGCCCCCCTGGCAACCATCGTCTCCTACGTCGATGACACCCAACTCATCCTCTCCCTCACCAAGGAACCTGACATCACCAGGCACAACTTCCAAGAAGGGAGGAAAGCCGTCGCAAACTGGATGAAGAACAGCTGCCTGAAACTCAATTCAGAAAAAACAGAAGTCCTCATCCTTGGATCCACCCCCTCTGCATGAGACGACACTTGGTGGCCCCCCGCACTCGGAAACCCACCCACCCCAACAGACCATGCACGTAACCTCGGCATCATACTGGACTCATTGCTCACTATAAATCGCCAGATGAACGCCTTCTCCTCTGCATGGTTCAACACCCTCTGCATACTACGTAAAACATTCAAATGTATACCTCCCGACTCCAGGAAAACAGACACTCACGCCCTCATCACCAGCAGACTGGACTACAGCAACGCCCTCTACACCGGAATCAACAAAAAACTCCACTGCAAACTCCAGACCGTCCAGAACACCGCAGCCAGACTAATCCTTGATGTCCCATGGCACAACCACATCACCCAACACCTCCGCGACCTCCACTGGCTCCCCATTGAAAGAAGAATAACTTTCAAGCTGCTCATGCACGCCTACAAGGCCCTCCACAACATCGGACCTCAATACCTCAACAACCGCTTCTCCTTCCACGCCCCCAAGAGAAACCTCCGCTCATCAGACCTCTCCCTAGCTAACATCCCACGCTTCTACAAGAAGAGAGCGGGGGGAAGGTCCTTTTCATACCTCGCAGCCTAACCTTGAACAATCCTCCCGCGAAGCCCCACACAGCACCAATTCAGGAAAGACCTCAAGACCTGGCTCTTCGAATGACCTCAATGGAGCCGCACACTCCCCCCGCCCCCCAGCGCCTTGAGACCCTTATGGGTGAGTAGTGCGCTTTACAAACCCCTGATTGATTGATTGGTTTCTATTAGTTCTCAACAAAAGACGTCCCATACGCCAAGACATTTTTTCCTAAATTAAATTGGTGCCAATGTGTCTTTACCGACGCCAGTAAATTGTTATACATTGGTTTTGCTTCTAGTCTGCTTGCCACCTTCATCCTCTGTCAAAATGTGGTGGATGTTCCACCCATCATATTACAAGTGCATTGAAGTCAATGCACTGCACATGAAGGTGGACTGGACATGTGCCACGTTTTGATGAAAAACCCTCTACATCAAGCCCTATGGGACAAAGTCTTTCTGAAAGTGCTCTTTAGAGAACCTAGGAGTGTATACCTCAGCATTTGTTCCATTATTTTTCAAATTTAGTTATGCTTACACTGACTAATGATGGGGCCTGAAGGCATTCTTGGACACCCCTCCAAATTACTGCTACACACTGGAAGTAGGTTTTTTGAGAAGACAAGGGTACCCCAATATGTGAACCTGGGGTGGCGAGATATTTAGGAAACAGTGGTTCAGGTGTCCAAAGCGAGAAAGTGACCCAACAGGGAACACTTGGTTCTAAGATTTTGAAATTAATTCATGAGGGAGCAAAGGAAAGATCAAAGGAAGGTCATGTAGGTCAGATAAATGATAAACATTTATTTTACAATCTTTTGTATAGTATTCAGGTGCTCACATATATTTAAGTGAAAGGAAGTGTGACATGCAGGGTGATAGTGAGGTTTAAAAAGGCATCGCATTGACAACAGTATAATGAGCTCCACAGTTATTTTACAAAGAGTAATAGGAGTTCATGTTGTATGGTGGTCACACCTGAACAACTGTTTCCTAAGCACACTGGAAGTAGGCTGCCATGAGGAGGCTTTAAAAATGATTCACCTGGCACCCTTGTGGTATTAATCAGGAGTGAGATAGAGACACGAAGAGGTAGTCAAAGTTTAGCTTAGGCTAGCTTTCTTAGAGATCTTGTGTTGGTAGAAGGCACATGGTCAGGATAGGAGTGGCATACAGAACACTACAATGACCACTACTCACATTGGCGGAATGTGTGTATTGAGGTTGTGTGGCTGTTGGCATGTGCGGTTGTTGGCTGGTGGTATATATAACTGTTGGTTGGTAGTATGTGTGGTTGTTGGCTCAAGGTATGTGTGGCTGTTGGCAGATGGAATGTGTGTAGAACTTTGCTGGAGGTGTGTTTTTATGTAAGTTGGCTCATGAGTAGGTGAGTGGCAGTGTGATGGGCCCTTGAACTCCGGTGGTCTGTCTGTTGATTTAAGTGTTGTGTTTAGCCCAGGGATGTCGATGTGAATAGCTATGTGAGTCGGTCATGATAGGTATGTGACTGGACAGTAAAGTGGTTGATTCTGTGACTCAGTTGTACTGATTGTAAACAGTAAGCCAAAGGTTCAGTGTTCTATTTTTCAAACTTTCAGAGTTTTGATTTAGGTAACATCACCCCTACTTGCCAAAACCAACCGGTATGAATCTGTACTTGAGTAGCAGATAGGTGTGAAATAATATTTAGATTTGCTTCACAGAAATGCAAATATTTGGCCAGTAGGTCTAGTACATGATATCTCCTATACTTGTGAATTACAAATGTCACACACATGAAATTTTAAAGACACAACTTCTTTTACAACTGTCTTTTTCTGAGATAAAGGAAGCAGCACTTCTGATAGCCTGTCCTGTTGTGGATGAGAAACAGGAAAAGTAATTATGTCTTAAGGCCTTATATAAATTTTGACGGACAGGGTACTCCATCGCAATGGAGTACACTCTCTGCCAATCCCTTGAACCACCTACCACATTTAGAGATGGGTGGACTTTAAATTTTCTGTCAACAGAGCAAAGGTTGGCTCAATCGACTGAAAGCTTCATCTGACGGCATGAATGAGTTGTGTCCACTGGAGGAAGACCATTACACCACCCGCTTTATTTAGGATGGATGGTGTAATGCCTTTGTTATCCTGTTCATCACTGCCAGTAAATAACTGGCTGTGAGGAACAGAAAAAAAGAGAAAAGACCCCTGCACCCTGGGAGTAATTTCTCGGGGTGTGGGTTCATTACATTTTTGTTTTTCAAAATCAAACTCCTAGTTTTGGTGTTTGTTTCAGGAAAACAAAAACATTTGAAAAAGTTTATTGAATAGCCAAGAAAATGGATGGCTGCCATCTACCAAACATTTTGTACATTAACAGGAACAATTGTGATGGTGGTTCCTTTAAATGTACAGTGGTGGCTTCTGGGCCAGCAGTAATCTCTAAATTTGACGAATGGTAGGTCATTAGAGCGGTGGAGGTTATGTCCTCTGCCACCCTGACAAATGGAGTACCATCCGTGAGATGTTAAATCAGGCCCTTTGTTTTGTTTAATAATCTTCACTGCCAATGTTTCACGTCGTCTTCTAGGAGAGGAAAAACCACCAGTGTGAAAGACATTTTACAGGCGATCTCAAAATAAGTTCCCACATTATTGCCAGTCTCAACTACGAGCATTGTACTGCAGGTTTTTTCTAAACAGCTAGGCTAGTGATGGCTGAAGTGTAATGAAATTTCAGCATCTCCTACAATCACTGCAAAATTGTGAAACCAAATTGCAATCTGTTTATAAGCTATTTTATTTTGGCCCTGTGTCCACCACTCTAAGGGAACAATAACAATACATGACATGTTTGAAAACTGAACACCCAGAGGAGTCGTGGGTGGTATGACTTGAGTGAATCCCACTATGTTTCCCTACCAAAAATACCTTTCAAACCTCAAATGTTGGCTAAAATCAAGACATTTTCCTCACATTTCTGTGAGGGAAAGTTCCAGAAGGTATGGGGATCCTCAAATTCCAATCCCTCAAAATTCCCACATGTCTATTAATAAAAATGTTGCCCAAATTCTGTGGCAGGGCCTATTACCCGTGACAGAAACTGACCAAACTAGGGACCATCTGAAAATTCTGTTGACGTCATATGGTCACAATTTACATCTGTTCCTGTTTATATATGTTTTATAGAATTTTTAAACATGTAATTTAAGACTATAAGTTAAATTGCATGATAAAAGGTTTTGAAGACAATAGCATATAACAACAGAACACTAGAAAAGCTACACATTACCAAACTCAACAACATACCACAAAACAGCTATTTTAGACTAAATATAACAACAAAATACAAGAGCAAATATAATAATACAACAAAACAGAACTCAATAATTATAAACGAAAGTAGAAAAAAGCACAGCAGAACACAACATAGCATCGACATCAACACAGTATATATGACACTGCTAAAAGTAAAGGAATACAAGGATGCAGTAACATGACACAACACAAACAACAACCCAAAAAACAAACCACAAAAACTCGCAAAAATAGAAGCCAGTGACACTTCACAATATTCAACACTCTGCAACAAAACAGCACACCAAATCACAAAAAACAGCCACAATCACAACACGACAAAGTAACTAAATACTCCAACAACAATATATCACTACAAAACAACATAACAACACAACACATTGGATTGTTTGCTTCTGTCTTCTTGTTAAATGTTGTTTTATTGTTTTGTGTTAGCATATGCCTGTGTTCAGTTGTTATGTTGTGTTTTGCAGTGTTTTAATGCTGTTCTATTTTTGTGGTGTTGCTTTCCTGTGCTAGTGTTGTTATATTATGTTGTTCTGTCCTTGCTTTACCCCACCTGCACGAAGCACTGCACTGTTTATATTTAATGACATGTAAGAGAGCCCACTTGAATATGTAGTTGTGATCAGGCACCAAATAAAGAGACTGCCACTGTCATGCCAAACCCAGAATCGACCTATTGTGTTTTTCAGGAGGTTAGCTTCTACATCATTGCAACAAAATTATAAAAAATATTTTTCATGTCATCGCACAGCACATGAAATTAAACATAGAAAGTCAAATGCCCATGCATATTATGAGAGGCATGAGAAATAAAGCGAGGAGCACGAGCGGTAGGATATCAGTCTAAGAAGAAATAAAAGGCTGGTTTGAGAAAAAGTCTGTTTAATCCTTTCACTTCCTCAGAGCCATAAAAAAAAAATCGAAAAGCTTTTACCATATAAAATCCACTAATTAATCGGGTTTCTGAAAAGCAGGTCACGAAGGAATCCTGAATTATAGAGAGCTCATATTATATAGATTGTTTTCTAAAAAGCTAGTACTCGGATAGTAAATTCAATTTCTATGTTTTTCACAGCAATAATATTAAAAGAAGAATAACACAGATCTGAATAAGGAGAATTAAACTGAGCCGAATCAGTAATTTCTATCTATTGATTTTCATCGCAACATTTTAGAGAAGGTTTCTCTGTTAGTCTGTACGGAAAAAGAGGGTTGTATTGCTTGTAAAAGTGAACATATTCCGTAACTGACTTTTATTTTTTTTTAAATCAAGGAGGGAAACTACTTTCACTTGATTTTAAAATGCATTTTAACTGAGACCACTTTTTGTATGAACACAAATCAAAACATCTGAAAGCATATTGATGCCTTTTGAATTCTCGTACTATGGGGGTGTGGGAGTGCGGGCCGGATAAACAGACGCGGAGGCTGTATATAGTGAGTTAGTCTTCGGGTTTTATTCACGGTTTCAGTGTTTTGGAAGGATAGAGTTCTTGGAGGACTATCGGCTTTCTCCTTGGTCTCCTAAGCCTTGTGGCGTTCTTCTTCTTCCGCTGAGCTCCCTTCCGTCTGTTCTTTCCCGGGGCTGATGGGGGTCCCACGGAGGCTCATAAGAGAAAAAATAAGGAGCCGTCAGTCACCTTTTACAAATGAGCCCTTAGGCTATATTACCGTCACCACACCTGTTTGGTGTTTGGGACCGTCTTGTGTCTAGATAGGTGTAGCTAGGGGGGTTTCAGGGGTACTGTGAGGGCAGAACAGGGTACGATTGTGCACCAGGACGGGATAAAGGCTCCAGAGAATCCCAAAAGCAATGTCCCCTCTCGACAACTAAATAGAAGGTGCGAGGAAATGTGAGCATGCAACGTAAATCCGTGTTACACTCTAGTGCCCCTACCCACCCTTTCAATCGTCCGCCTCCCTCCTCCCGGTTCCCTCTTTCTCATGCTCGTGGTTACTCACCGGCTCCGCCGCAACTCTCCTGAGTTGCGGCCGCTCTCCAGCCTCCTCCGGTGGGGACCACCACTCCTCGTACCACTTCTCGTCTTCTTCTCTGATCTCCCTGTTTTCCTCCTTTGTTTCGATGTCCTTCTCTGCTGCTTCTCTTCCGCTTCCTGACTCCTTCCTCGCTCTGGCCCATTCGCGCCCTTCGCCGGCGTCTTCGGTCCTTTTCACTTCCGGAGGTGTAGTGCTTCCGGTGTTAATCCCTCCTCCTTCCGCTGTCGATGTGCAGGCGTCCCGTTCCTGTATGGGTAGAGGACAGGGTGGGGGAGTTACCCTTTCAGTGTACGTTATTATGGGAATCCGAGTTTGTGATACGGTCCCCACAGGTACTCCATCCCCGCGAATATGGCGGGTCATTCTGGGCAAATGGTATGTCCTATTCGGCGCCCTCTCACATCCCCTTTCCCTTGCTGTCCTTCCAGTAGGGGTGTTTTCAGAAGGATAACAGGACAGAAAGTCTACGTTCGCCTGTTCTGTACCTTTCCTGTGTTTGGTGTGGAATTTGTAGGGCTGTAGGGATAAAAACCATCGTAACACCCTTTCATTGTTCCCTTTGTTGCGTGCCAACCATTCTAAGGGAGCATGGTCCGTATACAGGGTGAATTCTCGTCCGTCCAGATAATATTTCAAAGAGTCTATGGCCCATTTTATGGCAAGGGCTTCCTTTTCGATGACTGCGTAGTTTCTTTCTCGGGGGTACAACTTCCTACTTATGTACAGTATAGGTTTTTCTTCTCCCTGGCTGGTTCTTTGGGATAGTACTGCCCCCAACCCATGTTCTGAAGCATCAGTCTGTAGGATGAAGGGCAATATGTAATCAGGGCTAGCCAGCACTGTGTCTGAGGTCAGGGATGCTTTTAGTGTCTCGAAGGCATGGGACACTTCGGGACTGGGGTTTTTCAACCTAGCTTCGGTTTTTACTGATTTGTGCAATAGGTCCGTGAGAGGGGCTGCTATCTGGGAAAACCGTGGTATAAACCTTCTATAGTACCCGAGTAACCCTAGAAAGGCACGGAGGTCTCTTGCAGTATGTGGAAAGGGTATGTGGGAAATGGCGGCCAGTTTGTTGTTTTGAGGTCGGATAACTCCTTCCCCCAACAGATATCCCAGGTATCTTACTGTTTGCGCTGCCAAATGGCTTTTGGCAGGGTTGATTTTAAGACCGTGGCTTCCTAAAGCCTGGATTACTCTGTATAGGTGTGTCAGGTGTTGTTCCCATGTCTCACTGTAAATAACAATATCATCTATGTAAGCCCCGGCGTACCTTTCATGGGGTTGTAGGATACGATTCATTGCCCGTTGAAAGGTAGCCGGCGCTCCATGCAACCCAAAGGGTAACACAACAAATTGAAACAACCCGTCAGGGGTGGAAAATGCCGTTTTCTCTCTGTCTTGGGCTTTAAGGGGTATTTGCCAGTACCCTTTGCACAAGTCAAGGGTACTGATATATTTGGCTCTTCCTATCCACTCTATCATCTTGTCTACCCTTGGGAGGGGGTAGGTGTCGAACTCAGAGATCTTATTTACCTCCCTGAAGTCGATACAGAATCGTACCGAGCCATCCGGCTTCGGCACGAGAACGATAGGTGAGTTCCATTCACTCACGGAGGGTTCTATGATGCCCATCTGTAGCATTTGTCGCACCTCGTCTCGGATGGTATTCCGACGGGCCTCGGGTATACAATAAGGACGAAGACGTACCGTCTTCCCAGGGATAGTTTTAATGGAGTGTTCCACTAATGTAGTTTTCCCTGGTGTCAAAGAGAATATATCCTGCAAAGGCAGCAAGGTATCCACTAGTTCGTCTTTTAGACTGGAGGGCAGTTCTTTATCTAGACATTGGCAGTATAAAGGAATGGTTGTTTCTACGTTCCCGACCAAGGACGGAAGGGGACCTTCCCATCGCTTCAGGAGGTTGACATGGTATATCTGGGAGGTTCCCCGATTCTTATCGAGCTCTTGTTTATATGTAACAGGTGTCACTTGTTCTAGAACAATGTAGGGACCTTGCCATTGTCCTAACAGCTTATGATCGGAGGAGGCCATCATAAGTAACAGTGCGTCTCCCACTGCAAAGGACCTATTCTTCGTTTTTTTATCATATTGTACTTTTTGGGCTTCCTGTGCTTTCTCCATATTTTTTCGGACTATGGTTCGTATTTGTTCCAGATGGGTTCTAAGATGGGCTACATACTCTACTAGTGGTTTGGAATTGTCTGGTTCTGTCTCCCAGGTCTCACGAGCCATGTCCAATAAGGATCTAGGTTGATGCCCATAAAGTAGCTCAAAGGGGGAATATCCGGTGCTTTTCTGGGTTTTACACCGTATTGCATATAAAGCCAGGGGTAGCATGTCCTCCCATCGTTTCGATTCAAGAGGAAGGAGTTTTTTTAGTGTGGCCTTGAGGGTGGCATTGTAGCGTTCAACTAAACCATCCGTTTGGGGATGATATGCCGCCGTTCGTATCTGTTTGATACCCAACTGGGCACACACTTGTCTCATTAGCTTTGATACGAACGGGGTTCCTTGATCCGTCAAGATCTCTTTCGGGAAACCTACCCGAGAAAACACTGATATCATGGCTTTGGCTATGCTAGTGGCATCTGGGTGTCTTAAGGCAATGGCTTCCGGAAAATGGGTAGCGTAGTCCACTAGGACCAGTACATAACGACAACCGCTACGTGAAGGTAACAATGGACCTATAATATCCATTCCAATCCTACAAAAGGGTTCATCTATTATGGGTAGTGGTTGTAACGGTGCTTTAGGTGGTCTATACCTGCTGTTTTTTTGACATATGGGGCATTCCCGGCAATATGTCTTCACTTGCTTGTATATACCCAGCCAATAAAATCTCTCCAATATCAGCTGTTCTGTTTTCTCCTCCCCGAAATGACCACCCAATAAATGACTATGGGCCAAGTAGAGGACTTTCTCCCTGAACGGGGTGGGGACCAGCAATTGGGGGGTACCTGTGGACTCTGGTTTTCTGTATAAAAGGCCATTTTTGATAAAGAAATAGGGACATACATGTAAAGGGTCTTCATTAGGGAGGGCTCTGTTCCAAGCTTCTTGTAGGACTGGATCCTCTCTCTGTGCCGCATGAAAGTTTCTGTCTTTCTCCCACAGATTCTCTTCTATCTGGGCTGGGAAAGCAGAAATGGGTTTTCCTTTCTCTCTCCGTTTTTGGTTTTTCATTTTCCTAGCTTTGGAGGGCGGCCATTCTGGATTCTCTTCCTGAGAAAAGGGAGCAACAGATCACCATTCATTCTCGTCCGGGGAGGAGTCCGTGAGCAATTTAGGCAGATGTGGATAATCATTTCCCAATATGATCTGCTCTGGTAGTCGTGGAATGAGACCAACTTCTAAATCTGACCCAGGGTCAGTTGCGTTTTGTATGCGTACATGAGTAGTGGGGTATAATTTTGTGTCTCCATGGACGCACTGTATGTTTATGGTTCCATCAACCACCCCGAGATTGGGGCCTAGGTCCTGAGGACGTAAAACACTCTGCCGGCATCCTGTATCGGCTAGCGCTGTCATGTGCTGTCCATTCACAGTTATGCCACATCTGTACGGGGTTGGTTGTTTGTTCTGGGACAGACAGCAATAATTCCTAGCAATGCCTATCTCCATGGGTTCCTCCTTCTGTGGACAAAAGCGGGCTATGTGACCCAATCCGCAGCAATTGAAACATTGTGGTCCTGGCGTAGGGGCTCTAAACACAGGAGGTCCGGGGGTCCTGAATACAGGAGGACCTGGGATGAGGGTAATAGGGTCCGGTTTTCGTATAAGCAGTGGACGAGATGGGCGGTGAGTCCCGCTTAACATTGCTCTCCAAGGGTGTTCTTCCCGTCCCTTTTGTACATCTTGTGCTCTACTGTAGGCGCTAGCGATCTCTACTGCTGTCTCTAAGGTAAGGTGGGCATGTTGCCTGACCCATTTTGGATGGGAGGATGGAGGGAGGATAGATATTGTTCCAAGTATACTTTGGCCATGATGTCTTCCTTGGTGGCGGTGGCTGGTTTCAACCAACGGTCGGCCATATCTGTCACTCGAAAATATAAGGCTCTGGGGGTTTCTTGAGGTCCCTCTTTGATTTGTCTGAGCCTCAGCCGGTACGTCTCATCATCGACGCCTAGTCGTTCCATGATACATTGTTTCATTTCTGCGAGGGGGTTACTCCCAGGTTGTTGGCTGCTTGGTAGGACGCCTGAAGCTCCCCAGACAGTAATGGGCCTAGGTATTGTCCCCACTTATCGGCTGGCCATGCTGCTGCCAACGCCATTCTTTCGAAGTTGTTAAAAAAGTATTCTGGGTCTTCTTCGCTAACATATTTCTGGAGGATCACTGAAGGAAGGGTACTCGGGCCCCTTTGTTGCCCGAGAGCATCGGCGAGTTTCCCCATTGCGGTATCATGTGACTGGCCTTGATCGGTGATGACTTGTTGTAGTTTCCCCCTGTCTTCTTCTACCACTGTGAGGAACTTCTCCATCGCTCTCCCCAAGTTCTCCTGGCTTTCTGCCATTCGGGCGATTACAGCCTCCATGTCTCCGGCAGATCTCACTTCTGACACCACCTGTGGGAGTGCGGGCCGGATAAACAGACGCGGAGGCTGTATATAGTGAGTTAGTCTATGGGTTTTATTCACGGTTTCAGTGTTTTTGAAGGATAGAGTTCTTGGAGGACTATCGGCTTTCTCCTCGGTCTCCTGTGCCTCGTGGCGTTCTTCTTCTTCCGCTGAGCTCCCTTCCGTCTGTTCTTTCCGGGGGCTGATGGGGGTCCCACGGAGGCTCATAAGAGAAAAAATAAGGAGCCGTCAGTCACCTTTTACAAATGAGCCCTTAGGCTATATTACCGTCACCACACCCATTTGGTGTTTGGGACCGTCTTGTGTCTAGATAGGTGTAGCTAGGGAGGGGGGGTTCAGGGGTACTGTGAGGGCAGAACAGGGTACGATTGTGCACCAGGATGGGATAAAGGCTCCAGAGAATCCCAAGAGCAATGTCCCCTCTCGACAACTAAATAGAAGGTGCGAGGAAATGTGAGCATGCAACGTAAATCCGTGTTACACTCTAGTGCCCCTACCCACCCTTTCAATCGTCCGCCTCCCTCCTCCCGGTTCCCTCTTTCTCCCGCTCGCGGTTACTCACCGGCTCCACCGCGGCCGCTCTCCAGCCTCCTCCGGTGGGGACCACCACTCCTCGTACCACTTCTCGTCTTCTTCTCTGATCTCTCCGTTTTCCTCCTTTGTTTCGATGTCCTTCTCTGCTGCTTCTCTTCCGCTTCCTGACTCCTTCCTCGCTCCGGCCCATTCGCGCCCTTCGCCGGCGTCTTCGGTCCTTTTCACTTTCGGGGGTGTAGTGCTTCCGTTGTTAATCCCTCCTCCTTCCGCTGTCGATGTGCAGGCGTCCCGTTCCTGTATGGGTAGAGGACAGGGTGGGGGAGTTACCCTTTCAGAGTACGTTATTATGGGAATCCGAGTTCGTGATGCGGTCCCCGCAGGTACTCCAACCCAGCGAATACGGCGGGTCATTCTGGGCAAACGGTATGTCCTATTCGGCGCCCTCTCACAGGGGGACATTACAATGGTGGGTGGACAAAGTCCACCAGCCACCGTAACGGTGAATGGGACCGTCCGCCATAGGAGCGGCGGTCCCGCTGTGGGTATTAGGATGCCACCGCCACGGTGGCGGTGGCATCTCCTATTCCCAGCATTGTGGCGGGTGGTGCTCACAGCACCGCCCGCCACAATGCTGGGAATGCACGTTGGGCATTCACATGCACAAGATGACAGGCACCGCGCAGTGCCTGCCACTTTGTCCATGCCAATAACCCCCCATGTGCACCCCCACCCCTCCAACATCTTGGGGGCCCACAACGGGCCCCCGAAAGTGTAATTCGCCTGGCTTACCATGGCGGAGTCTCCGCCATGGAAAGCCCTGCACCGCCGCCCATCATAATATGGATGGCGGTGTCTTGCAGACACCGCCACCATATAATGTATGTTTTCCGCCCGGTCGACGAGTCGACCAGCGGAAAAGCGGCAGACGGTCTTTCTGTCCGCCGCGGACCCCACAGCCATCATAATATGGCGGTGGGAAAATGTTAGGCGGGTGGTGTGAAATAGCGGGCGGATCGCCACTGCCATACGGGCGGTGGCGATCCGCCCGCTATCATAATGACCCCCTTTATTCTATTTTCTGAAACTTCTACAGAGCGCAATCAACTCTATTAATGAAACACGGAGCGAGAAGTTCATGTTAATCGCTAAAGAAATTGAGAGTAACATTCTCAAATTAGACAGCCACAAATCATAAATTGATTACTCACAGTAAAAAAAAACCTTGAGAAAAATCTATGCCCATATCATGTCCAAAAGGGGCTAGTTGGTTAGTGCTAAAGTAATGTAAAAATAACATTGAAAATGGATCAATAATCTGCAATGGTAAGTGGGATGTTACCTGTAATACACAGGAATTCATAGCTGGAAATGCTCTGTGACTAGTCTTTGTGGTAACCATAGCAATTAGGGCCTGATTTAGAGTAGAGTGGTGAAGATCATCGGATTTCTTGAGAAACTCCTAAAACCAGAAGAGACTCCATCAGTAGAAGGTTCTGCGCCAGACTATGCTTGTATTGAATAAAATCCAACTGGTGGATTTTTCTCTTGAACTAGCACTTCCTCTAGAAATTATAGTTTTCCCATTAATGCCCAAATCTACTACATGCCATTGTGTCAGCCTTGTGTCAGATCAATGTATGTTAGAGTTTGTTAATTTGCTTTTCTTGAGGAGCCTCTGGTACATCTGAATAATGAAGGCATCTAGTTGTAACAGTGTGATTAACAGCAATAGTACTGGATGTGAACCTTTTACACAGCTAATTGTGAAATGAACAAACCTGCAAATGTGTATATATAGATATTACATACTGCCGGTCGCCAGTAGGAAGTTATAGTTAGGACCTAGTTTCCATAGGAAAAGCGTTTTTTGATTTGCCTATAACTTTGGCGCCATTTGATGAATATTCACGCAATTTTCAAAACTAATGGGGCAGTCATGTCAGCTGCTGTCGTGATAATTTCAGAGTGATCGGTCAAGCGGGGGCCGAGAAAAAGGGGGGGTCCCAAAACGCCTTTTCTCCATGTTAATTTCCATAGGAAACTGTTGCTCAGCTGCAGCCTGAACTGCTGAACAGAATTACATCAAAATTGGCAGAAAGGTAGCTCTTGGTCCAGAGAGCACATTTTTTGTTAAATGGTGTAAATACATTCAGTAGTTCCTGAGAAATTTAAAGATTTCTAAGATATACAACTGTGGCCAAGTGGATCCGCGAACCCTCCCAATCTCATGCCTGAGATCTGATTGGCTGCCAACACTTCAAACCAGGAAGTCTTGGCAGCCATCTTGTGACATGGTTGAACTGAGTCACAATGAAAAACATTAAAAAACAAGAAAAGGGGGCAAGGTAGAAGCACCCTGAATCCCTAGGCCTGTTCAGACCCCCAGGGCCCCAAAAAACATTTTTTTCAAACATTTTGGCGGGATTCAAGGTGGATCCGTGAACCCGCTCGAAATTTGTTTAAAAAACAGAAGCACATGCTTCTGTGCTTCATTTTCTTTAGGCCCCCGGGTGGGCCAGGTCCCGGGGGCAATAAAAAATAAAGATGCAGGGGCCCGCATGGGTCCCTGCAGCCCCGGGGACTGCCACATCTCCTGGGCTTTATTTGATTTTAATGCGTGGGGGCTCCAGCCCCCCATGCAGCCCAGGGGTCTGCCACCCCTTAGGGGTTATAATGATGAAAGAAGCGTGGGGGGGCCCAGCCCCCCATGCAGCCCAGGGGACTGTCACCTCTGCGGCACAACTATACTAAAATGCGTGGGGCCATGTGCCCCCCTGCTGCCCTGGGGACCACCACCTCCCAAGGGGTATTTTGCAAATGGGAGGAGCATATGGAGCCGCAAATGACCATGGGGACCGCCACCCCCCAGGGCCGGCTCCAGCAATGTCCCGGAGTGCCCACCCCTGGGACATTGCAATTTGCTAAGGGATGTCCCACATCAAACAAGTGCTCCACTTGGAACAAGTGAGAACATTTTGCTCTTGCTTGTTCAAAGTGGAGAACTTTGTTTTATAGCCCCAAGTTGCTGCATCTTAGCAGCCTCACTGAGTGTTAAAAGCAATGCCGGCTCCTGCAGGAGACGGTAGCTGACAGGGACTGTGGAGGCCTTCAGGCTCCCCCGCAGTCCCTGACCAGCTGGCCATGCCCTGGGGATGAGGTCCCTTGGGCCAAAAAATGGCCCAGGAGGAGGGCCGCTCAGCCTCCCTCCCTTTTCTTTCTTTAACAAAAGAAATGGCTGGGCCCCGGGGGAATGGGGTCCCCATGTTCGAAAATGGCCCGGGAGGGAGGTCGCTCAGCCCCCCTCCCTTGAAAAAAATAAATAATTGGCCGGGCCCCGAGGGATGGGGTCCCAGGGCCGAAATCGGCTTCAGGAGGGGGGCTGCATGGCCCCCTCCCTTTTTATTCAAATAAAATAATTAAAATGGCTCAGGCCCCAGGAGATGGGGTCACCGGGCCCAAAAGGATGGGGTCCCCGGGGCCGTAATTGGCCTTGGGCGGGGGGGCTGCGTGGCCCCCCTCCATTTTTAGTCTAATAAAAAAATTAAATAGGTCAGGCCCTGGGGCATGGGGTCCCCAGGGCCAAAAGGATCAAGGTATGGGGGGCAACACAGAACCCCTTCCTAAAATAAAAAAAAAATGAAGCTGCAACTCCCGGGAGGCCCAGCACCCTTTCTCCACTACTCTGCAAACATGCCTCCTGGCGTGCTCCTGGTTGCGGGATGAAGTCCCCTTCGCTGGTGAGGGTCCCTAGGGGCCAACTAGCCCACCTGTTACCTCCAGTGAGCCCCACACAGTAGGCTTGCTGAGAGGTGGTCAGAGGCCACATCCCTTTTCCCACCACTCTGCAAACGTCATCCTCCAACCAAAAGCGCGCCAGGAGGCACGTTTGCGGAGTGGTGGAGAAAGGGGCATGGCCTGCTATCAGAACTTAGCAATCCTGCTGTATGGGACGTACTGGAGGTAATAGGAGGGGTCTTTGGCCCCCTGTCAGAAGACGGATTGAATTCAAGGCATTGGTACTAGCTTTCAGATCCATGAGAGATGTGGGCCCTCAATATCTGAAGCATAGACTTCGGAAGTATTGCCAATCAAGATCGCTAAGGTCAAACCATCAGGACCTAATGGTGACCCCACGCTTCAAAAAGGCCAGGATGGGGGGCCGTGCCTTTGCTGTGAAAAAAGCCTCTTTGTGGAACTCTATGCCAGCTCATCTTCGAAAGGCGAGCTCAGAGCCTCTGTTCAGAAAGGCCTTAAAAACCTGGTTGTTCAGTCTAACCCAAATTACTGCATAATTCTTCTGCTTCTGTCTGCTATCTGCACTTACCGCTAGCGCCGGGACACTTCCGCAGGAGGTAGCCGTGCGCTCTAGAAATTGAATTAATAATAATAATAATAAGGACGTCCTTGGGGACCAACTACCCCTCCTGTTACCTCCAGTAAGTTCCACACAGCAGGATTGCTGAGAAGTTGTCAGAGGCCACCCCACCTTTCTCCACCACTCTGAAAATGTGCCTCCAGGCGCACTACTAGTTGGGGGATAAAGTCCCCTTGGCTCCAGAGGGACCTTGGGGGCCAAGAAGACCTCTTGGTACCTCCTGTAAGTCCTACGCGGCTGAATTCCTGAGAGCTGGTTGGAGGCCCAGCCCCCTTTTTCCACCACTCTGCAAACGTGACTGCTAGTTAAAAAAACCTTAGAAATTCACACAAAAAACTAAGGTTACAGGGACGTTATAGTTGCAAATAGGCTTTAAAAAAATGTGGAAATTCACGAAAAAAACCAAAGGTTACAGGGACGTTATAGTTAGCAAATAGAATTTTTTTTTAATTTGAAATTCACTAAAAAAAACAATGGTTACAGGGACATTTTACTCGTACAAAAGCAGAGAAATTCAGCTGTTATAGTTACCTGATTTAACAAAAACTTGTGCCCCCGCAATGCACAGCTTATGACCTCACATATTACATCACTCATGACATGGTCAGTGACATCACTCATGACATTACTGATGACATTTCAAAGTGAGGGCAGAGAAACAGCTATATCCCAAGGGTGGGCTCCCTGGAGCATAGCTGGGCCCGGGTATGGGGTCCCTAGGGCCATTAATGGCCTCCCTTTCAATTGTATGTCCTTCCACTATATATGTATCGGCAGGCCCCAGGGAGGTGGCTGTCCCTGGGGCCAAATACGCCCTCCCTCCCTCTTAATTCATTTGGCCATCCCTGGCAGAAGCGGTCCCTGTGGCTGATATCAGCTAGGGAAGGGGGGCCACGTGCACCCCCTCCCCACATTATTATCATTAATCTACACCCGGGATCTGTCCCAAACTTGTTTACTTTTTTAAATTTTGCTGCAAATTCACGAATCCTCTAGGCCATTGTGGAAAAATTGGAAAAAAATGTTTGGCCCCCAACTGAGTCCCTGTAGGACCCTACCATAAGGCTTAGAGGGGCAGAGTATTCCTACCCTGCCCCCTTCTTTTTTTTGTCTTTTTTCTTGGGACTCAGATGGCTACCAACACTTCCTGGTTGAACTGTTGGCAGCCAATTAAATCTCTGCATGAGATCTGTTGGAACAGTGGAGGGTTTATGTCCCTAGATATCTATTTTACTTTTTTCTTAAATAACTCCAAACCCACCAAACGGATTTAAACCAGTTCACAAAAATGGCTCTTTTTGGACCAAGAGTTAGCTTTCTGTCAAATTTGGTGTAATTCTGTTCAGGAGTTCGAGCTGCAGTTGTGTTTGAAATCCCTATGGGGAATTGCTTGGGGAAAACGTGTTTTAGGATCCTTCCTTTTTCTCTGCCCCAGCTTGACGGATTACCCCCAAAACATTAAAGACATCAGCTGAAGTGAGTAGCAAACTAGTTTTGAAATGTCGTGAAGATTCGTCAAACGGCTCCAAAGTTATTAGCAAAACAAAAAACGCTTAGTCTAGGGAAAGTAGGGCCTAATTATAACTACCTACTGGTGACCACCATAAATATATGTATATATGGTCGTGAGCGAGGTTGTGAGACAGCGGCTGAAATGCGTTGACTGGTCGTTTCATTGAATAAATCAACTTTTTGAGTGCTGTTCTCTTTCTTTATGGAATTTGAGATGATTTTTTATATATGTATTTTGAGGTGATCCGTCAAGCGGGGCTGAGAAAAAAGGGGGGTCCCAAAATGCGTTTTCCCCATGTTATGTCTATGAGGATTTTTCATTTTTTGAACACGACTACAACCCGAACTGCTGAACGAAATTATACCAAATTTGGCAGAAAGCTAGATGCTGGCCCCGAAAGCGTACGTGCTTTTTGTGATTTGGTTTAAATCCATTCAGTAGTGTTTGAGATATCTAACTTAAAAAATATAGATATCTGGGGACACGAGTCCTGCAGTGGACTCGCAAATCCTACTAAAATCTGATTGGCTGCCAACGCTTCAAACAGGAAGTGTTCGTAGTCATCTAGGGATTCGGCTTGATGCTGAGTCCCACAAACAAAGTAAAAAATAAAGCAAAGAGAGCGTGGTAGTAATACCCTGACCCCCCAGATATGGTGGGGAGTCCCACAGGGACCCTGCTGGGGTTAAAATATAATTTTCTTTTTCATTTTGCCACTGACATGCGGGTGGATCCACCACTCTGCAAACACGCTTCTCAGTGCACTGCTGGTGGGGGGAATGAGGTCCCCTTGCCTCCTGAGGGCCTCAGGACTAAAGTGGACTTCATCCTCCAAGCAGCAGTGCACCAGGAGGTGAGTTTGCAGAGTGGTGGAGAAAGGAAGCATGGCCTCTGATGATCTCTCAGCAATCAAGCTGTGTGGGTCTTACTGGAGGTAACAGGAGGGCTACTTGGCCCCCAAGGATCCTCAAGAGTCAAGGGGACTTTATCCCCCAGCTAGTAGCGCACCAGGAGGCGCATTTGCAGAGTGGTGGAGAAAGGGGGCATGGCCACCAAAAACCTCTCAGTAAACCCACTGTGTGGGAATTGTTGGAGGTAACAGGAGGGGTAGTTGGCACCCAAGGACCCTTAATAGCAAAGGGGACTTCATCCCCTGCTAGTAAGCGCCAGCAGGCATGTTTGCAGAGTGGTAGTGAAAGGGGGCATGGCCTCATACCAGGTTTCAGCAAACCTGCTGTGTTGGACTTACTGGAGGTAACAGGAGGGGTAGTTGGCCCCCAAGGTTGTCCTTGGGGGCCAAATACCCCTCCTCTTATCTCCAATAAGTCCCACACAGCGGGATTACTAAGAGGTTTTTGGAGGCCAACCCCACTTTCTCCACCACTCAGCAAACGCGGCTCAAGGTGCACTACTGGTTCAGAGATTAAGTCCACTTTACTCCTGAGGGACCTTGGGGGCCAAGAAGCCCTCTTGGTACCTCTTGTTACCTCCTGTAAGTCCTACACAGTGGGATTCCTGAATGCTGGTCGGAGGCCCAGCCCCCTTTCTTCACCACTCTGCAAAGTTTGAAAAACATAGAAATTCACTGACAAAAACAAAGGTTACAGGGGCATTATAGTGTAGAATTAGCATTTGAAAACCTTAGAAATTCACTGAAAAAAACGAAGGTTACAGGGACGGAATAGTTAGGTTCAGGTGTCACTCGTACTAAACCAGAGAAATTCAGCCGTTATAGTTAGTGAGCTAACTATAACTTGCGCCCCCGCAATGCACTGCTTATGACATCACATATTACATAACTCATGACATGGTCAGTGACTTCACTGATGACCTCATCCACAAAATCACTAATGCACCCACTCACATGCCCATAGAACCTTTCATAGTCTCACTCCCACTCTCACACAACCAATCACAAACCCATTTACAGACCCATACCTGTACTTACACACCCACTCACTGATTCATAGATCTAACCACACATCCACTCACTCACCCATACAGCCACTCATATACCCACTCACTAACCAATACAGTCACTGACATATCTACGCATAAACCCATAGAGTCACTCACACCCTGAGTCAGTCACCCATACAGCTACTCACACACCTACTCACTCACCCATACAGTCAATCACACAGCTACCTACTCACTCATACATTTACAAACACAACCACTTACCTACCCATACAGATACTAACACGTACTTACTCACCTATACAAGATAAAGATGGAAAATGAGCAGAGAGAGGCAGAATAATGGTCAGAAGTGGGCAGAAAGAGGCAGACTAAAGGTCAGAAATGAGCAGAAAGAGGCAAAATAGAGGTCTGAAACAAGCAGCAAGTTGCAGAATAAAGGTCAGAAAAAGCAGAAAGAGACAGAAAAAAGGACAGCAATGAGCAGAAAGAGGCAAAATAGAGGTCAGAAATGAGCAGCAAGAGGTGGAATAAAGGTCAGCAATGAGCAGAAAGATGCAATATAAAGGTCAGCAACAAGCAGAAATAGGCAGGATAAAGGTCTGAAACGAGCAGAAAGAGTCAGAATAAAGGTCAGAAGGTAGCAGAAAGAGGGAAAATAAAGGTCAGCAACGAATAGAAAGAGGCAAACTAGAGGCCAGTACCGAGCAGAAAGAGGCAAAACAAAGGCCAGCAATGAACAGAAAGAGGCAAAGTAGTGATAAGAAACTAACGGAAAGAGGTAAAATAAAGGCTAGCAATGAGCAGAAAGAGGCAAAATAGATATCAGAAAGCAGCAGAAAAAGATAAAATAAAGGTCAGCAACAAGTAGAAAGAGGCAAAGTAAATGTGAGAAACGAGCGGAAAGATGGATAATAAAGGCGAGCAAAAAGCAGAAAGAGGCACAATAGAGATCTCAAAGGAGCAGAAAGAGGCAAAATAGAGATCAGCAACGTGCAGAAAGATGCAAAATAAAGGTCAGAAATGAGCAGTAAGAGGCAAAATAAAGGCCGGCAATGAGCAGAAAGAGGCAAAAAAGAGATCAGGAAGGAGCAGAAAGAGGCTAAATAAAGGGCAACAACAAGCAGAAAGGCAAAATATAGATCAGAAATTATCAGAAAGAGGCAAAATAGAGATCAGAAACAAGCAGTAAGAGGCAAAATAGAGGCCAGCAATAAGCAGGAAGAGGCAAAATAGAGGTCACAAACGAGCAGAAAGTAGCAAAATAGAAGTTAGAACCGAGCAGAAAGAGGTAAAATAGAGGTAAGAAACGAGCAGAAAGATGCACAATAGTGGTCAGCAATGAGCAGAAAGAGGCAAAATTAAGGCCAACAACGAGCAGAATAAGGCAAAATGGAGATCAGAAAAGAGCAGAAAGAGGCAAAATAATGGACTGTAACAAGCAAAATAGAGATCACAAATGAGCAGAAAAAGGCAGAATAAAGGTCAGCAATGAGCAGCAAGAGGCAAAATAGAGGTCACAAACGAGCAGAAAGAGGCAAAATAGAAGTTAGAAATTAGCAGAAAAAGGTAAAATAGGGGTCAGAAACAAGCAGAAAGATGCACAATAGTGGTCAGCAATGAGCAGAAAGAGGCAAAATTAAGGCCAACAACGAGCAGAATGAGGCAAAATAATGGGCCGTAACAAGCAAAAAGAGGCAAAATAGAGATCACAAATGAGCAGAAAGAGGCAGAATAAAGGTCAGCAATCAGCAGCAAGAGGCAAAATAAAGGTCAGAAAAGAACTGAAAGAGACAAAACAAAGATGAGAAACGAGCTGGAAGTAACAGACTAAAGGTCAGAAAGAAGCAGAAAGAAGCAAAATAGAGGTCAGAAACGAGCGGCAAGAGGCAGAACAAAAGTCAGAAACAATCAAAAAGAGACAGAATAAAGGTCAGCAATGAACAGGAAGAGACAAACTAGAGGCCAGCAACGAGCAGAAAGAGGCAAAATAGAGATCTGCAATGGTAAAAGCAAACAAAGGTCAGAAACGAGCACAAAGAGGCAAAATAAAGGCAAGCAATGAGCACAAAGAGGCAAAATAGAGATCAGACACAAGCAGAAAGAGGCAAAATAAATGGTCACAACGAGCAGAAAGAGGCAAATTAGATATTAGAAACTTGCAGGAAGAGGCAAACTAGAGGTCAGAAATGAGCAAAAAGAGGCAAAGTAAAGTCCAGCAAGGAGCAAAAAGAGGCAAAAAAGAGATCAGAAACCAGCAGAAAGCGGTAAAATAGAAGTCCGAACCCAGCAGAAAGAGGTAAAATAGAGATCAGCAATGAGCAGAAAGATGCAAAATAAATGTCAGAAATCAGCAGAAAGTGGTCAAATAAAGTCAAGCAATGAGCAACAAGAGGATAAATAAAGGTCAGAAAAGAACAGAAAGAGGCAAAACAAAGTTGAGAAATGAGCCGGAAGAAGCAGACTAAAGTTCAGAAACGAGCAGAAAGAAGCAAAATAGAGATCAGAAACGAGCAGCAAGAGGCAGAACAAAGGTCAGAAACAATCAGAAAGAGACAGAATAAAGGTCAGCAATGAACAGGAAGAGACAAACTAGAGGCCAGCAACGAGCAAAAAGAGGCAAAGTAAAGATCAGCAATGGTAAAAGCAAACAAAGGTCAGAAACAAGCACGAAGAGGCAAAATAAAGGCAAGCAATGAGCACAAAGAGGGGAGGTTTCAGAAGTTGAAAATTTGATTGATTACAGCAATGCACAAAAAGGTACATGATAGGTACATGGAATGGGTTGGAGCGTCGGAGCATCAGGGGGGCAATGTGTTACCCCATATGGAGTAAGGCAGGGTTCCCCAGGGTAGGAGGGTGGAGGGTCAAATTTCAAGGGTTGCACATTTTCACTTGTAATTATGGGCACTGGGTAGGGAGCATTAGGGGAAAAAAACAAAAAAAACATCCTCATACATGACATTAGCAAATACACTAAAAGGAGGCATCAAAGGGGGAGAAGAAAATGAATAAAATTAGAATACTATCTTGGAATGTTAATGGCCTGAGGGTACACAGGAGAAGGAGAAAGATTCTAGAATTAATTAAACTATCTGAAAACGATATAATAATACTGCAGGAGACACATCTTCGACAAGAGGAATGGGAAGGGGTTCTCAAATTAAATAAGTGGATAACACGGTTGGTATGCACTAATCAATCATGTAATGTCAAAGGAGTAGCTGTATTATTCAAAAAATCTGCAAACACAAAAATATAGAGTTACAAGGTGGATAGAGGGGGTAGATGGGTTATAGTCAACATTAAAATCGATAAACTAGGACTCACGATGGTAGGATACTATGGCCCCAATGTGGATGACCCGTCCCCCCTCAATGAGCTACATAGGCACCTCTTAGACGCCAAGTATAACATCATCATGGCAGGGGATTTTAATATTTATTGAATCCTGCCCTCTATAGATCATCAACTAAGCACACAGTTAATGCCCCAAAAATGAGAAAGAGCATACAGCAGTTAGTAAAGAATCTTGGTTTATTGGATATCTGTAGACTTAATGCTGGTACTAGGCAAGGATTTACGTATCGGAACAAGAAGTACTCACACGCTTCCAGAATTGACTTATTTCTTGTTGATGTAAGATTGAGTAAAAATAATCTTACGGTTACTCATCAACCTGAGCACTTGTCTGACCACGCGGCAGTGAGGCTAGAATTTTCCATGGAAAAACAACAGATTGAATATAGATGGACATTAAATAGAACACTTTTGGGGAAACAGGAGGTGGTTGATGCTCTAAAAAAAGATGTGGCTGAATTTTTTTAAATAAATGGAGAGTCTGCAGCGTCACACATCGTGTGGGACACTTTTAAGGCCTATCTTCGGGGCAGAGTAACGAGCTATGCAGCTTTCAACAGAAAAGAAGGGAGAAGAGAGTTAAGAGAGTACGAGGCTAAAATTGAAAAAGCACAGGAAAGTCTCCTTGATTGTCATAACATCACCTTAAGAAATGAGCTCCAGGGCAAGCTAAATGAGGCCAAAGAACATTTAGTAGAGTTCTTGGAGAGAAGGATTAGGGAGCGATGGGATGCCAGCAAAATGGCCCACTATGAGTATGGGGAAGGATGTGGGAAACTCCTTGCATGGAAGACAAAGCAAGATCAGTTAAGAAATGAGATCAAAAAGGTACAGGATGACGCCACTCAGGAACTATGTGAGGACAACTATAGTATAGGGAAGACATTCAGAGACTTCTTCCAGGGTTTATATACTGAAGACACGAGGGCCACCCAAATAGAATTAAATCAGTGGTTGAATCAAGACCCCCTACCCAGGATAAATATTAATCAATAAATAATTTTAAATCAAGAATTTACTACTCTAGAGAAATCTATTGCTCATTTAAAGAAAGGGAAGGCGGCAGGCCTGGACGGCATTCCTAATGAGTTGTATAAAGTCCTAAAAGAAGTGTTGGTTCCACATCTGAATAAATTATTGAATAGTATCTATGTCCACTATGCTCCTCTCCCAGCTTCATGGAAAGAGGCAGTTATAACATTAATTTTAAAACCTGCAAAAGATCCCCTGAAGTGCGAGTCCTATAGACCGATCTCACTATTGAACAGTGATTACAAAATCTTTACACAAATTCTAGCTACAAGGTTAAACAGTGTACTTGGTGATATTATACATCAGAATTAAAAGGGCTTTATGAAGCACAGGCAGCTCTATGATTAAACACACGAGATGTTTTCTAATCGTAGGAGGGCCCAGTGCGGTTGGAGTATTGTGAAAAAAGCTTTATGCTTCCGCACGAGGAGTTAATAATAAAATACTCTATTACCAACGACAAGCAGAAAGAGGCAAAATTGAGATTTCAAACTAGCAGAAAGAGGTAAAATAGAGGTCAGAAAACGAGCAGAAAGAAGCAAAATAGTCGTCAGCAATGAGCAGAAAGAGGCAAAAAAAAGGCCAGCAACGAGCACAAGAGGCAAAACAGAGATCAGAAATTAGCAGAATGAGGCAAAATAGAGGTCAGAAATGAGCAGAAAGGGACAAAATAATTGTCAGAAACGAGCAGAAGAAGCAAGATAAAGGACAGAAACGAGCAGAAAGAGGCAGAATGAAGGTCACAAGTGAGCAGAAAAAAGCTGAAAATGAGCAGAGAATGAGCAGAACCAACTCAGGTACTCATGCACCCACTCAAAGAACAACTCAGAAACTCTCACACCCCCTCACAGACCCAGTCAGACACCCATGCACCCACTTACAGAATCACTCATACTCTTTCTCACCCCTTCACAGATCTACTCAGAGACTCATGCCTGACTCACAGGGCTACTCAGAGAGTCACATACCCACTCACAGACCCACTCAGAAACTCATGCACCCACTCAGAGACCAACTCAGACACACATTTAGTCAGTCACAGACTGACTGACACATTCATGGAGGTACTTGCAAACTCACTCAGACACTCACATACCCACTCACAGATCCACTCAAAGACTCATGCACCCACTCACAGACCCACTCAGGTACTCACCCACCCAATCACACACCCAGTGAGACACTCACACACCCACTCACAGATCCACTCAAAGACTCATGCACCCACTCACAGAGTGACTCACAGACATATGGAGGCACTCACAAACCCACCCAAACACTCTCACTCCCACTCACAGACCCACTCAGATACTCACTCAGACACTCATGCACCTACTCAGATACTCATGCACCCACTCACAGACCCACTCAGGCACTCATGCGCCCACTCACACACACAGTGAGATACTTATGCAGCCACTCCCAGTACCACTCAGACACTCACAAACCCATTCACATACATTGAGATACTCATGCTCTCATTCACACATGCACTGAGACACTCATGCACTCAGTCACACACTGACTCTAAAAGGTTACAGGTTACAGTTAGGAAACAAAATTTAAAAACCTTAGAAATTTACTTAACAAAACAAAGGTTTCAGGGACGTTAAAGTTAGGAAATAGAAGTTAAAAAAACCTTAGAAATTCATTGAAAAAATCAAAGGTTAAATGGATGGTAGAGTTTTAAAAAAACACCTTAGAAATTCACTGGAAAACTCAAAGGTTACAGGGACATTATAATTGGGCTCAGGTTTCACTCATACAAAACCAGTGAAATTCAGCAGTTATATTTACCTGAGCTAACTATAATTCACGCCCCCTCAATACACTGCTTATGACCTCAGATATTACATCACTCATGACATCTCAAATAACATCACTGATTACATCATCCACATAACCACTCAGACACCCACTCACACCCCATAGAGCCTCTCATCATCACTGATTACATTTTCCCATGAATGTGTTTCATAATTCTTTCTGTAACTTCAAGATATGTACTAAGCTACAGCATAAGTTAAATTACTATTCTTTCTGTACTAGCAATTAGTCACACTATTTCTAACATATTTCGTCTGTGTGGCTTTGTGACTATCTGTATCAGTGTGTGAGTGGATGTCCTAGGGGCTGTATGGGTGTGTGAGTGGGTGTGTGGGTGGCTGTATGGATGAGTTAATGGCTGTGTGAGTGGCTGCATAGGTGTGTGAGTGGATGTGTAAGTGGCAGTATGGGTGAATGAGTGGCTGTCTGAATGGCTGTATAGGTAAGAGAGTGGGTGTGAATGACTGTATTGGAGAGTGAATGTCTGTGTGAGTGACTGTAGGTGTGAGTGAGTGGGTATGTGAGTGCTTGTATGGATGTGTGAAAGGGTATGTAAGTGGTTGTATGGGTGAGTGATTGGCTCAGGTAACTATAACAGCTGAATTTCACTGGTTTAGTACGAGTGAAATCTGAGCCTCACATATTACTTCACTCATGACATGGTCAGTGACATCACTCATGACATCTCAAATGATATCACTCATGACATCATCCAGTGAGTGTAACTGGTTGTAAGTGTATGGATGTGTGAGTGGCTATGTGAGTCGCTGTATGGGTTAGTAAGTGGATGTGTCAGTAGCTGTATGAGAAAGTGTGTGACTGCATTGGGTGAGTGAGTGGGTGCATGAGTGGTTGTATAGGTAAGTGACTGGTTTTGTTTGTGACAGTATTGGTGACTGAGTGGGTGTTTGAGTGATTGTATGCATAAGTGGGTGGCTGTGTCAATCACTAAATGGCAGAATTTGTGGATGTGCAATAGCTGTATCGATGAGGGAGTGGCTGTGTTATGGCCTGTATGGGTGAGTGAGTGGGTGTGGGAGTGCCTGTACTTGTGAGTACGTTTCTCTGTCATTGACTGCATGAGTGAGTAAGTTGGTATGAGACAGTCTCTATGTGTGAGTAAGTGTCTGTCAGTGTGACTGTATGGTTGAATGAGTGAGTGTGTGTCTGATTGTATGAGTGTCAGGGGTTGTGTGAGTAGTTGCATCGGTAAGTGAGTGGGTGTGTCAGTAACGGTATTTGTCAGTGAGTGTCTGTCCCAGTGACTGTATGGCTCACATAGTAGGTATCTTATTGCCTGTGTGGTTGAGTTAGTGCCTGAGTGAGTAACTATATGGCTGAGTGAGTGGCTGTGTGAGTAGGGGTATCACTAAGTTAATGTCTGCATTAGAGAGTGTTTGGGGTAGTGACTGGATGAGTTAGTGACTGTCTGAATGAATGTGTGAGTGGGTGTGTCAGTAACAGTATAGGTGAGTGAGTGAGTGGGTGGGTTAGCAGCATATGGGTGTGTTAAATGATTTGTCAGTGAATATATGAGTGAGTGAACAGGTGTGTGTGTGGCTGTATGGGTTTGTGAATGGGTATATTAGTGTGAGTCTGTGTGGGTGTGTGATAGGGTATTTCAGAGATAGTTTGAGGATGTTAATGGGTGTGTAAGTGCTTGTCTGGATGATGTCATCAGTGATGTCATTTGAGATGTCATGACTGATGTCATCAGTGTTGTCATTGACCATGTCATGAGTGATGTAATATGTGAGGTCCTAAGCAGTGCATTGTGGGGGTGCACGTTATAGTTAGCTCAGCTAACTATAACTGCTAAATTTCTCTAGTTTTGTACGATTGAAATCTGAGCCTAGCTATAACGTCCCTGTGACCGTTGTTTTTTCAGTGAATTTTTAAGTTTTAAAAAAATTCTATTTCCTAACTATAATGTCTGTGTAATCTTTGTTTGTTTTCAGTGAATTTCTAAGGTTTTTAAAACTGTAACATCCCTGTAACCTTTGTTTTTTTCTAGGTGTGGAAATTCGACAACTCTGCATTCCACGGAGAATGTGGAGTTACCAATAAACTCTGTACTCCATGAAGGAGCGGAATTTCTTTTTCCATTGGCACCCTCGTCACGTCATTTCGCGAGCATCAGGAGTGCGACAAAACTTGACAGATGCACGCCTGCAGCCGGGAACCCTCAGCACCCAAGGGGATTTCACCCCCAACCAGGATTGTGCCAGGAAGCCCCTATGCAGAGTGGTTGAGAAAGGGTGCGGATCCTCCAGTGAGGTTGCAGCATTCCAGTTGTGGGGGACTTAGTTGTCACAATAGGAGTTCTTGGCTCCCAATGACCCTTAGCAGCCAAGGGGAGTTCATCCCTCATCCAGTAGTATGCAAGGAGGCCCCTGTGCAGAGTGGTTGAGAAAGGGGGCAGGGCCTATGATGCTGTCTCAGCAGTCCAGATGTGGAGGACTTACTTATTACAACAATAGGGGTTCTTGGTCCCCAACAACCCTCAGCAGCCAAGTGGGCCCCTGTGCAGAGTGATTGAGAAAGAGGGTGGGGCCTCCGACGATGTATCAGCAATCCAGATATGGGGGACTTAGTTATCGCAACATTAGGGGTTCTTGGCCCCCAACAGCCCTCAGTAGTCAAGGGAAGTTCATCCCCCAACTAGTAGTATGCCAGGAGGCAACTGTGCAGAGTAGTTGAAAAAGGGGGAAGGGCCTCTGATGACGCCTCAGCAATCCAGCTGTGGGGGAATTAGTCATTGCAACAATAGGGGTTCTCGGCCCTAATGACCCTCAGCAGCCAAGGGGAGTTCATCCCCCAACCAGCAGTACCCCAGGAGGCCCCTGTACAGAGTGGTTGTGAAAGGGCGCAGGGCCTTCGTCGAGGTCTCAGCAATTCTCAGCAAGCTCGTTTCTCACCTTTATTTTGCCTCTTTCTGCTCCTTTCTGACCTTTATTCTGTCTCTTTCTGCTGATTTCTCACCTTTATCTTGCCTCTTTCTGCTCATTTCTAACCTCTGTTTAGCCTCTTTCTCTTTTCCCCGGGACCGCGGGGTGAACCTCAAGTCTCCCGCAGTCCCAGCCAGCTCCCTGCCGCCTGCTGGAGCCAGCATTTTTTTCACACAAAGGGAGCTGCTAAACATGCAGCTCCCTGTGAGAGAAAGCAATTCGTCTGTTTCCCTGCTCACATGACGGCAGGCAGTGAAACAGCTGAATGCTCAGCTTCCAGCAAGTGAGAGCATATTCACTGCTCTTGCTTGTTGGAATCGGAGTGTTTGCTCTCATTTGGCAGGAGCTGTCAAAGCATACATATTTTAAACTGCCCCAGGGAGGTGGTGGTCCCCAGGGGCTGCGATGGGATCTGTGTGCCCCACATTCCATTGTAGAAAGCCTCAGAAAGGTGGCGGTTCCCAGGCCTGCGGGGGGGGCCTATGCGGCCCCCTTTCACTAAATTTAAACAAAGCCCCAGGGAGGTGGCAGTCCCAGGGCAGCGGAGAGGTTCCATGCAGCCCCCTCGCATTCTATTTTAGAAAACCCAAGAGGTGGCAGTCCCTGTGGCCATGGGGGGTCCACGTGGCCCCCAAGCACTAACTTTAAACAAAAGCCTGGGGAGGTGGCAGTCCCTGGGGTATAACCCAGGCAGCCCACCCACATCCATATTTCATTATGCCCCTGGAAGGTGACGGTCCCCAGGGCTGCGGGGGGCAGCATGGGCCCCAGCCTTATTTCAGAACATTTGCCGCGTGTGCACCCTCCACATAATTATAAAGCATTGCCCCTGGGATTTAGCCTACCCTGGGACTTCCTTGAAAAGAAGCATGAGAGACAGCTCTTCTTTTGTTTTCAATTTTGCAGGGAATCCACAGATTCAGCCACGACTGTGCGGCAAAGTTGATTAAAAAATGTTTTTTAACCCTCTGCGGGGTCCCTGTGGGTGTGGGACCCCACCATCAGTTCTAGGGGGTTAGGGTAGTACTACCCTGCCCCCCTTTCTTTATTTTTTACGTTTTTTTATGGTACTCAGCTCAAGCCGAGTCCCAAGATGGCTGCCAACACCTCCTGGTTGAAGTGTCAGCAGCCAATCAAATTACAGCAGGGGGACTGTCGCATTCGCAGAGGATCCGCGTCCCTAGTTATATAAATTTGTTTTCCAGTTAATATCTCCCAAACTAGTGAACAGATTTACACCAAATCATGATAAGCACAATCTGCGTACCAAGCTCTAGCTTCCTGCCAAATTTGGTAAAATTCCCTCCGGTGGTTCTGGCTGTAGGCTTGTTCAAAGGTCCGAAGGGAATTAACATGGAGAAAACGCGTTTTGGCACTCCCTTTTATTCTCGGCCCTGCTTGATGAACCAACCCGAAACTTTCCAGACAGCACCTGAAGTACTGGGCACCAGGCTACCTAAAAACTAAAAACTAAAAAAGTAAAATAGTAAAAAATTAGCATCAGGAGTCCTTTATAATTCACACAGAGTGACTCATAATGCCCCGTGAGGGTTTTTTACTAATTTTATGGGGCCCCTAGAAGGGACAGGGGCACCACCAAACATCTTTTTTTAAATGGTTGAGGTGGTTGTGTGGAGTGCAGATCACCCCCAATTAACATTAAAAAAACTGTAGGTCTCCTGGGTCATTAAATCTATGAACGCAGAAGATCTTATCATATTTTTTAAAGCACTCCTAGCTGGAGCTCATGTGGTAGTTTTTATGACTGCATTTTATGGTCTTAAAAATGTTTTAAAAAGACAAAGACTTTTTAAAAATAAAATGTATCACAATTTTTAATGATAATCACTTTTATGAAACATTGTAATGCGTGAATAAATGAAATATACATTTGAATATAATTATTGGTAATTTTTGGCACAGACAATAGGTTTACTTTATATATGTTAATATACTGACACCTTCATAAAGCCAGAACGCCCATTTATTTATATTTTGAAGTTCTAACTATTTGACAAAGTAAGTAAGCCTTCCTTACTTAAAGTAACACCCTTTTTATTGTAACATCACATACTAAGACTGAGTGGATTGGGTGCATGGCCTGGCCTATGCACCCAATTTATTTGACAATGTCAGTAAGCCTTCCTTACTTAAAATAACACCCCTTATATTGTAACATCACATACTAAAACTGTGTGGATTAGGTGCACCCAACCCCACCCTTTACAACTGGAATGCTGCAACCTCATTGGAGGATCCCCACCCTTTACATGGCCAAAGGCTGTGCATATCAGGAGATTGGCTGCCAGCGAGGGGTTGGGTGCAGGGTCTAGCTGCAGTCCGGGCCTTGTGCCCAACATCAAGCTGCACATGGCCAAATGCCATAAAATCCGGTGGGAATGGCACTCACAGGGGGTTGGGTACAGAGCCTGTGCGCAGGCAATCGACATCTTACTTTAGGCTAAAAAAAAGAACTTAGAAATTCTCTATCAAAAAACAAAGGTTAAAGTGACGTTTTAGTTAGTAATAATGCCATTTTACATTTTTTAAAAACCTTAGAAACTCACAGAAAAAAACAAAGGTTAGATGGAAGGTATAATTAGTTGAAAATTTTAAAACCTACTACTTTAAACAAACAAAACCACTGAAATTCACCAGTTATAGTCATCTCAAGTAACAATAATTGTCTGCCTTAAAGTAACTATAAATCGCGCCTTCACCATGTACTGCTAATTACCTTTCATATTACATTAATCATGACATGTTCTATGACATAATTTTTTATTATTAAAAAAAAATGTAATATATTTTTATTTGTTTCAATTGTTTAAGAAACACTTATACCATACAACAATAACAACAAGTCGAATTCTGGTCAGTCATATTAGTTCAGTTTTCTCATCTCCGGTGTTCTCACTTGCTCTTAATACATATCAGGCAGGTAACATCATGTACAATTCCCGTATACTTTGGAGATACCCCGATTCCCCACCTCGCTCCCTCTCTTGGTGTCCTGTGCCCATTTGGTCACACCTATTCCTGCGACTTATTGGCAGTGGTTTGAAAGTAATCGTTGATTTCTGTTAAACCATAGTGGTTCATCCAATTACTCCATATTCTAGTAAATTTCTTGGGCACCCTCTGCTCCTGCATGTAACCCTTTCAGCAGCCATGTATAGTCCATGCCACGTTTCCATTCGTGCAATGTCGGGATCTCTTGTGTGCCCCAGTGCCATGCTATATCTTGCTTCACCACTACCAAGCCCAGGGAGCTAAAGAGCAATTGGGGTCTGGGAACATCCATATCACATGAGATTCCCAAGAGTATGAATTTGGGTCTGCTGGAAGGGATATTCTAAGTATTGCATTTAATTCTTTAATGATCTCACCCCAGTATACCTGGATACGGGGGCACTCCCATATCTTGTGTAGGAAATTTCCTGCAGCTGCTTGACAGCGCAGACACTGGGGGGGTCTCAGCCCCACACCTTTTATGTAGTTTTACTCTGTTGTAGTATGTTCTACGGAGGATTTTAAACTGGATGAGGCGCAGTCTTATTTTAATTGTCACCTCTCTAGGGTGCATCAGGGCTGCTTCCCAATCTCTCTCTTTTACCTCCCCAAGGACTCCCTCCCATGTTTCCTTTAATTTACCCAGGGTGTCAGGCATATTAATATTTATTGTCTTATAGGTGAGTGACACTGCCTTAGTCGTGAGCTCTTCCTGCAGTAGTCTCCCCTCAAGTGGTGCATGTTCTGGTAGCTCTGTTTCCCTTACTCCCTGTGCTCTCCACGTGTGATGTAGCTGGGCATATTTGAGGAATTGGGAGTTATGTCGTTTAAATTTAGTTCGAAGGGTAGAGAAGGATTTGAACTCGCCCCTTGCAGTGATATCTCCCACCATAGAGATCCCCACTATGTCCCATGCTTCAAAGCCCTGGAGCCTGCCCACCTCTCTAAATCAGTTTTCCATCCACAGCGGTGTGGCCCTAGTTATCAGTGTCCTGGTGGTCCTTTCCCATACCTCCATGGTGACTCGTGTTGCTGGAAGTAGCATATGGATCCCTTTCCCTCCATAGAGGTAGTGTAAGAACGTGTGTGGTGTCAGAATCTCCCTTTCTAATCTATATGTGGGATGGTCCCATGCGACATGTATTTAGTCATTTATGGGGGTTATGTGAGCCGTCCAGTAGTATGCTTCAACGTGTGGAAGCTCTAAACCCCCATTATATGGGTTGCGTTGTAACATCTTTATGACAATCCTTGGGTGGCCCTTCAGCCACAGCAGGGCATTAAGTACAGAGCCTATTTCCCTGAATATCGTTCTTGGAAGAGGGTGGTATGTGTTCTGGAGAGAATATAGGAATTGGGGCAGAGAAACCATTTTAATCATGGCTGCCCGGCCCATTATGGTGAGGGGTAGGTCTTTCTATCTGTCCGCATCTTGTTTAAAATTTGATAGTACTCGCAGGATGTTGTCGCTGCGGCAGACCTCTGCATGAGGTGTAAGAGAGACCCCAAGGTATTTGAATCCTTCCATAGCGATTTGGAGATCTCTAGGCTGTGGCGGCCATTCTGATATATGGCCCGGGCATTATAGTATTGACTTGTGCCGATTGATCTTATAGCCCGATAACAGGCCATACTCCTCTATTAACTGGAATACTGTGGGGATCGTTGTGTCAGGTCTCGTTACAAACCGAAGAAGAATAAAGTGATATTTTTTCCTCCATTTGATCATCAGGCGTAAACCTGAAGCCCCGGACACCCAGGTGTTATCTAATCTCACACGCTAGGGGTTCAATCACAAGAGCGAATCGGAGTGGAGATAAAGGGCATCCTTGCCTAGTGTTCTATGACATCATTGATAGCATTACTGTAACATATGAAATTACATCATTGATGACACCACTGTGCATATTATTTAAAATGAACTATGAAATAATTTACAAATAAACTACTTTACTTAATTAATAAAACAACAAGGAATCTAAAATTAAGAAATATCTATAAACAATTAAAAATAAATATGATGCAAGAAATACATTAATAGCATGGTAGTTTAATGTCACCTGTGGGCTGAAGCACACATTGTGCCATCCACTAGGCTGTCCAGGAAAATATGGCTTCAGGCCTACTTGTGCAGTTTGAATCCGCAGCTTTTAAACCAGTAGGCAATCATGCCAAAATAGCCCTTTTGTGAGGAGGGAAGCCTACTTTTACACATTAATTAAGTCATTTCTAAGTAGGCCTGCAGATCACAAGGTAGAGTGCCTAGTACTTAAAAGCAGAACATTTAAGAATTGAAATCTGGCATGTTCCAACTGTGACTAGCTCCAAAATGTGTTTTTACTGTACATGGCTGTAGCTGTTTCTAAACAAAGTATAATCAAAACATTCTTTTTTGGTAACTTTGGTTTGGAATATGCTACAGTGTCTATTCACCCACTTTTATATTTCTTAAAATTCAATTCAGGGGTGAAGTTGGATTGATAATTGTACGGGAAAAGTAACTTTTAAAAAAGTTAGACTTTGATGGCCTTATGGTCTAGTAGGTTAAGTAGCATTACCCTGCCAGCAGCTTCCCTCCCTGTCAGTGTTTTTCCAAAGCATAAACAATGGCTTAGATCCTTTTGTAGGGAGACCTAGGTGTGAGGTATGTTACTCATCCAACCAGGATAGACAGTTGGACGGGCCCATAAGCTTCAATAATGTAAAGGTAAAATGGCGAGACATGCTCATTCATATTTAAATAATATTTATTTATTTGAAAAGTTTTATAGAGGGCGAACAAGACCCAAACGGGTATCAGAGCGCTGTACAAAGTAACGAACATTGGCATGAGGTAACAGCATTTGTAAAGTACAATAAGAAAACATAAGAAGTACCTGAAACATAAAAATACATGGGGGTGCAAGGGGAAGACGAAATAACAAGTGATCACCAGGTATCAGCCATACTAGTAGGCGCAGTGTAGTTCTAGCAGAGCAGTATGTCAAAAAGACAACAAAACACATTTTGAAACAAAATGTAAAACAAATTGCAAACAGGAGAAGAAATTGACTAGCAAATGGCATCAGGGCTATTGCTGATGAAGTTCATTCAGGAGTAGCCATTTGACATGTTTTTTTAATGAAGCAGTCAAAAGGTTAGATCTGAACTCAGGCGGAAGGGCATTCCAAATTCTTGGAGCAAGCCAGGAGAAGGCACGGTTGTAAGTTCTTTTCTTGTTGAATTTAGGAGGTTTCAGTAGTAGAGTATTAGAGCTTCTTAAATTCCGACTAGAGCCACAGAGCTCAAGTTTTTTTGCCAGGTAAAAGGGGGTGTTGTAGTGAATAGCTCTATGCGTCAGGCAGGCTATCTTGAAGCTGATCCTTGCTTCAATGGAAAGCCAGTTAAGTTGAATTAAGTCAGATGTGATATGGTCATGTTTTCTGGAGCTGGTTATGAGTCTGGCAGAGGCGTTCAAATTAGCTTTTAGCGGAGCTAACCTAGCCTTGGGAAGCCCAGCTAGGGTCACCAAACCATGTTCCAGTCGAGTGATAACTAGGGATTGGACTGCTGACTGGATGTCCTCAAGAGGTAAGAAAGGCTTGATTTTCCTAAAAGTGCTGAGCTGATGATTGGCATTCCTAATGGTGGCACTGATGTGCGCTTGCATATTTAGGTATTTGGCCACGATGACGCCTAAAGAACTAGCAGAGTCAACAATATGATGGGTGCAGTTGAATGCAGAAAGTTGTTTGATCCAGTTTTGCGTAGGTGCCGAGTGGATACGGGGGGTAATCAGGAGAAATTCTGTTTTGAGGGTATTTAATAACAGATGATTATGCATTCGCCATTGTTGAGTTTTTTGAAGCGCACCATTAAGAGTTTTTATGTCATCTGGAGAGGAAATCTTCAAATAAAGTTGAGTGTCATTCGCGTACATATGGTATTAAATGCTAGTGCAATTACAGATAGTAACAGATAGAGGTTCCATGAAGAGGTTGAAGAGCGTGGGCGAGAGCTTATGGGCCCGTCCAACTGTCTTTCCTTTGCGGATGAGTAACATACCTCACAACTAGGTCTCCCTACCAAAGGAATCCAAGCCATTGTTTATGCTTTGGATAAACACTGACAGGGAGGGAAGCTGCTGGCAGGGTAATGCTAATTAACCTACTAGACCATAAGGCCATCAAAGTCTAACTTTTCTTAAACTTACTTTTCCCGTACATTTATCAATTCAACTTGATGTACCCCAATAGTGACCGGGGTACTAGCAGCAAGCAATTGGTTGCTTTTGATTCTTTGGGTAGGGTTATGTAGGAAAGAGGCGAACCAATTTAAGACAGGGCCAGATAACCCCATCCTATGTTGAAGAAGAGCAATCAAGTTATCATGTTTGATATTGTCAAATGCAGTGGACAAGTCAAGAAGGATCAGAAGACAAGGAACATCTTGGTCAAGAGATCTCAAGGCGTCATCAACAATGTGAGTTAGAGCTGTTTCTGTACTGCGCCCTGCTCTGAAGCCTGACTGGTAGAGGTCAAGGAGCTAACATTTCTCGATGTGGTTGCAAAGCTGAGTGTGAACACATTTCTCGAGCAATTTAGCTAAAGACATGATGCTGTTAATCGGACGGAAATTGATGGGATCCGCTAAGTCAGCATTAGGATTCTTGGGGAAGGGCGTGACTTGCCCCATCTTAAGGCAGTCAGGAATCCTCCCCTGCAAGAGAGATTATTGAATGATCCGGGCCCAGAGAGGGAGAATGGCCGAGCTGAGATCTTTGAGAAGCTTAGGAGGTAGAGGATCACTGAAATGGTTGGAGGGTTTAAGAGACGCCAAAGAATGTAACAGCTCCGCCCCCTCCGGGAGCAGGAAAGAATTCCAAGAGGCATTGTTTTTGGGAGTACACACTATGGGGTAGAGAGGAGCACTCACTGCCGTAGGTACTGCAGAAGCAAGAAGCTCATAGACCGCAAGTTAGGAGCGGCACGTTGTAGACCACGTTCAATAATCCTAGACTTTTCTGAAAAGTGCGCTGAGAAGTCCTCCTCACTGGGGCCAGGAGTTTTGAGCGCCGGGATAAGATTAGTAGCGTGGTTAGCTTGTTGTTTGATGATTTCAAACAGTTTCTTTGGTCGGTTTTTAGCGCTGTCAAGCTGAGCCCTGAAATAATCTGTTTAGCACTGTGATTGTGTTTGTTGTAAGCGCCTCTCAACTTCCTTAACTGATTGAGACTAGTCATGGAGGGAGCATTTCTCCATCCTCTTTCAGAGAACCTAAGTTTGCGACGTTCCTCATTAAGGGAGCCATTGAACCAGGGTTTGGATTGTTTGATCGAAATCCTTTTGAGTTGCTTCGGAGCAGCAGAGTCTAGAATACTTGACATAGAGTTGATGTAAGGATTCGTCAACTCGTCCACGTTGTTCATGTTATGGGGAGGTTCAAGCAGATTCTAGCTCATGTTGGTTAAATTATAGATGTTGATGTCTCTCAGATTACAAACTAGCTGTTTGTTTTTAAGCGGTTGACCTTGTCTGAGCAAGACCTTCTCCAAGATCTGAAAGGAGATTTGGTGATGAGCCGACCAATCACAGGGTACCATGTCATCAAGTTGAATGGTGAGGTCTCCAGCTATGATAAGGTCAAGAGTAGCGCCCTTGTTGTGGATGGGTCCATTGCAGGCCTGGATGAAGTTGAGGTCAGAGAGGAAAGCCTTAAAGGAGCAAACTAAGGGATCATTTGTGTCATTCCAGTGAAGGTTGAAGTCACCAAGGAAGATATGGTTAGGGTGAAGGACCGAGCAAGCGGAGATGGACTCCATCATGTGCTCTATGAAGCGCAGGTTATCCCCAGGGGGATGATAAATCTTGTGAAGCATACAAACAATCTTGCCCTTGTTCCAGATCTCGGTGTCTAGATGCTGAGAGGTCCTTTGATCCCAGAGTCAACTATAGCCAAACTGGCTACATTCCAGCTGGAGGGGGAGTTGGACCCAGAACCAGTTTTGTGTGCTTGAAGAGGAGATGGGGACTGTTCATTTCCCTAGACATACCTTTGTGTGGGCCTCTTCCAGGTGCATAAAGGCCATCCTATTTTGATCTCTACATAGCACGGTGCACAGTGGGATACTTTGCAGTAAGGCAAACAGAATGTGCTGCAAAAGGGGGCGGGTTAATCTTGGGAACTCTTTGCCCAAACATTAGGTAATGTCAAGGAGTCATCCACACCTAGCTGCAAGTGAATTGTACAAACAGGGTCACCCTTAACTCCTGAGAACACTTATTTAACTATGATGAGCAGAAGAGGGCTTGATCTACCTTCTAAGACTTGTTAGGAGATTTCAAAGGCTGGACCTGCTTGCACTTGTACCCAGGACTACGATGTGGACTCCAACTATCATTTGGCAGGCCTCTTGTGTGGCTAGAGGGATCTCAAAAGCTGCAAGAGGCTCTTTTTCTGTCCTAATCAGTGATCCTTGCAACTGAACATGGATTGGTTCTTTCTTGTTGCCTCTGCTGGAGTGAGTCCTGACCACTACATGCTGTCCCTAGGTCCTGAGAGCCTTAGAAGTGACCAGGAGGAGCTGCAATAAAAAGTTGGAAAAGTAGAAAAATGTTTGGGCTTCCACGACCCCAGGTGCTTCGTATGACCTCCCATCAAAGGTATCCAATTAGATGCAAACTTCCCATATGTAGCCTGCAGCTTTTTCCAACTGGAGGATTTTGTGCTCCGAAAAGGACTGAGGGCCTGATAAAGAAGATGGCCCACTGTTGCTCAGGTTGGCAGAGATCATCTCATGATTCCCGCCAAATTAATACATCACTGCTAGCCCAATGGTAATCTCTGTCCCTTCATAGGAACCGCCATCACAGATTGAGATAAGTTTGCAGATATAGCCTTCAACCATGCTGCACTGGAGGATTTTGGCTTCCATTTCAGAGAGTAAGGGGCTAATTTATATAATGGCATGTGGCCCCTTTCCCTGTCAAATTACTCTGTTGCCCTGTCAGAGGTGCCACCTGCCAAGCTGAAGGTAATTTCTAAAGCGTCACAGCGGTTCCTGTCAATGCTCTTTACAAATTGGTGCAGGGCTCTGTCAACATGACAGAGCCCTACACCAAACTGTTTTCTTTTTTTTAAAACAATCTCAAAGCGGGATTTTCTTAATGAAAATAAAAAATAAAATGTTCCAGGAGCCATGGAAGTCCTCTTCCCTGGCAAAGGGAGGATTTAGCAGTTTCCACTGGTCCTTATCGCCAAGGTTTTCCGGGCAGTGATGAGCAGTGAACTAGCCTCTAACTCCAGCCATCTAAATTCAGTGAGAGGAATTAGAGGTCTGCCTCTCACAGCCCCTCACACTGAGGTAAAGGGAGAGATGAGGCTGAAAGAGAGGTGAAGCAAATGGAGAAGATGTGAGATGGAAACAGACCAGTGATATGCTGCTGTGTAGTTTCCACCAATCAGTAGAAACTACGCGTTTGCAGATGACATAAACTTAGGGTGGTGCCAGCCTGATTCCCTTCAACCCCACTGGATATGTTGTCCCTTGGACCAGCTAGATCGCAGTGCCATTGTTAGCTCCCCCAAACCTGAACAAGGAGCTAACAGTTCTGGCAACCACTGAACATGACAACTTTGTTCTCTCAGGAACCGTGGTGACAGACTTCAAACTTTTGCTCAGTCACTCATGCTTTCTTTCGCTCATAGGGATATACAAAGAATACACGGAAGGGCGTTTTCAATATTTATTGAACTACAGTGATGCTTGTATAGAGTATAAGGGCTGCAATGATTAATAGAAGGAAGCAGATAAAAGTTATAATGAGTATCAACACAGTGACGCCATTTTGTTGAGACAGGTTATATATGCTTACGTATAAAAGATTATGATAATCGAGTGTACCCCTACTATGCTAACCCTAACCAACATGTCTAGGGTGTGAATGTATGGTCTGCCAAGAAAACCCCCTTCTGGCTGATATAACCCCCTTACCTGGCAGGTAAGAGATTATGACCACATCTTGGTCACGAACTGAACACCCCTCATGGAGATGTCAGTCAGCTACTATGTGAAGCTTCAGCATGCAGGGACCCCTCGAGATCAGCAGAAATGTCTCTTCTGATTATGCTAGGAAACAAAAGGCTATATATAAAAAATGGCATTCTTGCCTCGGGCCGAGATTGTGATCAGGCAACCATTGTTTGTGTTCTACAGATAGCTGTGTCGCCATATGGATGTAATAATAAGCACATCTGTATTACACGTGAGAGGCCTTGCACCTAATGCCAAGGCAGTGTAATAGTGTTCTTATGAAGTGTTACATGTGAGCAAGGTCAATGTTTCTATGAAACTAGTCCAAGAGTCATAAATGCAAATGTGTGTCAAATGTCGGTGTGGCAAAGAGAAGGCAATTTTAGAAAAAAGGATTGTGTACATGTAAAAACTGCACTAATTCCTACTGGGCTTAACTCAAGCATATGACAATGCAAAGAGAGAGGTGAGGTGGGGAGAAGGTGTAAAGAAGTTGAGAGGTACGCACAGAGTGATAGGGAGATGAGTTTATTAGGGAAAAGTGTATTTGAGATAGAGGTGAGGTAATGATAATTCAAAAAATGATAATTGCTCCAGAAAGAGGTGCAGATTGATAAAGAATCAGAAATAGGTAGCTAGCGAGAAACAGGTAAGAAAGAGAATAGTGAGGTAAAAGATGTAACTAGGAAAGAATAAGTGGTCTTAATACCTAGCAGGTTAAAGAAGGACAAGCTGTACTGTCAAATTAAAATATTTTTTTCACACAAATTGTGATTACAGTGGAACTTATGATTGTGTCAATGAATTTACAACAGGTGCCCCTTTGTGCGCCGGCACCCTGGGCAAAAGCCCACTTTGCCCATTACTTCAAATGGATCGATTTATGTTCAAGTTTTTTTGTATGCAAGAATGTGCCTGTATCTTTTTCTATGCATTAAAATTCATGTGCATTGATAGATACACGATATGTCTGTACATTTCTGAAGATAAATACACATGGAGATTATGCTTCTGGTGTGTGCCATGAAAAGCATTATGAGTACACACAAAATCATGAAGAAGAGTGCAAGCTTCACAGATGAAGGTGCAGCAGTTTTTGTTCTCCAAGTTGTGGAATATCATGGTGAAAGGCTATATGGCAGCATCTCTCTGCTATGGTGAAGATCTTAGTAGAGGAACCGAATACAAGAGAGGAAGTCAGAAAGAAGTGACAATTAGGGGTGGGCAATGAACTCCGCTCGCGGAGTTTGCGGAGAATTGTTAACTACGCATTCCGTTAAAAACAGGGAATTCAAGCTCCGTCCCTCCACGTATTGGAATTAGCTACTAAACTGCACCCACAAATACTTTGATAAAGCAACTTTACATGCTAAAAAACATATAACCAATTCACAAAAGTGAACTTTGAAATTAAAATATCAGCCAATGAGAGAGGTGATGATTTTGGGATCCCCCCTAACCTAGGGGGAGGACCAAGCAGATGCCTTGAACACAAAGAGCACATCATGCTGAACGATTCAGTGGTGGTCCCATCCTGTTAGGACCACCCCAAGCACAGTTATGGGCAAAAATACAATCCCAACCAAAGGCTCTGCAAAGCATTATGGGATGAGATTAGCAGTGGGCAGTGAATATTATAGTACCCAATATCAAAATAATTCTACAAAGAGCTGCAGTTCAACTCATCATTTCTAGGTGTCCCTCACGAGTCAAATGCAAAAGCATTGAAATTATTACATCAAGCTGCAGTTCCACTAGTCGTTACTAGATGTCCCTCATGAGTCAAATGCAAAAGCATTGAAACCCTTTCATGAAGCTGCAGTTCCACTAGTCGTTACTAGGTGTCCCTCACGAGTCAAATGCAAAAGCATTGAAACCCTGAGCTGAGAGCTAATTCTATAAATTCTACAACGAGCTGAACTGCAGCTTCATGAAAGGGTCTTTGGTTGGGATTGTATTTTTGCCCATAACTGTGCTTGGGGAGATCCTAAGAGGATGGGACCACCACCGAATCGTTCAGCAAGATGTGCTCTTTGTTTTCAAGGCATCTGCTTGGTTTTCTCCCTAGGTTAGGGAGGATCTCAAAATCATCACCTCTCTCACTGCTTGCTAAATTTTCATTTTCACTTTTGTGAAAAGACTATATACATTTTAGCATGTAAAGACAGAGATACTTGTTATTTTACCAAAAGTATATGAGGTCTCTGTTTTATTAAGTGGGAAGCGAAGCAAAGTCACAGAGTTTTTGTGGAATTCCGTGTAGTAGTATTCCGCCAACTACGCCCACCCTTAGTGACAATGGGAGACGAAGTGGGTGAAAGACAAAATCATCAACATGAATGTAGCAGTTATGTTGCCCTGCAATTAACTCAAACTACCTCTTTAACTCACCCCTGTGAAGCAGCAGTTGTAGGCATGATCCACTCACATATGCTGCAGTACCTGCCTAATCCTATAAGCTCTGTGTTATACCCAAATTCCGACAAGAAGCAGCATCAACAGTAAGATTCCCATGGGTGGATGTTTACTTTACAAATATACTTGGTATGTAATGAACAACATCCCATCCTTGTCTCTCATGTGCCATACCTCTCAAATGTGGTCACTATTTCCATTGTCCCTGTTCCTTGAACCCCTAACATTATAGGTCAATTCTGTTACTCCTGCCCTAGTCCATTCTCTCCCCAGATTTCCCAGTTTTCTTTGTTTCCCATTCCTGTTCCTTACCTCCTCTATTTTCCCTGTTTCTCTAGCTCTCATGTTTTCACTTTCCCCCACCAGATATGGACCTCTCCTCTGCTTTATGCATGTCCCATGTTTACGTTTTCTTAACCTCCTATACTTATTTTTCTGTCACTCATTTCCACTATCCTCCCCCCAGAGTCAGTCATGGTGCCAATTCTTTGTGCCGCTTCCTTAGCTCGTAGCCTTTGTGCCAAACAGCGCCCTATAGCTTCCCCATATTCGTAGATCTCCTCTCTATATAGCTTGTATTTACTAGCAATTTCCTTGCTCCACACTAAATTAATCTTGACTTTACAGCATGCTATCATAGTTTGGAATAGATTGATAGCAGCACCTGTAGATATTCCTTGGACAAGCTTCTCTTCCGCAATACTGAGATCATCCAGAAGACCCTCCATAGTAATTTGGAGTTGTTTCTGTCTAAAGAGTCCATAGCTGAGAGCTTCCCCTCTTAGTCCAGCCTTTAAGGCATCCCATACTATAGCTCTGGAGGTTGAGCCCCTGTTAATATCCAAGAATTGCACCAACCAGATTTTCATATGGTTAAGAAACAAAGTGTCCAATAGAAGCTTCCTATCAAAAGAAAAGGATCTTGCCGGGATAATTTTAATGGCGGGGATATCCAACAGCAGCGGGCCATGATCCGCCGTAATCCTCAGCCACACCTGCATCTTAGCCCCGGATGTGAGTGCCCCTAACATAAAAACATAGTCTAGCTGGACCAATTTGTGATGTGGATATGAGTAAAAAGTATATCCTGGATCCGGATAATTCAGAGTATGCCATACGTCGACCAATCCGTGATCAGCCACTAACTGCTGTAATGCTTTGAGCACGTTCGGTTTTCTACCCCTGTAGTTGTTATTATTTAGCTCCGATTCCTGGCAACCCAGGTGAATGTTAAAATCCCCACATAAAATCAGGGGGGTAGACCATGATGACAATTCATCATTCAGCCCTTCCAATACTGTTGCCTCATCTTGATTCAATCCATAAACCGTACACACTACCACCTTGGCAGCCCCTACCACACATTCTGTGATAACCCATCTGCCATAGTTATCAGCCAGTATCCTCCCCATACCCTGAATCACCTGTCATGCCAAGATAGCCACTCCCCTATTTGTGCTAGCCTGTAATGACCCAGCAATCAGTGTATAGCCAAGCTCATTCAAAACCCTGCGTTTACCCCACGGAATGTGTGTTTCCTGTAAGCATAGAATATCAGGCTTCATTAACCGTAGATCCGCTGCTACCCGCTGCCTTTTTCCACTACTGTTCAGGCCACACACATTGAAAGAACATATGCGTATCCCTAAGGGTGTCATCCTACCCCTCATACCTATCTGCAGTCTTTACCAGGCATATGTCTCTTCTATTAGTATTAACAGACCTAAAGCAGTCCAGCTTCCTCTTGCCATGGATTGATTTTTTCTCCCCAAAAACACACCACCCCCATCACCACCCCCACTCACCTGACCTAACCCTGTGCCCTTTTCCACCTTCCCCCCTACCCCTTCAACCACAGCCCCCCATGCCCCCCTCCCCTCCCCAAAAATGAGGCAATAGGACCCAAGGTCCCGTGCGATGGGAAGCTCCCCTGCCACCCGGTATCCCCCCCCTTCACTTGCCCAGCCTACCTACCGGAGATAAAAAAAGAAAAATAAACAGAGAAAAACACACATCCGCTACGATCCTATCTCCGAATCTTCTACATTTATTCCAAGAAAATAGAGAAGAAAGAAAAAAGTAGAGCCAAGCCTAAACGTTAGATGTCTCGCCTACAGGAGAGCATTTTAACAACCCGGAGGTACCAAATTCTGTACTTAGAAACTGTCCTTAAATAGAGTGTAAATAATCCTTAGCTTGCACCTCTGATGTAAAAAAGTACGTTTGCTCCTTATAGACTATTTTGAGCGAAGTGGGATTCAACAGAAAAACTTGCGCCCCCTTGCCTTGGAATGGTGTGAATAATTGGTGGAGTTGCCACCGTTTTTCCACCGTTTGATGGCAAAAATCAGGTCTTACAAAGAACTGAGTACCCTTCCCCACCCACTTCCTATCTGGCCGTGCTAGATCATATACTGCCTGGTGAGCCAGGAAATTATTCAAGCATATCAAAATAGCCCTGGGCTTAGGAGTAGGTTGCCCTGCTTTAACAGGTAAATGTTTAAACGGAAAGCGATGTGCCCTTTGGATTTCATGATCCCAGTTCCACACTGATAGTTCCGGAAAGGCCTTAATAAATAACTCCACCACAAATTTCCGAATATCTTGTCCCTCAATCCCCTCTGGAATGCCCAGCATTCTCAAGTTATTGCGCCACAGGCGGTTCTCTAAGTCAACCAGTTTCCATTGGGTGTCATCCTTATGTGCCCCTATGGCTTCTGTAACAGATTTCTGTGCTGCCACCTCATCCTCAAGGGTGGATATGCATGCCTCTGCTTCATTGATCCTTTCCGTGAATTTGGTACAGGATCTTGCGATCCTCCTGACCGTGTTCTGAAGTTTCCGACAGGCACCGTGTGTTTTCTGACTCTCCATTCGGGTCTCCGCTTTGTGATCCAATATACTTTGATATATCGCTGCCAGAGAGATCTCGTCATCTGGTTTTTCCGGTGGGGCTTCTGCTGTGTGACTGGAAGAGGCCCCCACATCATGTGCCATCCCAAGTGACAAAGAGTAGTCCCATAGAGGAGGATCTGTATCCTCTGGTTGCATCGCCTTTTCCATGGGTGCCTGCTTCTTACACACCGTCATCGGGCCCATATCATCTTGCTCCAATTGCATGCTGCTCAACTCGCTGCCGCTGCTGCCGATTGACCCTTCTCGTTATCGTATTCTAAGGCCTGCCTCGATTTTATCGTCTGATGTGTCAGAGGGATCTGACATAGAAAATAATTTTTCTTCAGAGTCATTTTCCTTCCCTAAATCCTTAGATTACCAGCGGATTCCGCCCCTTGCCCCCTAGCCTTCAATATTCCATCTGTTATGCCTTTGTTCAGGGGAGGTCCAGCTTGTACCACCATGGTTGACTCCGTAGGCAGAGTGTGCTGTATGAGATTGACCTTACCCTCCCCAAGATGTGGGGATAGAATCTTTTGATTTTCCACCAGTCCTGGCTTACTACCTGCATCCCCCCTTTCCTTAGAATTCAAGTTGGACCTGGTCTTATTTTTATTTAGCTGCACTGGAAGTTCCAGAGCCAGCGGAACATTATCCAGGGGCAACTTATTCACTTCCGCAGGATCGGTGCTTTGCAAGACAGCCTCTGAGATTTTCCAAGCACCCAACAGTGGATCTTGTGTCATTGTGGATTTCCTGTTGCTGGCAGGGAAGAATAATGCGGGAACCTTTTTTTTCCCCCCTGTTCACCTCCATGAGAGATGTCCATGTTTCCCACTCCTCCCTCCTCCACTACACTGCACACCGAGACGGGCACCTCCTCTGCCGATCCCAGCTGTATCCAAGGTCGCCCGGGTCTTCCCTCCTCTGGCTGACTTGGGCGGCATGATGAGAGGAGGGTGGCCCAAGCAAGAATGGAGGAAGACACACCTCCAGCAGGAGCCGGCACCAGCAACAGCCACTGAACCGCGAAGGCAGGGAGCAGACCACACCAAAGAGTCTCCAAAAATCAGGCCAAACATTTTTTTTTTCCACTGACGGCACCAATAGCAATGCGGGACCTCCCAGGTACGTGGCGGCTTTATCGGACGTGCTTAAAGTCGTGTTTGCTGGGTAGAGAGGTGGGGACTGGGAGCTTGCTGCTTACACATCCGACCCGGCGGATGCCATCTTGCCTCTTAAGCTCTGTGTTTCAAGAATAAAAGCAATTTAATGTAATTCAAATAAAGGTATATTTAAAATGTTATTTAATATAATTTATTTGAAATGTTTACCAATGATTTAGCATTTTTCCCTGTCTCCATTGAATTCTATGACAATGTGTTGCGGAACCTGTGGGTTAGCCATGTGTGGTGCTTGACTTACTCCAAAGCTGGGTCCTGGTACATTTAAGCCTGCTTTGTTAGTAGTACTACGGAAGTAGATTTAAATGTGATTAATAATGCAAGATTCTTCAGGCGCGCCATCGTAATATTACAGTTGTGTTATGTGATTTGCTAAAAAAAAAGAGTAGTTCTATTGATGTCAATTATCTTTAAAAAAAAAGGCTTTCAGTGCTTCATTCATCACAGCTATCCAAAGACACACGGAAAGATGTTTGTTTCTCCAATATTCAGAATACTTCAATATAAACAATGCAGCCAACAAATGTTTTGCAGGACAAAACCAAGCTTTTGCAAGGCTGTAACAAACACAATACATCAATAATCAGTGCACCTTATGGTCAATCATGACACAATGAAAACACATAATAAGATTTTTGTAATGCTAAATATAAATCCTAGTCTTTTTATATTGAATGTACTTTTAACGAGAACACATGCTGTTTAATATTGATGGCCTCACCACTCAATTAGTGAAGGCAGTCTATTTGCATTAGGATACCCTCTGAATGAGAGGCCCCCCCGCGCCTAGGGGTGGGGGGCCCTTAGTGGCATTTCATGCGAGAGGCAAGAGAGAGGCTGGGCCAGTGTACATCTGGTCAAGGGGAGGGACCGCCAGGAAATATGAGGAGGTAGGGCAGGCTTTTAGTGCGTCACCTAGGTGCGCAGGCGACCCCTCCAGGGAAAAGGATAAAAGCACTAAACACGAGGGAGAAGCCATCTTTGTCCTCTTGCCTCGGGCGCCCAGCGGGTCGCAGCCAGAAGCAAAGTTGGCAAGTTGCGGCGGGCACCGGGGTGAGGGGGCCTCACAGCATAGCAAAGGAGGACCGCGGCCTGGCAAGGTGGGTAGTTAGTGCCGTTTGGCGGTCGCTTTTAGCATTTTATTTAATAAGGATGAAGTGAGTGGCGGGGCCGCGAGACACGGCGGGACGTTGTTTTAAAAGTGCGAAGCGCGCGTTGGGTGGAAGGACGTACTCGGTGTAGCTCATCGGGTAAGAACAGGCAGTATTTATGGATTGAGGTTCGAGGCCAGGGTCCGACCCACATTGAATATTGTTTGCATTAGCGATAAAGTTACAGGAGGGTCCGTTAAAGGCTTCCTGGTAGCGCGTGATGATGGATGTTTTTATTGGCAATTTGAGGGCAGCGGAGATTGAAAAGTAGGCGCGCTTAGGCAACACGGCTGTGATAATGCTGAGATGCAAATCAGGCGTGAAGGGAAGGACCGGAAGGCAGAGGGGGAAGAAGCGCTTGGTGTGGAAACGAGCGCAGGATTGTCGAGACTGCCGAGTGGGAGGCGGGGAATCGGGGGCGAGTTTTGGCACGCATTGAGGTTCGACATGTTTGGGAATATGTTCGCTTCCCTGGATAGTTCATTAAGGGGTTCCACACAGTTTTAGAACTTACAGACAAGCCTTTAGACAAATATTAAGCAAAAGCATGACGGCCCACAAACGTGCCCTTTGAAACGATTACTTTCCTTCCAATCGTTTGCTCTTCTGCGTTCTGTTGCGGGCTGGCATTCCATCAAAATGTGTGCTAATACCGACAGATTACAATCAGGATTATTTCTTAGCTGCTTGGCATTGGTAGGCAAGAAACATGCCTAAAATTGGAGGGTTAGGGCTCTGGCTACGGTGGGGTGAACGTGGTCTGAGGGACCCTTAATGGGTAAAGTTAGCGGTATGGTAAGTTAGCATATCGAAGTGCCATAGCATGTATGAACAAATCCAAGAGCCCCCAAGTTAGGGGGTGGCGATTGCACTGCTGGACACTGTGGGGTTTCGCGGTGCAAGGTAACAATGTTCTGTGAAGAATTGCAGCTGAGAAAAAAGGAATTAAAAAGGCTCTCTAACCTGCTTTGTGTTACATGCTCCCTACCTCGCTGTAGGTCGCAGTACTTTATGGATACGGGCTAAGGAAAGGCACGTTGATTAGTGTATACTAGTATTTAGTACCTTATTTTAAATGATTCGTTGTCGAAAATATAAATCTTGAACATGAGGGTATTAATTCTAATAATATGACCAGTGCTGTTTACATCAGGGGGAGGATTTCGAGGATTTAGGGGTGGCCCTGAAGTATGCTTCTGCACCCTGTAGCACCTGCTCCCTCTTTCTTTAGAGTTTGGGCTTGATTAAGCAGGGGCTGCCAAAAATGTTAAAGGACGGGTATGCTTGCAGTGACGCAGTTAACATAAAGCAAAATGTCGATGCGCACAGGGCAAGGGGAAGTGCACCAAACATCAATTTCTCGATTTTTCTTCTTGTTTTATATCGGGGTCAAACGGGAGGTGCACCTCATTAAGATGGCGGCTGCAGGAGGATGGACCAAGTCGCGTGGAAGGGGAGTGGTCAGTGACGTCAAGGGACCAAGACACGGCGAAGGCATGCAGAAGGCCACCAAAGAGCCGGTACTTCATTGGCGAGATGAGCGCTTGTCAAGCGCTCAGCATGGGTAAGGCGAGATAAGTGGAAGGGGCTGTTCGGATGTTAGTTGCTGAGCACCAAGGAGCTTTAGCTCACTGGTAAGTTGCGGGCCCCTGGTAGCACGCGCTCTCCCAAGACAAGGGCTCGAAGCCTGCCAATGCTCGAAAACCGTCCCTAGTTGTGAAAACTTCAAGCACAGCTTTCTCTTCTGGGGATAATACTGACCTGGGATAGACAGATGAGGTTTCAGCTCTCGTGTGCCCTTTCCATGTCACGAGTAGGCTGTCCCAATTTTGACTCAAACAGCAAGCGGCGGGGGGTTAGCAGTTCCAAATGAGGGGCTTAGTCACATACGAGTGAAACACAATAGGGCCTCGGGTTAGGGCTCTGGCTACGGTGGGGTGAACGTGGTCTGAGGGACCCTTAATGGGTAAAGTTAGCGGCATGGTAAGTTAGCATATCGAAGTGCCATAGCATGTATGAACAAATCCACGAGGCCCCATGTTAGGGTGTGGCTATGGGGAGTAAACGGGGTCTGAAGGAATTGGTAATAGGAGTGCATAATAGCATGGGTATTTTTAAAAGGAAGGAAGCAAGGGTTCAAGCTTGTTGTCCCATTGTCTAGGCCATGGATGGGACGCACTGACCGAGTTGCCGGTGGGTGTAATGAGAAACTTTGGAGAGCATATCTGGTACAGGACCCAGGGGAGAGCAAGGTGTTAAGCACAGCCCTATATGTAGCGCCTTTGGGGTACAGGACTGGTGGTTACCACATTAAAAACAGTACAAGTTGTCGGCTGTGGCCTGTTGGCACAACAAGCATAAGAGTACTTCTCTGGGGAGCCTGATGGCGAAGGGCCATTAATGTAAGGTCATACAATATCAATCAGTGACTGGAATGTATTTTGGCAAGCCTAATTGGTTACTACCACGTTGGTGGGTTTACGGTAATCAATAACACTGGTTAAGTGTTTACATTCAATCAACAATTACAGAGGGCGTTGAAGGTAGGTGTAGTTAAAGATTATGCAGTAAAGACCAAGCCTATCTAAGGTGGGGGGAGTTTCATTGAGTCACGAGCAAAATTAGGAATGGTTAGAGCTGCCGGCGTGTGGCACAGCATTTTCTATCGGAAGGGTTTAGTGGCAGCGTTTGGACCGTATCTCCCGTGGGTGGGGCTCTCCCACTGGCAGCGTTGGGGCCGTATCTCCTATGGGTGAGGCTCTCCCACTATCCTGCACAGAGGGGCACTGTTTTGGTGGTAATTAGAGGAACGGAAACCAAGCTACTTCAAAGCGGCGGGTCTCCCCAGGGAGGTGGTAGAGGCCGGCCACAGACAAAGGACAGAAAGGCATGGCGGATGCCAGCAACGGTGGGGAAGCTTCAGTTTCTTAGGGGCAGGGGGAATGCCCAACAATGGGGTTTCAGTGTCTGGATGGACTCCAGGAGGGGGCAGTGGCCATGTGTACAGAAGGTAGGCAGGGAGGGGACTGTCCTGCTGGTGGTCTTCTACTATACGGCCCTAACCCAACACGGATGGACTGGAGTACAATATTGGGGGGGCTGCGTCAGTTTCTTAGGGGCAAAGGGGGATGCCCAACAAGGGTGTTTTCAGCTACTGAATGGACCCCATGAGGGGGTAGTTACCACGGGTACAGAAGGTAGGCGGGGAGAGGGCTGTCCTGCCGGTGGTCCTGCACTCTACTGCCCTAACCCTACACGGATGGACTGGAGTAGAATATTGGGGGGGCTGTGTCAGTTCTTGGGGGCAAGGGGGATGCCAAACAATGGTTTTCCACGTGTACAGAAGGTAGGCGGGGAGGTGACTGTCCTGCTGGTGGTCCTGGACTCTATTGCTCTAAACCAACACGGATGGGCTGGAGTAGAATATTGGGGGGGGCCTGCTGTTTTCAGTTCTCTTGGGGGCAAGGGGGATGCCAAACAGTGGTGTTTGTCAGCTATTTGGACCTCATGAGGGGGTGGGTTTTCCACGTGTACAGAAGGTAGGCAGGGAGGGGACTGTCCTGCTGGTGGTACTGTGCTATACTGCCCTGACCCAACACGGATGACTGGAGTTGAATATTGGGGGGGCTGCATCAGTTTCCTAGGGACAAGGGGGATGCCCAACAAGGGTGTTTTCAGCTACTGAATGGACCCCATGAGGGGGTAGTTTCCACGTGTACGGAAGGTAGGCGGGGAGAGGACTGTCCTGCCGGTGGTCCTGCACTCTACTGCCCTAACCCAACACGGATGAACTGGAGTAGAATATTGGGGGGCTGTGTCAGTTCTTGGGGGCAAGGGGGATGCCAAACAATGGTTTTCCACGTGTACAGAAGGTAGGCGGGAGGTGACTGTCCTGCTGGTGGTCCTGGACTCTATTGCTCTAAACCAACACGGATGGGCTGGAGTAGAATATTGGGGGGGGCCTGCGGGTGTGCAGGTACCCTGGGGGGGCAGATGCGGGATGCAGTTCCCGGGTTTTTAAGTGGTGCCACTGTTGGTTGTAGACCGTTGGGGCCTGCTGGCGCAATGGACGCAGCAGAGTGGGTACTGGGTAGGTCAAGTAGGCCAAGTGCAAGAGTGAGGCCACGTTCAAGAGTACGGCCAAGTTCAAGAGTACGGCTAAGTTCAGGAGTACGGCTAAATTCAGGAGTACGGCTAAGTTCAGGAGTACGGCTAAGTTCAGGAGTACGGCTAAGTTCAGGAGTACGGCTAAGTTCAGGAGTGCGGCTAAGTTCAAGAGTACGGTCAAAATTCAAATGTACGGCCAAGTGCAAGAGTACGGGTAAGCTGAAGATGAAGTGCAATGTCTTGACTAATGTTTCTTGCTGCCTTTCATATGTTGACATGGTAAAAAGGGAAGCTGTGAATAAGTTTTGATATATCCAAGGAGAGTATGCTTACTACGGGGTATTGGAAATAGAAGACAAAGATATGGTGAAAAACACACATGTTTCCTGGGATGCCTTTTTTGTAGTCATGCGGCACCCAGATCATTGGTTGTCGCCCTTAGTTAGTGACTCCAGTGGACAAAGGAGAATGGTTGTTAGGTCAGGCTTTACTCAGGTCGTGAAGCAGGGTCGCTGCCCATTCGAGCAACGAAGTGATCAAAAGGTGGGCAGGTGGAGGTGTTCTACTTGTGAACGGTATGTGAGACTACAGTTTGTTTAAACAGTGGCTGAGGGGCAGCGACGATCTAACAGTGCCGTTTTTCTTGCTATTCTGCTGACTTTTCATACAGTGGTTTCAAGGCATCTGACGCAAGGATGCTGGTGTGGAGATTTGCAGGCGGCTATAATATGATTCCGGTGGGCAGAAGGGGGGTGAAGGAGGCCCTATTCTCTACACTTTCAGGGGTGAGGAGCTCACTGCCGGGCGCCATCATATGTTGGTCGGAGGTGCGCCCGCGTCAAGTTTGGGGGACAATGCGCCACCAAATGCGGTGAATAAGTCAGTAAAAATTGAATCGAGAGGTGGCGAAGCTTTGGCGGTTACGCCGTTACGCTCCATTAGGCATACCATGATACAGGCAGCGCAATCGGAATTGTACCTGACAGATGGGGTGCAGCTGTCCAACGCAGGGTTGGAATTATTTATCCACACTATATTCGGGGGCCTTAGCACTAGATCTGGAAGGTGAAGCTGTTTTTTGGGGGGAGGGCGAGAGCGCCAGTAGGCTCCTCGCCCTGTGGCGGGGTCCAGGGCAAGGAAAAGGGCGGGGACTCCGGTTTGGCGGGGACTGGCCGCTCCTGGAACAGGGAGGGCAGTCAATGGGGCTCCGGGCTGGCGGGAGAGGGGGCCGTCCTGCTGGTGGTCCTGGACTCTACCCGGGATGCCGGTGCTTGGAGGAAGCAACTTGGTGAAAGCTGGTGCACAAGGAAAGGCGCAAACCAGTGCCCTGGTGGCCGCGTCTAGGAGGTAGACGACGGGTAGTTGCCTGAAATGGAAGCAATGGAGATGGGTTGTGGCCTGCTGGTACAACCCGCATCCAGTGTGTCTCTGGAGATCCTGAATTGTAAATACAATTGTAACCTGTGGTTCAAACGAATACTGTGCAACCCAATGTTTATCAATGTGTGTTGGATTGGTTAATAAAAGTTGGTCTAATGTTGACAGTGCATCTACAAATAAAGATGGCGTTATCTGAGAATTAATAAAGACTACGCAGTGAAGACCAGCCACTGGTATTGGTGCCTTTTTGTGGTGGGAAAAGAGGGGGCAAAGTATTGTGGGACGAATTGCACGTTATATGCCTACTATTACAAAATATATCCTCAACCGGTAACGCAATGGTTTACATCAATAACTATTGTGGCTATTAGTATAACCAAAAAATATTACAATGTGGGTGGACTATGAGCAATAGATAGATAGGTTAATATGAACCAAATTTGTGTTGAAGTACAACTCTCCATGATGATCCGTTATCATCAGGATCTTTCATAGACTCGATTTATCAGAGGCAGCAATATGCAGTAGGGTCTTAAACATAAATATCTAAGGATTTGAATTCATAGTAAAATCTTAATCATGAACCAGGAATAGGTAAGATGTTTTACCAATCTGGCAGAAAAGTAAAACAATTGGTAGTAACCAGAAAGGTGATATAGAAATGTGTTATTATACATCAAATGATAAGGCTTTGAGGAAATGAGAGATAAAAAAGATACAAGCCCATTCATAAAGTGAATAATATATACTACAAAGCCAACAGTCACTACCAAAAGCCTAAAAACAGCCATACCCCATTCTCTTTATGAAGAATGCAAGCCCTATGCATATCATATAAATTGAGAATCCATTACAGGCAGCACCGATACCATTTAAGGTTCCACACGAGAGACAAGGAGTTCAACACAGTTCCAGAAGTTTATTATATGTGATAATGCATGCAACACTTATTTTAAAGTAAAAATAATGCATGATTAAAACTGATTAAATGCATAGTTCATTTTCTCCATTTATGAGGAGGCTCATTCCCTTCTCCATATTATGACCTCTACTTCACCATACCCAGTAAATTGAGCTAAAGGGTTCTGTGCCAACATTTTGAAAGGAAGGGGAAGATTTATAATTCTTTCTAGTGCTAAAATAAAGTTGCAGTTGTGTGAGTTATTCACCCCACAGGTATGCAATAGTACCCTCTGATATATCACGGTTGTGAAAGAAAATATTTTTGCCATTATATTAAAAAGTATTTTCTGACAAAAATAATTGAACATGAGACCTGTGTCCTTGATGTCAGTGAAGGATCATATGCATAACGATAGTGCTAACAATTTTTCAGAATTTCATTAGAAATCAGTTACCTTAGGTCATGGGTACTCACAAACTTTCTCTCGGGGGGCAAATTTACAGTGTGGTTTGTGGCCGAGGGCCGCACCGGTGGGGGCGGGGTCATTGGGGGAGGGGGCGGGGCTAGAGCAAAACAAAACTGACCATGAGGTGGAACACAGGCCCCTGCAGCGGACGCCTTCGTCCACTGAGCTACCGGACCCGGCATACACATCTCTGTCTCTGTCTCTGTCTCTGTCTCTCTGTCTCTGTCTCTGTCTCTCTGTCTCTGTCTCCCTCTCTCTCTCTCCCTCTCTCTCTCCCTCCCTCTCTCCCTCCCTCCCTCTCTCTCTCTGTCTCCCTCCCTCCCTCCCTCCCTCCCTCCCTCTCTCTCTCTCTCTCTCTCCCTCCCTCCCTCCCTCTCTATCTATCTCTCTCTCTCTCTCTCTCTCCCTCCCTCTCCCTCCCTCTCTCCGTCTCCCTCCCTCTCTCTGTCTCCCTCCCTCTCTCTGTCTCCCTCCCTCTCTCTCTGTCTCCCTCCCTCTCTCTCTGTCTCCCTCCCTCTCTCTCTGTCTCCCTCCCTCTCTCTCTCCCTCCCTCTCTCTGTCTCCCTCCCTCTCTCTGTCTCCCTCCCTCTCTCCGTCTCCCTCCCTCTATCTGTCTCCCTCTCTGTCTCCCTCCCTCTCTCTGTCTGTCTCCCTCTGTCTCCCTCCCTCCCTCTGTCTGTCTCCCTCTGTCTGTCTCCCTCTCTCTGTATGTCTCCCTCTCTCTGTCTCCCTCCCTCTCTCTGTCTCCCTCCCTCTCTCTGTCTCCCTCCCTCCCTCTCTCTGTCTCCCTCCCTCTCTCCATCTCCCTCCCTCTCTCCGTCTCCCTCCCTCTCTCCATCTCCCTCCCTCTCTCTGTCTCCCTCTCTGTCTCCCTCCCCTCTCTCTGTCTGTCTCCCTCTGTCTGTCTCCCTCTGTCTGTCTCCCTCTGTCTCCCTCCCTCCCTCTGTCTGTCTCCCTCTGTCTGTCTCCCTCCCTCTCTGTCTCCCTCCCTCTCTCTGTCTCCCTCCCTCTCTCTGTCTCCCTCCCTCTCTCTGTCTCCCTCCCTCTCTCTGTCTCCCTCCCTCACTCTGTCTCCCTCCCTCTCTCTGTCTCTCTCCCTCTCTCTGTCTCCCTCCCTCTCTCCGTCTCCCTCCCTCTCTCTGTCTCCCTCTCTCTGTCTCCCTCCCTCTCTCTGTCTCCCTCCCTCTCTCCGTCTCCCTCCCTCTCTGTCTCCCTCCCTCTCTCTCTGTCTCCCTCCCTCTATCCCTCTGTCTCCCTTCCTCTCTCTGTCTCCCTGTCTCCCTCCCTCTCTCTCTCTGTCTCCCTCTGTCTCCCTCCCTCCCTCTGTCTGTCTCCCTCTGTCTGTCTCCCTCTGTCTCCCTCCCTCTCTCTGTCTCCCTCCCTCTCTCCGTCTCCCTCCCTCTCTCCATCTCCCTCCCTCTCTCTGTCTCCCTCTGTCTACCTCCCTCTCTCTCTGTCTCACTCCCTCTCTCCCTCTGTCTCCCTCCCTCTCTCTCTCTCCCTCTGTCTCCCTCCCTCCCTCTGTCTGTCTCCCTCTGTCTGTCTCCCTCTCTGTCTCCCTCTGTCTGTCTCCCTCTCTGTCTCCCTCTGTCTCCCTCCCTCTGTCGCCCTCCTCCCTCTGTCTCCCTCCGTCTGTCTCCCGCTGTCTGTCTCCCGCTGCCTTCTCCTTCTGTCTGTCTCCCTCTGTCTGTCTCCCTCTCTGTCTCCCTCTCGGTCTCCCTCCCTCCCTCTGTCTCCCTCCCTCCCTCTGTCTTCCTCCCTCCCTCTGTCTCCCTCCCTCGGGCTGTCTCCCTCCCTCGGTCTCCCTCCCTCGGTCTGTCTCCCTCCCTCTGTCTCCCTCCCTCTGTCTCCCTCCCTCTGTCTCCCTCCCTCTGTCTCCCTCCCTCTGTCTCCCGCTGTCTGTCTCCCTCTATCTGTCTTTCTCTGTCTGTCTCCCTCTATCTGTCTCCCTCTATCTGTCTCTCTCTGTCTCCCTCCCTCTCTGTCTCCCTCCCTCTCTGTCTCCCTCCCTCTCTGTCTCCCTCTGTCTGTCTCCCTCCGTCTGTCTCCCTCCGTCTGTCTCCCTCCGTCTGTCTCCCTCCGCCTGTCTCTCTCTGTCTCCCTCCCTCCCTGTCTGTCTCCCTCCCTCTCTGTCTCCCTCCCTGTCTCCCTCCCTCCCTGTCTCCCTCCCTCTCTGCCTCCCTCCCTCTCTGTCTCCCTGCCTCTCTGTCTCCCTCCCTCTGTCTCCCTCCCTCTCCCTCCCTCTGTCTCCCGCTGTCTGTCTCCCGCTGTCTGTCTCCCGCTGTCTGTCTCCCGCTGTCTGTCTCCCGCTGTCTGTCTCCCGCTGTCTGTCTCCCTCTGTCTGTCTCTCTCTGTCTGTCTCCCTCTATCTGTCTGTCTCTCTCAGTCTCCCTCCCTGTCTCCCTCCCTCTGTCTCCCTCCCTCTCTGTCTCCCTCCCTCTCTGTCTCCCTCCCCGTCTGTCTCCCTCCCCGTCTGTCTCCCTCCCCGTCTGTCTCCCTCCGTCTGTCTCCCTCTGTCTCCCTCCCTCTCTGTCTCCCTCTCTCTCTGTCTCCCTCTGTCTCCCTCCCTCTATCTCTCTGTCTCCCTCTGTCTGTCTCCCTCTGTCTGTCTCCCTCTCTGTCTCCCTCTCTGTCTCCCTCTCTGTCTCCCTCGGTCTGTCTCCCTCCCTCGGTCTCCCTCCCTCTGTCTCCCTCTGTCTGTCGCCCTCCTCCCTCTGTCTCCCTCCCTCTGTCTCCCTCCCTCTGTCTGTCGCCCTCCTCCCTCTGTCTCCCTCCGTCTGTCTCCCGCTGTCTGTCTCCCTCTATCTGTCTCCCTCTGTCTGTCTCCCTCTGTCTGTCTCCCTCTGTCTGTCTCCCTCTCTGTCTCCCTCTGTCTCCCTCCCTCTGTCGCCCTCCTCCCTCTGTCTCCCTCTGTCTGTCTCCCGCTGTCTGTCTCCTGCTGCCTTCTCCCTCTGTCTGTCTCCCTCTGTCTGTCTCCCTCTGTCTGTCTCCCTCTCGGTCTCCCTCCCTCCCTCCCTCTGTCTCCCTCCCTCGGTCTGTCTCCCTCCCTCGGTCTCCCTCCCTCGGTCTGTCTCCCTCCCTCTGTCTCCCTCCCTCTGTCTCCATCCCTCTGTCTCCCTCCCTCTGTCTCCCGCTGTCTGTCTCCCTCTATCTGTCTCCCTCTGTCTGTCTCCCTCTATCTGTCTCCCTCTATCTGTCTCTCTCTGTCTCCCTCCCTCTCTGTCTCCCTCCCTCTCTGTCTCCCTCCCTCTCTGTCTCCCTCCCTCTCTGTCTCCCTCCCTCTGTCTCCCTCCATCTGTCTCCCTCCGTCTGTCTCCCTCCGTCTGTCTCCCTCCGTCTGTCCCTCTGTCTCCCTCCCTCCCTGTCTGTCTCCCTCCCTCTCTGTCTCCATCCCTGTCTCCCTCCCTCCCTGTCTCCCTCCATCTCTGCCTCCCTCCCTCTCTGTCTCCCTGCCTCTCTGTCTCCCTCCCTCTGTCTCCCTCCCTCTCCCTCCCTCTGTCTCCCGCTGTCTGTCTCCCGCTGTCTGTCTCCCGCTGTCTGTCTCCCGCTGTCTGTCTCCCGCTGTCTGTCTCCCTCTGTCTGTGTCTCTCTGTCTGTCTCCCTCTATCTGTCTGTCTCTCTCAGTCTCCCTCCCTGTCTCCCTCCCTCTGTCTCCCTCCCTCTCTGTCTCCCTCCCTCTCTGTCTCCCTCCCCGTCTGTCTCCCTCCCCGTCTGTCTCCCTCCCTCCCCGTCTGTCTCCCTCTGTCTCCCTCCCTCTCTGTCTCCCTCTCTCTCTGTCTCCCTCTGTCTGTCTCCCTCTGTCTGTCTCCCTCTGTCTGTCTCCCTCTGTCTGTCTCCCTCTCTGTCTCCCTCTCTGTCTCCCTCTCTGTCTCCCTCGATCTGTCTCCCTCCCTCTGTCTCCCTCTGTCTGTCGCCCTCCTCCCTCTGTCTCCCTCCCTCTGTCTCCCTCTGTCTGTCTCCCTCTGTCTGTCTCCCTCTGTCTGTCTCCCTCTCTGTCTCCCTCTGTCTCCCTCCCTCTGTCGCCCTCCTCCCTCTGTCTCCCTCCCTCTGTCGCCCTCCTCCTCCCTGTCTCCCTCCGTCTGTTTCCCGCTGTCTGTCTCCCGCTGCCTTCTCCCTCTGTCTGTCTCCCTCTGTCTGTCTCCCTCTGTCTGTCTCCCTCTCTGTCTCCCTCTCGGTCTCCCTCCCTCCCTCTATCTCCCTCCCTCGGTCTGTCTCCCTCCCTCGGTCTGTCTCCCTCCCTCGGTCTCCCTCCCTCGGTCTGTCTCCCTCCCTCTGTCTCCCTCCCTCTGTCTCCCTCCCTCTGTCTCCCTCTGTCTCCCGCTGTCTGTCTCCCTCTATCTGTCTCTCTCTGTCTGTCTCCCTCTATCTGTCTCCCTCTATCTGTCTCTCTCCGTCTCCCTCCCTCTCTGTCTCCCTCCCTCTCTGTCTCCCTCCCTCTCTGTCTCCCTCCCTCTCTGTCTCCCTCCGTCTGTCTCCCTCCGTCTGTCTCCCTCCGTCTGTCTCTCTCTGTCTCCCTCCCTCCCTGTCTGTCTCCCTCCCTCTCTGTCTCCCTCCCTGTCTCCCTCCCTCCCTGTCTCCCTCCCTCTCTGCCTCCCTCCCTCTCTGTCTCCCTGCCTCTCTGTCTCCCTCCCTCTGTCTCCCTCCCTCTGTCTCCCGCTGTCTGTCTCCCGCTGTCTGTCTCCCGCTGTCTGTCTCCCGCTGTCTGTCTCCTGCTGTCTGTCTCCCGCTGTCTGTCTCCCTCTGTCTGTCTCTCTCTGTCTGTCTCCCTCTATCTATCTGTCTCTCTCAGTCTCCCTCCCTGTCTCCCTCCCTCTGTCTCCCTCCCTCTCTGTCTCCCTCCCTCTCTGTCTCCCTCCCCGTCTGTCTCCCTCCCCATCTGTCTCCCTCCCTGTCTGTCTCCCTCTGTCTCCCTCCCTCTCTGTCTCCCTCTCTCTCTGTCTCCCTCTGTCTCCCTCCCTCTATCTCTCTGTCTCCCTCTGTCTGTCTCCCTCTGTCTGTCTCCCTCTGTCTGTCTCCCTCTCTGTCTCCCTCTCTGTCTCCCTCTCTGTCTCCCTCGGTCTGTCTCCCTCCCTCGGTCTCCCTCCCTCTGTCTCCCTCTGTCTGTCGCCCTCCTCCCTCTGTCTCCCTCCCTCTGTCTGTCACCCTCCTCCCTCTGTCTCCCTCCGTCTGTCTCCCGCTGTCTGTCTCCCTCTATCTGTCTCCCTCTATCTGTCTCTCTCCGTCTCCCTCCCTCTCTGTCTCCCTCCCTCTCTGTCTCCCTCCCTCTCTGTCTCCCTCGGTCTGTCTCCCTCCCTCTGTCTCCCTCCCTCTGTCTCCCTCCCTCTGTCTCCCTCTCTCTGTCTCCCTCTCTCTCTGTCTGTCTCCCTCTGTCTCCCTCCCTCTGTCTCCCTCCCTCTGTCTCCCTCTCTCTCTGTCTCCCTCTCTCTCTGTCTCCCTCTCTCTCTGTCTCCCTCCCAGGCCTGAGCTCCCTGGCCTTGGCTCAACTCTCTGACTACAGGCTGGCGGGAAACAACACATCACAGGCTCTTAACGCACACCTCACCCGGCTCTTACTCCCTGCTGCCCTCCGTCACCTCACCCGGATCTCACTCCCTGCCCTCTGTCACCCTCTGTCACCTTACCCGGCTCTCACTCCCTGCTGCCCTCTGTCACCTCACCCGGCTCTCACTCCCTACTGCCCTCTGTCACCCTCTGTCACCTCACCCGGCTCTCACTCCCTGCAACCCTCTGTCACCTTACCCGGCTCTCACTCCCTGCAACCCTCTGTCACCTTACCCGGCTCTCACTCCCTGCAACCCTCTGTCACCTCATGTGGCTCTCACTCCCTGCTGCCCTGCGTCACCCTCTGCCATCTCACCCGGCTCTCACTCCCTGCTGCCCTCCGTCACCTCACCCGGCTCTCACTCCCTGCAGCCCTCTGTCACCCTCTGCCATCTCACCTGGCTCTCACTCCCTGCTGCCCTCCGTCACCTCACCCGGCTCTCACTCCCTGCCCTCTGTCACCCTCTGTCACCTTACCCGGCTCTCACTCCCTCTGCCCTCCGTCACCCTCTGCCATCTCACCCAGCTCTCACTCCCTGCTGCCCTCCATCACCACACCCTGCTCTCACTCCCTGCTGCCCTCCGTCACCTCACCTGGCTCTCACACCCTGCTGTCCTCTATCATTCTCTGTCACCTCACCCCGCCTGTGTGGCAGCCCTGGCTGAGACAGCTTCCCGGGCACACACACAGCCGCACCCAAGTACTTCACAGGTCTTTAAAAGACCATTTGCATGATAACGAGGCTTTGTTGTATTTCACCTCTTCTTAGCGCCCCTGCAGCTCCACTCGGACTATCGCTGGAATCGCCCGGCCCATATAGAGCAGAGTCTGTGTTTGCTGACACTCTGTAAAAAAAACAAAAAAACACAGGTACGATGTCTGCAAGGTCCGCGGGCCGCCAAGGAAGGCTTGCCGGGCCGCTGGCGGCCCGCGGGCCGTAATATGAGTACCCGTGCCTTAGGTGATATGCCTCTGGGGATTTGGATAGCATTGTGGGCACTATTCCTTGAAAAATCTGCATAGTTGAAGCATCAATCATGGAGTGGAGGGTGATGTTGTCCTCAAGAATAGATGAGGCAATGCGTTCCTAAAGTCAAGATTCAAAACAACATTTCAAAATATGGTTAAAACATAAGACTGATTCAAAAAGGGAGTCCAAGATCAGTAAATTGCAGAAACCATGAAAGCTTATTAAAATATTAAAGTGCAATACAGAAGGCAAAAATGTTGTCAGGTTCAATAAATCAGTAATCAGATTAATTGCCATGAACGCTGAGTTATAAAAGGCCTACAGATCTTCAATACTGGCTTTCCATAAGAGGATGACCTCATCAATATCTCTACCTTAGCATAAATGCTATCTTGATACTAATTCCTGGAACCCAAGGCATGTCCCTCTCATACTACCCAATGAAGAGGTTAGCATAAGCGGTAGCAAACTATTGGGCCAGCCACAGTGCCTCTTATCTGATGGACTAAATTTGTTATTCTTTCAAACAAATTCAGTGAATTCCAACAGCATTGCTGAGTGGCTGAACGTCCTAGATTATTTGGTACACAGAGATAATGTAATAGCTTGTAACCCTTGCCCATGGTTGATGATGGCGTACATGCCCTTTACAATCATTATGACTAAACAATAAGAAGCCAACCATGGTATAGCATACCACTGTCTAGGATGTCTTTTGTATAGCTGATGTATGAAGGCAAAGCCCTTACAGGAGCTCGACAAATATCAACATATTTTGAAACAAGTTTCATACAGGAATAAAATCCTGGTTATTATTGGTCTGTAAGGAGGTATTTTACCCATTTAAGAACCAGATAATAGGCATCATCAGATGTCAAAACACAGATTCTCATACTCTGCAGCATCTTTCAAATTGAGGTGTCTCTCTGCATTCTTAGTATGGTCGTTGTTATGCAATTATTGTATACAACTCTAATAGATGTCTCTAGATATAGTTAGCACAAAAACAATCTCAATGCCTATTATCATTGAGTCGAGACTGGACTGACCATCAGGGAATATTGATTTTGTATTGTATTTCTTGCAGTCTTGAAAAAGCAGGGTTTTGTGCTGAGAAACATGTTTTGGCGGCATTATTTATATTAAAGAGTTTTAAAATTTTCCGAATACTGGAGAAACAAATAGCTTTTAATTTATTTTTGGACAATTGGGATGAATGACGGAATGAGGATTTTTTTCATGCAGCAGAATTAATTGGTCATCAATCTCAATAGAAATGTTTTTTATATTAATGAATCGCATAGCACAACTGTCATATTCTAATGTGAGTAATCGTCCTTATTTGTTTAAATTGGTGACACCAATGGGCACCTGGTTTCTCAGTACGTCAGATCATTTAAGTGTTTATTATGTGAATATATATTTTGTGAATTGCATTGTATTGTATTGTAATTGCATTTATATAGCGCTTACTACCCCTGACGAGGCATCACAGTGCCTTTTTGGCGAGTAGCACGCTACTCCAGAACACATAAAGGATTAGTGGTGAATTAGTATAGTGAAATATGAAAGTAATTTGAGTGGTGGATATGTTACGCAGTTATTGGGATTGAGAAGGATAGTGGAGGGATAGAGGAGGGAAAAGGTTTGCATTTATATAGCACTTGCTACCCCTGATGAGGTGTTGAAGCGCTTATTTGGCGAGTAGCACGCTACTCCGGAACCCATAAAGGATTATTGGTTAATTTGTATAGTGAAATAATTTGAGGGGTGGATATGTTAGTCAGTTATTGGGATTGAGAAGGATAGTGGAGGGATAGAAGAGGGAAAAGGTTTCCATTTATATAGTGCTTGCTACCCCTGATGAGGTGTTGAAGCACTTTTCGGTGAGTAGCACGCTACTCTGGAACCCAACCAGGATTAGTGGGAATTAGTATAGGGAAATAAGCAATACAATTGAGTGGTGGACATGTTAGTCTGTTATTTGGGTTGAAAAGGAATAGTGGAGGGATAGAAGCGGGAAGGAGGGATAGAAGAGGGAAAGATGTGCATTCTCACCACTGTCTAGGACAGCTACCGCATGCACTGACTGAACTACCACAGATATCACCATCCCACGCATCCTCTACATGCACGTGAACAGCTGGGCCTGCTGCAAAAGATGTGCACACACTCCACTGCCTAGACCAGCTACCACACGCACTGCTGTACTACCGCAGATATGCACTACCCCACGCACCCTCTACGTACACAGCTGGGCCTGCTGCCACAGATGTGCACACTCCACTGCCTAGGCCAGCTACCCCGCGCTCTGCTAGACATGAGCTGCAGATTTGAACCACCACAGACATCGTCTATGTGCACAGCTGGGCCTGCTGCCACAGATCTGCACACTCCACTGCCTGGGCCAGCTACCGCGCGAACTGATAGCAATGAGCTGCAGATTTGAACCACCACAGACATCGTCTATGTGCACAGCCGGGCCTGCTGCTACAGACGAGCACCCCAGCTCTGGTCTGCCTAGAAGGGTCATCATGCAGATAGTACGAATTTGCACCCCCACCATATCTTTATCCCTGCATGTTGAGCCAGACCTGGTATTTCAAATATGCACCCACCCCTCTTTTGCACAGTCTGCTGCAGATATGCAGTCCCATCCCAGCCCAAGAGGTAACACCATAAAGCCAACCTCAAAAGGGGGGTGCATATTGTGATCCCACAGGGCCAAGAGCTCGGTTACAAATGCACATATATATAAACATACCCACCAGTTCATGCACAGTCAGCCAGCACACTTCCTAGCCCTCAGCAGCACCGTGTTGACCACAATATTCTCAAGCTCCATTCCAAAGCCAGATTTCAGAAGGTGGGAAGAGATCGCAAAAAGATGGGAGAAGATTTTCAGTAACAAACGACCCCTGCCTCGGGATCCTGCCAGCTACACTCGAGGACCCTATGGCTGGGGTTCCAGGCTTCCGATATCCAGGGCTGCAACAAAACTGGATCCGGAATTCCAGAGATTCGACGAGCAGGTCATCTTATTCTTGTGTGTGTGTTTGTGTGTGTATGTCTGTGTGTGTGTGAGTGTGTGTGTTGAATCAGAACGCCGCTCCCTAAATCCCTCCTTTAATTTCCATTACCCCTCCTATTTTATAGTAATTGTTTTCCATTTTTATACTAATCCGTCTTGTTTACTGTCACACTGACTACTAAATCCAATATTTATAGGTGGGAGATCTGCATATAGAAACGATAATAGAGGCAGAGTTGGAGATCTCCCTCCAGCAGTTTGTGAATTGCATTTTGAATTACGTAAAGTAGAATTGTTTACGTACTTATCATACCATTAGGATGAAATGGGTTGCCCCACTATGTCGTAGTTGTGCGGTAAGAGCATTTAAAGAAGGCTTAAGAATTATGCAATCCAATACTAGGCAATTTGTTGTTTTTGCTGTGTCGAGGATTCCAATGGCGATGTTGAGGATTAGGCAAAGAGCACTTTAATGGAAAAACTGTAAACACTTTATATGGTAGCCATTTAGCTGACAATACCTGGTTTTAACTTTCTTGCTTACATTATTATGCAGTTTTATTCTTTACAGTATGTTTTAATGCATTTTATCACATGTAGCATGTTATGAATTTGTATTCTTCTTTTTTGACTTTTAACTTATACATGTACTGTTTGCTTTGTATGACTAATGATGGCGAGAATTCCCAAATAAAGATGGAATTGAATAAATGCTTTTATCTTTTTCATATGTTGAGAAGAAACGTGGTTGCACACATAGCACACTACGTGGTGGTATTTTAAAGTTAAGACCTCATGTCTTGTATGCAGACCTTTTGAAAGTTGGTTATGGCAATGTGAAAATATGTTTTTCTTAAATAGCTGCTGATAAGTGATAGCCAGTGATGAAAACTTCAAATAGTAGGCCTGGGACCATTCTCCTGATCATCCTCAGACACTGTTACATAGAGACTTCAGGAGTCAAGCAGAGAAAAGGACTGCCTTTATTTCGTGAAATATAAGGCAATAAATAAGGAGCCCACACACAGCCTGTCCTCATGTATCAGATGCCCAACAAAGACTGAGCAACAAATGTGGCACAGCAGAACGGGCCATAAAGCAGAAACTCAAAAGAAAACATTGCAACTGAAATGCATTTACTTTGGCAAGTGAGCTCACTCTGCAAAGCATGAGTTCCTTCGCTCATAACAGGTTCTAAAAGGTACAGCGCACTCCACACATTACTGCAATGTTTTATGGTACAACACTTTCCCCTGTTTGAAAAAACAATGCAAATAACTTTTAGGAAAGAAATACAAATATATAAATATATGAAATAAGTTTAACAACATAATATTTACATTTCTACATCTATTATTTTTTATATAAGACATATAGTAATTTTAAATTTAGAATGCATAGTAGAATTGCCTACAGCTCTGGGACTAAATGCAATCATTAGATTGTTCAGGAACAATACCTGTACCAGGTTGCCTTTCTGTAAGTAACAAATCATTTGCATTATCAATCTGAGATGACCCTTGACTGACACCAAGTGCTTTCAAGAGAGGAATTGCTGCCATTATAGCCTCGCGTAGCTTCAATTTTTAATGCTCACGCATGAGTAATCTTGACCAGATGTATTTTACTTCTCCAGCCTTTGTCCTTTATAAGTACTGAGCCTTTAGAGACTCTTTCAACACAAGCTGGTTTTAAAAAGTTTGATAAACCCTTCTTGACCTTAGTGTGATTTCTGATCAAAACCCAATCCCATGCTTTCAACGTTCATTCTTTGTCAAAACATTCTCTAACCTGACTTTGCATTGCTTCAACTCTGGATGCAATAGTCTGCAAGTCAGGTGTACTCTCTTTGCTTATGTCTCTCAACCAGTCAGGATATACTGACGCCCTTGGAAATCTATTGTAGGACATCATAAATGGGGACATATCTTTGTGGAGTTACTAGATATGACCAAACTTTCTCCCCGAGAGTTGACCTCGAGACCCATGGTCAAGGCTGTTTGCACACCCTCTATTAAGAACGTATTCATGCGTTCAACCAAACCATTGGCAGAAGGTGAATAAAGCGCAGCTCTGATATAAGTAATGTGAAACCCCTCAATGAAGTCCTTTATGTGCGCTGATGTGAAGTGGGTGCCGTTGTCTGTAACAATTTCTTTTGGCGCTCCTTCTACATCAAAAATTCTTTTTAGAAATGTGATTATAGCATCGGTTTTGGGAAGAAAGGTAAAACCAAAATACATCAATTTTGAAAAATAATCAAAACCATCAGGTATCTTTTGTTAATAGGCAATAACTGAACTGGACCCTCAAAGTCAAGTGCCACTTTTTTCCAAGCTTCCTCCGTAGAGGGACCATATGCATAGGTGACTCAGGTACCTTCCAGTACTAATCAGATACCAAGCAAGTGGTGCAATTATCAATAAACTTAGGGGCATATTATCAAGAAACGGCGTTAAAATTATCGCCGGTTTAGCGGCAGAAAACTGCAGCTAAAGCGGCGATAATGGGCTTGATAATATGCTCCTGGAGAATTCAATAGAAGCCCATGTTCTGGTGTCAACATGGGCTTCTATTGAATTCTCCAGGGCATATTATCAAGCCCATTATCGCTCGATTTAGCGGCAGTTTTCTGCTGCTAAACCGGCGATAATTTTAACGCCGTGCTTGATAATATGCCCCTTCGAAACTTGAGCTTTCAATACAGGCCACCAGTAAAATAAAATTATATATATTTAATGGCCTTCGTGCGCCTCCCTAATAATATCATCACTGATAGTCACAGGAGGCACACACGTCATTACATACTAGATCCCATTCAACAACTGATAGGCCCTCTGAAATCTGTACAAAAGGTCTCAAAGAGGTCTCAACATATTCTTTCCTAGGGCCAACCTTCTTTCATGAATTTAAAAAGAAACTGTAACATGGCTTCTAACCACTGATTATGTGTGATCGCCACTTCATTCCGCAGTATACTCTCCACAAAAGCAATCACATACTCAGTTCAGAAATATTTAATTTGGTTGTCCAAAACCATAAACGTATACGTAAAGCAGTAATAATGCATATTTAAGACAAATATAAGAACAATCATATTAGATAAAAACATTTTTTTTGTTATATCGTAATCATAATTTTCCCAGCGGATATGTACCGCATAGGTAAAAATCAGTTGTGTTATGTTAAAAAGTGATTAGAAATACACTCAGCAGAAATCCAAGGACTAGATAGTGCATTGTTTAGAAAGTGTCAGTGCTATATAAGTAATACCCATAAGTGTCAGATTCTCATTATCTTGAAGTGTTTTGGATTCTTCACCCCTGATGGGTAACCTGGAGAGACAGTCCACTCTTATGTTTTTCCCAGGTAAGTATTTCACTGTGAAATTAAATTCCTGCATCTTTGATAACAATCTGACCAATCATGATGATGCTGTCCCTGAACCATTGCCACTCAACATATGGAGCAATGGTTTGTGGATTGTGAATATATCAAAATGGGAACCCAAAATGAAGATCATGTACATTTCCATTGCCCATCAGCATGTTAATGGATCTTGCTTAACGGTGCTTTAATTGGCTTCTGCTCTACTGAGAGAACAATAGGCAAAGGCAATGGTGTTTTTTTTGTCTTGACATAACTATGAAAATACAAACCCAATCCAACTTGACTGGCATCGAGGGTTATGATACACTTTCTTCCTGCTACATATTGAGTTAATTAAAGATGGGGCTTAAATAATGAGATTCTTCATGTTCCGAAAAGCTTCTTGCACATCATTAGGCAAGATATACTGTACTCTTTTCTTGAGTAAATTCCTCAAGGGTTGCACAATAAAAGCATAACCTTGAACAAACCTTGAAATAGTATTCGCTTAGCCCAGGAAAGGAGCGAAGTGTATCATTGTCACTGGACAGATGTGCATCTTCAATAGCTTTAATCAATGAAACTTTTGGAGAAATACTATTGGGAGTGATAGAGTGTCCTACGTAGTCAATGTGTTCTGCTACAATTTGCATTTATCTGTACGAAGAGTGATACCAGACTCTTTAAAGTTAGTGAAAACTGTTGCAAGAGTGTGAATATGTTCAGGTAACTATTCTTCAAAAATCCAAACATCATCTTGAGATTTCACAAGTAATTTTAAAAATTCTTGTATAAGGGTGTTGTTTGCTTGATGGGGCATACACCAGTATTTTTTGAACATGTATTTAAATTATCAAAATGTTTTGAGTTAGGTAGCCTGCAATTTCAGTAGTGGCCTAATTATATTTTTGCTGCTAATTTTTATTCTTTTGTAAAGGAGCAATGTTGCAGAATACAGTACATTTTCTCCATGCTTGTTAAATTTGCAATATTTATTTATTTTACTATGTGACCTAGTCTGCCAATAGGCCAGTCATTCAGTAGACCCAGGGCAGTACTAGCAATGGGTGCATGAAAGAACTGTGTCATCATTTATGGCTGGGATGGCAATGGATTAAATAAAAAATGTTTTTTTTATATTTCACTTTTTTCGTGTACAAAAAGTGTATATGTGCCTTGGGAGGATGTGTGTTGTTGTAAAGTTTTTATAGCTCAGTTAATTTTAATTTTTGGCATTGCTGAATTAATGCTAGTGTTTTCTTCAGTGTTACCATGCCTCCTGTGTCTGGCTAGTGAGTGTGTTTATCATAGGCCACCATTTGTCTTTGTTCTACATCTCATGTGGCCAGGGGCCATTTTGTGGAGTCTGTGTCCTTAGGCCTGAATGTGTTCTCTTTGTTCCACATACCTCCTTGCTAGCTGTCGCTGTTTGGCCATGTGACTGGCAGACGTTTTGTGCATCCAGTCAGGGTGCATTTGCCATAGGCTCGTGTCATGGATGAAGTAGAAACACTCTTGAGTAGGTTGATGAGGATTTATTTCTCATCATAGTTGGTGGTACCCCCCTGCTCTGTACCACCTGCTTCGCCCGTCAACCATTTCCCAACCTCTCGCCGCAAGCTACATCGAATGCCTCAAGTGTGCATTTCATGCATCTCCCGACAGCAGCCCACGAGACAGCCGTGAGGCGCAACATAATATTCACATCAACATAATATACAACATATCTCCTCAATTGATAAATGAAATAAAATTAAATGAAAAGTAGAAGAACAACAATAACAGGGAATATAAAGCAAAACCTGACATTTCATATGAAGTAACAAAGTAGTGCATGATCTATGCAATACAGGAGCCGTTCCATATCTCTTGACATTTACTTAACTAACAGGAAACAACTCAGAATTACACTACACAGTCATTAAATCAGACAGGGTGACAGTGGAAAAGATGTGGCCTATCAATAACACCGTGTTGGTTTGCATGTTGTCTCTCCTGTTTCCACTAAATCCCAACCTTGTCTTATCCAACCCGCTTCTTGCCTCTCCTCCTCCTCCCTTGGCCAGTTTACCCTCATCGTTCTGCATACCCATACGTACCTCCTTGCAACAACTCCTCTCCAACAACATTATTGTGGTTTTTTATACAAAGCCACTGTTCTTTTGTTCCATTTTTGGCCATTCTTTAGCAACATGTGCCATTCATGTACCTCTTTTACCTCCATGGGGCCAGAGAACCTATTCACACCACCCCCTTTCCTTCCAAACTTGATTTTAACCAAATCTCCAACACCTATCCTTCCAACACCCTCATTTACTTTTCCATACTTCCTCATGTTACCCTCAATTAACCACTGAGGAATAAGTTTCATTTTGGGTTCTCTACCTACCATCCTTCTGAAGGGAGTTTCACCCAAAAGTCCATTCACCGCTGTATTGCATTGTGTACACACTTCTTGACATAATTTTTGCCTTTTACTGCCATTTCTATAGTACCCTTCCCCACTCTATTCATACATTCCACCATTCCATTTCCTTGAGGATTGTAAAGAGAAGTGCACACATGTTTTACGCCATTCCGCTGTAAAAAACATTGTATGGCATGAGATGTTAATTGTATGCCATTATCGGTCACTAAAATTCCAGGACAACTTTCCCTCATAAAAATGTGCTTCAAACTTTTAATCACATTGTCGGTGGTGATTCAGCTCAAACAATCCACAATGACCCACCTGGAATAGATGTCCTCCAATACCATGGCAAACTTTTTGTCCTCTGACAAAAAATCCATGGGGCCAGTAAAGTCCATACACACTTTTTCCCAAGGAGCACCAGAACCATCCTCGCTCAGAGAACCCATACTCTGTGTAACGACCTTTAGTCTCTAGTCACTTACTCTGCACAACAAACAATTTTCCCCCCAAACCATAACATCCTCATCCATACCTGGCCACCAAAACTTAATTTTGAGACATTTGTTGGTAAGAGTTTGTCCCAAATGACCCTCATGCGTCAACAAAAACATTTTTTTTCTGAGACCTACCGGAGGTACATATCTCTCTCCTCTCAGTACTAAATTGCCAGTAGCTCCAATATTAAGGTTCTCTTGCAGCTTAACATAGCACTGCAATGCTGGTTTTACATCACCCTCATGCTTCCAACCAACCCTGATGCACCTCACTAACTCTTTAAAAGTGTCATCCTCCTCAGCCGCTTCCTGACACTTTTCCCTGGTGATCGATTTATATCCATCCTCTAATGCATCCTCAATGCTATCTACAAGACAAACCACTTCTTCGTTATCCAATTCTTCCACAGCACAAGTAAGAGGCAGTCTTGATGAACGGTCAGCCTGTACATTATTCAATCCAGCCACATGCTCCACTTCGTATTTGTAATCCTGCAACCTGACAGCGAAGCGCATGAGGCACAAGGAGCCCTTGTATGCACCGCCAGGACTCAAAATCTTAAGTAATGGCTTGTGATCTGTCCTCAATGTGAATTGTGTGCCCCACAAGTATGCATGGAAATACTGAACACCACATGCTGCATCTAAAGCCTCCCCCTAAATTACAGCATAATTCGTTTCTGATTTATTAAGGCTGTGTGAAGCAAAGGCTACTGGTTTCTCCTTACTGTTCTTTACCTGAGACAAGACTGCTCCAATACCGTGAGCACTGGCATCAACAGTGAGAAGAGTTTCCTTCCCTGGTACAAAACGAGTTAAAATGCCGGCATTAACTATCTCATTCTTAATACCCTTGAACACCCTGTCTTGACTAGCACCCCACTCAAATTGTTTACCTTTCCAAGCAACGGCTCAGTTTTTTTAGTAAAATCACCAACAAATTTGGACTAGTACTCTACTAACCCCATAAATTACTTTAATTGATCTTTCCTAGTAAGGGTAGAGGCCAACTCAATCGACTTCAACAAGTCCTCTTTGGGTTGCACTCCCCGTTCAAAAATAGTGTAACCCAAATAATCTATTTCCTTCAAAAACAATTTACGTTTGTCCCTTCTTAGGGTAAGGCCTGCATTCTCCAGCATACCAAGCACCATATCCAAAGACCTATTGTGCTCAATTTCCTTTTCCCTGTAATTAAGATGTCGTCCTGGCAATAATGAACATTTCCAAAACTACCAAACAAATTATGCATCATATGCTGAAAAACACTAGCAGTGGATGCCAGGGCAAAAGGAAGTCTTTTGAATTGAAATACGCCTTCCATGGTGAGGAAGGCAGTATATGCTTTTGAATTTGGGTGTAGAGTGATTTGATGATAGGCGGATCTGAAATCCAACTTGAATTTATTTTTAGCTTCATTCATTAGCAACACCATTTCTGCTATATTGGGCAGTCTACCACAATACTCTGGTTTAGTGATCTGAGATCAACACATAATCTCAATTTTCCATCCTTTTTTGTAGTAACAACCAGAGAGAGCCATTCTGACACCTCCACAGGATCTATGACCCCTTCCTTTTGCATATCAGACAAAATCTCTTTCACTTCATTCCGAACAGCAATGAAGATCTTTCTCACTCCATGTCTAATGGGTTTGGAACCTTCTTTTATAGTAATTTCATGTACGTAGCCTTTGAGTTTACCCACATTTTTACAAAAGACTTTCGCATGTTTAGTGAGAATGGACTCCACATTGTCACCATTCTGTACTGACAAAACTAGGACTACATGCAAATCATGTTGCTTTACCCACCCCAAGATGGCTGGACTGTCCCTTGAAACATACATTTTGCCCATTGCTTTCCTTCCCTTGAACTCAAAGTTGGTCTCCATGAACCCCTCAATTGATATGGATTCTCCACCATAACCTTTAGGCGTGATTCCACTGGTGCATAATGCTGTATTTGGCGAAATTATCTTTAAAAATGCCGAACTGTACTATCGTATACATGGAACTGGGATCAACCATTAGTTCCACCGACACGCCATTCATTATAAAGACCGCTTTTGATCTCTGTATATACAGTTTACCCTCAGCCTCTATACACAACTCCATGAACCCCTCAATTGATATGACTTCTCCACCATAACCTATAGGCGTGATGTCACTGGTGCATAATGCAGTATTCACCATTCTGTACTGACAAAACTTGCTCTTTTGACCTTGTATCCAGGACTACATGCAAATCATGTTGCTCTACCCACCCCAAGATGGCTGGACCATCCCTTGAAACATACATTTCGCCCATTTCTTTCCTTCCCTTGAACTCAAAGTTGGTCTCCATGAACCCCTCAATTGATATGGATTCTCCACCATAACTTTTAGGCGTGATGCCACTGGTGCATAATGCTGTATTTGGCCAATTATCTTTAAAAATTCTGAGCGGTACTATTGTATACATTGAACCGGGATCAACACTTAGTTCCATTACATGCCATTCATTATAAAGACTGCTTTTGATCTCCGTATATTCAGTTAACCCTCAGACTCTATACACAACACTATGTCTGATGTGGGACTATCTTTATCAACAAATGCAACTCTGTTGCGTGAAAACTCTTTGCAAACTCTTGCCAGATGCCCCCTTTTTCCACATTTTCTGCAGCCTTTGCCTTTCGCAAAACAACCTCTAAAATCTGCAGCATGACTTATGCTCCCACACCTATAGCAACCACTAAATTTGCTCCTGTTATCCACCGCAGCTTTGGATCTGGTCATGGGTGCCTTGTATTAATTTTTTTGTTTAGATCTGTTGTCAACAGACAAAATATCTTCCTTCCTCCCAACTACATTTACAACATCGTCTTTTCTTAGCTCTAGTCTCTGCATATCTCTCATGCATGTATTGGATTCCTCTACAATTTTTGGTATAGCAATGCCTTCTTGTAAGGTGGGATTCCTAGCTGTCCACAGTCTTTCTTGCATTCTTTTACTTTTGTATTGTACTATCAATTGGTCACAAATCATCTGATCTGTCATGGGACCAAAGTCACATTTGATTGCCAATTCTCTCAATCATATAACCCTTTGATATACTTGTTGTACTCAAAATAGCACTCAAATTAGGTTCAGGAAAGTGGAGTACTTTATTTTTATTTCCATAGGAGCAGCCAGTGGTGGGAACAACCTACGGATCACCCTTGTTCCACCAACCATCCGCTCTCTAATCCCCCAGCCCTGAAACTCCCCCCTTAACATCCCACCTTTGATCGCGACCACCCTGGGCTCAGACAATGAGTGGTTACAACACACCTTTCCCCTTTAGAAACAATAAAAGAATAAAAACTATAAACAATAAATATATTTCTTTAAAACAAGATCCCACTTTATAAATCCCGATAGATAAATGTAATACTTGACATATTCTGAGATCTTTTCAGGGCAACGTTTAATTCTAGAACTTCTTCTCAGCACCTCCTCAATTCTTTAATCACTCAATCCATCTTTAAAAGCAATAACCTCAGCACCAGGTACCCCTCTAGCATTTTCTCCCACATGGACCACGTCTTCATCCACTTGCATTTCCATGAAAACATTACAATCATCCTCTCTTCTTGAGCATTGCTTTTCAACCCTAGATCCAATGCTCTCAGAGTTTCTGAAAATAGAAACCTGACTCTTATTTCAAACTCTCCCTCCTTGAACCTTCACGGCATTGTCATAGGCTTGCTCAACTAATACTGGTTCTGACCACTTAGGTAACTCTTTTCCACTAGCAACTGATTTCCTAATGAGAACCCAATCATCTGCACAAATTCTAACATTTGACAATTTACTTCTGCCTTTATTCATATTATCCTTCATCTTCCTTTGATAAATCTTCACCCGTTCCCTAATCTTCTTATAGTCAATGCAAACTTCGAACTCTCCACAACTCTCCTTCAACCACCATGGAGCCAGTTCCTATCCCGGCTTCCTACCCCGCAATAGTTCAAAAGGTGAACATCCAGTGACCGAAATAGTCGTAGTGCGATATGACAACAAAGTGGCTTGTAAAGCCTTTTTCCGGGGTAAACCTCCTTTGCAAGCTAATTAAGTAGACTCTATCACTACTCCATTAAACCACTCAATCTGACCATTAGACTGTGGATAATAATTAGCTGTTCTTTTGTGCTTCACACTATACCTCTTCAAATAATTCTCAAAAAGATTTACTAATAAATTCGGGACCATTGTCAGAAACCAACTCTTCTGGCAATCCCCCTCTACAAAACACAACCTCCAAAAACTCAATGATCCCCTCAGATGTTACTTTCTCTGTCATTTTAACTTCAGGCAATTTCGAAAAATAATCCACCAACACAACAGCGTATGCTTCGCTCTTAGAAATGGTACAAAATGGACCCAAAATGTAAATTCCTAACTTCCTCCATGGTCCGAGGGCAAACTCAATGGGAGCTGATTCATTGAGGCACAGTTTTACAGTTGTATCACTATTTGCACATAAACTGCACTTCCTCACCATCTCTTCCACCATACTATCCATTCCAGGCCACTAGTAGAACTCTCTAATGCGTCTTTTAGTAGCGACAAACCTATATGTCCTTTATGGCCCATCTAAAAAAAAATTCTTTCTCAACAAAGGCGGTACCACCTTATCACAGCGGAACAGACAAAACCCGTCATAAATTAATTCACTCTGTATTTTTTTTAAAACAGCTGCTTCTCCATTCAATTTCCGTTCCTCTGACCAACCTTTCTTCATGTAATCACATACCAACGTCAACTCCACATCTTTCTTGGATTCACACAGCCAGCTTTCCTTCAAAATCATCTGTAAATCACCCTTTGAATGATTAAAGTCATGAATCTCATCCATGCTATATGCGTCCTCACAATCACACTCCTCATCACTCTCATCCAAATTATTATTCACCGGCAAGTGTGACAAAAAATCTGCATGAACATTCACCCTTCCTAGAACATGTTCAATTCTGTATTGATAGGATTGTAACTTTGCTGTTAACCATGCCAATCTAGAAGTCAGATTTCTTCCACCACCAGGCGATAGTACATACACTAAAGGTTTGTGATACATTCTTAACACAAAGCGCGTTCCCATAGGAACAGCCTAAAATGGTCCGCTGCCCAAGTACATGGCAATAGCTCTTTTTCAATGACTGAATAATTTCTCTTAAAATCTCTCGGTGCCCAAGATGCATATGACACCACATACTCCTCCGACTTTACTTTTTGCAATAACGTGGCTCCCAACCCATAATTGCTGGCATCAACAGCACTCTCTCCCAACTTCCAATTATTTTAGAAAAGGCGCATTAGCAAGATCTTTTTTGAGCTCACTGAAAGCTTGATCTTGTTCAATTTTCGACAAGAACTCATTGTTTTTCATCAACAATAAATGTAAAGGTTCAACCTTGGCAGCATAGTTATCAATACATTTAGAGTAAATCTCTGTAAGACCTAAAAATGACAGCAATTGTTCCTTAGTTGCTGGAACTGGGGCACTTTCAACAGCTTTAATATGATCTTGTTTAGGCTTGATTCCATTCTTAGAGATACAGTGACATAAATACTATACCTCACTACAATTCAACTTGCACTTAGATTCCTTTAGAGTAAAACGTTTCTGTCTCAACTTCAGAAGTACATTCCTCAAATTGGCACGATGTTCTTCATTTTTCCCATAAAGCAAAGTGTCATTTTGAAATGTAATTGCTCCTTGGACCCCCTATAGCATTTCTTACATCAGTCTCTGAAAGACAGACGCAGCACTAACCAACCCGAAGGGCATCCTTCAGAATATAAACATTCCATCCAGTGTTACAAATGCAGTCAAATGATGTTATTCCTCCTGTAATTATATCTGATGGTAAGCGCATGCCAAATCCAATGTGGAAAACACAGTTGCTCCCACTAGAGTGGCCACACGTTTATGCAAATTTGGTAAGGGATGCCTATCAATCCAAATTTCGTTGTTGAGGCTCCTAGGGTCCACACAGAGCATAAGATCTCCAGAAGGTTTCAAGGCTATAACCACTGGAGATACCCATGGTGATGACTCTATTGGCTGAATAACTTTTTTATCACACAAATCCCTTAACATTTCTTTCAACTTTTCTCTATATGTCAGAGGTACGTTTCAAACTTTATGCCTGACTGGCACAGCATTTTCCAATAATACAATTTTGAATTTGAAACCTATCAACTTCGACAATTTGTCTGAAAAAACTTCTGGAAATTCAGTTTTCACATCAACGACATCCACAACACTTTCAGTTTGTACCTCTCCTACCACATACACCTGTTGAACAGCATTGGGATCTAACTTCTTATTCAACTCCTGCTAATGAGGCCACCCTAAAATGGATCCCCTTTATCGGCCACATACATTTTCCCTCTTGTTTTCCTTTCCTTGAAACATATGTTAGCCCAACAAATCAATTGTGTGGCCAGTAATATATACCCACCAGGTCGTACATCCGGAGCCAGCAATTTCAAATTTATCATCTTTGATTCCCACAGTGCTTTACCAATGATACTATACCATGCACATGAGTCTACCATGACCTCCACACTTTTGCCATTAATGTTCACTACACACTTAAAACTCTTCACACTGCCATCCCGTGTACAAAGTATGGCGTTAGGATTTAGCTCTTCTTCGTACTCCTCATTAGTCATACAATTGACATTGGAATCCGATTAATTCCTGCACACACTTCCAAAATTACCCTTTTTCCTACAACAACTACATTTTTGTATATTGCAGGGCAGCCCTTGAAATTACCAACATGAGAACTACTGCCACATTTTTAACAGAGAATTGTTTTTCTCATTTAAATCATTTTTCTTCTTTGTCAGATTTAACCACATTTACATATTAACTGACTTTGTTTTTTTTTCCATCTTCCCCTCCCTTGTTACTACCTCTTATTTCATGCACAAACTTCTCCGATTGCTCTATTCTCTTAGCGATACTAACAGTGGCATTCAATGACATGTCAGTACAAACCCATAGCCTTTCTTGCACTTTTTAACTTTTTGTTTTCATCATAACTTGATCTCTCAGCACCTGATCATATGTTATGATCTCAAATGCGCATGATGCTGCCAACGCTCTAAGGGTGGATACATACTCTTCAATACTCTCTTCATCTTTTTATGCGCTGGAATAAAATTTGAACCGCTCCATCACAATGTTGACTTTCTTACCAAGTCGTCCTGATAATTGTTTTACTGCACGCTCAAACACATTTAAAACTTCTGTATTAACTAGAGGAAGCAGCGTGGTGAATTTGTTAAGGCCTACACCTCCTAATGTGTGTCTTAATAAAGCCAATTTTCTTTGTGGTATACAATTCTCCCCCTCTAACACTTCCACATACGCCAAAAACACTGAAACCATAGCTTCCACTCCATTAGGGGATCTCCTTTACACTTTAAAAATGCCGGGGGCGGAGCCCTAATAGACACGGTGTTAAGATTAAAAAAAAAAAATTAAAAATGATAATAACAAATAATTTCCTTCACAGACTATAGTAACCATGAAATATGGCAGTACAACTGCAAAATATTGTGAGCAAGTACACACTTTCAGTTCAAAGTTAGTGAACGCTGCATGAACTGGTGAGTGTGTCACCGGGCTGGAGCTTGTTTAAAAAAACTATATCCAAAATGGCTGCAAATAGGAACTGTTGGACTTGGCTCTTTTTGCAGGGTCATCCCAGAGCCTTTTAGCCTTCCTCCTGTATTTTTTATGACCTGTTGTTGGTGGTTTTTTGACTCTGGGCACTTTACCACTGCTGATCAGTGTTAAGAGCATATGCTCTCCCTATAAATTGTATTTATGGATTGGTGATTCCATGATTGCCATATTTAATTTAATAGTCAGTCCCTAGTACAGTGCACTGTGTGTGCCCAGGGCCTATAAATCAAATGCTGCTAGTGGGCCTGCAGCACTGATTGTGCCACCCACATGACAGCCTGTAAATGTAACTCAGGCATGCCATTGCAGTGCCTGTGTGCAGTCTAGTACTGCCATGTCGACCTGTCAAGTGCACCCACTTACCATGCCCTAACCTTCCATTTTCTTACATGTGAGTCACCCCTAAGGTAGGCCCAAGGTACCCCTTTGGGCAGGGTGCAGTGTATGTGAAAGGTACATGCCCTGATGTGTGTGGCATGTCCTGGTAGTGAAATACTGCCAATTTTGTTTTTCACTGTTGTAAGGCTATCTGTTCCCATAGGATAGAATGGGGAGTTTGCTTATAACATCTTGTAAGCATAACTACCCCTGGGAACAAGATAGGGAAATATAGTTTGATATGCCTGAACTCAGAATGTTAAGATGCATCTTTTAGTGAGGGTGATTTTTACATTCTGGGTTTGAAAATACCACTTTTAGAAAGTAAGTATTTTCTTGCCTAATTATCCAGTGTGCCTCAGCTAGGTTGTGTATTGACTGTCTGGCTTTGGAGTGACCGGGGCTGGGGATGTGCATTCTGTTCAGATGGCCACTTGGGGGGTTGAGGTATGTCAGGGCTGGGCTGAATAGACCTGGGCTGCATTCAGAGTAGGGGGAGGAGATTTCTTTCACACCTGAATGGGCCTGGTCTGTCAAGGACAATGCTGTCTCCACCTCCTGCCAGGAAGCTGCATCAGCGAGGACAGAACTGGTTTAGGCTGGGCAAAGAGCTTCTCTGCACAAGAGAACAAAGAGATTTACTGTATAAAAAGAGGGGCCAAGACCGCAGAATTTTAGATCACTTCTGGAAATCAAGAGGAACCTTTGCCAAGTAGAAGAGCCGGAGAAGCTGAGGAGGAATACTGCCCCTGTGCTGTTTGCTGTCTGGGGTTGGCCTGCAGTGGCTACTTGCTGCCAAGGAAAGGAGAAAGGACTTTGCTGTTTGCTGTGTCCCCTGCTTGAAGAAGATCTCCAAGGGCTTGAAATTGAGCTTGCCCCCTGTTCTGACGTCTCAGGGACAGAAAGACTTCACCACCAGCTCCCCTGAACTTCCTTGCTGGGAGTTCTGACCTGCTAAGAGGTGCTTGCTGCTGTTTTGGACCTCTGGAGGCTGTTTGCTGCTGGGAGCTGGGTAAAGTAACGCATTCGCACCTGTTTCCGATGCATCGCCAAAGAAATCGAGTGCACCGATCTCCGAAGTCTGAGATCACAGCACCGATTTTGACGTAAGCCCTGCTGTGCGGCTGCAAGAATCCATGCATCGTCCTGGATCGTCGCATCGCATCGAGGCGCCAAGTCTGTTGCATCATTGGGGGACGCAGTAAGAAACCATTGCATCACCACACCACGCAGTAAGAAACCAATTCATAACCTCCTCTCTGGTAAGGAACAGACGCATCACCTCCCTCGGAGCAAGGAACCGACACATCACCTTCCCTGAGTGTAAGGAACCAACGCATCATCTTCCCTGCGACCCTTTTTGTTTGTGTGCACGACGCATCCAAGGTACTTTGTGTGAAAAATGTTGCATCTGCAATTTGCTTTGAATCTAACTTTTTCTACCATTTGAAAGTCATATTTTTAGTATTGTATTGTGGATTTTTGTCGTTTTGGTCTTGTTTGGTTTAGATAAAGATTAGTTATTTTTCTAAACTGGTTTGGTGACCATTTGTAGTGTTTTCACTGCATTACTGTATGTGCTCACAAATGCTTTACACACTGCCTCTGAGATAAGCCTGTCTGCTCGTGACAAGCTACCAAGGGGGTGAGCAGGGGCTATTTTAGAAATGTATCCAAAGAATGAAGGAGAGAAATGCATACAATCAGACTGATGTGTACAAGTAAAAACATTGTGGTGCTGTGTTTTGTATAAATAAACTATGCTGATGAGCATATCATCGTGATCTACAGTAATGGTGAGCAGATCACCATTTGTAACAACACAGAGTAAAATGGACAGTACCCTGTGACAAGTGAGAAGCTAAACAGAATGGTGTGCGAATCACCGTAGTGTGATCTTCATTTACTAGAGGTGTGCAGATCACCGATCATCGATTGAAGAAAATGGCAAGAAACCTGAAGCGAAGTTGTCGTAAAATGAACTGCATTTAATTCAGGCGTGCAGATTGCCACTTGTAGGCATTGATCTCGTAATGCCGATGACTTGAAATAGGACCCTGAAGAAGTTGACAAACGCTGTAGAAACTGACAGAAGATGTACACCACTGCAGCTTAGATTCAGAACTACACTAAGATGGCCTCACGTACAGTATGATGCGTGAGCTATGTATGATGTCACACATGCTACCCCAGTGATGGAGTGGATGAAGATAGCGTTGCGCGCAAGGTCTGAGATCCCGCGCTTCGGATCTCGCACCAAGTAAGTAAATTATTAACAGAACAGTACCTTGTCACTGAAGATCCTCTGTACACCGTAAAACAAATGCTCAGTCACACAATCGCTAGAAACCATGAGCTAACAGTAAGATGTGTTTGATTCGGTACAAAACTTGAAGAATACATAGAACATAGGTTAGACCTCACTGTGATGATACACAGGAAATTGTCGCCAAATTGTTGTGGATGAAGTACACACACTCTTGAGTAGGTTGATAAGGATTTATTTCTCATCACAGTTGGAGGTTCCCCGCCTGCTCCACCCATCAACCGTCTCCCGATCTCCCACTTTGAGCCACATCGAATGCCACTAGTGTGCATTCCATACATCTCCCGACAGCAGCCCACGAGACAGCCGTGAGGCACAACATAGGATTCACATCAACATAATATACAACAGCTTGCAAGTGTTCTTCAATCAATCAATCACGGCATTTATAGAGCGCGCTACTCACCCGGGAGGGTCTCAAGGCGCTGGGGGAGGGGGTAAGTTACTGCTCGAACAGCCAGGTCTTGAGCTGCTTCCTGAAGGCGAGATGGTCCTGGGTTCGCCGAAGGTGAGTGGGGAGGGAGTTCCAGGTCTTGGCCGCCAGGTAGGAGAAGGATCTTCCTCCGGCGGTGGTTCTGCGGATGCGTGGTACGGTGGCGAGGGCGTGGCTGGTTGATCGTAGCTGGCGTGTGGGCGTGTAGAAGGACATGCGGTCGTTGAGGTACTTTGGGCCCAGGTCGTGGAGGGCCTTGTGTGCGTGGGTGAGGAGTCTGAACGTGATTCTCTTGCTGACGGGGAGCCAGTGCAGGTCTTTCAGGTGTACGGTGATGTGGCTGTGTCGGGGATGTCCAGGATGAGTCGTGCGGAGGCGTTCTGGATGCGCTGGAGTCTCTTTTGAAGTTTGGCTGTGGTTCCGGCGTAGAGGGTGTTCCCATAGTCCAGTCGGCTGGTGACGAGTGCCTGGGTGACGGTCTTCCTGGTTTCAGTGGGGATCCATCTGAAGATCTTGCGGAGCATGCGCAGGGTGTTGAAGCATGAAGATGAGACGGCGTTGACTTGTTTGGTCATCGATAGGGAGGAGTCCAGGATGAAGCCCAGGTTGCGTGCGTGGTCCGTTGGCTTGGGTGCGGTGCCCAGGGCCGGGGGCCACCAGGAGTCGTCCCAGGCGGAGGGTGATGAGCCCAGGATGAGGACTTCCGTCTTGTCTGAGTTCAGTTTAAGGCGGCTGTTCCTCATCCAGTCGGCGACGTCTCTCATCCCGTCGTGCAGGTTGGCTCTGGCGGTGGTGGGGTCGTTGGTGAGGGAGAGGATCAGCTGGGTGTCGTCGGCGTAGGAGATGATGTTGAGGTTGTGTCGGCGTGCGATGGCTGCGAGGGGCTCATGTAGACGTTGAAGAGGGTCGGGCTGAGTGAGGATCCTTGTGGAACGCCGCAGATGACTTCGGTGGCTTCGGATCTGAACGGGGAGAGGCGGACTCTCTGGGTTCTTCCGGCGAGGAACGAGATGATCCATTCCAGTGCTTTCTCTCGGATTCCGATGTTGCTGAGGCGCTTCACTAGGGTGCGGTGGCAGACGGTGTCGAACGCCGCGGAGAGGTCCAGGAGGATGAGGGCAGCTGTTTCCCGTTGTCGGTTAGGGTTCTGATGTCGTCGGTGGCTGCGATAAGGGCGGTCTCGGTGCTGTGGTTGGCCCGAAACCCGGACTGCGAGGGGTCGAGGGATCCATTCGTCTCGAGGAAGGCGGCAAGCTGTCTGTTGACGGTCTTCTCGATGACTTTGGCTGGAAACGGAAGGAGCGAGATGGGGCGGTAGTTCTTGAGGTCGGTGGGGTCCGCCGTTGGTTTCTTCAGGAGGGCGGTAAGCTCGGCGTGCTTCCAGCTCTCCGGGAAGGTGGCGGTGTGGAAGGAGGAGTTGATGATGTCCCGGAGATGGGGTGCGATGGTGGCGTCGGCTTTGTTGAAGACGTGGTGTGGGCAGGGGTCGGTTGGTGATCCGGAGTGGATGGAGTTCATCGTGCGGGTGGTGTCTTCGGTGTTGATCGGGGTCCAGTTGCAGAGGGTGGTGGTGGCGGGCATTGGTTTGGCGGTAGGGTGCGTTGTTTGTGCGTCGAAGCTGTTGTGTATGTCGGTGATCTTGCGGTGGAAGAACGCGGAGAGTGAGTTGCAGAGGTCTTGCGAGGGGTGATGTCGTTGTTTCCGGCGCTGGGGTTGGAGAACTCTTTGACGATGCTGAAAAGTTCCTTGCTGTCATGGGCGTTGTTGTCCAGTCGTTCTTTGAGTGCCGACTTCTTGGTGGCACGGATCAGCTGGTGGTGTTTGCGGGTGGCGTGCTTGAGGGCGGTCCTGTTGTCTGTGGTCTGGTCGAGTCGCCAGGTTTTCTCGAGAGTGCGGCAGTTCTTCTTGGATTCCTTGAGTTCGTTGGTGAACCAAGGGGTTTTCTTGCTTCCGGGTCTGCTGGGAGGGTTTTTTAGTGGTGCGAGGTCGTCGGCGCAGGCGGTCAGCCACTTGGCGAGGTTGCTGGCTGCTTCGTTTGGGTCCGTTGTGTCGGTGGGTGTGTTCTGGCTGAGGGAGGCGGTGAGCTGCTCGGCGGTGATCTTGCTCCAGCTCCGGTGGGGAGCCTGTTGCGGGTGGTGGTGGGTCGCAGTCTTTCTGAAGCTGAAGTGGACGCAGCTGTGGTCGGTCCAGTGGAGTCCGGTGGCGTGGCTGAAGGAGATGTGCTTGCTGGACGAGAAGACGGGGTCAAGCGTGTGGCCGGCGTTGTTCCCCTTGTCTCCTTGCTTGCTGCAGTTTGCCCATGTGGTTGGCAGCCATTTTGTGCATCCAGCCAGTGTGCTTTTGCCACAGGCTTGCATGTGTTCTTTGTTCCCAATGCCTTCTTGCTCAGTGTTGTTGTTTGATCATGTGGCACTGGTTGGCACCCATTTTGTGCCATCCAGCCAGTTTTCTTTTACCATAGGCTTGCATGTGTTCTTTGTTACACATGCCTTCTTGCTCAGTGTTGTTGTTTGACCACGTGGCACTGGCTGGCAGCCATTTGTGCATCCAGCCAGTGTGCTTTTTGCATGGATGGATGAGATATCAGTTTAACAATATGCTTGAGGATCATTGTAGTATATGTGTATATTAAGAATATGATTTTGATAACAGTGCTTAATATTACATGCATTTTTGCATTTGTGCTATTTTGTACCTCCTTGCCTCACAGTAGGTTTCTTCTCATTCTCCCATACAAACATTGGCAATTATTGATCTTTTTTATTTTTTATTTTTACATTCATTTTTAATTTTAATTTTTAATGTTAATTTTTTTTAATTGTTTTTATTTTATTAGTTTACATTTGTTATTTACTTATTTAAATTTTTTTTTGCATTTTGCCTTGGTCCATCCATCCATCCACCAAACGGTAACAGCCGCACTACAGCCTTCAGTATTTTTAGGTATAATTCCATTTCCTCCTGGACACCCTGGCTGCGGTGCACTTCATACAAATCAGCATCATTCATTTTTTTTAAATGGTTATCCATTTCCCCATGGACCACATAGCTTGCCATATGCGCACACTAACCTTCATTTTTTAAAAGATTTTATTATTCCATTTATCCATGCAGTTGCGTGACTGCCACAGGTGTCTCCTTTAGAATATATATGGACATAAAGCACAGAGCTATATCTGTATGCTGTGTTATCCTGATGGGAAATAACATTTTATGGAATGGTGGTATGGTTTGACTTTAAAGTGTTTGACCTAAGTAACCAACCACACTAATATTGCCTTTGTCTGTACTAATTCTGTACTAGTTCTCCAGGCATCGACAGCGACACAGTACTTTTTTACTGTGCTACTGCCAATGCCTGAAGAAGAACTGGAGGTAGTTGGGCATGTCGTCAATTGCCTCTCTGCAGTGTATACTGCAGTGTATACTTCTACTGAGGTAGAGGTTGGTGCAGGTCTCAGCTTGGGCTTTGCAAATATGGGAGCTGACAGTGCTACCTGTGCCACATCCCTTGAAGCAGGTTGAATAGCAATAGCAATGTTGGACTCTGTGTAACCTTCTTTACAGTTAGAAATATGCACAATTTGCCACACAAATGTCCAATAATGTAATGGTTCTCATTATAGTACTGGAGGACAAATGACCCATATGAAAATACATCACGCAATCCAGTAGGAGGAGCACCTTAAAAAATTGCTAAGCGCAATCATGGTGGTGAAGGTGAGGAGAGCCGGGGAACAACAGCTACAAGTCCAATCATGGTGGGAGGTGATGATGAGGAAGAAGAGTGTGACATCCTCATGCAAAGCAGCCTGTCTTCAGCAGTGTACCAGCAGAATCACCCACCTCAGCAACTTCACAATGGCACAAGAAGTCTCAGAGTGAGATTGAGACACAACGGCATAGGGGAGAGGTGTGGCGCCGCGGCCAGGGCGACTGACGCTGGATGCTGGGGATCATGGTTCGATCCCTGGCTCCGGCGGCAGGGGTCTGCCCAGCACCATGCAACTCTGGGCAATAGCTCGCTTAATCTTCCCAACGGCCCCCAGCGCCGAGATACCCCTTCGGGGGTGATTCATGCGCTATACAAGTACTGGATTTACATTTACATACAGTGACTGCCCCACCATGACGCACACTGAGTCACCTATGTAAGTGGCCCCAGAAGAGAAGAAAAAAATACAGGCTACTATTACGGGAATGTTTAGGCAGGAGGGGCCCTATGACCGCAACAAACCAACGGCACATTGTACAATGGGAAGCTGGCAAAATTGTTAGCATAGGACTGCCTCCCTTTTCCTTTTGTGGATGGAGTGGGATTTTTAGAATTTGTGGCAGCCATCTTGCCGAAATGGAAGGTTCCAAGTCGGAGCTATTTTGCCAGAGTTCTGTTCCAGTGCTGCATCACGATTTGCTGCAATTGGTTGGACAAGCATTGCAGCAAAGTGTTGTTCACACTATCCACCTGAAGACAGACAAGTGGACCAGCTGTCAGGCAACTGATTACATGTGCATCACTGCACACTGGATCTCCTTTGTGGGGGTAAAGCAAAAGCTATCTACTGGTCTAGGCCCTGTAGATAGCTTTTTTTTGGAACGCAATGAACAGGCAGTCGGAAAGGGGAATCCTAATCCCTACAATGGCGCCTGCACAGGCACCGCCTCCATTGTAGGTTTAGGAATCCGACCGCCATTTTGCCGGGATCTTTGATCCTCTCTGAGGCCGCGGGCCTCCCCCCAACCTCTGCGGTCCGATCGGCTGCCTTGTAATGCAGCGGTTGGACCAATGCCCTGGATGGCGGGCAGACCGCCACCGATGGCCTGATGGTGGTGGTCCGCCTGCCATCGTAATGTGAGCCTAAGTTTTGTAAAGGCTTCTGAGTACTCAGTAGAATCTCCAGATAGTCCAAGTGTGGCAGCAGCTGGAGGAAACTTATCAAAAACGCGCTGCCCTTCATTTTCAAAATGACTAAACAAAATAACACCCTTTCTGTTAGTTCAAGGCCATCTGCTCCAACTGTGATTAAATAGTTCTCAAAAGATCTTAATCAAACATTCCACTTAATCAAAGGCTTGCCAGGAAGTTGAAGAAATCATGAGATGTGAGCTAAATTGTTAGATTCCATTGAAAACAATTGTTTAAGATGCAACTATTCAACGTTGATACAGGTAATGACACAGTTCTGAGAAGTCAATAAGTATTTCCAAGCTCACTTGATCCAAGACAAACAAAAGCTCTAAGGTTTTAAAGAAACATTGCTGTAAACTTGAAATATCTAAAGCAATCTAGCACTGGCATTAAAATATGAGCATATTGGCACAACGTTAATAATTAAAGTAGAAACAGATCAATGTAAAGTTAGTGCCAGGAGGACATATGCACATAGGGCAGTTGAGTGTTTACTTGTAGGACAGGCATGTAAACTGAAGAAATGATATCAAGTGCATAGAAAGGTGACTCACCCGTGTTGAGGAAGAAGCAGAGCACATGGAGCCGAAATGAGGTAGTGGGCAGAGCTGCGCTTGAAATAGCCCAAAAGTAGCCTTGGACTGTGTGGGTTCCAGGAAGTACAGGAGAAGCACTCACCGTGTACTGGCTTCAGCGATTGAAATGATACTGATGAATGCGTGGGGTATCTGGAGTACACTGTAGCCCCCAAATTCTCAAAAGTCCAAAATTTCTTGATAAATTGTCGCCAAATATTACATAGAGACTTCTGGAGTCAAGAAGAGATAAGTACAGCATTTATTTCGTGAAGTACAAGGTAGAAAATAAGGAACCCACACGCAGCCTGTCCTTATGCATCAGATGCTCAATAAAGACTGAGCAACCAATGTGAGACAGCAGTGAGGGCCATAAAGCAGTAACTCAAAAGGAAACATCGCAAACGGAATCAATTTACTTTAGACAAGCGAGATTGCTCCGAAAATCAGAAACTCCACGCACTCCATACATTACTGCAATGTCTTATTGTACAACAGACACATAAAGCCATGACTCCTATTCTTGCATTCTATCATGCTCTAAAGTGGCATTAATGTGGTGTGCAATGGCTACTATAAATAAATAAATAAACATAAATAAAAGTAATTAAACATACATGTACAACAGAATTGTGCATTTTATTTAAGAAAACTGATTGGAAAGGGTGGGTATGTCTTCTTAGCACATAGTCAGGCAGTGAAAAGGACGGGTGCAGTGATAGAAGATGTCACATTAAAGTTAAGTATTACTTCTAATAAACCGGGGCAACCCATGCAGTCATGCAAGGGAAACTCAGGTTTTTGGTGTCTTATGCATACTCAGACGTCCTATAGTCTCTCATCACGCTACTGAAGAATATACCAGATATTCAATCCATTACAAAGTAGACTCAATTATACATTCGCACCATATCTGCCAAAAGTGTTTTGAACCTGAATGAAGGATTTGTGAAGGGGTGTAGTGAGGGAAGTTGGGAAAGAGGAAAGGAAGGCTGTACGAGTGAAAAGTGCTATGAAAGATTTCCTTTGGAGCAACTTCTAATATAAGGGTTATGAAGATATGCTCCTGCCGGTCCACTTTTACAAAGGGTCAGTCTTCTGCATCCTGTACTACTTGTAGTCCTTTTTGAGTAAAGCATGGAAGGCACTGATAAAGTCTATCCGCAAAATCCAGCAAGGATGTCTTCAGTGCCTTGACAATGGAGGCCCTAGAAGGGAAACTAAAGGAAGAGGTGGTTATTTTCCAGTAAGCTATTCAGACCATCACCCTACTCTGCAGGGCCAATAGCAAATGAACATCATCGCAGTGGCGGCTCGCAGTGAGAATGCTGTGGGGCGGTGGGGCGGGGCAGGGTGGGGGGGTAGTGGAGTCAGACATATGACGGCAAGGAGTAAAGTAAGTAAATACATAAATAAAACTATTTACCTTTGCGCTCGCTGCATCGCCAACTCGGCGATGCAGCGAGCGCAAGGTAAATAGTTTTATTTACTTACTTTACTCCTTGCCGTCTATGTCCGACTCCACTACCCCCCACCCTGCCCCGCCCCCACCCCGCCCCATAGCATTCCCTCTGCGAGCCGCCACTGATCATCAGCAACATTGGCCTAGATCTTTCACTAAAAGGACAGGAGCGAATAAGGTGCCCAGCGAATCAGGCCACAGATCAGTAGACCAGAGTTTAGAGTAGTAGTTAGGAACTACCACCGTACCGTTGCTAAGGTTTCGCTTAATTTAATGGAAGTGCATCCAGGTGCTTTTGTAACCTAATTTCCCTTTAAAATAGGTTATAACTTTTATTTTATTGTCCCATTTCATAATTAAAATTAAATGAATGTTTCTCCAATGTTGAATGATCTGCCAGTATCTTTCGATTACAAAGTAAAGCTTGAAAATCTTATTTCTTTTATAGGTACTCAAAACAGCGATGTCTGCTCATAAACATGAATTATCTAGAGATGACATTGAAAAAGTGTGACTTACTGCAGCATTAAAATATTGATTTTATGGCCAGGATTCCGCCTTACTCAAGGGTTGCTGTGAATGTTTTTCATTAGGGTAACGTAAATCCCTCCAAGGCAAGTCCAAGCTGAGGATCTGAAACAGAACAGGGTTGCCTTATTCAAAGTGTATTTTACTGCATCCACTGAGGAATGTGCAGACTCTTTTCCGGGATCCGTTTTTTATAGGGATCAGTCAGTTCTAATACACATCACTTTATGAGAGCTGTGGCGCAGATCCATCTTCTCATTTATATTCAGACACCATTTCATTATAATTTCATAATTGTTTTAGTAATTAATTTGGTGATGAGTTAAGGATGTGATGAAGCATGCTCATGAGGCTTTTTGCTTTCCCTGTTAATCATGTACATTTACAAGTTCTGTAGCTATTAAGGATATACTACTCCCTGATGTAGGAGTAATGCTTTTTTCCCACGCCCATGGCTCAGTCATGTAGTGCTATGCATCAAGCTTATTTCACTCAGTAAAGCTGAAGAAGTCATCAATTAAAAATTAGACTTCTTTTAAGAGATGACATTTCGTACACGCATATGCTAAATACAGTAGTTTTGTGGGAAAGTATAAAATTGTGTTCATTGATAAAATAAAATATTATTATACCACCAAGGCCTGATTGCAATCTGCGTCTTAAATTCCTAACAATAGTTTTCCCAGTAATTGGAATTCAAAGTTGTGCTATAGTTATTGCATCTTTGCTGTATTCCCTTGGCGGATTTCAGCAGGTCAAACCTGCAGAAATGTAGGAACGGGTGGGTTGTTAAAAAGTAAAAAATGCAGAATGCGGTTCGTTCAATTCTGATTCGCATGTCATGACTACTGCACTAGTGAAACATTTGGCAGAGAAGGTAAATGCTGCACCTAAAATGGTATGTCCCGGGTGTGATAAATACCTCATCTCTGTCCGGCACATTTGTAATCAGAGCCTATGACTAGAATTGTGTGAAGTTTTCATTACATGAGCATAGTCTTGCAGAGTTTCAGATTATTGTCCTACTCAAAGCTCACAGAGTTTGCTCCTTTTTCTCAACCTGCACAACTTCTAGTTGATGATGGTAACTAGCAAGCATTTTGCACAAGTGATTGACTACTTTGTTTTGTCTTTTCTTAGAGTACGCTGAAACTGTGTTGCAGTTGTATATCAGAAGTATTTTGCATATATCTATCTACCTTTCCAACTATTTATTGACTTTTGCAAAAATCCTGATTCTCAAACTGATGGACCTTCTGAGACAAACTAAAGGTACTTTGATTGGTTTTCTTAGGGGCATATTCCCAAGGACTCATCGTCGATTTAGCGGCACTTTACCCCCATGAAAGTGGCGATAGACTCATCGCCCTATTCACAAGCCTGCGCTAACAGCCCACATCGTCAGTTTCCCTGCGATAGCTGCCGCTAAAAACATCGCCAAGGCTGACAGCGACAACTAACGCTAATCATGTGCAGAGTAGGCGTTCCCGTGCTAAAACTCACGATAACACCACCTCGTGATATTCTCAACGACCAGCCAGATCGGCGATGCAATCCAAAAACAGGCGAAAAGGCACATAAGCAGCAGGGACTTAAGACCTGCTTTTTCCTGGTCTTAAGTAGGATGAAAACCTGCAGCATAAAGGAAGCCCAGCCCAGAGCCACATCTGAAGACCAACAGATGCCATGGAGCAACTAATCATGCAGCTTGGAGATCCAAGAGGGCCACAACACCCACCGCCACCACCCCCAGGACCACCCCCACCCCCAGGACCACCCCCCTCCCAGACTGCCACTGAGGCAGCGCAGAACAAGACAGCGGACCTTCCGAAAATGCACCAGCCTCAGAGACTCAATGCCAGAGGATGTCATTGCCCACTACAGGCTCAAAAGGACAACCATCCTCCGCATCCTGACCCACATTGCCCACAGGCTGACGGTACCAACACAGCGGACAATCAACATCCCTCCGCAGACAAAGCTGCTGGCTGTGCTGCACTTGTTGGCCTCTGGTACCTCCCAACCAACAACTGCCAGAGTCGGAGGAGTCTCACAGCCAGCCCTATCAAAGTTCCTCACACCTGTCTTGGATGCCATCATCAGCTTGATACCCGAGCACCTTCACTTCCCCCACACTGCGCAGGAACAGCTGGAGACCAAGCAAGGCTCCGATGCCATAGCTGGCTTCCCGCACGTGTTGGGGCAATTGACTGCACACATGTCCTACTTGTGCCCCCTGCCGACACTGCAGACAATTACCGCTACAGAAAGCACACGCATCCCATCAATGTGCAGGCAAAAGTGGACCACCGGGGACTGTTCACCAATGCCGTCGCCAACTTCCCAGGCAGTGTGCAAGACTCCCACATCTTCCGACAGTCCATCATCAACCAGCACTTTCAGGATGGCACCTATGGAAATGCACTGCTCGTAGGTAAGTACCAACGGAACACTCCACACACCTCAACTCCACAATCATACAAACCACAACTGTGGGAATGCACACGTAACAAAATCAAATACAACATGCCAACCAACATGCCCACCTACCAGACACGACAACACAAGTAACTGTGGCAACAGGGGCCAGACATGTAGACAAACCATCCACAAAGGCATAGCCCTTCTGCCACAAAATTGCAGACGGTGGGGAGAGGTGGGAACCAGGAATGTGCGAAGGAGGCAATGGATCCATGAATAAGAATGTACACAATGCCAAGTGTGGCGGTGATGTGCTGGACAGTCTTGAGTATGCAGAGCACAGACATGACCATGTGGACATATACTGCTGGTGCCTGTAGTGTTATGGACAGTGGACGCAACCATGTCACCTCAGGCAGTGGGGAAGACCTTATACATGTAGCTATGTCGCCCCCCCCTGTAAGCGTAAGCGTAGTGGGCTGGGCCGGCGTACGCCAGTCCAGCGCAGGAGTGTGAATAAACAGCCCGGGGCTCTGGGCGTGGTTCACTTCCGGGATGGCCACCAAAGCAACTATGGCGTGTGTCCTTGTTGTGGTGTCGGCGCCATCCAGCCCCTAATCGACAATGTTGCAATGTAGTGTTGTCGGGATTCTGCACATACACAGAACTATGCAAAGCAATGCGGGACTTCGGTATATAGAGGCTACGCCTTCCTACAGCCTTAGTACCCACGAGCCCACGACCGGCCAGCTATAGGGTCCCACCTGCCCCCCTATACACAGATAGAGAAACAGGCGTTTAGACAACCTAGAACACAACACTCCCCTAATCACTCAGGGATCGTGGTAACAGGTTATTCCCTATCGCTCAGACTCCTGTACTCATCCACAACAAGAGATTGACAGAGTCACTGAGTCAGTCTAAAATGTTTATTTCAACTAACGTGTTCTGAAATGCAGCATACGAGCTACTACTAAAATTAAAATGCATAATACAAACATTGTCAGCATTGTAGCAAGTCCATACAATATAATAGGAGAAATCATTGTATATTGATTCTGGAGACAGGACAATTAAACCTACACTCCTTCCCCATGGACGGGAAATCCAAGATGACAACATAGAAGATCCCTGGGTTTTGTATAGCAGACCCCATACCTCTAAGACATAGATCGTGTCTCTACATCACAGCTCCATACAGCTCTTCATTCTTGAAAAGTCACTCCTCAAGTATGTCTGCGTGTAACATGCATTCTCCTAATATCAAGAAAAAGGTGCATGTCCCACAAACAGCAGCTGCAGGGTATGTTTCGTCTATGTGCCAGGGCCTGGTAACAGGAGACGGTGTTGTTTGACCTTGCTCACGATGCACAGACTAAACTCCAGGAACAAGCAGGGAACCAGCACAGCCAGCGGCTCGCATGTGACCAGCGAAAACATTCTTGCATTAGAATAAGCCTGTAGTGTCGTGTGCAAAAGCAGCATCCTAACCATTCTAAACTAAAGATGTCAATGGGGTCCCTTAAATCCACATGACACCCTCCCCCTGGCCAGGTTGCAGAAGAATAGAAAAAACAAGGTCCAAGTCGCAAGCAGATCAAAGCACTGAACATAGCAGGGGCAAAGTTCAATAAAATCAAAATCAGAATAAGGTTGAATAGCGGTAAAATACGAGAAGAAGAAAAAAATAAAAATGTCCTGTTGAACATTAATCATCGGAATCATATGAGATCCGTTGAACCTTGGAAGGCAAGGTGTTCCAAAGACGGTCCCCCTCCTCAAAGACAAGGAGGGACAACACCCAATTCAACAACTCGAAGGAGCATACGTGCTCATCATAATCCATAGCTTTAAAAAGCATGGTCGGACATCCTGTGTCGTACTCAATGTAGCTGTGGTGCAGCAGGCACGACGCCCCTTCACAGATGTCCCATTGTGCCAGCACTCCATTCACGGCCGCCATCAGCATGGGGGTACCAGTTGCTTATGATTGATCATGACGCAATAGGGGCCACAGCAACAGGTCGTAATCAGGGCAAGGCCGTATGGCGTTTGAGAGGCACAAATCCAAAGCCCAGGAGAAAGGACAGTCGCGGCACCAAAAAACTGGATGAACGCATGTAAAGTATGCGTATCTGTAAGTCACATTGTAGGCAGCACCCACAACAGCCATAGGCAGGCAACCAAGGAATTCCTGCAATCGGCTACGGTACAGCTCCAGCTGGACCGGATGATCGAGTACCACATGAAGGGCAGCCATTACGAAGTAGTAATACAAGTACCAGGACAGCACCAGCGAGCAAGAGGATCAACGGCAACCCACCAAAAGCGCTGGAGAAAATGGAATGAATAAAAGCCGGAATTACACCAAATATCCTTCGAAACGAGGACACAAGACCTGAGCCCAACAATTTAAAAAAGGTGCAAGGCCTCCTGTGTCAGAAACATTGAATAATTGGTGTATCAACTCCCCAAAATGTAGTGGGAGATTGGTATTTTATAGGGGTTGTATTTCACTTGATGTCCGAGCCACCTGTAGCTCGAATGTTTCACGGGCCGAGGTCAAGGCAACCTCATGTTGGAATAACAGTGCTTTGAGCCTCCTTAATTTGTTGAAGCTTGCTTTTATAGTGGGAACAGAAGGCCACAGAGAGCTATCAGCAATGCCATGCGGGGCGGAAACAGGACGTTGCTGCAAGAGGGACACCGTTGCCGATACACTGGCATGCGGCCGAAGCCATGCCCTCATGTGCAGCTGTGATCAACGCATGTCTGCGGTCCTCGTTGGGAATCAGCGCATCCCCAACGGAAGGAATTGTTACTGTCGGAACTTGTTCCGGGGACAATTGGTATTCATATTTGGTCGGAAACCCCTGTGGGTATTTTGTCCCGTCTCTGGTAGCCGCTACGGCTGCCAGTATTTCGGTATCGACTTTTGTCATAGACCTTGTGACTGCTGCTACTGAACAAGTGGCTACTGCATTTCTGGCTGCCTCGTCAGCCAGAGTGTTGCCTACAGCATGTGGTCCCACTCGCTGATGGCCAAGAGTATGTATTACATGTGTAAGTGGCAAGTCCTCTTTGAGAGCCGCCACTCGTACCCAAAGTGTTTTATGCTTGATCGTGTTATCGACATGACATGACATGACAGTAGCATGCACCCAGAGGGCGGGCTCGCCCGAATGGAAAAATGAAGGAGCGCTCGGGTTCTTGGCTCATACATGCCAACTGTTGTGTGTGTACCGTCATTGCCGCAGCAGTAGCCAAAGGCCTAGCCTCAATCGCAGCGCGCGTTCAGCCAGACCTGAACTCCACATCTGTGTCCGCCCTATCCTTACCAAGGCGTATACACACGTGGCCGCCCACCTTCAATGGCCAACATGACAGTGTTGTTGGCAGGCTTGCGGACCTGCACAGACAGGCATGACAAAGGTGTGCCGTAGGAGTGCAAGTGATGCAACCGCGCAGCGCACACAAGTAAATAGGCCCGGGGGGAGGGAGGAGGAGCTGTGAGGCTACGTAACACACATTGTCCCCGCACATTTGCCAGAAGCAATACATGGCAAACATGAATCCCAAAGTCACACAAATCACACACCACAAAACTTGTGAGTCTGCCAACACAGCATGCAGAACCACCAGTTTACACTGATCTCACTTACCTCTCACAGGTGATCAAGGATATGCACTCTGCCCGTGGATGATGACACCCCTCCGAGCCCCGAACACCCCGGCCCAGAGGCAGTACAATGTGGCCCACAAACGCACCAGGGGCATTGTTGAGCGCACATTTGGCATGTTTAAGTCACGTTTCAGGTGCCTGGACATCACAGGTGGTAGACTCCTGTACAGCCCAGAAATAGTGTGCAAGATGATCATTGCATGTTGTGTATTGCACAACATATGTGTACGCACCAATGCCCCATGGATCCAAGTGCCAGATGCACCGGACGGTGATGAGGAAGATGAGGCTGGTGGACCACACCCCACTGCAGCTGCAGCAGGAATAGCCCGAAGGAACACAATCATTGACAATTTCTTCGTATGAGCACGTCACATTGTGACAGTCCTTAGCAATCATGGAACAGTACAGAATGACCACATGACCAGCATATGCAAATAAATTCATTGCAACACACATTTCCTGTGTGCATGTCAGTCCTCTGCATTAGCACATCACTCTGACAAGTGTAAGTGCAACATTAAGTGCTAAGAATCTCACAAATGGCAAATAGATGGTGGGTATGTCACCTCTGTACAGAGAGGCTGTTCAGGGTGTCACGTATTTGGAATGCCATTTCAGGGTGTCAAATGTCGTACGTAATCCCACTCATCAGCGTATCACATGTGTACACAAACATGACATGAAGGCTGTCATTGGTGTTCCAAATGAGACAACAGGGTGTCATTCGGGGTCAGATATGAAATTGCGGGTGTCACCTGGGGTCAGATATGAAATTGCGGTTGTCACTTGGGGTCAAATATGAAATTGCGGGTGTCATTTGGAGACAGATATGAAATTGCTGGTGTCATTTGGGGTCAGATATGAAATTGCGGGTGTCATTTGGGGTCAAATATGGAATTTCGGGTGTCACTTGGGGTCAAATATGGAATTTCGGGTGTCATTTGGGGTCAGATATGAACCACCCTGATGCAGAGATGCACCCTGTGACTCAAGTCCCACAACATGAGCAACATGGACGTAAGGGGGATGGGGGCACAGTGAACACCTCAGCAACATGGGAGATGCACACCAGCTAAAAAGCCAGCAGGAATACCGTGCCGGAAGGCGAAGCAGTGACATCCCCCCCCCCCCCCCCCCAACCACATCACTTTTCCAGAATGCAAGCAGATGACAAACTAACATTAGGGATGAAAGCTCCTTTGTCTGAACTAGAAGGCTGTAGCACATCTGCACCTCCGACCTTGGAATTGCATGCGCCCGGCACCCGCTGAGAGATACCATAGCAGCTGATGATGACTCCCACACTACGCACAGCGCTAACCAAGGACCAACGTATACACACCCCACACACAGAGGTCCTTGCTTGCAGTTCTCTTGCATGGAATGACTTTCACACTTACACACAGACCATCCCAGGAGTCCAACCGCTGCACACTGAAACAAATCATTGCTCCGAGCTGTGGCATCCACATAACTTGGTGCATTTTTGCACACAGCCCTATTTCCTACATTGACGTGGGGCTAAGTTGGGAAATTGCGAGATTGTTGTTTAGGAGCACTGAGGTCACAGGTAGTTCACACATTCCCAGTCATCTCACTGCCTGTCTGGGTCACGGTCAGACATGCGCATTGATATCAGTTCCCAGGGAGTACCTTTTTCTGGTATCACTGCCCCTACATTCATCCATGATTTCATACTTGCTTGCTAATAGACATGACACATCTGTGTGAATTAGAATGTTTTGGTCACATTCGGTGGAGTGTTGAAGCTGGACCAGTACATGGCCATGCATACCCCACTTTACATTGTTGCCCCGTGGAGGGCCAGCCTTGTGCATGTGCATGTGTTTGCACATGCATGGGTTTGTTGTGAGATTGGTGATGTGTGGGGAGGGCCCCCTCTGGGCACATTGTCGACGGGGGCCTACTTGCTGTTTCTATGTGTGCTGCAGTATGCCAGGGAGATCAGGGACATGATCCATAGTCATTGTGGGTGTGCACTGTGCTATACTTAATTGTGCATGTGTGCCGTTGTGCCCATCTCCCCCGTCCCCCCAGTCCCTGGTCGTTACTCACCCTGTTGCTGTTGGGTCAGGTCATGTTGTGCAGTGTCCGGTCCCCCAACTCCTGCCACCGTCTCCCCACTGATGACTGTGGACACCATTTCCTCCATCTCATCCAGCTCCTGCTGTGGCGCTGGACTCCCACCTCCAGTCTGCATTGCTGCTTTCCGGTTGTTAGCGAGTTTCTGCTTGGTTTTGCGCTTCACATCATTCCAGCGCTTCTTGCAGTCATCCACTTCCCTTCTCTTCACTCCGACTGCATTCACCTTGGCCAAGATGGACTGCCATATTGCATTTTTGGTTGCAATGACACAGTGGAGGTGATGAACAGTTGTTAGTGGTGTTCTATCACCTCCGTAATCAGGATCTTGTTTTCCTGCGGACTGAATCGCGGGTTCCTCTTCTTCTTCTCCTTGCCCTTCTCCTTCCCGAGGTCCCTCCGGGGGGTTTGTGGAGTTCTGGTTGGGCTGTGTAGCTGCTCCAGCGTCCTCCATAGTGCTTCTCGGTTGTTTGGGTTTGGGTTTTGATTTCTCTTTTTTTTTTTGCAGCTTTTATGGTGATTTTTTCAGCCTGACGTGGGAATTGCAGGCCTGGCGCTGCTTATCGCTGATGTTTTTATCGCTGTTGGGCCCATCGCCACTTTTTTCACGTTCGGGTTTCCTTTTTTATCGGCTTCCCGGTAATTTTATCGGGGACATTTGGCGTGTTATCGGGACACTATCGCCTGTTGCCGGCGTGTTGAGAATACGCCGTTAACGCGGCGTTAGTTTCCCGCGATGGACGGCGTTATGTGAAATTGCATTAGCCTAGGTTGGCGATAATTATCGCCAGTTCTTGTGAATATCCCCCATAGTATTTTTTTAAATTACAGATATATGTTGTGATGAAAAAAACTATGCGACTCTGCATACTCCTACCTAAAACCAAATTCTAGAAAACACAACATACCTAAAAGAATACAAACCAACATGTTGTCCATCAATAGTGCTGACCTTGTTTGTGTAATAAACGTATTTTGCAAGAAGTTGCATTAGCATTTAGGTGAAAGTTCAAATTTAAGACAATTATATGCATCCATTGACATACAAAATGGATCAAAGAATTACCAGTAAAAAAATCATGGAATGTTTTGAGAGAAGAAAATGAAGGATAGTCAACAGAATTGGAGTTTTGAAATCATAGTTCAATTTAACTTCAAAATCATAGTACATACAGACAAGCACTACTTTCAATTGGGATAAGATATTTCATCCCATTATCTCTGGGCACAGAAATTCAGAAATGTATTTGCTACCACTCACATAGAATTTCTAGCAAAATGCAATAACCTTTGACTAAGCCATAAAATGATCTTTTTAATTAACATTCTTAGGAGTGGAAATGTTTCAAAAGCAAAATAAATAAATCAATATATAGAAACATATTGTTAAGTGAATACTGGGCAGATAATATTCATAAATGGGGTTGCTCGCATATCAATAATAGATTAGGGTGTGGAAATGACTAGCAGATAGAGAATTCTATTTTAAAGCAAGTGACAAGCATTTAATTTTACCATTCCAACATTTTCACAACTTTGTTTTTAGTCAATTTCCAAGTCATTAATTTAGAATAATAATCATAGCCAAAAAATTCTGTACGTCACTGATAGACTTACCAGTTTTACAGTCTTTAGTCAGGGCTCCCGCACAGGTCCCACTTCCCACCAATCTGATAGTTGTTCTGTTAAGAGGCCCCTCTTGACCTTTATATTTCTGGGATCACAGGCGACTAGCTTATCTGGCACTTGAGAAGCACTTTAAAGCAGGCCAGGCTTCAACTATGTCATTAGGATAATGTAGATCACAGTGTCTTCGTACCCTCATCTTACCCATGTCAATTGTGTTCTGAGGTACCAGCGCTGAGCAACCTTTCTTATAATGGTCAATAACCAGATCCTAATAATATTCCCACAGTCAAACCAGCTTTCTAATGCAGTGCTCCCTGTCACTTTATTGAAAAATAAACTACCAAACAAACCTGTTCTGAAGGTCTTTAAAGACTGAAGGAGCCACGTGTCAATGGGTCTAGCTCTGAATCCCTTCCCAGGCTCTGCCGTAATAAAATGAGGAAAATACATGAGAAAGAAAACCCTACTTGGTTTAGAGTACATCCTCCCCCTGTGGTGAGAGAAGACACCTTAGCTAAGAGAAAACCACCATCAAAGTCCTTTCTCAGAGAAAAGCTCTCCCACATTGAATGGCAACTAAAGGGTTTGGCCTATAGTTAATTCTTCCTTGTCTTGCAGGCATCTAGTGGCCATCTGTCACATTCTTCTCTTCAGGAAGGTATGTCACACCTCTTCCTAAAGAGTTAAGTATTGCCACTGCAGGACAGAGAGAGCACAAATGAAGGAATTACTGCACTGTCTTTCAGGAAGAAAAAGGCAGATGTTATCAGCGTTTTTTACAAAAATCTGTTCATCATTACCTGAATTTTTTGAAAAATATTATAGCGGCAAGTGGATGAGTTTTGTAGCTGTTCCCTAAGTCAACCAACATAAAATATGACTTTTATTCACAATTAGGTTTTAACCTAATGAAAAGCAACCACAGCTTCGACAGTGAAATAGTCTTTTGAATCCTGTAATTGCAGGGATAAACCCATTCTTATATAGGGCATCCTCCCAACTTTACATTATGTAGCCAGGCCTTGTGAGTTCTAACTCACTATTTAGAAGTGACTTAACTAATGTAAAATGCATGTTTTTTTCATATGTCATAAATGATTTCCTATAAGATGTGCGGGCGGCAATTTTTGTTACAGCCCCTCTAGGCCGTGATGGCAGTCATAAAGCTGTCCATTTAGTGTCATGTATATGGGTGGTGTACTCACTCAGCAGCTCACCTATGCCATCTGACTTTCCAGTGGTGCCCTTTTTGCATCATCTCATTGTGGCCGTACTAAAAGGTCAGTTATGTCAATTGAATTTAGCCATCTGATAATAGGCCAGTAAATCCAGTTCCACAAAGACAAAACTTCCTGGGCGGTCACAGAGAAAGGAAAAAGTCTCAAGGAAGGTTTGGCAAATTATCACTGATTAGTGTAGATAGTCCTTTGTGCAGAGGATTCAACTGAGGCATTATAGAGCATTTAATATAATTTTGTAGTGAAAAGTGAATAGTAATTGTAATTTAAGTTTGAGAAATTCAGTAACATGAAGCTTCAGCTGTTAGTCGAGGTATTCAGCACTGAGAACAGTAACAAAATAACAAAAAAATTAATTTTCAATGTGACCCGACTCCTTAGAAAAATCTTTCTTTTTGCCATGGGCAGCAATACAATAGACATTACATTCTCTTAATTTATTATTTAAAGAGAGCTTCAGTAATCATCAAAATCCTGTTGGAACAAGAATTGGAATCATTACAAAAAATATTAAGAAATTGGGGAAGTAGTTGAACAACATTATATCTATCCACTAAAGAAATCCCTATCATATACCATTAATATATTAGTCAAATATGTCTTAACCTTCACATTGCAGAGGATGAGGTGTTCACGTCCTCCGCCTTACCCATGGTATGTGCAGGACGTGAATGTCTCGTCTCTCTGCATTTCCTGAGAAAATCATTCTGGTGCATGCACTAGAATGATTTTCTATTTAAAAGTGGTTTTAGAACTTGTCCTGATTTTTTTTTTTCAGTCACTCATAGGAACGGATGAAAACTGTGACTATAGGAAAGAAATGTGGTCTTCCCAGTGTCCCTGGTTTGTTTCTTTCCTGACACAGGTGCTAGACCAAACCACAAAGGTGGGGAACTGTTTTTGTTGGAAAAAGTGTGGAAACATTGGGTGGTAGGAATTTTGCAGAACCTCAAAGAATCCATAACTTTTCCATACAGAAATGAGTCGGAAATGTGTGATTTCAGCCAACATTTGAGATTTGCAAGCCTTTCTGGGTAGGAAAAGTTGGTGAGATCCATGCAAGTCACACCATCCTGGATGTCTGGATTTGGTAGGCTTCCCTTGGACCCACGCAGATCGCAGAACATTCCCTCACAGAAAAACTGTTTGATTTTAGCTAAAGGTTGAGGTTTTCAGGGTATGTTGGGTAAGAAGGATATTGGCCTCCACACAAATCACATCAGCTTGTATTCCCCTGGGTGTCTAGTTGCATGGATCAGGACCGTTTTTGGGCACAAATTACTCAGCTATCCATATAACCAAAATGAGTAATTTTTCATGATGAAAATGTTATGTCTACAGATTGCATTTTAGGACCTTTCCTGTTATGGGTGATGGCCCAGTCACACATGTGGAATACCGTTTTGGGTGGAAGAAGTGTGAAAACACAGAATATTAGAATATTTGTAATCATCATCTGAATTTCTTTTCATTATTGCCTCCCAATACAAGCTGATGTGTAAGGAAGGGCACATTTTGCGAAAAGTCCTCTGAATTGTATGATAGTATGAGTAACTCCAAAATTAGAATTGTACAAATAACTACCATTGCTAAACTCACTGGGCCTGATTCACAGAACTAACTTACGTGAAATACGTAAAGTTAGTAATTTTCGGTATTCACAGAATACACTTACCACTACTAACTTTATGTCCGCTCCCGGGCCGGAGATTCCGGCCTCTGTGGCGAATTTCCGCCTCTGGGCCGGAATCTCCGCCTCCGGACCGAATACCCTCATTTAGGCCGTTTCAATGCTCAAACGGCCTAAATGAGGTATTCGGCCCGAGGCGGAGATTCCGGCCCAGAGGCGGAAATTCGCCACAGGGCCGGAATCTCTGGCCCGGAGCGGACATAAAGTTAGTAGTGGTAAGTGTATTCTGTGAATACGAAAATTACTAACTTTACGTATTTCACTTAAGTTAGTTCTGTGAATCAGGCCCACCATCTTGGTCATGTTTAAAAAATGCATAGGTTTCCTTTATACCCAGTTTCCATTCATTAAATATTACCATATGGATTGCTAAAAGAGTGGTATACAATGACAAATGGCTATTAGCTGCATCTCAATTGTTGACTCAGGTCATTACATTTTTGGGACGACCAACAATCGCTATATATCCCTGCAACCAGAGCAGTCTGATGAATGTAATGGTACATTAATTTTGTAAATTATCCATCAGGGCAAAAACAGAACAGATAAAAATATTTTCAATAGTTGCTATATTTTCTCATTTTAACAATTTATTTTGGAAAAACTTGGGCATGCTATGCAAATAACCTGCTGCATTCCAAAGTTTGCCTAGTTTTCTTAAATTTACAGCTTTCTGGATTCATCTCTGGGTTTCACACCTGTTCAACCACAAACTGAAACCAGAAAAAATAGGCAAAATGAATTACCACTTAGAAAAATGCAAAATATGTTGTAAAAAAATATTTTTGCAAATCAGTTTGTGCCTGAGAGCGGGGATGGTGTTGATCTTAGAACAGCAAACCTTTTTTGGATGTAAAATTAATTTTTTTTAAATGTGTTTCCTTGCACACCACTTTTTTCTCATCTGTAGAAACAAACTTTTGCTCTATTTTGCTATTTTTAGTTCCCTCCATGGGAATCCTCCAGCCGTGGGTACTTTTAGAATCCCCAATATGTGGTATAAAAGAAGAAAATTTGGCCTGGCTTTTGTGGGAAAAGTTGTAAGAAGTGAATTATTAGTTGGGGTGGATAGAATTCCACCACAAGTAATAAAGTTGCTTACCTGTTAGATCTAGTGAAAGGTTTTAGGAATTTAAACCTGAACACAACCCCTAGTAGCTATGTCACAGAGCTTAACGTAAGAAACTTTATAAAAATTTTAAAGCATTAAAAGTACTAAAACAGTTAAAAAGTAAAAAATGTAACACAAAGAAATTCCCACTCCATATTTAAAAAATTGAATAAGATTTAGTGAACAGAATGACACCAAATTGACAAAAATCCAATAAAATGTACCGGAGATATGAATTTCTAAACTTTTAAGTAACAATAGGGCCTCCTGACTTACAACTTTCAAGGACACATAAGTTTGTGTCAGAGATCTCTAATTAACATTAGTAGTAGATAGGGTTTTTGTGATCTAATGTGGGTTTTTCTTTGCCTTCTCGAACCAGGATGGCTTTGATGTCAACAAAGGAGTATAACAGGGGTGATTCTATTCAACATCTTTATTAATGGCCTTCCCTCCTTGTTCTTCTGTGGACAATCCATATCTAATAGCATGATAATAGTAGGGTATTTTGAGCAAAATGACACAATATCACGAACATGTCTTTTGCCGGTTTGTCACCATAAAAATGTCAAGAAAGATACCAGCAGGACAATGGTTCAAGTAGAATCAATCTCTCAGACATGTGTGTGAGACTCCTGCGACTGAAAATTGCATGGCATCATGCAAAGCTTCAGGACATTTTCAGAATTTTGTGTGAAGGAAATTTTCTGAATTTCACTAGCACAATTAGAATAACGCCCAAGCCTAGAGAAGTACCATACACATTATAAATAGAAGGCACAACATAGCCAGCTTCCAGTCGTTAAAAAATACTGTAGTTCTAAAAGTTTAAATGTATAGGTTTTTAGAGAGCTACATATACTGAAAAAAAGATTACAATAAAGAGCATTTCCTGGAGATGATTTCATACCATGAATACGTAGGCAAAGAAATAATGAGAGATGTGATTGGTCAACTCTGGTAGAAAAAAGCCATTGGAAAAAATGTCCCCATATACAATATGAAGATGGGGTTTGATGGTTGTCAACACCCATTATCGCATACCAACCAAAAACTGAAGGTAGTGCCCTATATGGAGCAGCGGTAGTGAGCATAAGAGACTAAGGGGCATATTTGCAAGCCCTCAGCGCCACTGGAGTGTCACTTTTTTGACATATTTACAAGGCGGCAGTGAGCCACTTTGTGTGGCTTTACCTCACCTTGTAAATATGCCCCTTCTGCCGCAGTCCTCTGCGGCAATGAGTCGTGCAATGGGTGTTGCTATGGGCGTTCCACCACAAAACCCATTGCTTTTTGATGCTGTCCCAGATATACATGGCTGAGGCAGCGCCAAAAACGAATGCCATGGAATACCAGGCCTTAGAATGGTGCAACAAGGAGAAATTATTCATTTCTCATCATTTTTTGGTCTTTCCATGTGTGCTGCTTTCTCCAGGACATATAGAAGGAGCAAATCACCATTATTGCTTGTTTATGTGCAGGAAGATGTCCCTTCCTGCACATAAACAATCGTCCATGTGCAGGAAGGTGTCCCTTGTTGCACATAAACAATTGTTCCTGCAGTGCAGGCACCCTTGCAACATGGCGTCAGGGTGCCTGCGCTGTCGCTAGGCAGCTTTTATTGCACCAGCGCTAGGGGAAAAACAGGGCTGTGCCATATTCTTGTGAATAAGGTGCATCCCTGTGTTTTGAAAATGGCACAGCTCTGCGCTACGACATTTTTTTGTGAATATGCCCCAAAATTCTCTGACGATTCCCCATAATGGTTTTCTCTGGAAGATCACTAGCTTACAGAAATCAGCACATTTAATCTGCATAGGAAAGAAATAGTAACATGTAAAGATCACCTGGAATATTTAAGAACTTTGTGACAGTAATATGTAAAAAGTATTTGGAAACTTTACGGACTTTGGCCCTCATTACGAGTGGCGGTGTTTCACCTGGAGTAACAGAGAGAACATAAAATATTTCAAAGTGCTAAGCTGGTCCGGAGTCAGCTGTAGATAGCATTTCTCGTCATTTATAAGGAATATGTCGACAAAGAAAACACACTGAGCATGTCTGAGCTGTTCTATGGAAAAAGAAGCGACAAAGAATATCCAGTCATCCATGAATGAGAAAACATGTAAGTCCCACTCATGTTACCCCTTTATCAGTAGAACCAAGCAGTTTTTGTGGGCAAAAGAAAAAATGAAGGGCACGCCATTAACTTTATATTGATTATAATCCCAAACAACCTAGAGGAGCAGGCTGCCCCCAGGTGATTGATATGTATAGGTGGGAGCCTTTCCAGATCTGAGGCCGCTAGAAATTCCCCAGGATTGATCAGTTGCAAAATGGCTTGCCGAGACATCATCTTGAAAGGCACTTGTCGGATAAATGTGTTACTTGTTTTAGGTCTAATAATGGGTTGCATGCTCTTGAGTGCTTAAAAACCAAAAAGAGGAAAAAATGCATCCATTATCTTCTTTCCTTGCCTGTATCAGGAAACATCATAGCCTTTTCGGCAGTGCTACAATAACTTTCATTAGCGGTTTTTCTTGTGAAACCAACATCATTGAGTTTGCTCAAAGATGTCTGCATTGGGAAAATGTATCTTCTCCACCTGACCTTCAAAGAATTTTAAATCTAACAATGGCAGAAGCAGCACAAGATCCCTCTGTTGCTTTCCCCTTGCTGCCCTGAATGGCATACCACGGTGGTGGTATCTGATGCAACTGAAACAAAACATAAATTTCAAACATGATGTTAGCTAAGCAGCATACTTCCTACTATATCAATGCTATTAAGGGGATTTTGTCAAATAACTGATGAATGTGCCTGACTATCTTATAGGGTGACCATACTAATGTTAAAATGGGTTAAAGCCCACTCCCGTCTGTGACACCTCTCTTTAAGCAAAAAGCAGGCATGGCAGGAGGACGTCCCACTTCTGCCTCATGGGCTCAGGCAGGCCCATAATCATGCCTTAAAGGGTCTTGTTGATTCTTTCAGCAAGCCCATTTGTTTGAGGATGGTAAGATGTGGAGAACTTATATCTAGATATTGGAAGAAGGACTGCTGTGCTGCTACAAGGACTCCCACTCTGCTGGACTGCTGCCCTAAAGGAACTGCTGCCCTGTTGTGCTGACCTACTGCCTGCTGCCCTCTTATCTCTGGTTTTAAAAGAACTGGACATGTAACGTCATCTTCTTGACCCCAGAGTGACTCCAAGAGCTAGTCTGCTGGCCTACTGATCTGAGCCTCAGGGACCGAAAAGGTTCCCCAACCACCTCCCAGACCCAGCTGGGGAAACATCCATTACAACGCAGTCATTACAACGACCTACCTTTACAATGCATCTGTTACAACGCAAATGCCTTCACATCGCATGCCATTACAATGCATGCCATTACAACACATGTCACTACAACCATGCCCTTACAACGCATGCCATTACAACGCATGCCATTACAACGCATTATGAGGTAAGTAATGGAGATTTTTTTAGTATTAGGGTGTGTATGGGTATCGGGGTACATGGGAATAGTAAATTTTACCCCTACACTATCCAACACTTTCCCTACTGTTGCACTCACTGGAGTGGGAATAGTAATTTTTACCCTTACACTATCCAACACTTAGTAATTTTTACCCCTACACTATCCAAAGCTTACCCTACTGTTGCACTCACTGGAGTGGGAATAGTAATTTTACCCCTACACTATCCAACACTTACCCTACTGTTGCCCTAAAAGTATTATGCGCTGTAATAGAATGTGTTGTAATGGTATGCGTTGTAATAGAATGCGTTGTAATAGTAGTTTTTAAAAAATGCGTTGTAATGGCATGCGTTGTAAAAGCATGCGTTGTAATTGCATGCTTTGTAACATCATATATTCACCCAGCTGCAGTGAGTTCCTGACCCCCAATTGGTGCCTCTCAGGCCTTGGACCCTTGGTTTGGCTTACAGGCTCTGAAATCAAGCTTTTGGGCTCTTCACGACCGCGAATGGGCCCGTTCACACCGAGACTGCGCTGCTCGCACTGGAAATCAGTGCAAAGTGCCACCAACCCATCTCTTCACACAACAGCATTCACAACCCACGGGGAACCACCAATGCAAAGCTCCTGCCTGCCTGCCACAATGCCCAGCCTGCTCTTCGCATCACGCTGACAACAGCCCACAAACTTGACTTTGACCTGCTCCAGCCCAACCACATAGCCACGGTTGGGGCTTTCTGCTTTTAGGTGCTATTTTTCACTCTATTCTTTATTAATTCATAACCCCGGTTCTACTGATTGGATGTTTGTCATTCTTCTCTTGTTTATTTATTAAAGTCAGCTTTATTTTCTAATCTGGTGTGGGATCCTTTTTGTGTGATGTTTTCACATTTTGACTGTTGCCCAAATACTTTACACATTACCTCTAAGTTAAGCCTGACTGCTCTGTGGTAAGCTACCAAGTGGTTGGGCACAGGTTAATTTGGGGTTCACTATTGTCTGCCCCTGACAAGGATTGTGATTGCTGCTTGACCAGGGCTCACACCCCAGTCAACCAGTTACCCAATTTCTTACGCTATGTACATTATTTTAAATGTTAATGGTCATATATTTTGGGGGATATTTCTATGGGTTATAGGGTTTATTGAGACATGGGAGGCTAGTGTTTTTTTAATGATGTTAGTCTTTTCGATTTGCCTTTTTATGTATCAATTGTTAAATGATTTGTATGGATTTATTATTTTTTTCTTTTATTGTGTATTTTTAAATGCTGTATTAAATGCTAAATTGGGGTTGTATTTAGTTTAAAAAATACAGGTTATGTGGGTTTATTGAGAGGAATTTGTGGATAATGTTTAAATGTCTAGATTATTTTTTTATTTTGTTCAGTTGTAAATGTTGTATTTGCTAATATTTTTTGGCTTTGTATACTTTAGTGTTTTTATAAATATTGTAGAAAACATTTTATTTTAGGGTTTCTTATTATAATTTTTTTTATTATATGACTTATGGTTTATTTTGATAGCAGAGAATCGGGATTTTAAGATTTTGGTATTTTAAATAATTTTATGATATATTTTGTGGTTTTGCTTTTATATAGAAGTAAATTTGAGCTCCCAAATTTTAATTCATTTCCTTAAAATTTCTGAGTTTGCAGTTATGATACTTGTGAGAAGTTGGGTTGTTGGTTGACTGGGGTTTGAGCCCTGAAAAGGGGAGTTTAAGGCTTGGCTAGGGGTTTTAAATGCCAAGTCGATATAGCAGTGTGACACTGCATTCAGGCTGCAATGGCAGGCCTGGGACAAGTTTTAAGGTGCTACTCAAGTGGGTGGCACAATACGTGCTGCATGCCCACTGGTAGCATTAAGTTTACAGGCCCTTGGTATAGTATTCCACCTTACAAGGGACTTACAAGTAAATGCATATGCCAATTTGGTATGTGCCAATCAAATCATGTTAAGGGGAGTGAGCACAAGCACTTTAGCACTGGTTGGCAGTGTTAAAGTGCACAGAGTCCGAAGGCCAACAGAAGCAAAAATCCTGCAAAATTGAAGGCAAGAAGGCAAAACGTTTGGAGGAAGACCACCCTAAGGCCAACAGGTCTAACAGACTATAGTTGACCCTCCTCCATTGATACAGTTTCCCCAATGTTTTTGGAATTGGAGTTACAATAATATAATTCCACCCTCCTATATATACAATTTTACTGCTGTCTATGTGGCTGGAATAAGAATAGAAAATCGTGCTACACCGATGTATGAACTTTCCTCAATGTTTGTAGGACCAAAGTTTGAATAGTAAATTGGCCCCCAAGATTTATGAAGTCTCCCCAATGTTAGAGGGATTGGAATTAGAACGGTAGATCTTATCCCACCCCAATTTCTGCACTTTCCCAATTGTTTGTGTGATTGGAGTTAGAAGAATAAATCTGCCTTGAGGGCTTTATCATATAAATCCCATCACCCTAATTTTGGCCCTTTACCCAATATTTCTGGGACTGGGGTTAGAATAGAAAATTAGAGACCAATCCCCCAATATTCGGGCAATTTATTCAATGTTAATGGGGCTTGAGTTAAAATAGCAAATGTCCCCCAAAATTGTAAATTGAATCCCCCAATAATGATGCCTTTTCTACAATGTTTCTCAGAATGGGGTTAGAATAGCAAATATGCCCCTCTGGATGTTTGCTGTTTCCCTAATATTTATGTATTGAAGTTAGTATAGTGAATCAATACCCTTTAGGTTTAGATTTTTCTTTAAGGGTTGTGAGTTTTCATTTTAAATATTAAATTATTGACAAATGGACATGAATATTTGATTTGCAAAAGATGCTTACAACATTTGTAAATATTAAAAATAACAATTATAGTTCCCAATGATTTAATAAGAATTGTATATTTTTGGATACATATTTTTGCTATACAAGATATGTGTACATTACTTTAAATAAATCTCCAGGGCCTCATTTAGAGTTTGGGTAGGAAGGTACTCTGTTGTAACTGCAACGGAGTACCCTCACTGCCAAACCGTTGGTCCACCCACCTAATTTACCTGTGAACAGACCATAAGTATGTCAGTGATTGAGCCTACTTCTTTGTTGAAATACTCCACCAACGGCCCGATGGAGTACAGGCCATCGGAAGTTCACATATAACACCTTCTGGACAATTTAGAGTGGATGGAGTTATGTGGGTGTTGTGTGCAATTCAGCATCACCAAATAAGACCTGGTGGCAAGGGACAGTAAAAACAAAAAATAAAGGGTACAACACCGTAGGTGACAAATCCTATGGTGCAGGCTCATCAGTTTTTTATTTTAAAAAAAAATCAAAAACTTGTCAAAAGTTTGATGAAAGGCTGGTGGACATCTCTAAGCACAGAGTATGGGTGCTCTTTCTGGGTGGCGGAGTATTTTAATCCATCTTCCTAGCAGAGAACATACCATACTCCTTGCATTAAATCAGACCCACATTTTGATGTAGATTTCTTTATAGAAATAATTATTTATTCATTTAATAAATATGTATAGTTACATTCAAAGACCTCTGCATACGTTTTGTGAGAAAAACGAAAGTGCTGTGAAAACAGCAAGATTTTTTAAAATATCTGTAATTTTTAATTTTATTTAACAAACATTTTAAAATGTGTTACATCTATGTTTATTTATTTGTATGTTAAGAAAATTAAAGCATATTAATTTGATTGCATGGGAAAAGGTTTGACAATATTAAATATTTTATGAAGAAATATTTTAACCCCATTCCCTGCCAGGACTTCTACCCCCTGTGCCATGCTTTTTTGGGGGTAGATCACGCTTAGCATCCCATAACGTTTTGTCCACATAAGGGGGCCGATTCCGATTCGGGCCGGAAATCTCTCCGACCGAGCCGGACTCGGAGAGATTTCCGACCGATTCGGACTCTGGCAGCCCGACCGAACGAGTACGATGCGCACGTATGCCATCGGACTCGAGTCGGTCGGACTCCCATTGAAGTCAATGGGAGCCTGTCGTACAACGCGTACGCGGGCTCCCATTGACTCAATGGGTGCGAGGCGGATAAGGGCGCCCCCTACAGCGTGTACGCGGCGAAGCGATTCGCGCCGTACACGCACAGGTAGGGGGAACCCATGGGTCCCCCCTGTGTGCGACTCGCGCGGCTACGCGTACAGCGGGGTCCGACACGGACCCCCAAAGTACGGCTCCGACTGCTATTTCGAGCCGGAGTGCGCAGCTCGGTCGGACTGCTCGCGGTGCGCATCGTACTTACCCGGCCGGGGAACGTCTCCATTGCGCGGTGCGAGTCGAGTCCGAGCGAGTCGGTCGGTGCGATTAGACCCGGGAACGAGTCGGTCGGAGCGGTCGGGACGCCCGGACGAGTCAGTCGGCGATTTTGCATCGTACTCGCTCACCCGGACGCGCGTACGAATCGGTCGGGAAATAGGGCTCCGAATCGGATCCGGTTAAGCCGAATCCGATTCGGAGCCCTATTGGCCGAGATCGGAATCGGCCCCTTGGTATCCAATGTCTGGGTTTGGTAGCTTTCCCTACATGGCCGCCGAGCCCGGGGCCAGAAACGCAGGTGACCCCCTAGCAAAACCAGGTCGTTTTGTAATTGATCATTTTTTAATCCGCCACAATACGTTTTGGGCCATTTCCTGTCGCGGGCACTAGGCCTAAACACACAAGTGAGGTACCATTTTTATCGGGAGACCTGGGGGAATGCTGAGCAGTAGGAAATCTGGGGATTCTTTCTGATTCTGGAAGAATATGGCACAGTAATGCAAGGAAAATTTATGACTGTAGTCACATTTAGAGGTTTGCAGGGCATTTTGGGTAAGAAAACTTGTTGGAATCAATGAAAGAGACACCACCCTGTACTCCCCTGGGTTTCTACTTTATGAAAATATTGAGAATTGGCAGATTTTCCCTAGAGACAATGTACACCCTGGCAGAGAAAGCCAGAAAATGCAAATATTACTTCACAACCAACTATTCGTTAAGTACACACACATAATGGTTGGATTTAGCACGAGCGTGAGTGATGGTTCAGTATATAAAATTTAATTAACAAGAGATTTCACCATAAGGAAATGCACGGTTAATAGTTAAAAGGTTAAAAACTTGAACCAATGACTCACAGCTTGTGAGCTGTAAAGCCACGGCACAGCACCAACCTCTTTACAGGCCATTCACACGCCTTTCATATGTGACGCATACAAGACAATTCACACTGTCAGCTGCGGGCCCAGCACATTTCAACACTCACATCAACAGACAATGTAGAGACAATGTACACCCTGGCAGAGAAAGCCAGAAAATGCAATTACTACTTCACAACCAACTATTCATTAAGTACACACACGTACTGGTTGGATTTGGCACAAGGGTGAGTGATGGTTCAGTAGCTACAATTTTATTAACAAGAGATTTCACAAAAAGTATATTCACTTTTAATAGTTAAAAGGTTAAAAACCTGAACCAATGACTCACAGCTTGTGAGCTGTAAAGCCACGAGAAGGCACCAACCTCTGTACAGGCTATTCACACACCTTTCATTCGTGACACATACAAGACCATTCACACTGCCAGCTGCAGGCCCAGCACATTACAACACTCGCATCAACATGTAGCGCCATTCAAGGGCCCATCACTTTCATACACCCACATGCCTGACACAGCAACCACACTGGCTGATGGAGTGTGTGGACTGGCGTTTGTCTAGCAGTGTGTGTAATGACCAGTCTCAAGTCACTACTCACACACCACCAGCCAAAATCCAGTCCACGTACACCACCAGCCAAGCATCAGTCCACGCACACTGCCAGCCAAGCACCAGTCCATGGACACTGCCAGCCAAGCACCAGTCCACACACACTGCCAGCCAAGCGTCAGTCCACACACACCACAAGCCCACGCACACCACCAGCCAAATGCCAGTCCACGCACACCACCAGCCAAGTGCCAGTCTATGCACACCACCAGCCAATCATCAGTCCACACACACCACCAGTCCGCGCACACCTACCGCCATGCGCCAGTCCACACATACCACCAGCCAAGCATCAGTCCACACACACCACCAGCCAAGCACCAGTCCACACACACCACCAGCCAAGCACCAGTCCACACACAGCGCCGTCACATATTTTATGCAAAAAAACTACAAACCAATTGGCAATAGATACAAAACTATAACGACAAGCACAACAGCTCTAACTAAATGCATCACACTTATGCCAACCATGAAATCTGAACAAAAAAATATATAACGATACAGACCAGTCAGTTTACTTTTTGCTCATGGTTGTAACCAAAAATTCTGTTGTGTGTGGTACAATTTAAAACATGAGGTCACACACAACACAGGATTAAAAGGACAATAGGGGCAGTACATACAACTCTACTGCCACACACTTCTTCGGGCACAGACTCTACATTTTTTAGCTGGAAAGTCTTTTTGGGCTGTGGGAGGAAGGTGATCAGGAAAGTGGCGATCTTTCAATCTAGCCACATCCTCCACCACTGCTTCTCTAGAAACTCCTGCCTGTTCCACTAAAACAAGGTTGCGTATCAAAGACTTCTGAAAGTGAACAAATGTCATCTTTGATTCTGGAGAGCAATCCCTAAATACAACAAAGGCATTGTAGCTTGCTAAATAGAATACATCGATAGCCAACCTCTCATACCAAACGTATGCCTTACAACTGCAGTGTAAGGTTCCAAACTCTGATCTACTCGATCTACACCACCCATTTGCTTATTGTAGTCTAAAATGCACACAAGTTTGCGCACTTCAGCAACCTGACCCCAAACAGTCACAGGTGAAGTACTTTCATATGATGGATGGTAGTCAGCATAAAGACATCTCTCCTGTCAGAAAATTCAGAGCTAGAAGCTCATAACTATGCAAGGCACTGCACTGTCCCTTCACAAGTTTTTTACAAACCAGCTCTTTTGGGTATCCTTTACGGTTAGAGCAGATTGTGCCACAAGCAACAGTGTCCACTTTGAACAATTCCTTAAACAATGGCACACCAGTGTAAAAGTTATCTACATATAAATGGTGACCTTTCTTAAAAGTTCTCCACCCAGTTCCAACACAATTGTCTCTGTAAGTCTGAATGTGGATGGACAACCAGGGGGGTCAATACTGGAATCCCTACCAGTGTTGACCATGAAATTATAGACATATCCAATACTACTCTCAGACAGCATATACATCTTAATTCCATAACGTGCCCTCTTGCTAGGAATGTACTGCCTAAAAACCAATCAGCCCTTGAATAGTAGCAAAGACTCATCCACGATTATTTCTTTCCCGGGCACATAGATCTCTGAAAATTGATCAACAAAGTGATCAAGGACAGGCTGAACATTAAAAAGACGGTCGCAATCAGGGTGATCTTGGGGCAACGCAAAAGCATTATCAACAAAATGCAACATCTGAAGAAGAATCAAATACTGATTACGACTCATGGTTGCAGTAAATATAGCTGTTGCCATTGAGGGATTAGTAGACCAATATGAAGACAGCAATGGCTTTCTAATCAGGCCCATTGTAAAAGTTAAACCAAATAACTTTTTCAGCTCATTCAGATTTGTGGGGGTCCACCAGGTAGCTCTAGAGTGGGGACTAAGTCTGGCACTGTTGTCCCTCAAATACTGTTCAGCATACAAATTATTCTGCTCAACAATCTCAGCCAAAAATACATCGACCATAAACAACTGAATGAAACTTATCAAAAAAAGTCACAATTCACTCTACACCCTGCAACACCACTAAGGACAGGCAGCACCAGCTGCACCATGTATGGGTCAACCCAGAGTCCAGCACTTCCAATGGTAAACCTTGCAGCCCCAGGCTGCAATCCAGATGCCTCTTGCTGTACTTTCAGCACATCAGTGTCCTCCTCTAAAACAGGCACTTCATCCGCACTGAGAGTAGCTTTATCTTCACTGAGAGTAGCTTCATCATCAGATGATTCCTCTGTGACAAAAAATTCCCTGCCAAAATCCTGGCCTTCCTCCTGTGCCTCAGATGCAGAGTCAGTCTTATAATCTTGGTCAGAAGAAGACTCGAAAAGCATCCCAACAACGTGCTGAGCAGTCATCCTGTGGCTATCCATAATCCTTAGTTATACAAGTAACTTGACAAATAAGTCAACAGTACCCAACACTGTGTAAAAAGTAATAAACAAAGTGTGGATTTATAAAACAAAAAGAAAAACTACAGGGATATAGCAGTTGCAAGGTAAAGTCAATCAATACAAAGCACACAAAGACCTACATACTGTAAAACAACACCACTCACTTGTCAGAGGCAGCTAGACTCACCAGCACCTACTCTGCACAGATACAGCAAGCACCAATATGCCACTAAAAAAGAAAACAAAAGAAAATTACACACAAAGCAACACAATACACATTGTGCACAAATACAAGGAAAATGTCACACACATTCAAACAGAAGCTAAATAGGCTGCTATTATTACAACATTTCCCAAAAAAACATTCATGCAGGTCATTGATACACATTTGTAGTAAAGAATATAAAAAAACGTTTCCTTACCAAACACTTGAAACTAAACAAACTGCAGCTCTACCAGTGCCAAAACCGCAAGCACAAGTTACACCAAAGTAAAACAAAAGCTTTGCACTAAAATGAAAAGGAGAAAAAAAAATGTTACGATCACAAATAATGGCAAAACACGCAGACCGTTAGCCAAACTACATTTAACAAACAAACTTTCCCTGGGGGCACATGGGCATAAATATACAAGGCCTATGGGGCATAAACAGCCAGAATATTCACCCCCAAAAGGGGAGTGACCCTTGCCCAAGGGGCCACTCCCCAAAACATTTTGCGCCATAAACAATAAAATCCCTGGTGGTCTAGCAGCTTCTGCCCCCCCCCCTGGGCCTAAAAATATACAGCCGATCTGCCACAAGGGGGGCAGAAATAGCCAAAATGTCCATCCCCAAAAGGCGGTGACCCTTGCCCAAGGGGCCACTCCTCAAAACATTTCTATATGCATTCATAAAAAAATCCCTGGTGGTCTAGAGGCTTCTGCCCCCCTTGGATGGACCTAAAAATATAAAGCCAATCTTCCCCCAAGGGGGGCAGAAATGGCCAAAACATTCATTCCCAAAAGGCGAGCAATCCTTGCCCAAGGGATCTCTCCCCGTAATTATTTAAAAATTAATCCCTGGCATCTAGTTGGTTTTGACTCCTCCGGGGGCTAGATCAGCAGGAAAAATGGCTGATCTAGCCCCAGGGGGGGCCGAAACATGGAGGAAAATATATTCACCCCCATGGGAGCGACACTTGCCCAAGGGGTCGCTCCCAAAATGCACACAAATATAATCCCTGGTGCCTAGTGGGTTTGAGATCGGCCTAAAAATGGCTGAATCAGCCCCCGGGGGGACTGAAACACAGAGAAAAATTATCACCCACATGGTAGCGACCCTTGCCCAAGGGGTCGCTCCCAAGATGCTCAAAAATAAAATCCCTGCTGCCTAGTGGATATTGCACCCCCCTCCCCCCCGGGGTGCTGATCGGCCTAAAAACAGCTGAATCAGCCCCCAGGGCAGGGCCAAAACACAGACGAAAAAAATCCCCCCCATGGGAGCGACCTTTGCCCAAGGGGTCGCTCCCAAAATGCTGGCTGAATCAGCCCCCAGGGTTGGGCCGAAACACAGATGCACCCTGCCTAAGTGGTCGCTCCCCCAAATAAACTAAAAACAATCCCTGGTGGTCCAGTGGATGGATGTCTGCTCCACGATCGCGGGCCTCATTGTGGAGCAGGAATCCATTAGAAACAAGCACAGGGGGAAAGAAAAAACTCTTTCCTTTCCCCCTGTGTCTGTTTTCCCCCAAAATAACCCCCCGAGAGAAGGACTTAACAGATTTACGTCCTCTCTCTGGACGCGCTGGAAGCAAATGGCTTCCAGCGTGTCCCCGGCAGCCTATGATGACGTTGGCGCAGCGTGAGTGCGCCAACGTCATACGATTGCCGAGGGAGGGGTTGGGGAGGCAGCAGAAGTGCTACCGCTGCCATCCCCAGTGGGGGCTTGTAGGGGGACGGCCCACAGGGGAGCACCAGCGCTTCCCAAACAGGCCAGCGCCAGGACATAATGGTTATGTACTCGGCACAGAAGGGATTAATGTAAATTAATATGAATTGCAATCATAGATTTTGTTTTCATATATTTTGACAATATTTTTGCATTTGATATTTAGTTGTCTATTCTATTTTTAAGATATATTTATTTGGTTTATTTTTGTAGTCAATAATTTGGTAGTCTATGTTTTAAAACAATTTTACTGTTATTATTTTCTGTTTCAATATTTTGGTTATTCCCATTGTATACAGTGCTTTATTAAAAAAAAAAAAAGTCGTAGGGCCCTCGTCAGGAAGCCACTTCTGCATGCACCACCCACTGCCCCTCCCAGCGCTGCCAATGACAGTACCAACAGAACTACTAACCCTCGCACTCCTAGCACCTAGACACCTCAGTGTATTGTCACGCTTTATAAATCATTCATTCATTCATTCATTCATTCATTCATTCATTCATTCATTCATTCATACAAGTGTGACAGTTCAGACTGTTCCAGCCTCCCATAGCTATAAGAATTGCTTGGGTAGCAAGTAGAAGCCATTTTAAATATATAAAGAATTGATAAACAACAGTTGTGGAGCCCATCACTAAATCGGACAAACAGTGCCACCATGTGGCAGACTGTCATAAGTGCCAATGTTGACAATTAATTGCTGATGCAGAGCAGAGGAAACCACTGGCTCAAATCAAGTGCTGATTGTAGGTATTTGAAGTCCACATTTTTGTTACCAATATTTGTACTACACCATCACTATACTTTTGTGGTAGACATTGTGCTATAATAACTGGCTGTGATTCTTAGTAGTAACTTGAGAGAAGGGTGTTTCAGAGCATTAACTCTATGTGTCCTATTTACAAAGGCATTTTGGCATATTTAAGAAGTACTCGTGTAGTATGGGTACTGTGAATATTCAGGGAATAGTCATATACAATATAGAAAGGCCTGTGCCCTTTTTAAACCTATGGGGAGTTGGACGTTTGAGGATCGATTCACAAAGGCATGTAACTACATCCGTAGGACTAACTCCTGCAGTCATCAGTACTATTGAACATCTGCCCTGCCTAGGTTATTGAAATAGCATATTCTGATTGTCAGAAATTGGGTTAATAATTTGGGAAGGGATGTGCTCTACCAACTTAAAAACGTAATAAATCCACTCTGGTTAAGTCAAAACAAAGCTCCCTGGTTGCTATGGCATAAGCCACAGACAATCCCCAGAGAAGAGTGTCTTAAGGTCAAGCAGTACCAACAATTTAAAAGTAAATAACAACACTTCTGAGGCCCCAAATGGATTTTGAGAAATAAAGAAATGTATTGAGCACAAAAAAAACAACACTATCAATCGAATAAGCTAAGGGGAACTTGAGGTCTGTTTCTCAAAGTTTTAAGACAACAAAGAACAAAGAGTACTTAGTAAAAGCAAGGTGCCATTGGAGACAATAGTTCATGGTTTACCAGGGTCCAAGGTATGCTTTCAGGCTTACTGCGATGGAGCTGAGGTTAAATACGCCAAGTGGGACATCCCGGTCAAGTCAAGTATTTCTTTATTTGATCAAAATTGATCATAAAAGCATGTATAAAAAAGGACAGCAACATAAAATAAAGGGGCCTATTACAATGGCGGGCGGAGGCACCACCGCGGCGCTGGCGGTGCGGAAAAATGCAATATACTGCGCGCCGGCAGCGGTCCTCGCGCCCGCTATATTAGCATGTCTAGACAGAGCCCATTTCCCGTCCGCTGCGGCGTGACGCAGACCGCCATCAAAGTGCGCCCGCCACCGCCGGCGGTGGGAGCCAATGAGCACTCACCGCCGTGCGGAATGACGTCCCGTCCGCTGAACAAATCACGATGCCGGAAACAGGGCAGCACACCGCGGCGGAGCAACCGCATAGCCAGAGACGGCGGAGACACCGCAGCGGAGCAAGAAAATAGACACCCGGCCCACACCGCGATGGATCCAGCCCTACACGCCTTTCCGGTGCTGTATATGATACACCACCTGCAAGTGATTGTCCGGCGCGGACGCCGCCGCAGGTACGTACACACAACTGTGCATGCAACACAATACACAAGTCAAGGGTTTTAAAACGGTGCATGTCCACACCAGACACCCCTGTGGGGACAGGCACACAGCCATCACTGCATCCACACATGTCCCACCTGTCACAAAAACACCTCGCCACATCCTGGTCACCCATGTTCCGCGATCATGAACAAATGTCCCGGTCTCGTCACCGCCGCGGTCAGTGTGCAGGAAAACATGTACACAATGCAGAGGCCAGTGCCAGCGCCAGCCATGGCCACATTACAAACAGCACAAAACCAATACTCAACACACAACACACTAGCCCTCTCCCTGAAGGGACATACCATGTGCCACTCCTGCACAACAACAACACAGGTTAATACACACCCTGCCCCACAGCCCTAACAACTGCAGAGATAGGCACAGCAGGAATTGTTGCACAGGAACACATACCACAGAAGGCCAGGCCCCAGCCAACACACACACCACAACAACACCATGCCAAGAACACTGAGCCCCAGCACAAAATGTACACACACACACATATTGATGATCAAACAATCCACTGCACACACAGCCTACTAACTTACACAGACACACCCTACCCTGCCTCACAGTCACATACACATACACAGACCACATGCCAGCAGCAATGGAGGACAACATACATGAAAGCTAAAGTGATGTGCCCACAAATGGAAGGACAAGGACACAACTATCAAGCATGTGTACATCACATGCAAGACAACAGACATCTGAGCACACCCACAACCCATCAAATAACACATGGCTGCCACAGTGAGTCAACCCAAACCACAAGCACCTCAATTCAACAACTCAGGGAGACAGCAAGGCCACCCATGTCAAGGTCAAGGCACAGGGATGAGAGGAAGGCCATGAAGTCAAATACTGAACAGACACACATAGGTATGCAATTACCTGACAAGAGCATCTCTGCACCACAACACACAGGCCCCATTCACACACTCCATGATTGAGAAGCACAAGTAGGATACGTCACACATCCCCCTCTCACATCAGCAGCACACAACACCCCCAAGTGCACCAAATCACAATTGCAGGGCACAACAAGTACACATTCATGCACACTACTCCAGGGTGACACATGGGTGTAGTTGACAATGCAGGTGCACACACATCAACAGTCACCACAAACTCACCCCCTTCACACCACACACTTCTCCACCACCAAAGTGTACACTTTGGAAGTAAGGCATGGGACCGGGATTACTGACCACCACAAGATGACCGTACACATACACTGCTGGGCACACAGTAAGTAAGCTCACACAGACACCATGACCCGTGCCAACCTGCATGAAAGCCTGTGCATAAACTCCCACCCTGTGCTGACATTGCCTCCAAACATGGCATGTCTACACCATAGACAACATGGACAAAGAAGGATGATGACAACAAGAAATTTGCACAAACCACCTTCACTGCACCCACAAGTATAAGAGTCAAGAAGAATTGAAGTCCCTGTCACCCCTGCAAAAACATGGAAACGTGAGACAACCCATTGCCAATGTTGAAGTGCCATACTGAGCATGTGACACAGTAAACCATGCACACACAGAAACAGTTTTATTGAGAAATTACACTGGCAGAACTGACAACAGGAACAATTGTCTTTATTCACACTTGTGCATAGATAGACAACAAATGTGGGCAACTGCAGGGCCAGTGGCCACTACAATGTACAGAGTAGTTACATCAGAAGCTGCACAGGCAGGGGGCAAACAGCAGTGATCAACAAGGCAAGTACAATGTGCAGATGAAGTCCATGTGAAGTGGCACAGGCAGGGGGCAAACAGCAGTGAGCAACAAGGCCAGTGGCCAGTCCAATGTGCAGATGAAGTCCATGAGAAGCTGCACAGGCAGGGGGCAAACAGCAGTGAACCACAAGGCCAGTGGCCAGTCCAATGTGCAGATGAAGTCCATGAGAAGCTGCACAGGCAGGGGGCAAACAGCAGTGAACCACAAGGCAAGTACAATGTGCAGAGTAGTTACATCAGAAGCTGCACAGGCAGGGGGCAAACAGCAGTGATCAACACGGCAAGTACAATGTGCAGATGAAGTCCATGAGAAGCTGCACAGGCAGGGGGCAAACAGCAGTGAGCAACAAGGCCAGTGGCCAGTCCAAAGTGCAGGTGAGGTACGTGAGATGCTGCACAGGCAAGGGGCAAACAGCAGTGAACAGCAAGGCCAGTGGCCAGTCCAAAGTGCAGGTGAGGTACATGAGAAGCTGCACAGTCAAGGGGCAAACAGCAGTGAACAGCAAGGCCAGTGGCCACTCCAAAGTGCAGGTGAGGTACATGAGAAGCTGCACAGGCAAGGGGCAAAAAGCAGTGAACAACAAGGCCAGTGGCCAATCCAAAGTGCAGGTGAGGTACATGAGAAGCTGCACAGTCACGGGGCAAACAGCAGTGAACAGCAAGGCCAGTGGCCACTCCAAAGTGCAGGTGAGGTACATGAGAAGCTGCACAGGCAAAGGGCAAACAGCAGTGAACAACAAGGCCAGTGGCCAGGACACAGTGCAGGTGAGGTACATGAGAAGCTGCACAGGCAAGTCTAGGACATCAGTCGACAACAAGGCCAGTGGCCAGTCCAAAGTGCAGGTGAGGTACATGAGATCCTGCAGAGGCAAGGGGCAAACAGCAGTGAACAACAAGGCCAGTGGCAAGGACACAGTGCAGGTGAGGTACATGAGAAGCTGCACAGGCAAGGGGCAAACAGCAGTGAACAGCAAGGCCAGTGGCCAGTCCAAAGTGCAGGTGAGGTACATGAGAAGCTGCACAGGCGGGGGGCAAACAGCAGTGAACCACAAGGGAAGTACAATGTGCAGAGTAGTTACATCAGAAGCTGCACAGGCAGGGGGCAAACAGCAGTGAACAGCAAGGCCAGTGGCCAGGACACAGTGCAGGTGAGGTACATGGGAAGCTGCACAGGCAAGGGGCAAACAGCAGAAAACAGCAAGGCCAGTGGCCAGTCCAAAGTGCAGGTGAGGTACATGAGAGGCTGCACAGGCAGGGGGCAAACAGCAGTGAACCACAAGGCAAGTATAATGTGCAGAGTAGTTACATCAGAAGCTGCACAGGCAGGGGGCAAACAGCAGTGATCAACAAGGCAAGAACAATGTGCAGATGAAGTCCATGAGAAGCTGCACAGGCAGGGGGCAAACAGCAGTGAACAGCAAGGCCAGTGGCCAGGTCACAGTGCAGGTGAGGTACATGAGAAGCTGCACAGGCAAGGGGCAAACAGCAGTGAACAGCAAGGCCAGTGGCCAGTCCAAAGTGCAGGTGAGGTACATGAGAAGCTGCACAGTCAAGGGGCAAACAGCAGTGAACAGCAAGGCCAGTAGCCACTCCAAAGTGCAGGTGAGGTACATGAGAAGCTGCACAGGCAAGGGGCAAACAGCAGTGAACAACAAGGCCAGTGGCCAGGACACAATGCAGGTGAGGTACATGAGAAGCTGCACAGGCAAGTCTAGGACATCAGTCGACAACAAGGCCAGTGGCCAGTGGCCAGTCCAAAGTGCAGGTGAGGTACATGAGACCCTGCAGAGGCAAGGGGCAAACAGCAGTGAACAACAAGGCCAGTGGCCAGGACACAGTGCAGGTGAGGTACATGAGAAGCTGCAGAGGCAAGGGGCAAACAGCAGTGAACAGCAAGGCCAGTGGCCAGTCCAAAGTGCAGGTGAGGTACATGAGAAGCTGCACAGGCAGGGGGCAAACAGCAGTGAACCACAAGGCAAGTACAATGTGCAGAGTAGTTACATCAGAAGCTGCACAGGCAGGGGGCAAACAGCAGTGATCAACAAGGCTAGTACAATGTGCAGATGAAGTCCATGAGAAGCTGCACAGGCAGGGGGCAAACAGCAGTGAACAGCAAGGCCAGTGGCCAGGACACAGTGCAGGTGAGGTACATGAGAAGCTGCACAGGCAAGGGGCAAACAGCAGTGAACAGCAAGGCCAGTGGCCAGTCCAAAGTACAGGTGAGGTACATGAGAAGCTGCACAGTCAAGGGGCAAACAGCAGTGAACAGCAAGGCAAGTACAATGTGCAGAGTAGTTACATCAGAAGCTGCACAGGGAATGTGTGCGACTATACCATGCCATGCTCAGCAACAGGGTCATGGGGATAACAATGGGCATCACAGATACCGCTGTGGACAGACAGGTGTGTGAGGGTGACTACCACTCAGATGTGGCTGTCTGTCAGACTTGGAGGTGACTGTGTGTCGCGGTCAGTAGGAGGACTGCCCCGGGAGTGTGAGGAATATCTGTGGAAGAGACATCTCTGGCTTGGGAAGCTGGAGGGCTGCTTGAACCAGGTGGGGTGGTGGCACGGGGAGGTGGACTGATGCTGTGGTGAGACCCAGTGTGTGCAGGAGATTGTGGAGGGGTGCCTTTCCACTTCTTGGGGATCCTGAAAGACTTCCCTGTCTGGGGACTAATGTGAACTGGCGTGGACACAACAGGTAACCCCACCACCAAACCTGCTCCTGGTGCTGACTCTGGGCCCCCCTCTGGGGACATGCTGGATCCACCTGTGCGCTTCCCTGGGGCTTGCTTCCGCCCTTCCAAACCCTGTCTACCATGTTTAGCCCCTACAGTGCCCCCTTGTGCCTGCTTCACAGGGCTCGGGATGGGAGTGGGGGTTGTGCGTGGATCAGCCATAGGGCCCTCATCCAGTGTAAGCCTTGCAGGTAACACCTCCTCAGTGGGCAGGGAAACTGTCTTCTTTGCTTTGCGAGCGGTCCTTGGGACAGGAGAGTCCTTGGCGGGGGATGACTCTGAGGCCTGTGACCCTGAGGCCTGTTTCTTGCCCCTCTGGCCCTTGGTGTCGCCTGACAGGCTTTTATCTCTGTGCTCTGGGGTGGTCTTAGTTTTCTGTGAGGATGGTGTCTGCGGCCTGGACCGTTTGGGCTGTTGCTGCTGCTGTGTGCTGCGTGTGCTGTATCTGGACTTTGGGGTCTGTTGAGCATTGTCACTGTCGTCAGAGGTGCACACTGACAGGACGGTGGACAAAGGGACAGGAGCTGCTCCCTGAGAATGTGCCTGTTGCAGGGCTAACGTCACTGTTGAGGACAATGACTGCACAGTCCGGTGTAGCCCACCCACATCCGAATGTATGCCTTCCATGAAAGCTATCACCTGGCCCAACTTTTTATCGTGGTCTAGGAAGGCATTGAGGAGAGCTGTCTGCCACACACACAGCTGGCGCAATAGCTCTACTGACTCAGCACTGAGGGCTGCAGGGCTGACATGGGCTGGGGCAGCAGTGCCTGGGGTGAAGGACACTCTTCCCTTTCGACTTGTGCGAATACGGGTAGCACCAGTGGAAGTAGATGGGAGGCTGGGCACTGGACGCTGTGTGGCGGAAGAGGAGGCAGAGTCCCCGTTCCCTGTGGCCCCCAACATGGATGCGTCACCGCTGGCATCAGATGACGTAGAGCTTTGCGTCTCGGGTTGTGATTCCTCCAGCAGACTCCTGTCCCCCTCCTCAGCGCTGGTCACATCTGTGTCACTCTGCTCCGGTGCGGCTGTTGCACTGGATGCCTCACCGCTGGTGTCCGTCCCCTGTCCCTCAACGCACACGGGAGATGCTACATGGGAGAGAGATGTAGTGTTAGTGGAGTGGCACCAACTGAAGTAACATGTGCAAGTAAATCACCATTCAAGAAGATGTGTTATCCACGTTGCACATCACCCTGACTAAATATACATTGCCACCTCAATTATCAACCCAACAGTGCATGTAAAGAACAAATCCAGCCATAAGTGATCCCGGTGACACACAGCACACCATCCTGCCTGTGGCCCACTTCAGACACAGGCACAAAAATCTCTCCGACCACATAGGGTGCTGAGGATGGCAAGGATGAACACCACAACATGGTGTCAATTACGTACATGGATGGAGCAGTAGGGGAGCACACACACACAGACCACAACATAATAGCCCACAATGGTCATTAGCGCATGCCAGCCACCATGTTGCTTGCACGGGTACAAGTACTGTAGCACATTGTCCTCAGAAGTTGTAGCAGCTGAAATCTGCTGTCAGGCATTGCACGCATTGATTGAAACACACTCAGATTAGGCACACTGCCTTCAACATCAATATGAATTCACACAGTACCCCACTGCACAAGGTACCTGAATGCCACAGCTTTGAATGCAATGGCAATGCACATTGCGCAGATCACATCAGTGAGTACAGGTGGGACAAATGCATGTCAGATGCACCCAGCACAGACACCACTTACAATCCACTGCATCACACTACCAACTTTACATAGCTCAGAGTTTGTCCAATCTGTGGACACATGCAGCCACTCCCTGCCAAAGCCACCCGTCAACAAATACTCACCCGTAGCTTGCTGCTGATGCTCCTTCAATTGTGCATCCAACTCAGGCTGTGTTACGGCCAAGATGCGGGCCATTAGTGGTGTCATGGTGCGTCGGGCCAACCTGCCGCTCCGAGGGAGCAGCCCCAGCGTCATCTCGGCCACGTTCTTGCTCAGCCGGCAGATGTCGTCCCACCTTTTATGACAGTGGCTGCGCCGTCGGTTTGACACACCCAGATCACGCACCTTGGAGGCAATGGCCCTCCACACGGCTTTACGCTGGTGGACTTTCAGCTGCAGGCATGGGAGACAAGAGGGGTAATACATCAGTGACAGTGTATACTACCAAAATCTCTCAATACAGTGGCACGATACTCACTCATCCCAAATCAACAGATATGTGTAACAGAGCCAAGATGCATGGCACATGGTACAACAGCATTGAAGAACCACACGTGAATCCATGAAGGTGGGAGGGTGGACACAGTACCTATACATCCCATTCACATGCAGGATGCTAGCACATCAAGCAATGTGTAGTCTGCCCACATCTACTGTCTGCTGTTAGCTAGAGCAACACATAGATTAGATAGCAACACATGGTTGTTGGTGGACTCACTGTGTCCAACACTGCGCAGCCCCCAATGTCCTAGCCCTGTGAATGGCTCACTGTGTCATGGAGCTCACATACAGTGACATCAACTCTCATACACACACCCTTGTCACAAGGCTTGTCGTGTGCAATCTACAGGGCTGAGATGGCTCTTTGATGAAGATGTGTGAACAAAAGACACATGGAACACACTGTACATGCAGTGATGTTTACTTGTGGGATTGGGCGGCGACTGTGAAGGCTAGGTGGGCTGACACTGAGAGGGACATTTGGGACCCACACAGCCATTCACACAAGCAATCACTGGCCTGACTCCTGCATTACCAATTTGCTGCTTCACTGTATGGCTGACAGGACAATACATGTCCCTCAAATCTGGATGGGCATGCAGGGAAACGTGTGAAAGAGGCTACACAGCCCTTCCCCCTGGAGAAAACATGCTAGGCAGTGCATGTCAGAGCCCCACACTCACTGACACATACTGCAGCACCTCCACCTCACGTGTGCCCCCTGCACTCTCACTCACACTGTTGGAGACTTACCACGACATTAGGGGCACCATACAGCCTTGGGTACTGTGCAAGCACCCCGTCCACCAGGACCTCCAGCTCCTTGCTGGTGAAGGGACTGGCCCGGATCTTCTGTGTCCTCGACATCACTGTGGACAGGTGGCAGCAGCAGCAGGTGGAGTTCAGGGGTGGCAGGCAGCAGTCCCTGGAGACAGCAGCAGCAGGTGGAGGGTGGCAGGCAGCAGTCCCTGGAGACAGCAGCAGCAGGTGGAGGGTGGCAGGCAGCAGTCCCTGGAGGCAGCAGCAGCAGGTGGAGGGTGGCAGGCAGCAGTCCCTGGAGGCAGCAGCAGCAGGTGGAGGGTGGCAGGCAGCAGTCCCTGGAGGCAGCAGCAGCAGGTGGAGGGTGACAGGCAGCAGTCCCTGGAGGCAGCAGCAGCAGGTGGAGGGTGGCAGGCAGCAGTCCCTGGAGGCAGCAGCAGCAGGTGGAGGGTGGCAGGCAGCAGTCCCTAGAGGCAGCAGCAGCAGGTGGAGGGTGGCAGGCAGCAGTCCCTGGAGGCAGCAGCAGCAGGTGGAGGCTGGCAGGCAGCAGACCCTGGAGGCAGCAGCAGCAGGTGGAGGGTGGCAGGCAGCAGTCCCCGGAGGCAGCAGCAGCAGGTGAGGGGTGTCAGGCAGCAGTCCCTGGTAGCAGTGGAAATGTGGGGCACCCATCCACACATATATAGTAACCCTGGGCAAAGAACTACGCTAAGCTCGCGTAGTTTGCAAAGTTTGCGCTACTTCGCACAACGCGAATTGCACGTAGCACAGTGCAAACACGCGTAGCGTAGCGTAGCGTAGCGTAGTGCAGCGGTCATTTTTGCTTGCTCGCGGTCCTCAACGCCAAGTTGGCGACCGCGAGCAAGCAAAATGACATCCCGGCGAGATTCTCAATGCAGGGAGGTCAGGTTTCTCATTGCGAGTGGTCGCGTATGCTCGCGACCGCTCGCGATGAGAAACTACCAGTTTGCGTTGAGAAAGCTGCCGCTCGAGTAAAAATCTACTCGAGCGGCATTAAAAGACAGCTCGCACTGTGCAAGATGCCGTTTTCAATGATTGCACAGTGTGGACAAGCATCCGGCACTGTGCAATCATTGCGAACAGTGCACTACGCAGTTCGCGTAGTGCTACGCGTAGTTCGCGTAGTGCGAACTGCACTTTGCGTAGCTTCGCGTAGCGCTACTTCGCGAACTACGCCCAGGCTTAATATATAGGCCCCTGGGGCTGTGTCAGTGGTCCCACGCCGCTGCAATTGGTGTACCAGGTCTGCTATTTTTAAAATCATCCAATGTCCGCCTCCGCGGTGGCGGTGCACGCCTACCGCGATTTTCAAATACAACCGCTACTGTGCGTCCCATTGGCTGCAAGGGCATGGACCATGGCGGTGACACACCGCAGGGGCCAGGCGCGCGCTCCCGCGGTGGTGCATCTTTTGAATGCTTCCAATGACCGGCTCCGCGGTTGCGGAACACGCCTACCGCTATTTTCAAAATTGCATCAGGCTACCGCGAGGGTGCTTCCCATTGCCTGCCAGGGCATGGTCCATGGCGGTGACAGTCCACAGGGGCCAGGCGGTAGGCACCGCCAGATGGGTGCTATACAGTGCCTGTAGTGACCGTGAGCTGGGTAGCGGTGCATGCAAACCACCATTTACACATGTAGGCATGGCTGAGACTACCGCAATCGTGTCTGGGATATTGGCGGTGGCAGTCCGCAGGGGCCAGGCGGTAGGCACCGCCAGATGGGTGCCATACAGTGCCTGTAGTGACCGTGAGCTGGGCAGCAGTGCATGCCAACCGCCATTTACACATGTAGGCATGGCTGAGACTACCGCGATCGTGTCTGGGATATTGGCGGTGACAGTCCGCAGGGGCCAGGCAGTAGGCACCACCAGATGGTTGCCATACAGTGCCTGTAGTGACCGTGAGCTGGGCAGCGGTGCATGCCAACCGCCATTTACACATGTAGGCATGGCTGAGACTACCGCAATCGTGTCTGGGATATTGGCGGTGACAGTCCGCAGGGGCCAGGCGGTAGGCACCGCCAGATGGGTGCCATACAGTGCCTGTAGTGACCGTGAGCTGGGTAGCGGTGCATGCCAACCGCCATTTACACATGTAGGCATGGCTGAGACTACTGCGATCGTGTCTGGGATATTGGCGGTGACAGTCCGCAGGGGCCAGGTGGTAGGCACCGCCAGATGGGTGCCATACAGTGCCTGTAGTTCCCATGAGCTGGGTAGCGGTGCATGCCAACTGCCATTTACACATGTAGGCATGGCTGAGACTACCGAGATCGTGTCTGGGATATTGGCAGTGACAGTCCGCAGGGGCCAGGCGGTAGGCACCACAAGATGGGTGCCATACAGTGCCTGTAGTGACCGTGAGCTTGGTAGCGGTGCATGCCAACCACCATTTACACATGTAGGCATGGCTGAGACTACCGCGATCTTGTCTGGGATATTGGCGGTGCAGTCCGCAGGGGCCAGACGGTAGGCACCGCCAGATGGGTGCCATACAGTGCCTGTAGTGACCATGAGCTGGGTAGCGGGGCATGCCAACCGCCATTTACACATGTAGGCATGGCTGAGACTACCGCGATCGTGTCTGGGATATTGGCGGTGACAGTCCGCATGGGCCAGGCGGTAGGCACCGCCAGATGGGTGCCATACAGTGCCTGTAGTGACCGTGAGCTGGGTAGCGGTGCATGCCAACCGCCATTTACACATGTAGGCATGGCTGAGACTACCGCGATTGTGTCTGGGATATTGGCGGTGACAGTCCGCAGGGGCCAGACGATAGGCACCGCAAAATGGGTGCCATACAGTGCCTGTAGTGACCGTCAGTGGACTAGCTGAGCAGGTTTGCTGCACATATGGAGTCATCCAGCTCTATCCATAGCCCAACATGAACAGTGCCCAGTGTCTCCAACATTGAAGGACCCTCATGAGGCCAACATTACGAATGGGACATTTAACTCCATGTCACCTACACATGCCATATATTTGTATGTGATAAATTCCATTGACACATACACACGCACATGTCACATGTGATGTGTAAGGGCATGTAGACTGTACAGTTTTTGTGTTGCATAGCATATGTAGATATTGGTCAATGTGTGTAGGTGCAATGTAACGCACAATGCTGTCTCATTGTGTGAACTAGGGGCATCATTGACTGTCACATTGTCTACTGCACATGCACACACATGTTCACCACGCTCAGCCTGTGGTCAGTGTGTACTTGATGTGTGCCATGTGCAACCTGTGTTGGGAGGTGAATCATGGACAGCAGCACGGTGTGCTAGGGTAGTATTGTGGTCTGACACATATGCTGGGTGTAATACTCACAGGTGTGCACACACATGTTGTTCCATATCCCACTGTGCATGCCAATGAGCATGAGGTGTGCACAGATCATTGCTGCAGGGAAGGGGACAAGTGTACGAGTAGTGTGCCTGATGTGTACTGACTTGTGCAGTGCTCTGTTGGTTGATGGTGCAGTCTGTAACATTTGGCAATGTGTCTGTAGAAAAGTGAAATGTCCTGTACATCTCATGGTGTGTTTCATTGACATATGTGCAAAAAAACAGTTGATGGACAGAATGCAGAACAATGTCATACATTCACCCCAGTACAGAGATCTGGGCCTAAATCCATCGTTTTTTTGCTCACCATGCCATTCCAGTTTGAACCCAGCCATATGCAAATCAGTCTTGACCCTGTGCCTCATGGGAACAGTCCAGCCCGAACTGCCAAGCCAGGTCCTACCTGGACTGGAAACAAGCATCCTAGGACCGGTTTCGGGGTTTCACCCCTCTTCAGCCAGGATAGCTTGATTCCAGTGGCATGGATGGTGGAGTGAGCTAAAGAATGATGATGGAATAAACCCAGATCAGTTGACTGGGGGTGAGTGTTTGATTTGCTCTAACGCTCCGTCCATTATCCCCTTTGGTATCGCTTTGTTCGCCCTAAGTTGGCAGGGTATGCCCAGACGTGGGTCCCTTGCTCACTTTGCCACTGAATTCAAGATAGCCTGGCTGATGAGGGTTTTGAACCCGAAACCGGTCCCAGGATGCTTGTTTCCGGTTCAGGGAAGACATGGCTTGGCAGTTCGGGCTGGACTGTTCCCATGAGGCACAGGGTCAGACTGATTTGCATATGTCCATGTCTGAACTGGGGTGGTGGAGTGAGCTAAAGAATGATGATGGAATAAACCCAGATCAGTTGACTGGGGGTGAGTGTTTGATTTGCTCTAACGCTCCGTCCATTATCCCCTTTGGTATCGCTTTGTTCGCCCTAAGTTGGCAGGGTATGCCCAGACGTGGGTCCCTTGTTCACTTTGCCACTGGATTCAAGATAGCCTGGCTGATGAGGGTTTTGAACCCGAAACCGGTCCCAGGATGCTTGTTTCCGGTCCAGGGAAGACATGGCTTGGCAGTTCGGGCTGGACTGTTCCCATGAGGCACAGGGTCAGACTGATTTGCATATGGCCATGTCTGAACTGGGGTGGTGGAGTGAGCTAAAGAATGATGATGGAATAAACCCAGATCAGTTGACTGGGGGTGAGTGTTTGATTTGCTCTAACGCTCCGTCCATTATCCCCTTTGGTATCGCTTGTTCGCCCTAAGTTGGCAGGGTATGCCCAGACGTGGGTCCCTTGTTCACTTTGCCACTGGATTCAAGATAGCCTGGCTGATGAGGGTTTTGAACCCGAAACCGGTCCCAGGATGCTTGTTTCCGGTCCAGGGAAGACATGGCTTGGCAGTTCGGGCTGGACTGTTCCCATGAGGCACAGGGTCAGACTGATTTGCATATGGCCATGTCTGAACTGGGGTGGTGGAGTGAGCTAAAGAATGATGATGGAATAAACCCAGATCAGTTGACTGGGGGTGAGTGTTTGATTTGCTCTAACGCTCCGTCCATTATCCCCTTTGGTATCGCTTTGTTCGCCCTAAGTTGGCAGGGTATGCCCAGACGTGGGTCCCTTTCTCACTTTGCCACTGGATTCAAGATAGCCTGGCTGATGAGGGTTTTGAACCCGAAACTGGTCCCAGGATGCTTGTTTCCGGTCCAGGGAAGACATGGCTTGGCAGTTCGGGCTGGACTGTTCCCATGAGGCACAGGGTCAGACTGATTTGCATATGGCCATGTCTGAACTGGGGTGGTGGAGTGAGCTAAAGAATGATGATGGAATAAACCCAGATCAGTTGACTGGGGGTGAGTGTTTGATTTGCTCTAACGCTCCGTCCATTATCCCCTTTGGTATCGCTTGTTCGCCCTAAGTTGGCAGGGTATGCCCAGACGTGGGTCCCTTGCTCACTTTGCCACTGGATTCAAGATAGCCTGGCTGATGAGGGTTTTGAACCCGAAACCGGTCCCAGGATGCTTGTTTCCGGTCCAGGGAAGACATGGCTTGGCAGTTCGGGCTGGACTGTTCCCATGAGGCACAGGGTCAGACTGATTTGCATATGGCCATGTCTGAACTGTGGTGGTGGGGTGAGCTAAAGAATGATGATGGAATAAACCCAGATCAGTTGACTGGGGGTGAGTGTTTGATTTGCTCTAACGCTCCGTCCATTATCCCCTTTGGTATCGCTTTGTTCGCCCTAAGTTGGCAGGGTATGCCCAGACGTGGGTCCCTTGCTCACTTTGCCACTGGATTCAAGATAGCCTGGCTGATGAGGGTTTTGAACCCGAAACCGGTCCCAGGATGCTTGTTTCCGGTCCAGTGAAGACATGGCTTGGCAGTTCGGGCTGGACTGTTCCCATGAGGCACAGGGTCAGACTGATTTGCATATGGCCATGTCTGAACTGGGGTGGTGGAGTGAGCTAAAGTATGATGATGGAATAAACCCAGATCAGTTGACTGGGGGTGAGTGTTTGATTTGCTCTAACGCTCCGTCCATTATCCCCTTTGGTATCGCTTTGTTCGCCCTAAGTTGGCAGGGTAGGCCCAGACGTGGGTCCCTTGATCACTTTGCCACTGGATTCAAGATAGCCTGGCTGATGAGGGTTTTGAACCCGAAACTGGTCCCAGGATGCTTGTTTCCGGTCCAGGGAAGACATGGCTTGGCAGTTCGGGCTGGACTGTTCCCATGAGGCACAGGGTCAGACTGATTTGCATATGGCCATGTCTGAAACGGGCTGGTGGAGTGAGCTAAAGAATGATGATGGAAAAAACCCAGATCAGTTGACTGGGGGTGAGTGTTTGATTTGCTCTAACGCTCCGTCCATTATCCCCTTTGGTATAGCTTGATTCCAGTGGCATGGAGAGCACGGGACCACGTCTGGGCATGCCCGTCCCACTCGGGGTGACAAACGCAAAAACAACAGTTGATGGACAGAATGCAGAACAATGTCATACATTCACCCCAGTACAGAGATCTGGGCCTAAATCCATCGTTTTTTTGCTCACCATGCCATTCCAGTTTGAACCCAGCCATATGCAAATCAGTCTTGACCCTGTGCCTCATGGGAACAGTCCAGCCCGAACTGCCAAGCCAGGTCCTACCTGGACTGGAAACAAGCCTCCTAGGACCGGTTTCGGGGTTTCACACCTCTTCAGCCAGGATAGCTTGATTCCAGTGGCATGGAGAGCACGGGACCCACGTCTGGGCATGCCCGTCCCACTCGGGTGACAAACGCAAAAACAACAGTTGATGGACAGAATGCAGAACAATGTCATACATTCACCCCAGTACAGAGATCTGGGCCTAAATCCATCGTTTTTTGCTCACCATGCCATTCCAGTTTGAACCCAGCCATATGCAAATCAGTCTTGACCCTGTGCCTCATGGGAACAGTCCAGCCCGAACTGCCAAGCAAGGTCCTACCTGGACAGGAAACAAGCATCCTAGGACCGGTTTCGGGGTTTCACCCCTCTTCAGCCAGGATAGCTTGATTCCAGTGGCATGGAGAGCACGGGACCCACGTCTGGGCATGCCCGTCCCACTCGGGGTGACAAACGCAAAAACAACAGTTGATGGACAGAATGCAGAACAATGTCATACATTCACCCCAGTACAGAGATCTGGGCCTAAATCCATCGTTTTTTTGCTCAACATGCCATTCCAGTTTGAACCCAGCCATATGCAAATCAGTCTTGATCCTGTGCCTCATGGGAACAGTCCAGCCCGAACTGCCAAGCCAGGCCCTACCTGGACTGGAAACAAGCATCCTAGGACCGGTTTCGGGGTTTCACACCTCTTCAGCCAGGATAGCTTGATTCCAGTGGCATGGAGAGCACGGGACCCACGTCTGGGCATGCCTGTCCCACTCGGGGTGACATACGCAAAAACAACAGTTGATGGACAGAATGAAGAACAATGTCATACATTCACCCCAGTACAGAGATCTGGGCCTAAATCCATCGTTTTTTTGCTCACCATGCCATTCCAGTTTGAACCCAGCCATATGCAAATCAGTCTTGACCCTGTGCCTCATGGGAACAGTCCAGCCCGAACTGCCAAGCCAGGTCCTACCTGGACTGGAAACAAGTATCCTAGGACCGGTTTCAGGGTTTCACACCTCTTCAGCCAGGATAGCTTGATTCCAGTGGCATGGAGAGCACGGGACCCACGTCTGGGCATGCCCGTCCCACTCGGGGTGACAAACGCAAAAACAACAGTTGATGGACAGAATGCAGAACAATGTCATACATTCACCCCAGTACAGAGATCTGGGCCTAAATCCATCGTTTTTTTGCTCACCATGCCATTCCAGTTTGAACCCAGCCATATGCAAATCAGTCTTGACCCTGTGCCTCATGGGAACAGTCCAGCCCGAACTGCCAAGCCAGGTCCTACCTGGACTGGAAACAAGCATCCTAGGACCGGTTTCATGGTTTCACCCCTCTTCAGCCAGGATAGCTTGATTCCAGTGGCATGGAGAGCACGGGACCACGTCTGGGTATGCCCGTCCCACTCGGGGTGACAAACGCAAAAACAACAGTTGATGGACAGAATGCAGAACAATGTCATACATTCACCCCAGTACAGAGATCTGGGCCTAAATCCATCGTTTTTTTGCTCACCATGCCATTCCAGTTTGAATCCAGCCATATGCAAATCAGTCTTGACCCTGTGCCTCATGGGAACAGTCCAGCCCGAACTGCCAAGCCAGGTCCTACCTGGACTGGAAACAAGCATCCTAGGACCGGTTTCGGGGTTTCACACCTCTTCAGCCAGGATAGCTTGATTCCAGTGGCATGGAGAGCACGGGACCCACGTCTGGGCATGCCTGTCCCACTCGGGGTGACAAACGCAAACACAACAGTTGATGGACAGAATGCAGAACAATGTCATACATTCACCCCAGTACAGAGATCTGGGCTTAAATCCATCGTTTTTTTGCTCACCATGCCATTCCAGTTTGAACCCAGCCATATGCAAATCAGTCTTGACCCTGTGCCTCATGGGAACAGTCCAGCCCGAACTGCCAAGCCAGGTCCTACCTGGACTGGAAACAAGCATCCTAGGACCGGTTTCAGGGTTTCACACCTCTTCAGCCAGGATAGCTTGATTCCAGTGGCATGGAGAGCACGGGACCCACATCTGGGCATGCCCGTCCCACTCGGGGTGACAAACGCAAAAACAACAGTTGATGGACAGAATGCAGAACAATGTCATACATTCACCCTAGTACAGAGATCTGGGCCTAAATCCATCGTTTTTTTGCTCACCATGCCATTCCAGTTTGAACCCAGCCATATGCAAATCAGTCTTGACCCTGTGCCTCATGGGAACAGTCCAGCCCGAACTGCAAAGCCAGGTCCTACCTGGACTAGAAACAAGCATCCTAGGACCGGTTTCGGGGTTTCACCCCTCTTCAGCCAGGATAGCTTGATTCCAGTGGCATGGAGAGCACGGGACCCACGTCTGGGCATGCCCGTCCCACTCGGGGTGACAAACGCAAAAACAACAGTTGATGGACAGAATGCAGAACAATGTCATACATTCACCCCAGTACAGAGATCTGGGCCTAAATCCATCGTTTTTTTGCTCACCATGCCATTCCAGTTTGAACCCAGCCATATGCAAATCAGTCTTGACCCTGTGCCTCATGGGAACAGTCCAGCCCGAACTGCCAAGCCAGGTCCTACCTGGACTGGAAACAAGCATCCTAGGACCGGTTTCATGGTTTCACCCCTCTTCAGCCAGGATAGCTTGATTCCAGTGGCATGGAGAGCACGGGACCACGTCTGGGCATGCCCGTCCCACTCGGGGTGACAAACGCAAAAACAACAGTTGATGGACAGAATGCAGAACAATGTCATACATTCACCCCAGTACAGAGATCTGGGCCTAAATCCATCGTTTTTTTGCTCACCATGCCATTCCAGTTTGAACCCAGCCATATGCAAATCAGTCTTGACCCTGTGCCTCATGGGAACAGTCCAGCCCGAACTGCCAAGCCAGGTCCTACCTGGACTGGAAACAAGCATCTTAGGACCGGTTTCGGGGTTTCACACCTCTTCAGCCAGGATAGCTTGATTCCAGTGGCATGGAGAGCACGGGACCCACGTCTGGGCATGCCCGTCCCACTCGGGGTGACAAACGCAAAAACAACAGTTGATGGACAGAATGCAGAACAATGTCATACATTCACCCCAGTACAGAGATCTGGGCCTAAATCCATCGTTTTTTGCTCACCATGCCATTCCAGTTTGAACCCAGCCATATGCAAATCAGTCTTGACCCTGTGCCTCATGGGAACAGTCCAGCCCGAACTGCCAAGCCAGGTCCTACCTGGACTGGAAACAAGCATCCTAGGACCGGTTTCGGGGTTTCACCCCTCTTCAGCCAGGATAGCTTGATTCCAGTGGCATGGAGAGCACGGGACCCACGTCTGGGCATGCCCGTCCCACTCGGGGTGACAAACGCAAAAACAACAGTTGATGGACAGAATGCAGAACAATGTCATACATTCACCCCAGTACAGAGATCTGGGCCTAAATCCATCGTTTTTTTGCTCACCATGCCATTCCAGTTTGAACCCAGCCATATGCAAATCAGTCTTGACCCTGTGCCTCATGGGAACAGTCCAGCCCGAACTGCCAAGCCAGGTCCTACCTGGACTGGAAACAAGCATCCTAGGACCGGTTTCGGGTTTCACCCCTCTTCAGCCAGGATAGCTTGATTCCAGTGGCATGGAGAGCACGGGACCCACGTCTGGGCATGCCCGTCCCACTCGGGGTGACAAACGCAAAAACAACAGTTAATGGACAGAATGCAGAACAATGTCATACATTCACCCCAGTACAGAGATCTGGGCCTAAATCCATCGTTTTTTGCTCACCATGCCATTCCAGTTTGAACCCAGCCATATGCAAATCAGTCTTGACCCTGTGCCTCATGGGAACAGTCCAGCCCGAACTGCCAAGCCAGGTCCTACCTGGACTGGAAACAAGCATCCTAGGACCGGTTTCGGGGTTTCACCCTCTTCAGCCAGGCTAGCTTGATTCCAGTGGCATGGAGAGCACGGGACCCACGTCTGGGCATGCCCGTCCCACTCGGGGTGACAAATGCAAAAACAACAGTTGATGGACAGAATGCAGAACAATGTCATACATTCACCCCAGTACAGTCTGTAGAAAAGTGAAATGTCCTGTACATCTCATGGTGTGTTTCATTGACATATGTGCACTTTCATCTGACCTAGGAGGAGGCCCAATATCCATCGTCCATTCACAGTGCTGGCTGACATGGAGAATGAAGAGATCATCCGCAAATTCAGGCTGGATAGAGTTTCCCTACAAAACCTATGTGCCATGTTGGAGCCCCACCTGCAGCCACGTCGCAGATATCCAATAGCTTTCACCGCGACTTCAAAGGTGATGGCGTGCCTGCATTTCTTTGCGACAGGCTCATTCCAGCACACGGTAGCAAGTGCAGGTGAAATGTCACAACCGATGTTCAGCATGGTGCTGAGGGATGTACTGTCAGCTATGATGAACTACAAGGACAGATACATTCATTTCCCCAGGGTGCCAGAGTTGGTGGCTGTGAAGGGAGATTTTTATGCCCTTGGACACATCCCCCATGTCGTTGGTGCCATTGATTGCACACATGTAGGGCTTGTGCCACCACAGGCATGTGAGCAAGTGTACAGAAATCGGAAGCATTACCACTCGGTAAATGTTCAAGTGGTGCGCCAGGCGGACATGATCATCTCCCAAGTGTGCACATCATGCGGAGCAGCATTGTCCCGCAGCTGATGGCCAATCTGCTTCCTGAGCGTGCATGGCTTGTGGGTGAGTATGCATAGTGGAGTAGCGTGGTGTGTGTGTGACATGCTGTCCTGTGGCATTGATGGAACATCAAGGTTAATCTGTGTTTCTCACTCACAGGTGAATCTGCATATCCTAACCGTCCGTGGTTGCTGAGCCCACTGCGGAATCCTGTGACAGCAGCTGATGTGCGATATAATGATGCCCATGGGAGGACTCGGCGTGTAATAGAGCATACATTTGGTCTCCTAAAGTCACGATTTCGCTGCCTGGACCGTACCGGAGGTGCCCTGATGTACTCGCCAAGGAAGGTGTGTCAGATAGTTGTGGCATGCTGCATGCTCCACAACCTGGCCATTCGCAAGGCAATACCCCTGATCCTGGATGATGATGAGCAGCCAAGGCCCCCGCCTGCAAACCAACCTGGGTCCAGTGATGAGGACAGTGGAGAGGAGGAAGGTGTTGACATGTGTCAACAGCTCATCAACCGCTACTTCACTTGGAGGTGAGTGACGATGTAGGAGGGACACATGGTCTGATGGTGTTGCAGTTGTTGTGAGGGTGTATGTGAGCTTGGTGACTGCAGCCTTGTGTTCGCTCATTGCTGGTTGGCAATGTTTGTGGGATAGGGTAGTTTGACACAGATACAGGATGTCTCTATGGCGACTGTTTCTCTGTGTAATGTGTGAAGATTGGAGTACCTTGTTGACAAGTGTTGTGTGATGTGTGTGATGCCACACCAAAACAAGTGACTCTTGTTCTAATGTTTTTCCTAGGTCCCTTCAGCCTCTCCTTGCCTACCTACATTCCATTTCCCTGGGACATTTACATCACGGTGGAGGTTGCACATCCTGTATTAAAGACAGAGCAGACACAACAACATGTGTGTAAGGTGTATTTATTTACAATTGTGACATGTGAGGGTTGAGAAAATGTACAGGGGGTGGGAAATTTGAAGAAATGAGTTGACGGTCATGGTAGATGAGATAATTGAGTAGTCACCACAGTGATGTGGAGGCCCAGTCCAACAAACAGATGCCATTCACATGGCAGTGTGGGGAAGGATAGTCCAAAAGGTAAATGCAGTGGTGCAGTGGTCTGCCATCATGGCTGGCTCCGGGACTTGCCTTTGGCAGGTGCTTTGGCACTTGATGCCTCCTGGCCTTTCCTTGGACGGCCCCTTTTGCGCTTGACTGGAGGGGCCTGTGCTGCAGGGGCAGTGGTGTCTGAGGACTCATCCCCCTCTGTGGATGCAGGGGAGGATGATGAACTGTCATCCTGCTGCCCATCAGGGGGAGGCGGAGGTGTTGAATGTTTCGCTGGCCTGTCCCTCCGAACCACCACTAGCTGCCCCAAGAGGTCCACAATTTGTCCCATGCGGGTGTCCATGGACCTTATCAGCAGGAGGAGCTCCCGAGAATCTTCCTCAGACCGGCCCATTCATCCCTGGGCCTGTTCGTATGCCCCAAGGACTCTGTTGATGTGGGACAGGGCTTCCATCCCAGGCTCAGTTCCCCTCTGCATGACCCTGCCCCTCCCACCTACACTGCTGCCACGGGCCTGTTGGCTCCCCACATTGCTCCGCTGCATCCTCTCCCTGGCCTTCTGAGTAGATGTCGTGGGGTGCTCAACACCTGGGGCAGGGAGGGTGTTGCGGGCAGCTGTGGTGGGGGTGGGGGTGGTGGTAGTGGTAGTGGTTGACACACAGGCCGTGACAACAGCTGTCTGGGGAAGGTCATGGGTTGCAGCAGATGTGGTTGTGGGGACAATGGGTGCCTGGGACTGGTTGCGGCCTGCCACACCAGATGGGCTGGCTTGGGGCTCCTCATCCAAGGAATCCAGGGAGTCTTCATCCAGTAGTCTCTGTTCCGGGGTTGGGGACTGGCTCTGCAGGTTGGTGGTGTCGTCCTCTGCAGTGAGTTCTTGGTCAACTGTGGGTCAGATGAGAAATGGTCATTGTGTTGCAACCAGCAAAGTTTCTGTTCGCACTGTTACATCAACTGTTTGTACATCCAGCAGTTGTTCACTGATCTAATTTGCAGTTACCGACATCCAGTGATGCATTACAAGCTGTTGAGGTACATGCATTACTTGTCCATATTGGGAGTTGGCAAGACATGACATGCACAATTTACATATTTTACATTGACAGGTTCATGTTGGCATCTAGTGAGTGTTAAATCATATGTGATCAAGTTACGCATGTATGTCACTTGTTGTGCCCTTGCAGCCGTTTACTCTGCACATTGGGTGAACATTGTAGTTGCATCCATACCTTTGGCATGTGGTGTACATATCTGTATTTGCACTTCCAGCCATGCTTTCTTTGCTTTCATTTGGTCCTTGCTGGTCTGGACCCCTGCCATTTTCAGATGGCATGCAGTGGTGTGCAGGGTTGTGCACTGAGTTACATCTACACGTGGATCTGAATGTCACACTTTGGTTGCTGTCATGGTTTCATTTGCTTAGGTGTGTGCACACTATAGTGGCCAATGCTATCTGGGTGTGCAGTTGTGCAATGTGAGGCCTGGTGTCCTATGCCACCATGCTTGTCGTGAAGCATATCTGGCTGCATGTAGTGGCTGGTGATATGTTCTGTTTGCTGTTTTTTGCTTGTATTTGTGAGACCTCACTGTGTGTGTGTGAGGAAGGCTTCCATCTTGGTCCAGTGTGGGACAAGTCAGCATGATATGTCTACCTACCAGTGATTTGGAAGTGGACAGTGCAATGACTGACACGTGCATCTTAGTGCGAGGGTGTAAACAGTCTTGGGGGCTGGAGCTCTTGTGGGCTTGTGTGAGTTGTTGTGCAAGCTTCCCACCCCCACACACCCTGACCTGTGATATGCGGTTAGCTACCTGTTAGTTGAGTGGGTAGCATACAATGCCTGCCACATGATTCTGATTGGGAGTGGCCCATCCTACTCAGGGGTAGGACAGCATGCATGGTGGGATTTGTGGGACAATTTGCCAAACCCACAACACCGTCTCTGTGTGAAGATGGCTACCTTCCGGTTAAGGTGAAGGTGAGCAATGACATGGCTATGTGACTTAAGAGTCATACTTGGGAGGAACGTGCCTGTGGAGAGCAGAAGGTGTGTGTGGGTTTCGGTACCCAAGCTTTTCACATCACATTAGGGCATGGGGTGTAGCCCCACCATCACTATTGTCCCAACTATCTGGGTGTGGGGTTCACTCCCCCAAGATTTGCAGGCAAAATAGGTCATGGGGTATATCCCCCCATCACTGTTGTCCCAAGTATCTGGGTGTGGGGTTCACTCCCCCAACATTTGCAGCCACATTAGGGCATGGGGTATAGCCCCCCATCACTGTTGTCCCAACCATCTGGGTGTGGGGTTCACTCCCCCAAGATTTGCAGGCAAAATAGGGCATGGGGTATATCCCCCCATCACTGTTGTCCCAAGTATCTGGGTGTGGGGTCCACTCCCCCAACATTTGACGGCACAATAGGGCATGGGGTATAGGCTCCTATCACTGTGGTGACATACAGCAGGTTGAACATCTCACCCAGCAAACATTTCCACACTATCATGGTTCCATGGTATTTGTGGACCTGTGAACATGAGCAAAGTACTGGTGATGCAGTTGTTCCGGGGCATCCATACACTTACATGTTGTCATCAACAGTGGTGTGTGTGTAAGATACAGTCAGCCATGTGCAGACAATGTGTGCTTTTGGGGCCAGACTATACCAGCACTGTTCAGACAGACAGTGTGAGATGTGACCATTGTCAATGCATACACACATTGCTGGTCCCAAGCAGACACATTTGTGCATTTTAGTCAGACAAAGTACTCTTGTTATGCAATTCAGTGCAGCACTGTGGCTGCTGGGTCTGTTGCAAGACAGTTGGGATGTGCATAGTTTAGCAGTGTGAGTTCCAGGTCCAGTGGAGTTTTTGGGTAATCTGCACTTCCACTGTTTACATCGCAACACTGTGGTATGACATGGGTTATTAGCACATTGACAACCAAGCTGCCAGACACTGCTGCAGGGAAGCATGATTGGTCTTAGTGTTGCAGTGTGTGATGCCTGGCACAGTAGACACAATGTGGGTACGTTTTTCACTGAGACTTGTGCATGCTGAGTACAATACGACTGTTTAGCATGATTTGTGTAAGTGACTGTGGACAAAGTGGTATGGTGTGATGTGCGGGGGAACAAACGTCACATGCCTATGAGTGGGACAAGTGCTCCATCATGCTGAACTGTTGAAGAAGTGGGCCTGTTGTGGGATGAACTGCAGTGTCACCAATTACACACACCACTCCCAGTTGAAATGGTTACCTACCAGTAAGTTTGATGAGTCACAGTCAATATCTGCCACATGGTTGTGGTTGTGGGGAGTGCTCCATCTTGCGCAGCTTTAGGACAAGGGGGCCTGGTGGGAGTTGTAGTGCAGACTTCCAAACCACCCACACACCTCCCTGTGAGGATGGCTACCTACCTGTTAGGTTAAGGTGAGCAATGCAATGGCTGCCACATTGGGGGGGGGTTCAGGGCTCCATCTTGCGCAGCTGTAGGACAAGGGGGCCTGGTGGGAGTTGTAGTGCAGACTTCCAAACCACCCACATACCTCCCTGTGAGGATGGCTACCTACCTGTTAGGTTAAGGTGAGCAATGCAATGGCTGCCACATGGGGGGGTCAGGGCTCCATCTTGCGCAGCTGTAGGACAAGGGGGCCTGGTGGGAGTTGTAGTGCAGACTTCCAAACCACCCACACACCTCCCTGTGAGGATGGCTACCTACCTGTTAGGTTAAGGTGAGCAATGCAATGGCTGCCACATTGGGGGGGGTCAGGGCTCCATCTTGCGCAGCTGTAGGACAAGGGGGCCTGGTGGGAGTTGTAGTGTAGACTTCCAACCCACCCACACACCTCCCTGTGAGGATGGCTACTTACCTGTTAGGTTAAGGTGAGCAATGCAATGGCTGCCACATGGGGGGGGTCAGGGCTCCATCTTGCGCAGCTGTAGGACAAGGGGGCCTGGTGGGAGTTGTAGTGCAGACTTCCAAACCACCCACACACCTCCCTGTGAGGATGGCTACCTACCTGTTAGGTTAAGGTGAGCAATGCAATGGCTGCCACATCGGGGGGGGTCAGGGCTCCATCTTGCGCAGCTGTAGGACAAGGGGGCCTGGTGGGAGTTGTAGCGCTGGCAGCATGTACACATGTACCCATGGTGATGTTTGTAGCTATCTTGAAGGTGAACCTGAGGGACTGTTGGATTAATGTGTGAGAGATGTGTTGGTGAGAGTGTGGTGCACATGACTGCATTTGTACCTAGGAGGTATAGCTTAGTAGTGGTGCAAGACAGTACATATCAGTGGGATGTTAGGCATTTGTTTGTACTTACCAGCCTCCACTCCCCCGGGTATTCCTGTGAGACTCTCTGGATGCAGTATGCCAAGCACCTTCTCCTCCCATTCGGTGAATGTTTTGGGTGGAACCGGAGGGCCACTGCCTGTCCTGTGAGCCAGCTCATGGTTCTTGGCTCTCTTCTTCTTGACCACTGCCTTCAGATCGTGCCAGCGCTTCACAATTTCATTTCTATTGCGTGACACGGTCCCTACTGCATTTACCTTATCTACTATCCTTCTCCACATTAGCGTTCTTGTGGCTACTGGTGTCTGTTGGACCAGGTTACCAAACAATTGGGGTTCTACCCTGATTATCTCATCTACCAGTACCCTCAACTCACTCTCAGTGAATTTGGGCATTTTCTGTGGTGACAAGGTGTGTGATGTGCCAAGGTGTTTGAGGTGCAAGTGTTGAAGTGGTGGTGGTGGTGGTGTTGTGTATGGTGTGTGATGTGCAAAGGGGTTAGAGGTGCAGGTGTAGAAGTGGTGGTGGTGGTGGTGATGTGTGTGTGTTGTGCAGATTTGCCTCTCCTGTCAGCTGTGGTGTATGTCCCTTCAGTTCTGGAGTTTTGCAAAGGATTGTGGTCTGGTAGGGGGCTGGATTTATACTGGGCTATGTGGGTGTGTCAGGATGGGGTATTGGTTGCAGGTGTGGTGTGTGTGTCGTCCTGGGATTTGTAGTTTTTGAGTTTACCATTGGGGTGTGTCTTTGGGCTGTGTCAGGTGTTTTTGGGTGCATGACTTGTTTGCTCTGTGCACTTTGTGGGCATGTTGTGTGTATTTTTTTCGACCGCCATTTTTTTCACGGAGCGTACGCAGCGGTGGCTATGTTACGGCGCTTCCGCGGACTCTCTCATTCCTCACTATTGTCGACCGCGGCGCTCGGAAACAGCGCTCTGCACCGCGGTCATGTCGGGGATATCATAATTTCCATGGCGGTGTCTCCGCTGTGGTTGCGGTGGTTTGGGCTGTTTCCGCCGCGAATCCGAATGCCGCGGACGGGTTTCGGCCTTCTCCGCACGCGAAGGGCGGTTTCTCGGGTCTCCTTTCTGCCGCGGTTGGATTTTTACCGCCGTGGATCCTAATCAGGCCGTCGGATTTCCCGCGGTAGCAGCGGGCGGTGAGTTTCCGCTACCATGGCGGTCATGTTGCTTTTCCGACCGCCATCGTAATGACCCCCAAAGATCGGAGAGCAGAATCCTTAGCATATATTCAGGCATTTTATAATATAAAGTGCAATAGTACATGAACAAAGCACAAGCACAACTCAAGCAAAATTGAATAAATACTGAGAAGGATAGTACCTTGACTTATACCTGGCTGCAAAAACCTCTAAAGAGGGTCTGCTATGTTTGCAGGTAAGGTCGGCCACATTACAACACTGATCGACTAACTGTCGGCATAGGATGTAAAAAGTGGTAAAAACAAAAACATCCTAAAAAAACTAGAATACATATAAATTACAAAGCAAAAACAACAAGCAAACATGATTGTATAACATATTTGAAAATACTAAAGGTTTCAGCTTTAAATACTGACATTATGTACTTAATCAAAATTCCGAAGTATAAGAACATACAAAAGATTCCGTTCCATTTGACAAAATTATAAAACCTAGACTAAGAAATATATAAAAGGAAGCTTGGGCATTTGAATCATTCTGCTGCATACTTCATTCTAATCTTTTGTGCCCAGCGAATGTAACTTATCACTGCAAAATATATAGCATGCGATTCTAGGCACTGAAGAATTACCAGGTCTTCTTTGCGCGATGAAAATACATTTTGCCACAAAATTGGATGCAGAAAACGGAATCTCGGGATGCTATACAATTTTACAAAAAAGTAGAAAATGTGTAGTTGATTGTAGTGAGGTAGAGTCACATGGGCAGCAAGGCAGTGGGGAAGACCAAACACTCCTTAGAGAAAAGGCCGCTATGATATACACTGTGCCCAGTCTTAGGCGAGTGAGATAAAATCTGTGTTCAGGATGTGATACCCGCATAATGTAAGGTTCCAATCCTTCCGTGGTCAAAATAGGTGCATAACGGAGGATGGTTTCCACAGCTAGTGTCCTTGCTATTCTGGCCTCGTTTTGGGATGCATAAAATTTGGTCTTTACCTCCTTCTTTGAATTGATAATAAAGTTGCGGGATAATTTTAAAAAAGTTGGGGATACTGAAGTCCTGAAAAGATTGTTTACAATAGGCAAGCCAGGGAATTGCAATCAAGTTGTCTTGTCTAAGACAATCCTCCAAAACCAAACGTGAAAAGCGCAAATCTAGCAAGGGACAAATTTTTACCCACAAAAGTAAAGGTGGTCCTCCAGAAAGAGAACATCTAGTTCTACATGTGTAATATAGCTTGATGTGGTTTTAGGAACTGCTAGGAGAGTACATAAAAATGTATTTTCCAGGGATTGCAGGTTTCCTGAGAGAGCGTAACTCCAAACCCCTGACCCGTATGACCCAACTGAATGACATTTGCTTTTGTAGACTGTTAGCAATTCTTTGAGGGGCTTTTGACCTAGCTTTTTTGCTAGACTAAAAATGGCCTCATGTGCTCCTGAAAACCTATGTGCCCTTTGGACAAATAGCCTGTCCCATTTGAGTTTAGCATGAAACAAAATGCCATGATAATTAAAGATTTGAACCTTGGCAATTATAGTCCTCCCAGCTAAGCATCTCTGTTTGCGGGTATTTTTAGGGCTGCAGGCCATATTATAAGACTTTTGGTGGTTCACCTTTAGATTTAAGTTGCCCATGAAATCGTTAACAGAGTCATGAAGTATCAGGAGGCCGTTTGTGGTATGTACAATTAAAATTGCACTGTCCGCATAAAGAAGGATATATACTGGATGGCTCCCAACCTTGGGTAAATCCCTGCCTTTTTTGACCAGTTCTGACTCCAGAGCATTAATATAAAACAAGAATAATAAAAGGAGCTAAAATGCATCCCTGCCTTACCCCACAGTTTGACTGGATAGATTCAGTGCATTCTCCATTTTGACCAAAACGGACTTTTTGTGGTTGTACCCCAGTGGTAGTGCTTAAGTAGCTCTATCAAGGACAATTCAACTCCTGCCTTCTCCATCAAGCTCCAGAGCTTCCCCATGATCACCAAAACAAAGGCACAGGAGAGGTCCTTAAAAGCCATTTGTAGGGGACCTCTCCTTGCTTTGATGTATTTCCCCATTAACAGGAATACATTTAAGGATTGTTCTACTGTGCCCAGTCCTGGGCAGAAGCTGTATTCCATGTCAGAGAAAAAAGTATTTGCTTTGGCCCAAACTTGCATTTTTTGCATTTTTTTCAAGGATTACTCTTCCCAATATTTTTATCGATGAGTCCAATAAAGAAATGGGGCGGTAGTAGGTCGGGAGATTCTATCTCCTTTTTTAAAGATAGGAACAATAATTGACTCCCTCCATGATTTAATTAGATCTCCCTGGAGCTCACAATACATTTGTCAGTAGGGGAGCCCAAAATATGTCTGAATAGATCAATTGGGACTCTGTTGGGACCAGGCGCTTTGCCGGGTGGATATCTTAAAATTGCCTTTTCAACATGACAGACTTCGAGTCACTTAAAAGAGAGGCACCCATTAAATTCGGGATTGGGGGTTCTACGGGAAGTACTTGAGCAGGGACCATACTCTCTGGGTCAAAAATTTTAAAAAATGGGAAACTCAGTGCTTTTCCGGGATATGGCATATTATTCTTGAATGGGATTGATCAGAGAAAAAGGGGCTTTTGACAGTCTCCCAAAAGGCTCTATTGTCCCTACGTTTCGAGGATGCCTCCAAGTCCTTCCAATCCTACTCGCTAATTACTTCCAGCCTCTTGTCTAGGGCCGATTTATATTCATCCTGATCTAAAATTTTACCTTTGGATTGAGGGGCAAATTTACTAACTTTTCACACAACGAAGAGCTGCAACCAGAGTTGCTGCATTGCGTTGCATGAAAGGGAGAGAGCAAAACAGTACCATATCTACTAAGATATGGCGCTGTTTTCCTCTCTCCCTGCGCTGATGCTTTTCAGGCTGCCATGAGCCAATGCACACTCCCTTGCACCATGGTGAAAGGGTATGTGCTCTCTGTCAAGCATATGTTTGATAGTAGAAGGGGACACTTCCAGTATACAAACTATGCTTTAATACTGTCTGCATTTTATGTGTGCTATAAAGAGCAGCACACATGCAAAGTTGGAAAAATGTGGAGGCTTTTAAATGTTTCTCCATTGATACACCTACCTTAAGGATGAGCCTAGTATTGGAGCAATTTCCTGTCAACTAATGTTAGAAGATCAGGGTTTGCATCAACTCAATGACTGGTTGTGCGGGAACACCCACCTACCACCCATGGTATGCTCCCAACACAGAATTGAGCAAAGTACTGCATAGTGCTACTCTGCATTATTTTAGGCAACTTTCCAATGCAAAGCATAATTCGTTTTGGAAAGTTAATGCCCAAACAACACATTGTACCAGGTTTTTATTACTTTTATATGTCGAAGTGTCCATGGATCTGGGTCTCAATCTATGAAGTCAAAATCTTCCAGGACAGCAAGGCCCAAGGCTGTGGCTAGAAGGGTACTCAAAATCACATATGTGATCACAGAGCTCCAGTTGAAGCCAATGGTTTTGACACCAAAAGGTGAGTTAGACAACGTCTGATTTGGTGTCTGCCAGATACGTTTCCTGTCTCACCCCAGTCCAAAATGTTACCTTCAGAGTTAGTCACTTTTTTGGAAACCAAAATTCTCTTGCGGGCAAGGCTGGAAACTGTAGCCAGGCAGAGCCACCACTCAAGTACCCAAATCAATGGTGCAATGTCAAACAACAGCAGTTCCATTTTATCTCCATATATTTTGAGCAAATATGTCCTCATCTACTCTCTTACTGCTCTCAAGCTCTGAACACACCTGAATTGCTAGCGAATTAAACCACATTTTGCATGCCATTAGCGTACATCATTAGAGCAATTCATAGCTCTGACTGAGCTCTACTATGGGTTTCATGTAAATATTAAAACGTTTTGGGCTCAGATCAGAGCCTTGTGGGACCCCACACTTTTTCATTTTCTCCTTGGTTTGGAATAGCTTTAAAGCTACTGATGGTGACTCACAGAGTACAATGATTCCAAAGTATACAAACAGTGATGGATGGAATGCTGGACTTAATCTTAGCCCCTGGTAATTACTCTGGGCCTTATACCAGTCCATTGTTATTTTGCACACCATGCCACCTTAGTTTGGACCTATCTATATGTAAATCAGTCTTGACCCTGTTCCGATTGAAACAGTCAGCCCAAACTGCCAAGCCAAGTCGTCCCTGAACTGGAACACAAGCAACCCAGGACTGGTTTTACCCTTATTTTGGGCTCATCAGCCATGTATAGCTTGGTTCTGGTGACACAGTGTTATCGGGACCCATGTCTTAGCATATTTGTCCCATTTAGGACAAAAGAATAAGGTATACAAAAAGTCATGGATGGAATGCTTGAATTCATCTCAGCCACTGGTAATTACTTGGGGCCTCACTCCAGTCCATTGTCATTTTGCACACCAGGCCACCTCAGTTTGGATTCATCTATATGCAAATCGGTCTTGACCCTGCTCCAACTGAAACAGTCCACCCAAACTGCCAAGCTAAGTCCTCCCTGAAACGGAACACAAGAAACCCAGGACTGGTTTTCCCCATATTGTGGGCTCATCAGACGGGTATAATTTGGTTCCAGTGACAGTGTGCATGGGTCCCATCTGTGGGCATATCTGTCCCATTTAGGACAACATACTAAAGTATACAAAAAGTGATGGATGGAATGCTTGAATTAATCTTAGCCACTGGAAATTACTCGGGCCGCATCCCAGTTCATTTTTATTTTGCATACCATGCCATCTCAGTTTGGACCCAGCTATATGCAAATCAGTATTGACCTTGCGCCACTTAGGAAAGTCCTGCCCCAACTACCAAGCAAGTTCCTCCCTGAAACAGAACACAGGCAACCCAGGAACAGTTTTGCCCTTCCTATGGGCTCATCAGCTGGGTATAGCTTGGTTCCAGAGGCACAGTCTACACGGGACCCACATCTGGGCATACCTTAACTACTTAGGGTGACAAAATAAAGTATACAAAAAAGGGATGGATGGAATGCTTGAATTAATATCAGCCACTGGTAATTCCTTCGGCTGCATCCCAGTGTATTGTTAGTTTGCACACCATGCCACCTCACTTTGGACCCAGCTATAAGCAAATCAGTCTTGACTCTCAGGAAATATGGCCTCACACCAGAGAAGTAGAGGTTGAAGTTCAGGGGCAACCAGAAGCATCCCCACCATTCTTGGGTATATCATGTGGAGGCACTGTGTGGTTTGGTTGGGTGATTACAATGAGCTTCATAGTTTGATTGCAAGAGAGTATATGTCCAGTCGTTGTTTTCCACAGCTGTGCCAACACCTGATAGATAGCAAGCTCACTGACCCCAAGGAGCTTGCCAAGGAGAAGAACCGCTGGCTCAGCACCAGGGTCCACAGGAAGGTATTTGGGTGATCCCAAAAAGAGTGTACAGGGTCCCAACTAGAAGAAAAGAGAGGAGATAAAAATAAATATAAAAAGTTCTTCAAAGACCCTAAAACAGTTTTCAAGGGATGGATTTCTAGTCCAACTTAACCACAAAAAGAGGGGTTTTCCTATGAAGCAATCCTCAGGATGCTATTCTCCCAAATGCTACAATGCTACAAGAATGAGCACATCAAGGGGGACCCCCACTGCACAAAAAGGCAGACGCCCCCCATTGGTGAGCAGATAATGGGAATAGACAGTGTAGCATTTGGGGAGAAGGTTGTGGAACATAGGGGCTGATTACGATGGTGAGCGGAAAGCATTCCGACCGCCGTGCTAGCTGGAAATTTCTGCCCGCAGGTACCGCGGCAAAACCGTTGGCCAGATTAGGATGCACCGCCAGAAACTACCTACCGCGGCGGTCGGATTCCAGGATACACCGCCGGGAACGTGCGGAAAAGCTGAAAATCCATCTGCGGCGGTCGGAATTGCAGCGGTAACACCCCGAACCGCCGTCCGAACTGCGGTCAGGAGTGTCCGGGAGTGGATCTTCGCTATCCGCAATATTGCTTCCGCCGTCCTCGCATAGCCAGATTCACCGCTGCGGTGTGATGGGCTGTTTGTTGCATCCTGATTCGACCGGCGGTTGTAACCGCGTTCCGCAGGGCGGTCCCTCTCTATTGGCTCCGTCCGCCACCGCTGCAGGGATTTATGGCGGTTCCCGAAACACCGCAGCGGATGGGAAATGGGCTATCTTTGCCCATCGTAATTCGGCGGACACAAGGACTGCCGATGGAGTGCGGAAAAGGACATTTTCCGCCAGCACCGCGGAGGTGCCTCCGCCCGCCATCGTAATCAGCCCCATAGTGTGGGGTGAAGTGCAGAGGCTACCCTAATCCCCACTGACCCTTCAGATGGTTACGTCGGATGAGGGTTGGGAATTTCAAACTGTTGAGGTGGTCCATCTTCCTGCAGGGAATGGACTTTACAGTGGAACATCACCCTGGAACTGGCCACTCCAATGCTTATGGTCTTTTCAGGTTCTTCCACCTTAGAGATGAGAACGCCGATGAGGATGGGTAGTTCTTATTCCTTTCATCTGGGGGGGGGGGACATGTTAGACCTGACATCCTTGATGTAGTATTCCCCCAAACCTTTTGCCTTTACTCCTCTTGTTTTGCTGAATTTGCTTTTGTTGGCTTTAGGACTATCTGCACTTTACTTCTAACTGTATGTGCTCTCTACTTCAAACATGGTAAAATTGGCCTACACTGTGAGAAATTGGGTTGTTGGCTGAAAGGGGGTGGCCACTGTTCAAGCAACAGTCACAATCCCTGTCAGGGTGAACAACAAAGATAACTAAATTAACCTGTGCTTAACCCTCTGGCAGCTTGGCACAAAAGCAGTCAGGCTTAGCTCTACACACTGGGCTTTGAAGGTAACTCTTTCAACTGAACTAACCTTGACCTTGTGTCCAGACGTGCTCTATCGTGGTCAGCCTGAACTTGTGACTTTCATCTGGTCTTGCATGGCCAGATAACCGCGAGTGACGCTTTGTGTGTTGAGGCGCTTTACTTACCTGAAATCTTTAAAATTGCTTATCTCTGAATCTACTGATTGGATATTTGCTGTTTTGATATCAAAACATTTATTACATTTTACTCTAGTCTTCTACGTTGGTTTAGGGGTTTTCTTGTGTTGTGTTTCACTTTATTAATCTTTGTATGCTGCATAAATTCTTTACACATTGCCACTAAGTTAATCCTGACTGCTTTTGTGCCAAGCAACCATAACGTTCAGCACAGGTTAACCTAGTGACTTTTGTGGTTCACCTTGACAAGGATTTGTGGTTTGTTGCCTGAGTGGGGCTACCAGTCCCCTCAACAAAAATCCAATGTCTTACACTGTTGTCTATAGTGTATCATTGTTTGACCATTCCCAGAAGGCCAGCATGTTGGTTCGAAATGAGACAGCCACACTGGAACTTTAAAACAATTATGGATTAGTTACAATACCTCTGCAAGACAAACACCAGCTGCTTTGTTTAGTTTTGTTAATGCAAGCATATGCCCGCCATATTTTGATGAGTGCAGGTTTTCTCTTTTTTACTTGAATTCCTTTAAGTTATTGTGTATATGTTGTTGAATTTGTGTGTATTTTATTGTTTTTGTGTCAGACCGTGACTGCAAGAATGAGTCAGTGGATGGATGAATGAATGCATGAGTGCAAAGATGAGTGACAAGATACATGTATGATGACCTATTAAGTTCCTAAACTCATCAGTAACAAAAGAAGAACTTTCATTCATAAGCCAGACCTATAATCACTGCCTGTGCTTGCTATGGTTGGGAAGACCCCGCTGAGCATGTGTGAGCTTTGATCCCAGCAAGCCGCCGCATGTGAACCCATTAGGCCTGGATAATCTCAGTTGCCATGATACTTGAAGTGCACAATCTGCGGTTTTCAATCAACTCACCCTGTATGGTAGAGTTGGGTAACTACCTCTTGATCTTGCATGGAATGCTTGCGCATCCATAACTCCGGCTCAGTATAGGTTAGAGGATACAAGGGCCTTAGAGGTCCAAAGGAAATCTGCACATCTTGCAAAGCAGATGAAACATATCAACCTAAAATAGACACACTCAGTAAATGCCTCTTTACGTCATGTTATTTTTTTAACAATATCACAGAGCCCCTTTTATTAAAGAATTAGGTTTGGGTTCCCGGGAGATACCTTTATCGCTTCCTGTTCTAAGATCCCACTCTCACTGCGAGGTTGAGCCCACCTGGTGGTGAGCACATCACCAGGTGAGGACCTGATGATGAAGCATGCCTCATGATTAGCGTGTGGGTGAGGGTTCTACAAAAACACATGTAGTGTGCCTGCTGAGCACTAAAGCAGGGCATAGTGATTGTTTTTTTAGGATTCACCCTCCACTTTGGGTTTATGTAAATACCATGTGAACCTTATCACCTGTGACACATTCAGAGATACCTTTGCATTTCTGACCTTACCTTTACCATTATAATTAAAGGCTTACAAATATCATTAAGTAAAGGGCTGCTAGCTGAAAAACTCACTACTGGCTCGTGGTGTCAACATAACATAAGAAACAATTAAAGGTTTTTATGTGGCAGATCACAGCGTGCCTCTTTAATTTCCTCAGCCCTTTGCCTCATCAAGACTCATCACCAAGGGTCCTCTGATAAACTATATAAGGTGTTAACCTTGTACAAAATACCAATAGCTACCTGGTGCACATCATCCAATGTACCTATACCACACAGTGATCTCATGTAGTGAATCACACAATGGTCTTCTTAAGTGCATCATTAGTGCTCTCCTTATGTCTATCACTAATGTTCCCAACATTCACATCACACTTTGGTCCCTGCTGTACCTCCATTTGTGGTCCATGCTGCATGCCCTCCGGTGCTTCACTTATGCACATCGCTTTGTGTCTCCTCCTGCACAATGGGTAGGTCTACATGTATTTATGCCTGTATGTTTGTTGGTCTACGAACACAGATGCCTTTATGTTAGTTTAACTTTATTAAAATAATTGTATATCAATTCTAGCTTTGGTACATTATCACAAGCAATGAAGTATGAGTCAATGAAATTGATATACACCTTGGTCTTAAAAGTGGTGTCTGGCTTGCTCAGAATGTTTTTATCTTTTCCTAACACAACCAAACCCCATCAATGCCTTTCAAGCAGATGGACTTCTGTGGAGGAAAAAGGCGATAGGTTTGTGTCTCAGTATCTCCATCTGTATTGATAATACATCGAAATTCTTGTGCGCCTGCAAATATGGGTCCAGGGGAGTAACATGGGTCCCTGCAGGTCTTGCGGTGCAAGGCAACCCCCATTTCTATAGGGCCCGCAACCCTTTCAGAGGTGCTTCATTCCGCCCAGGGCCAATTAATATTTGTGAGAAATGGGTGACTGAGGGGCCCCTCTTCATGTTCTGCAGGTGGCCTATCGTTTAACGTTACGCCCACTGCACGAGGCAGTATCAAGAATGGCTGAGCGCCTCTTTCTTTGCGTGCTTGGGGGCATATGTACAAGCCCCTATCGCCACCACAACGTCACTATTACAGACGTTGTGGTGGCGATAGGGGCTGCGCCTTATATACAAGGCAGCGTTAAGCCACTTAACGTGGCTTAACGCTGTCTTGTACATAAGGCCCCCTTTCACGCTATGGTTAGCGTGAAGGGGTGGAAAGTGGGTGTTGCAGTGAGCGCTCCACCACAACACCCATTCATTTTGAAGCTGCCCCCTATGTACAAGGGTGGCGTACATAGGAGGCAGCGCCAAAATTAAGACCAGGTATATCCTTGTCTTAAGTTGGAGAAACGAGAAGAAATGCATTATTTCTCCTCGTTTTTGCTTTTTCCATGTGTGCTGCCTTGTGCAGCACACATGGAAAAAGCAAATTGCCATGGTTTGCTTATGTACAGGAAGGTGTCCCTTCCTTGACATAAACAATCTTTTAAAAAAATGCCATTTTGTCACTGTCATGTGTGCTGCATGAAGCAGCACACATGAAAGTGACAGAATGGCATTTTAGGATTGTTTATGTGCAGGAAGGGGCACCTTCCTACACATAAACAATCCTCCACTGCACAAAGACACCCTTGCACTATGGTGCCGGGGGGGCCTGCGTTGCTGCTAAGTTGCTAAACTTAGTGCCATCGCAGGGGAAAACGCAAGGCTGCACCGCATTCTTGTAAATAAGGTGCAGCCTTGATTTCAGAAGTGGCGGAGAGAGGCGTTAAGCCAGGAAGGCTAACGCCTCTCTCCGCCACTTCATTGTACATATGGCCCTTGGGGGCAGATTTACAAGCCCCCTGCGCCACCAGTACGTCACTTTTCGTGACGTACTGGTGGCGCAGGGGGCTCCTCGATATTTACAAGGAGAGGAAAAGCCACCATGCGTGACTTTTCCTCTCCTTGTAAATACCGTCCCTTCACACGCAGCACTTTGCGGTGAAGGGGCGTTCCATGGGTGTTGCTGTGGGTGTTCCCACGCAACACCCATGGAACAAGACACATCTCCAGAATTACGAGAAATCGTAACTCTGGAGATGCGTCTGAAAGCTACGCCACCCTAGAGGTGGCGTAGCGAGCGCACCGAGGAGAAATGTTTTCATTTCTCCTCGTTTTCCTCTTTCAATGCGTGCTGCATTCTGCAGCACGCATTGAAAGAGGAAAAGCCTGTACTGATTGTTTTTGTGCAGAAAGGTGCCCCTTCCTGCACAGAAACAATCTCCCATGGCGCAGGCATCCTTGCACCATGGTGCAAGGGTGCCTGCGCCGGCGCTTGGCAGCTGTTTGTGCGCCAGCGCAGGGAGAAACACAGGAATGCGACATATTCTTGTAAATATGTCGCATTCCTGTGCTCTGAAAGTGCCGCAGCGTGGCGCAGCCAAAGGGCTTGCAGCGCCACGCTGCGGCACTTTCTTGTAGATCTGCCCCTTGGTGTCTAAAGTTCACACAAATAACTCAGAATTTCTCCGAGTTAGCTATGAACTTTAGACAGAACAAGTCGAAAACAGAGTCAATCCTTGCTCCTTGTTGCCGAACAGTTCTGTTTAAATTTCTTGCATTAACTATGGTTGAGCTTTCGACACCTTCTTGCACGCCAAAAAACAGGCGCTCGGCCCTTCATGATAGCGCCCCGGAAGGCAGGTTTAAGACTCCTTTCTCTGATATGCTTCGCTCAGGTGGTTGCCCATTGATGCGCCGCGCAAATGTGGAAATTAGTTGGAAGTGTTTCTTCAAGATATCCTTTCACTGACTGCTTCCGTCCTCCACGGCAGGATCCCTATTTGTAGCCTCTGCAATGATTTGAGCCCAGACGGTGCAGGTCGCTTGTCATGTTTAAGGATTAAAAGACATTGATAGCAAGGGATAATTGCAAAAAGAACATTCCCCCAGTGAACGCTCTGCTAATTGATGTTGATGTTTAACATGGCACAGTGAGCGTGAGTTCATTTCGCATTCACCTTATTCACCGTCTGCAAACTTCCTAACTGTGCATTTAAGTCATAATGCTTCTCAGAAGAGAATTTTACAACACAGAATAGATAAATGTTTGTTTCGACCTTGCAACGATTTCCAAAGTTATGACAACTAGTGTGAACCACGGAATTTCAAAAATGTTTCATCATGCCAATTTACACAGTAGCCCAAACATTGTGTATGCTACAGACTAAACATTTTAAATGCATGTGCACTTGGGTCAGAAGCGTCTACATGAAGGGATTCGAGTGCTTTATTGCAGTATAACTGGTTCCCCTGACATCACTTTTCGACATTTGTCTTTCAAACCTCAAATCAAAGGGACAGCCACAGAAAACGCAATTCTCTCGATTAAAAGGCACGTGCGTCGTCTTTCCTCTTTCAATTAATACAGTGACTCCAGTACCCAAGAAGAAATAAACCAGGTTATCCTGCTTCTCATAAATTCAAATTCTTTGCCGGATTCTGCTGTAATGCTTAGTACTCCCAGGGGCATATTCTCAAGAACGTGTGATAACTACAGCAAAATCAGCTTAACGCAACACTTCACATCGCAGTCTATCGCGGGAAAATAACGCTGTGTTAACGTGGCATTCCCAACACGGCGGTACCATGCAATAGTCACACGATTACGCGTCAAATTAACGCGTTAAAATTAACGCAACGCGCAAAAACGCGAAACTCCAACGCGAAAATAGTAGCGATGACGCCAATCGCGATACAAAAATCTGCGAAAACCAGCCACAGGCCTGCAATTCCCACGCGGGAAAATGCACTATAAAAGTAGAAAAAAAACATGCAAACAAAAGCCAAACAACAGTGAAGCACAATGGAGGCGTCCGGAGTAAGTACAGAGGACAACCAGAACCCCACAAGCCTCCCGGAGGACCAGCCTGGGACCTCGGGGTCAGGGAAGGGCAAGGACAAGAAGAGTAGGAAGAAGCGGTTCAGTCCGCAGGAAAACAGGATCCTGATAACAGAGGTGATAGAACACCATCAATCACTGTTCGTCACCTCCACTGTGTCACTGGCAACTAAAAATGGAATATGGCAGACCATCGTGGACAAGCTGAATGCAGTCGGAGTGCTGAGGAGGACACTGGATGAGGTCAAGAGGTGCTGGTATGATGTGAAGTGCAAAACCAAGCTGAAACTCGCGAACAACCGGAAGGCAGCAATGCAGACTGGAGGTGGGAGTCCAGTGCCACAGGAGGAGCTGGACGAGATGGAGGAAATGGTGTCCACAGTCATCAGTGGGGAGACAGTGGCAGGAGTTGGGGGACCGGACACTGCTCAACATGACCGGACACAACAGCAACAGGGTGAGTAACGACCAGGGACTGGGGGGACGGGGGGAGATGGGCACAACGGCACACATGCACAATTAAGCATAGCACATCTGCGGACAAACCATGCCCCAGACCCACAACTCCCACCAAGAGACCAATGCACACAGGTATGCAACATCTCAGCACTGCATAAGCACAGAACCCAGAGGCACACAGCATGTAAGGGATAAGGGGCAGCTAAATCAGAGCTGCAGGGGCGACTCCCCCAAAATGCGGCACACACACATCACATGCAGAGCACATCAACATTGACAACGATGTGGTACAAACCGCAACACGTACACAACAGAACAGAGGACACAACTGGTGCCGCATGTGCGTAGAAACTGGCCAATCACATTTGGCACTGCAGGGAAATGTGAGTTGACAATGTACAAGTACAAACACACATCCATGACGTAGTCGGAATGTCCACTGTCCCGCATCAAAAAGGCAGCTCCCCCCAAACAGTCACAATGTACACTGTCATGCAGTCTGAATGTAAACATGTACAATGCGTCAACATACATGTGAACACGATGTTAAACTGCATCTCCCCTTCACATTGCAGGGGGAAATCCAACACCTCCTGCAGAGCAGTCCGAACCTCTCTTCTCTGATGACGAAGAGGACCACCACACCTTCGACTCCGGCGCCCTCCAACAGCTCGTGGAGTGCCTCCGCAGCCCACTTCCAGGAGCAGGGCAGCCCAGCTGCCACGAGGAGAACCCACCCCCTGCACAGAACACACAGCAGGCAGCACCTACCACCACAGCTGCCTCCCAGGACCCCCACGATGAACACATGGCCTTCCAACGCCGTGTGTTGGGGTGCCAGGAGAAGTTGGCTAAACAGGTGCAGGTGGGGTTCAACTGCATGGCAGCCAAACTAGACGCCATACGTGGGTGTCTAAGTCCCATCAGGGACCACTCACAGTCCCTAACAGACACCCACAGTCCGCTCCATGGTCTCCAACGGACCATGGCTGACATCGCTAGAGTCCTGACTCTGCGACAAGAACGACTGTCTAGCCAGAGTGCCTCCAGCGATCTCGCCCGGGAGTTGGGACACATGCGGAGGATCATGGAGAACATGGAGCGGACGCAGGCTGAAAGAGCGGCTGCCACGGCTGCACACCAGCGAGAGGTAGCTGGGTCCCTCAATGCCCTAAAGACCCTCCTCATGGCATTGCTGCCACAAGGCCTGGCGCTGATGCATGCTGCTGCTACCACCCCATCCACATCTCCGGCCCCTGATGTGTCAGTGCCACACAGTGCAGCAGACATTCCACCTCCAGACCCTGAGGTGTCACTGCCACACAGTGCTGGAGACAGAACACCACCACCCACATGTGAGGCACATGCAACAGCAGAGGACGAAGATGCGGATGAATCTGCCTTCGTGGTCAGAAGAACGCAGTAGCATTCATCTCCGCCATGTGGCCTCTTTCTGCTTGGTTCTGCCCTCTGCATCATCACCTTCCACTGTCCCCAGATGCACTTTGCGACACTCACCTTGGACCTCGATATGGACTGCCAAATTCTGTTTGGTCACCAATGACACAGCTATCAGACTGCGGACTGAACTCCTCCTCTCCTGATGTACCTGTCATTCCCTGAAGGACTCTTGCTGGCCCTCCACGGGCCAACAATGTAAAGTGGGGTTGGCATGGCCCTGTACTGCTCCAGCTGCAACACTCCACTGAATGTGCAATAAACATTCATATTCACACAGATGTATCATGTCTATGATCTTTCAAGTGTGGAAGTATGGATGAATGGAGGGTCAGTGATTCCCCCTTACGTCCATGTTGCTCATGTTGTGGGACTTTTGTCACAGGGTGACAGATTGTCGATTGCGGTCCGGGTGGCGCCGACACTACAACAGAGACACATCCATTAGTCACTTCCTTGTCCAGCCCATGACGGAACCACGCCCAGAGCTCCAGGGTCATTGTTCACACCCTTACGCTGGACTGGCATACGCCAGGACAGCCCACTCCGCTTACGCACATAGGGGGGGACGACAACGCCACATGTCCCAGGTCTTCACTGTAGGGATCTGCAGCTCACAGGTCTAGTTGTCAGCATGCCACAGCCACTCCCTCACGGCTGGTGTACACCCACACCACACCCATCCAGCACAGGCGTCACAGGACATGTGACCCTGCCAATAAAAAGGGCCTGGCGCACGTGCTGGAAGCGATTCAAAAGGTAAACACAGGTCCAGAGATCCTGGTGCTGGATATAAATAACTAGAGATACAGGAGGAACATCACTCAAGGCTCTGGACCTTTCAGCCTCGTATGAATAAATAGGGATGGGGTGTAAGTATATGTTCCTCTTCTTCAAACAGTTAGTTAGATTCAATGGAGTAATTCCTATTTTTAAACACAACACAAGAGTCCAAGAATAGTATTTGGTGATGATAGATAATTTATTTTCAAATGCCACAGTGTAGATCCATTTCACTCTTTTTTTATTTTTTTATCATCATTTTTTCATAAAAGAGAAGGAAGCGGAGACAGCCGACACGTGTTTCGCCCTATTTGGCACATTGAGCCAGGGCTTTCTCAAGGCTGTAAAAATAAAAATTACAATAAGTACTAAGAAAAAAGAAAAAAGAAAAAAGAAAAAAAGAAGGGGACAGGGGAACCCAAGAGAAAATCACTGACTGGGTGCACTTTGTGAAAAAAGGAAAAACAATTTAATTTTTTTTAATTTTTTTTATTTCTTTATTTTATTAATACTTAAAAGAGATACCAATATGGGGTATATTGGAAAGGCAAGTGTCAAAGGAGTGTAAAAAAAGAAGAAGTGAAAATGCAAGAACAAGAAGGACCAAGAAACAAGAAATATCAGCAATTATTTTTAAATGCATGCATTGTGAATCAATGTGTAGAGGAAAAACGTAATCAAGTGCTGGCAAAGGAACATTTTTACCAGAGTGAGTATTCTAAAAGGCAGTGAATGGTGAAATAGAGAAGGTCTATAAATGGTAGTTAGGTTGAAGAGGAAAAGACCTCATTCTACTCAGTACAAAAAATGGCTTAATGTACAGGCTCAAGTAAGTCCAAACAACAACAGTCATGCCATATGGAAAGATTATCTATGAAAGTAATCAAGTACAGTACCTATTTGTAGTGTTCAGGGATCATAGTTTAAAATCAGAGGAGAGATACATTCCATAAAATGCTTCATAATATTAATTAAACCATCCAATGTCTAGGAAAAACAAACGTTATTTTTAGGACAAAGTGAAGGTCTAGAGAAAAAGTACAAAAGTACAGTACAGGTATAGAAGGCTAAGAATATCCAACAGATTGTGGTCTATACAGTAATTTCCTACATTTATTCACAGAAATACAAGCGCATTTGGAGAAGTACCAGAGATATCTTGTAATGAGAATATTTACAAAGTTAACTATGTACTGTCTAGGCGGCATGATGTCAAAGTACGTCTAAGATTACAAAATATTATTACGATATAAAGCGAAAAGCAATTGTTTTTAAAATTACAACAAGTTTAACATACGTTGTTTCAATGATGGTAACATGTTACCTACACAGGACAGCAGAGAGGTGAATTATGCAACTCAGTATACACATGAGTGTTGAGCATTGTACTTAAGCATGGCAGCAAGATAAAAGCAGGTAATTGAAAGAACTAAGAATAGATCTAATTGCATCATATGTTTAAATGTGATGCTCCTCCGTGTGATATGAAAAATTAGATGGTACTTGACAATGGGAACCCAGATTATAGCATGTTTTATTTCCAGAGTGGTGGCATATTGTAAATGGCCAACCAAAAGAAGGAGTTCAGGACAGCAGTTGCCCGTTAATATTATGAGCGTTGATACATAGAGAAGATAGAAAGAGTGCTTAAACTAGCGGAGCCACAAGTGCAAATGGACTGTGACTCCGTGTAAAGTAGGAAATATAGTGGTACTAAGTAGCGGGGATCCGGGGCACGTTTGTTGGCCAAACTAGCATAATAACTGTTTAAGACCTTCCCAAATGGGGGCATCTCCATTTGGAAAGTAAACACTAGCCGCGGCGCGGTTAAGGACAAAAGCATAATTGAGGACCCATACGACGGACAACAGCGTAAGACTTAGTGGCTCACACAGGGCTTATTAGTAAAAATAGTGCAAATGGGCTCTAATTAAGTGAGGCAAGGGCATAGAAGCAGAGAGCAGTAGCACGTCGATAACTTACTTGGTGTGTACGCATATAGTCCCAGGATGAATTCGTCCATGCCAAAGTTTCCGTGGTGTACCGGTAATCAAAACCCCGCCATCTTAAATGGTACGAGGATGCGGTGTGACCCGGAAGTGGCCCGTAGTGATTGGAACAGCGAAGAATGACTAAGCACTCGAAAAATAATTAAAATTTCTATAGGCACCCAATAATTCTCCCTAATTCCTAAGACGGAAGAGTGTATTAAAAGGAAAATAATACTGAAAGAAAAGACTAATAGCCATGACAAATAACGGAGCCACATTACGTAGACAGCGTCAGGCCAATGGAAATAAAGATAGTCGCAAGAACAGAGACCTATTTTACGGAGAGTCAAAAGCAGCCGCCATTTTGGAATGGGACCGAACTGTAAAAGTATGTTACACAAATACTGACATCGGGAGGGAATTGAACACAATGTACAAGGATTGTGTTTGTGAAAATCCTATTTTGGAAAATTGCAACTTTTAAAAGGATGGGATTTCCTTATGATGTTATCGCAATAAGAATTCATAATCATTATATGATAAAATCCGAAAGCCAAAACCATATCCCCATCTTGATAAGAAGAGGACAGGAAAGGTCAAGTTTGCAAAAAGTGAATAGGCATCTATTGACAGATGTTTACAGAATGTGATAAAGCCTATTGTATTGGCAACACTATTAGTATGGAATTTATATATTTAGATGAACGGTCGAGAAGGTGCACATGGAAACCTGGCAACCATACATTTAGTCTTGGGAAGGCACATTTGTGGCAGAAATTCAACATGGAATTTGTTTAAACAATATACAGCAATTTCAAAAAGAGAAGTAGCAAGAAAACAGTTTGTTAAGAATGATCTTCATGCACCATTTACAAGATTGTATCAATGTCAATAATACAAAGCCTGACAGGATAAAGATGTTCATGGATTAATACGAAACAGAAATCCAGAAGTATTCTCCATGGCATCAAAACAGTAGATGGTGTCTACCTGAATGGACACAATCATTGGACCCTTAGAGCCAGTGGTGCCACTCGTGTTCTTTGTTAAGGCCCTTTTCCACAGTATCCAGGCCTATGATCAGAGCACTTTCCTCTTTCCGGAGACGTAGTTCTAAGTTACCGCCTCGTTTATGCTGTTTCAATTTTTTCAGACCAATGAATGAGAAGGTCCGTTGATGAAAGTGATGTGATACAAAATGTTCCACCAGGGGTTGCCTGGTGTCTGCTTTATGGATATTTCTATAATGTTCCTGAATCCGGTTTTTTAATGGTCGAATAGTACTCCCAATATAGTGATGTTCACAGGGACAGGTGATGAGATAGATCACGTTAGTGCTGTCACAATTGATCAGGTCATTAATTTTATGCATGTGGCCATTGACTGTTACTTCTTTTGTTCTGGATCTGCCTAACTTGCAAATCGAGCAGTTTGAACAGGTAAAGAAACCTTTCAGTTGTTGCAAGAACGTCGTTGGCTTTTGTTTAGTTTCCAGAAATGATGGGCACAGAATGTCCCTTAGATTTTTACTTCTGGAGAAGCTTAGCTGTGGCGTGTCTTGAAGAGCATTTGTAATGGTGGTATTTTCTTTCAGAAAGTGCCAATGTTTCTTAAGGGTTTTACGAATACATTGATGCCCATTATTGTTGTGTGGTAAAGCGAATCACTGGTTTGTGTTCTCTGACACTGTTGTTGTGCAGTAACAGACGACGTTCTGTGTCAGCAAAGCATTTCTGTGCTTTGTTGAGGACTCTGTCTTTGTATCCACGTTGTTGTAATCGTTGGGTTATTGCATTGGCGTTCATGATATATTCTTCATTCGAGCTACAGTTCATACGGGCCCGGCGGTATTCTCCTGTGGGAATGTTAACAATAGTATGGTTAGGATGACTGCTTGTTGCATGTAAGATTGAGTTAGCAGAGGTAGGTTTTCTGTGTATTTTGGTATACAGTTTATTTTTTTCGATGTAAATTGTTAGGTCCAGATATTCAATTTCAGTTTTTGAGATGGTGTATGTGATATCAATGCCCCATTTGTTGGGGGTAAGGGAGTCAATGAACAATTTCAGATGTTCTTCTGGACCTTGCCACACAAGCAGGATATCGTCAATGTACCTACCCCACATAATGATGTTACTAGAGGCATCATCTATTCTTCCACCCCATTGCCAATGTCTTTCTACCTCGCCCATCAGGAGGCAGGCATATGGAGGTGCGAATCTTGCCCCCATGGCGGTACCCTGGAGTTGTAAGAAGAAATTGCCGTTGAAGAGGAAATCATTATTGAATAAGCAGAATTCCAACATATCCAATATCAAATTGTTCCTAGCTGTAAGATGAACTGATCTGTAAGAATTTTCTAGTCGCTGCTATTCCATCAGAGTGTTTGATTGAAGTATAGAGACTGGTGATGTCAATTGCAGATAGTGTGTAATCATCTTGCCAGGCTATGTTTTCCAATTTTTGCAGGACATCTTTAGTATCTTTTATGAAGGAGGGAAGATCCCTCATGAAAGGTTGCAACTCGGTATCAATAAAGGCTCCCACATTAGAACAAATTGAGTCGATTCCAGCGACAATTGGTCTACCTTTAGGTATTCTGCCTGGTTTGTGTACTTTGGGTAAAAGGTATAGAGTTGGAATGATCGGGTGGTTATTGTACAACAGTTGTTTTTCTTCTAGAGTTAGCAATTCTTTTTTATACCAATTGTTCAAAAGTTGAAGGAGTTTTTCTTGTATTTCTTTTGTGGGGTTATGATCTAACTTCTGATAACAAGTCACATCTCCTAATTGTCGATAAGCTTCTGCCAGATAGTCCGAGGAGTTTAGTATGACAACATTCCCTCCTTTGTCTGCTTGTTTGATTATTAAATTGGGGTCATTTTTTAATTCAACCAATGCCTTTCTTTCTTTGTGCGTAATATTTTTCGGTACAAATTTCTGTTTGGACTGGTATTTGTGGTACTCTTTATCCAAGTCTTTTGTCACAGCCTTGAAGAACATATCTATGGAATTACATGAGGGTAATACTGGTGTAAATTTGGACCGCTTTTTGAGGGGGTTCGGTCTAGAATGGAAAATGTCTATTCCCAATTCGTCAGCAATGGTTGTCAATGATTCCAAATTGTCTGGTGCATCATCTGTGGATAAATGTGTCAGAAGATTAATGTTTTCCAAATCTTGTGCAGTAAGTTCGCTAGTTTGTTGATCATTATCTGTCACAATGGGTCTGGTGTAATTATCCGAGAAAAAGGAATGCAGCTTCAGTTTTCTAGTAAACTTGAAGAGATCGACCTTAGTTTGGACCAGGTCCCAATTTCCTGTTGGACAGAAGGATAAGCCTTTATTGAGAATTTGATTATGGGTCTCAGTAAGAGTAGTTGACGAGAGATTAATCACCAAGTTGTTGGTTGCTACTTCTGAATATGTAGTTCCTTTTTTCTTGCCCTTGTCTGTACACCCACACCATTTGGTTTTGGCGTCAAGGTGTTCGGTGGTCTGGTGCGGTTGTCTTGTGCGTTGCCCAGGCGGTGGCGTTGCACTTCCACCCGAAAATTTACCTTCGGACGAATGTTACTTGTAGTTGCTTGATCCTCCAAAGATTCTGCTTCAGAGGATAAAGGAGTTTCTATTGAGTTATTTGTTTGGGTTGGTGTTGTTGTTGTCGTAATGTTATCGTATTTTTGTGCAAAAGTATAGACTCTGCCCAGTTGATAATCGGTCAGATCCCGTCGGAATTTACGATTTTTCCTCTGGATTATGTCCGCCTCATATTCGTCTAAAATTTTGTTTAGAATGCCATAGTTCTTAATTGTAATTTCACCCCAATTAGCCTCCTCAATTCTTTTTGACAGAGCATCAACTTCTAGTTTTTTTTTTTCAAATTCTTCTTGAGCTATATCAATTAGCTGACGCAGCATATTATTTGAGGCTGTATGCAGGTTTTCTTCCCATAGTTGTAAGTTATCCGGTGCTGTAGTCTCTATTGGGGGGAATATTAAAATCCGTAGTCCTCGTTGGATTAAATTGTGCTCTAGGTATTTTTTGAGGGATGCTCCTTCCCACCACTTTGAAGTTTCTTTTTTGGCCGCTTTTTCCAAGGCCTGGAACGTACTTTTCGCTGATAATAAATTTGTTGTGCTCGATGGTCTCGAAATGCCAGCACCCGTTGGGTCAAAGGCTTCTTCCAATCTGTTATTTCTTCGTTCACGGCGATTGTCATAGGTAGACATAATTCCTTGAATTTCAGGTGGGTTGTATCTAATATATCTTATCAAAAACTTCTTTCTAATCTGTATTTGGTAACACTGTATTTCATTATTGAGGAAAAACCTCAGGTTTATATCAGGTAATCCAGTCAGCAGGGTCCTAAAAGTAAGAGATTCAAAAGGTAAACACAGGTCCAGAGATCCTGGTGCTGGATATAAATACCTAGAGATACAGGAGGAACATCACTCAAGGCTCTGGACCTTTCAGCCTCGTATGAATAAATAGGGATGGGGGTGTAAGTATATGTTCCTCTTCTTCAAACAGTTAGTTAGATTCAATGGAGTAATTCCTATTTTTAAACACAACACAAGAGTCCAAGAATAGTATTTGGTGATGATAGATAATTTATTTTCAAATGCCACAGTGTAGATCCATTTCACTCTTTTTTTATTTTTTTATCATCAGAAGAAGTGAAAATGCAAGAACAAGAAGGACCAAGAAACAAGAAATATCAGCAATTATTTTTAAATGCATGCATTGTGAATCAATGTGTAGAGGAAAAACGGAATCAAGTGCTGGCAAAAGAAAATTTTTACCAGAGTGCCATTTCCACTCTCTAACTGGGTGTATCCGTGTAGTTCTCATGTATGCATGAGGGCCTAGAGCCCTGCCACCTCACATTGCCCAGTGCCGGGGGTGACATGATGGCGTCCGCACCACGGAACTCAATGATTAAGGGTCCATGGCTAGCGGTGCACAGACTTGGTGGCACCGGATACACTGCGGCAGGCACAGGCACACCGCCACGGGACGGTGTCTTGCGGTGCAGTGAGATAGGGGCACCTAAAGTGCTGAGCGGGTGTGCAGCCTGCGATGATGCTCCGTCCTGGCGGTCCGGACTGGCAAGGATCAGTGTGAGCCCTGCTGGACCGCAGTGTAGGCCTGAGCCAGTGGGCAGTGCGGGCCTCCCGCCACGTGGCGTTGCCTCGCGGTTCACAGAGTTAGTGGCACCTCAAGTGCTGAGCGGGTGTGCAGCCTGCGATGATGCCGTGTGCACTGATATGGTCTCTGCCATTGCAAAATCAAGACCCAGAGTCAGGTGTGTGACCTGGTGGCCCGCGGTGAGGGCCTGCATGATGTGGAGGGTGCCATGGTCGCTTGGAGGTCCCACCGGAACGTGGTGGGCCCTCTTGGAGACACGCCGGTGGCGGAAGGTGAGCAGTGAGGCCTGGTTGCGCAGGTGCGGGCAAGCACCGCTGGGCGGCGGGAGGGGCTGGGGTGCAGCAGCCTGTGTGCGCAGGGGCGGGCAAGCGATGATGGCGTGTGCAACTGTATGGACTCTGCCATTCATGTCTCTGGACACTGTTTCAGATAAGGGACCTGGGGGACTGCAGTGTATACTGGTACGTGGTTGGAGACACACCGGTGGCAGCAGGTGAGCAGTGAGGCCTAGGTCCGCAGTGTCGGCACTCTCTCACCCTCTCTTTCTCTCTCCCTCTCTCCCTCTCCCTCTCCCTCTCTCTCTTTCTCTCTCTCTCTCTCTCTCTCTCCCCTCTCTCTCTCTCTCCCTCTCTCCCTCTCTCCCTCTCTCTCTCTCTCTTTCTCTCTCCCTCTCTCCCTCTCTCCCTCTCTCTCTCTCTTTCTCTCTCCCTCTCTCTCCTTCCCTCTCTCTCCTTCCCTCTCTCTCTCCCTCTCTCTCTCTCTCTCTCTCTCTCTTTCTCTCTCTCTCTCTCCCTCTCTCTCTCTCTCTTTCTCTCTCCCTCTCTCCTTCTCTCTCTCTCTCTCTTTCTCTCTACCTCTCTCCCTCTCTCTCTCTCTCTCTTTCGCTCTCTCTCCCTGTACTTTGATGGGCGCATGGCACACCTTCTTATCCAGATTTCTGTTTTGCAGGCTGTGACTTACAGAATGTCCTGAGAAGACCCGCCATGCCTCTTCAGAATTGTTGTTTTTGGTTTATTCTGTAATAAACGTATTATTTGGATATTATGATATGAATGTATGATTTCCCTTTTTCTGACCACACATGTATGTTAGGTGTTGTGATTGTGCGACTTCTGGAGATTTGTTTGGTTCATGATTTTGTGGAGTTGATGTGCAATATCTTTGTCCAAAGGAGGGGGCCCGGGGTGGGGCCCGGGGAGGGGTCGTGGTGGGGGTGGTAGGGTCCTGGGGTGGTGGCGGTGGGTGTTGTTGGCCTATTGGGGCTCCGGGCTGCATGATCGGTTGCTCCAGGGCATCTGTTGTTCTTCATGTGTGGCTATGGGCTGTGTTCCCTTGTCTGGTGCCAGTTGTTGTCCGACTTTACACCAGGTAAGAGCAGGTGTTAATTTCCTGCTGCTAACGCGCCTTATCACATGTTTTGTGACCTTATCGCCGATGTGGCTGGTTGTTGAGAATGTTGTGGAGTGGTGTTGTCGCTGATTTTTGCACGGGTACGCCTACTCTGCATATCATTAGCGTTAGTTGCCGGGGTCATCTGTGGCGATGTTTTTTGCGACTGCTTTCGCAGGTAAACTGGTGTTATGGGCTGTTAGCGCCAGCTTGTGAATGGGACGATGAATTTATCGTGACTTTGGCTGCGATAAAGTGCCGATAACTCTGCGATAGATCCTTGAGAATATGACCCCCAGTGAGTTAACCAGAATTAAAAAATATGTAGGAAGTGGAAACCATTGCGCACTCTTAGGGAAACTGATCATGTCTCACATTAACTCACAACTAAGTCCAGGCCGGCCACCTTCATAAGGTAAAGCATGACCAAATAGTTACTTACTGAGCCTTTGCAGGCCACAGTGTCATAAAAGTCAAGTCCCATTGTGAGAAATGTGGTTATTTGTTGAGTGGGGTGAAACCCTACTCAAGCAAAAGCCACAATACTTGTCAGGGACAACCACAAAAGTCACAAAATTAACCTTTGCTTAACTCTCTAGTAGCTTGGCACACAATCAGTCAGGCTTAACTTCGAGGCAATGCTTAAAGTATGAATGCAGCACTCAAACAGTAATAAAGTGAAAACACAACACAGTAAAAATCTTACACCAATTTTAAAAAAAGAGTTATCTTTAATAAATAAAATGACACCAAAACAACAAAAAGCCACTCACTAGAACCAGAGATACACAATTCCAACGCTTCCAAGAAAGATGGCGCTTAGAAGCACATAGCGGCAAATAAGGTTATCTGGTCACACTGGACTGCGACAATTACTCTTCTATCTTCTAACTTCCATTTAAAATGGGAATACTACTAGTACATGAAACCCAACATATCCATAGACAAACCTAAACCTAGCCCAAGTGCTGCTGTTTTATTATAATTTACCTTACCCTACACCTTCTTGCTCCATAGCCCAGGATAAAAGAATTTGTTGAATATTATTATTGATGGAGGATGTAATGTTGGACTTAGGGCCTAATTTATATCTTGGAGGAGAGGGAACTCTGGTGCAAAGTTGATGCAGTTTCCTCCCGGTCAAGATTATGGTCCGCATATGCGATTTAAATGTGGGCAGACCATAGCTTGACAATAGCAGGGACTACTTTTTCTCAACCGCAGACAAACTGCTCCAATGGCCCAATCAAGTAAGGGCCATCGGAGATTTGGCTGTATGTCTGCCCACCTAATTTAAACGGGCGAGTAGAGAGCCATTTTCTTAATGCCAGTCACCAACAGGAAAAGCCTGGTGACAAGGGGCACTAAAAGGTGTTCAATGCCCCCCACTTGATTGGGAGGAAACTCATCTAGCTGCTCCTCCCAGAGCACCTGCCTGGAGTCCAACTTTCAGCAGGAGAAAGAGGCTCAGCTGCGACTGAAATAATGGAAGCAATTGTGGTGGAGAGAAGGGGGGAGGAATTGCATAGGTAATTAGCCGGTGTTTTATGCAAATATGTGTTTTACTTTCCACTAAGACCTACCATATACTGCACTTGAGGTCCTGTTGTGAAGACGTGCTCCGGCAGCCTGTGCATCATTTTGATGCCCTAACAATGGCGAAGAAAAGAAGAATTACTGAGAAGGCTCTTCTCTCAAGATAGTCTTACACAGCTTAACTCTGAACTGGGCACATAAGTAGTTCTAACCTACTTAAGGAGTCAATAATCCGTCTTACTTCCTCTAAACCTTCCAGCTTCCTAGTGATCTTTTGACCAACATCTAACACTGTAACTTTTATAACAGGTGCACTGAATACACACCTTGAAATTTCACTGGCCAGCACACATGACAATATTTTATTACCAGCCAGCTGAGTTCTGGCCTCTGTTCCTTTTTTGAATGCTGATAGGACTATTGGTCTCGACCCTAGAATACCTCTATTTGTCTCTCGGACCATTTTCTGAATTGTCATTGGTGTTTTCACTTGTTTTGCCTGCATCTGTGCACTCGATTGAAGTCCTGCCATATGAAACCAATCAATTGCAGGGTTTGACAGTGAACTTGCAGCTGTTGTTGCTGTGGGTTTAGTAGCTGGTAATGGTGTTGGTTACTGCTGCAGAGGCTATGAGCAAACAGCACTGCCCTCTCTGGAGGCTGAAGGCTGCACTTCAGTTTTTCACTGGGCTTGAATTTGCAGTCATTCTTCTTCCAGATCACCCACTATACCAACAATGCGAGTCATGTAAAGACATCCTCTTCTGTCCGCACCTAATTAGGATGTCCCTCCAGGAAATATGCCGTTCCCGGCGTCGTCTGTTGTGAGTGTGACAACAGGCTACCCCCCCCCCCCCCGGAGAAACCATGAAGCAACGCTAAGGTATTATTTATACAAGCAGTAATTGAACACAAAATAGGTGGTAAATGTATATTTTTACATTTCTTGGCATGCAAATAGTGTGCTTCTATTGAGAAGAAATAGGAGTGGAACCTTGGAACTAGATTCCCTAGGTCCTGAAGAAAAGCCAATTAGGGGTATGGCTTGAAACATGTTGACCTTTAGGAAATCAGTATCAATACCTGCTTTTTTCCTAAATCTCCCCCTATCTTTTTTAACCATACCGAATGGAGGTAGAAATATAATAGGATACACCTACCAGCCAGGTATTTTTAAACTACAACACCACCCCCACTCCCTGCTCATAAACACCATATTTTATCATTGTATATGAAAATAGTGTCCCCATGTAATCTGTAGGTCGCAGCATGCCCCGATCCGTAGCGGAACGGGATGGACCCGATGATGAAGCACGCCACCAAGGGATTTTAGAAGAAAAACTTTGTTTTTTCTTTTAGTGGAGAGTTATTATCTTTGTTCATGACAGAACTGGGTTCTTTTGTTTTGAAATAAGTTACTTGTAGAGGAGGCCAAACCCAGCTTACCCTATTCCTCCCCCCTTCTTTTTGATTCGGCCATGTTTCTTTGTCAGCCTAGTGGATCGCACAATAAATGTTGCAGGTGAGATTTAACTTTGCATGCTATTAGTGTATTTTTCTGCACCACATGCTAAGGCTTTACTGGAAAGGTAAATATGCCAATTATGTACTTGCTAATATTTTTATATTTTAGGGGTCAGAGCACATAAAGTGGGTACTGGACAGCAGTGCCGCAATGTGCAGAGTTAAAGTACTAACAGTCAACAAAAATTGGGGTGATCAAGCAAGCAGAATGATTTCCTCACAGAACTGTCCCCCAGGTCAACCTCAATGTTACACACAACACAGGCCTTCCTGTATGCTAATATGGTCATTATTTGTGCTTTGAATGCGCAGAGGTGCATGACAGAAATTTAGATATTAAAAAACAGGCTTTTTTGATTAATAATGTGTGCCTCCCACCTTTTTGTAGACATACAAATTACACATGCTCAATTGTCACTTTTATTTCAGCAGAAGGTATTTATCCACTCTGTCCAGTATTTTACACTTCACTGTGGCTGGGAATACAGTTACAAGTTTCAGCTGTTGTGCATGGTTCTGTATCACTTGATTAAAGAATTCAACAGCAACAGGTTCTGTGCACTTCCAAAAATCTGAAAGGAGTCATTGTTTACAGTAGATTGATGTGAGCAACTCCTCCTCACTATAGAGACCATATTAGGTGAAAAAGATTTAAAAGATATTGGTGTTTCGGGTGAGAAAATACAGATGGACTCTTTGATGGGGAATTCTGAAAGAAGGAACTCAGGGCCAGATTACGAGTTTGGCACAGTTGTGCTGACTCTCCGCTGGCACTGCTGCACCAAACCCACGCAAGGACCACCCTCCGTATTATTAGTTGAACTCATGTACTGCAGACGGTCCTTCGCCTTTCCCATGGCGGTGCTTGGAAAATAGGCACCACAATGGGAACGGCAAAAAAGTTCCAGCACAGCAGGGACGGTGGCATCCATGCTGTGCTGGAACTTTGGGGGTATACAGACATTGGGGCACATGTTGTGGCCCCCTGAATGTATCCCCATGGCAGGGGGGTTTGGGGGCCCTGTAGCTCCCCCTTTGTTCCTCCACCGCCAGCCTTTTCATGACGGGGCTCCCACCATGAAATGACTGTCGGTGGCGGAACTTGCAATATGCTCAACGGGACTGCGCCAGTCCAGCTGATCATCTTACATTGTGGTGCACCTCCGCCACCACCAGGGAACGACTGTTCCCTGGTGCAGCCGGAGGTCCTCTGCCGCAACGACTTTTCAAGTTGTAATGCGGCGGACGAACTACCGCCAACGTGGTTGCAAGACCACCAGACTCGAAATCAGGCACTCAGACTTCAGGCCTAATGGCTTACAGCTGAGACAGAGAGTTTTACACAGCTAAGCATATAATATGAAATACTCCAGCTGCAAATTGCTAAGGAATGTGTGAAATATGATTGGCATGTATTTAGTGTTTAACATTTTATCCATTTTGGTTGCGAGTTGCCAATAATTATGGTTAGAATTAATACATTATTTGTAGAAAAGCACATCATATTAGCAATTGCCTGTATGTATTGAATTCAGGATGCAGTGCGGGCTCTGCAAAATCACCTGACTATGTAAGGGTGTCAGGCTAACACCAGTACCCAAGGATCTTAACTGAAGCAGGCACACATAATAGTTTTTCTTCTCTCTGAAAAGGATGAAATTTCCCTGTGAGGGTTTAGGATATCTGCCACATGTAACCCAATAAATTCGGGGAACACAGTACTGTGAAAGGCATGATTGGCATCCTGAAAGAGACCCATAAGAGAAATGATATATTCTATTGTCAAGCATGTTTTTTTGCTTTTGAGAAGGCACTACAAAAGGGTTTGGACTAGTCTTCTTCCTCTTTGAGGTTTTTGTTGTCCAACCTTTAAAAAATCCGATTATTGTTTTGAAACAAAACATGTAAGAATACTCAAAGAGCTGTTACATATTTCAACAATTTCCCTCCATACATCCAACCAAAAAGATGTAGCAAACAGACAATGAAAAAAACATATGCATAATGTCTTTTGTATGAGTACCTAGTACATGAAAGAGATCAGTTAAAATCTGATCAGATTAGGAGATGACTAAACTGAGGTATAATAAATAAGTAATACTGACTGAATATCAGTCTCAACACCAAATCTGGGTGGTGGTGCTTGTGAATCTCATAGCTATCCACAACAAGTGGACAATGTCTTGAGACCTCATAAAAAGTCCACCGAGTTATCCAAGTCAATCAGTTCAAACAATGCAACTATATGGCTAACATGGTGATATTATACTGAGCTATTAATGCAAGAGGAGCCTGTCCTCCTGTGAATCACTGCATGGTAGGGTGTAGAATGGCTCATAAAAGCTGGTGCCTTTCTTTCCCAATCTGATAAACAACAAAGAGCCAGAAAGCAAATGTTGTATTAGATGAACCATTTGTTTTCATTACAACCTGTACTCACTAACTCATCTATTCTCAGCATAGACAATGGAGACAACAATCCCATCATAATCTAATTGAACATGATTCCTGAAAAGGGAAGGATTAGCACTCGGGACGAGGCTAAATGTTACCCAGGGCTTCGACTATTAATTGGTTCAGTCATGTGGTTCATGTTTAAAAGAATACCTCTCAAGTGAGTACCCGTGAGTTACCATACTTTGTGAATTACATTGGATGAATTAGTTTATAAACACGAAATACCCAGGCAAACAGTGAGCTTTTTCTATACACTTCAAAGCTACAGACTAGGAGCTTTAACCGCTGTCCACTAAGGGCTAGGAGCCATGATATGACCAGGTTTCAAACAGCACCCAATGAAATGATATGAGATATAAGAATTATGCAAGACAAGGACTAACTTAGAGAAAATTTGGTTTTACATCCAACATCCTTGAATGAGATGTTTTCCATTGGAAGGCCAGTCAGTCATCTGGCTTAGAGAGCCTCCGACTATAGCCCAACTACTGATTGGAGACTTTTCAGACTATTAGTCAGGCCTAGTTCAATAGACCTCCAAAATGTATATCTACACCCCATGAGGCCTCTACAACAACAGTTCTAACATTTCTGCATTGTGGAGAACCACTGAAGTTCACCAGCTGCCATTTGGTTCAAAATGTCCTTGCACATTCTTACCAAAAAACTGTCTTGCTCTGCTGGAGGGTTGTAGCATGATGGGCCATATCCCCAGAGGAAAACTGGATGATTCAGCCTATTTTCAAGGGTAAGGTGCTTAAGAACACAGCATTGGCAATAATGATTTTGTCTGCTTCACCTTCAGATAATTTAGTTGAAGCAGAGTAATTAGATATATTTGAAAGTTCGATAGTGTAACACCACTTAAAACAACAATACAGACAAGATAAAAGGGTTTAATAAACATACGCAAGATATATGTTGTCCCACAAAAACTATAGCGGCCGATTCACAGAACTAATCTGAGACAGAATCCTAAACTTACTACTTTTGGTATTCACAGAAGGCACTTACGATTTTTGGTATTCACAGAAATCACTTACGACTCCTAACTTTACGTCTGCACTCCGGCCGAAATTTCCCCACTCGGGCTGGAATTTCCGCTCCTGGAGCAGAATTTCCGCTTCCGGGCTGGAATACCTGCACTCTGGCCGGTTGATCATTTTCCTCAATGCTAAACAGCTGTCCAAGTGCCTACCATCCCCCACCACGCATCAGCTGACACACTGCATCCCAACAGCCAATCCCAGCCCTGCAGCATGTATGAAAGCAGAGCAGACATGCACAAACTCTTTCAACATGTCGCTGAATGTGTTTGTTGCTCTGCCCCTTGCCATGTGACAAGAAGACTTTAGGAGGAGGAGGAGAGTAGAGAGGATCTTCAGACAAAGGATCAACCTATTTGGGCTGTCCAGCCAAGATGTCAGGGCCAGAAACTGTTTCCCTCCAGAAGTCGTCTTGGAGATGGTATGTGAGTGGGAGCAGGAACTTGACTCTGTGACCTGCAGCTCCTATGCCATTCCAGCATATCTCAAGATACTTTCTGCTCTCCATTTCTTTGCGACCGGGTCGTTCCAAAGAGTCTCCAGTGACCTTGTGGGCATCTCTCAGGCAAGCCAGTCGCGATGCTTGCATCAGGTACTGAGCTGCATCAATGCAAGAGCTCACCACCGCATACGAATGCCCCATACACTGGACATGAGACAAAGGGCAGCTAGAGATTTCTATCTCATTTCTCGCTTCCCACATGTGCTGGGTGCAATTGAATTTACCCATGTGGCCCTTCAGCCACCCCGCCGCATTGCACACATCTTCTGCAACAGACACCAATGGCATTCCATCAATGTGAAGGCTGCCTGTGATGCCAGTGGAAGATTCATTGATGCGCATGCAGTGTTTCCAGGCAGTACCCATGACAGCTTTGTATTCCGCATGTCACCTCTTGCCCGGCGGATGGCTGCGGGAGAATTTGGCAACATGTGGCTACTGGGTAAGTACCAAGCACTAAAAATGAGGGATATGTGTAAATGAAATGTATGGATGCCACCTTACATTAACAACCATTGTACAATAAGAATTATCAAGCAACATACACGGTCTCAACAGACACTGCATCTACCAAAGTATAGATCATGTTCTGTGTAAATTAAAGAGGGAAATGTAACCAATTGCCCTTCCCTCCCTCCTCAGACGATGCTGGGTATGCACTCTCCCCACAACTCCTCACACCTTACAGACATCCAACCACTGTACCTCAGCGTAGGTACAATAGGGCACACATATGAACTTGCGCCATCACAGAGCTCACTTTTGGTCTGTTGAAGTCGCGATTCAGATGTCTTGACCGTACAGGGGGTGTGCTGATGTTCTCCCCTGAAGTTGTGTGCAAGATCATATTAGCCTGTTGTGTTTTGCACAATATAGCTTTAACGCATGGCTTACACATACCTCTTGTACCTCGGATAGCTCTGAATCCAGGAAACTGGGCAATTGCACATAACAGAGGTCAGGGTATGCAAGTCCGTGATCAGCTGGTTGCCGCGTTTTTCACATGAGCAACCTGTTGTGTCATGGACAAAATGTGGTTTGCAGTCTGTTGTCAATGATGAAGGTTGGATAATTACGACTCTGTTCAAAAATTCCATCCTGAAACTACTTTGCAAGCCACACTAACTGCATGTAAACCACAGCTGTTGACAGTAGTCAAAAGATTGACCGTGCATCAGGTCATGTGCCCATGTCAGCAATCAGTGTAGTGGATGTCCCTAAGGAATCTATTGACTCAGAGAAAAAGATGTACATATTCTGAGAGACCTTCCCGGACCTTATGAGGATAGGTTTCTGAATCACAAAAGGGCCTAACTATTGCATTGTCAGAGTTTTTGCCCCCAACAGATTTGACTCCCCCACAAATGATGGGCCCACAATGTGAGTGACGATGTTATGGGTGAATCTGGCACTATGTGTCTGGGATACACAGCACTGCTTCCCCTCAATTTTACGTAACACAACAGACAACTCTGTGTTCATTCTGAGTCATCCTCTATCACAGATCAGATCCTCTGCCATCCTGCTGCTCTTTTCAACCTTATTTTCCCCAAAATGGCTGAGGGTTATGAGGAGAAGCACCCTCTTTCACCGAAAGGGAATTAGACATTTTAGCTGAGGGGGTGCTGACCAAATATCCTCAGCTATATGGGGTGCCAGAGGACCAGCTGAGTAATGCAGCGCAGGCCACAATATGGGCCAACATTGGTGAGCGCTGCAGTGCAGTGGGTGTTTACACCAGGAAGGCGAGGGCATGCCGCAGGCGCTGGGAGGACCTAAAGCGATGGGCCCGGCACAAGGCAGAGGAGCTACTGGGCCAGTCTTCTCAGCACCATGTGCATCGTCCCCACCTCTCGCCACTGTACAGGAGGGTCCTGCGTGCAGTTTGGCCGACCCTCCATGCTCAGCTGGAGGAGCATGAGCAGCAGAGACCTGGTAAGTGCATTATATGCAATATGTGTCTGGAAGTATGATGTGAGTAAAGAAAGAGCTGTACCATTGAGTGTCCCATGCCTCCATTCACCATTTCTGTGTCTATGCAGCAGTCATCATGAAGCAAAAGGCTCACTGCAGCACATTGACTTACAGGGCAGAGTGTATTCTGGGAGTTGTAGTTTCATTATGACAACTGGGGAATTGAGCCACACACGTGCATTTGTACAGAAATTGGCACTGCCAGCACCACTAACAGTGAACCAAGGGAATCATAACTGATGTGTGCATTGGATGAGGAATGGTACAGACACTGTCCAGTGTGTGTATGAGAGGCCAATGGCTGAGCTTGGGTTCTAATTGAGACAGATCATCATGTGCCATGGAGTCAAGACAGACTTTGAGATCCTTGCCTCACTCTTAAGTGATTCCAATTTTGCCAAGTGTGTCCACAGACACACGTCTTACCCTCAGTGGCTTGTATGCCAATTTTTCATGTACAGGTAGCTGTAACAATGAGCCACTACTGTTCACCAGTGCACAGCACTACCTGATTAGTCTCCGAAGCCAATATGTGGCACTGGATTGTCAGATTTTGTGAGGGAATATCAATAGGTTAGACTCACAACTTAGCAAACCTAATAGCCCAGAACCTATATGGATGTGTGACCCCCAATCGGCATTTGTGTTGTCTCATACAAGGCTACACAGCAGATAACATTTGTCCAGACGTAAAAGTGCAGAGACTCCATATCACAGGCCCATTTCAATACCATCTGGACTCTCTATGATCTCCTTTTGTAGACTGGCTTTGGAACCTGCCCATGTAGCAGTGACAGGACACACAGATCACAAGAATGCCAAAGTTGAGGGTTGGCCAGTACAGATGTGTAAGCCACCAAAAATCTTGTGAGATGTTCATTTCAGACTCAAATCAGGGGATGACAGTGAACATACACGTTATTTAAGCTCATAAACACTGACCACCTTATAGTGTGTTATAGTGTGATCAGAGGAGAACAAATTCTGACCTTAGCTCATCTAGGTATGTGCCTTGTCCTGACGTGTACAATCACTACATCATGATTTGTCTTACATTTCAGTGGGCTCTGCTGGCCAAACGGACCAACAGCCGGACACAGTTTGAAGCAGGACATCTGTGGTGTTCCGTCAGCTACGACCTCTTTTCACTAGTGAGGAAGAAGAGGATGAGGCGGGACCTTCGACATGAGGAGGTAGAGGGATTGCGCCCACCCAGACTGAGCAGGAAGACACCTCTGGTGCTACGGACCAGGTGGAGGCTGAGGATATTGAAGGGGGGAGGGAAGAACTGGACACCTCTGGCCAGGGGTGGGAAATCTACTCTCCCCGGACCATTCACCAGTTACTTTTGGTGAGGTGTCCCTGGAGCAGGCCACTACACAACCTGGGCCTGCCATCGCCCCTCCCTAACTCTAGAGGCCCCCATTCCATGGGGGCCTCCAGCTGCATCCCCTGCAACCAGTCCCCCTCATCGTAGCTGCCAGGTCGACATCAACATTGGCTCCGAACCTGAGGCACCACACCCCTCATGTTAAACCCAAACCCCTCCCTGTGTTTTTCCTCCTGTACCTGTACCAGAGGACTTGATGTGAACATGTGAGGGTCAGCCAGACATGTCCTCTCGCATCATGCTGCAGATGTGTCTAGAACTGCGCATGATGTGAGAGGAAACTGCCCGAGCTCTGGCCACCCTCACTGCCAGTATCAATTCCCTGACTGCAGCCATGTTGTCTGTCGTATCCCAACATCCCTCCCACACCACTGTCAATGTCTCCCCCAGTCCATTGCACCACACTATTTCCCCCCGTACTCCTTCCCAACCCCGTGTGGTGCCTGGTCCTGCACAGGCCAGCCAGGAGCCCGCATCAGACTCAGAGGATCTGGACATTGTGGTACTAGAGGATGACCAGAAGGACACTTGACCTGTTGGACAGAATTTTCTTTGTGGACAATTATTTACTTTTCCCCTTGTAAATAGACTGCTTCTCCTGACTCTCCCTGACGTGTTATATTTATGTTGCCCCACCCCAATCCAAGTTCCCTTCTCCTTCTGTAGTAAGAACATCATTTGTTTTCCTTTCTCCCGTCCAAACGGACTGTTTTTCTCATCCCACACTTTTTTTTACATAAAATCTTATTTTGAATCATACTTTCTCTATCTTGTTTAACTTCATTGCGAATGTCTTGTACAAAATATGGACATATATTTTGGGAGTCATCTGCTCTGCACATTATGGCTTGTTGCATTGATGGGGTTCCACTTGTACATGTGTCACACACACAAATACATCCTCACATCTCTAGGCCACCAAAATTGGTATACATTTGCTTATCAGGATATGATACACAACAGAGTCTTGACTTGTGAAGAGAATTTCTTTCTATTTACACATATTCAGCAGAGTGTGCGGAGATTTGCCCACTCCGCGCTCCACTGAGAACGCGGAGTATAGGGCAAAACTCCGACTCCACAGCGGAGCGGAGTTACCCAGCCCCCCCTGCTAAATAGGATCCTACTTACCTGTACTGCGGCGTCCCCGGGCTGCCCTCCTCCTCCTCCTCATCTCCTGCATCTTGCAAGAACTGTGCATGCATGCGCGCGCGTGCATGCACATTTATAAGATGAAATGTGCATGCGTGCGCTCGCAAGATGCAGGAGAGAGATGGTGAGGAGGAGGAGGGCAGCCCGGGGATGCCGCAGTACAGGTAAGTGCGTTTACTTCTTTTTCAATAAATCGTTAAATATTTTTTATTAGGGGGGTGGAGGCGGGTGGCGGAGTGGAGTTCCACTGGGTTTTTTCCCAACTCCGTGGACCTCCACATAGTGTTAGTATGCCAGCTCCGCCCGGGGCTAATATTCACACTGGTCAAAAAGTTTTTGGGATGTGATCAATGGGGATCGTGCTTGCTACGCAATTTAGGAGGTGAGGATCACTGTGAGGGATCATGTCTGGGTTGTTGCCGAGGTGCAGGTGGGTGTTGTGCATGTGCCTCTACAGGGTGAAGTTCATGTGAAGAAGTGGATGGTGTATGTACAGTTGGTGTTTGTGCGTGGACTGGGGCTTTTTGTACAGGTATTGGTCGTGCCTGTTCAGGGGGTATTGGTGGATGTACAGGTGGTGTGAGTGCCTGTTCAGGGCGCAGTGGTGGGTGTGTACCCTTGTTGTGGTCCTGTGCAGTTTGTGGTACAGGTGTGTGGGTGTGATGTGCTGCAGGCAGATGTGATGGCTCCCCTCCCTGCGTTGATCGTGAAGGGAGACTTTGGATCACTTTCATCATGCCCTCCATCATCTTCATGGCCAAGGCATGGTGTCTTAAACTCTCTTCCCTTTGGATGGATATCATGTCTCTGATATTCTTGGACATGTCTTGCCAAGATCTATCCATCCTATCCAAAACATGGGTCAGTCTGTCCACCACCTGAGGGATTTGGCGCATGTCCTGCAGGGCCTGAGACATGTCTGACAGGGTAGCCCCTATGGCACGAATGTCCTGCCTCACATCTGCCTCCTGTTTGAAGAAGTCCTGCTCCCACTGGCCACCATGGCCAGCTGCAGGCTCTCTCTGCAGGGGTCAACCATGGATGAGACTGGTAGGTCCAACAGCAGGGGTGGGGGTGGCAGGTTGAAGCCTGTGGACAGGAGAATGGTGCCCAGGGCATACCTGCACCACAACAGGGTTGGTACTTCCCTCAGATGGTGGAGAGAATGCCTGGGATACACTGTATAGGGAGGAGTGTGTAGGGGAACCACCACATATGTCCTGGATGTGAGGGCTGTGAGGGAGTGATGTCTGTGTTGGGGTGTGTGTGAGCTGTGGCTGGTTAGCTCTATGCTGGGGACAGGCAATCTTTTGTTTTGGAGGAGGCTGAGGCACTTTGCTGGGCGGAGGGTTTGAGGCCTTGCTAAATGTGGGCGATGTGGGAAAATCTCTGTCCATGGCATCAGAATCTTCATCCTCTGAGAGGATGAACAGATAGTCACCATCATCGTCCAATCCTTCAGCCTCCTCAGGTACTTCCTCCTCCTCCTCTTGCGCAGTACTTGCAGCCGACATTACTGCCTGGAGGAGCAGTGGATTTTCCCCCTTTATTGCCTGTCGCCCAACATTGGTGGAAGGTCCATCCTCCTCATCGTCAACATCACCTGGAACACAGAGGTTGCCACAGGATAAGTAATTGACCTAGTATAAGATGCGGTGCAACACAAGGGTTGGTTCTACTGCACTTTGCATCAACAGATGACGCACATGTGACCTGGTTTGGGTACCCCTACAAGTGACAGCTCACACCATAGCACTGAGGTGTTAAATGGAGATGTACATTGCACAAGCAAACTCACCAGCTCCAGCCACAGCTTTGTGTCCCTTTGCGATCCCCCCTGATGTCAACTGCTGCACCATGCTCCTCATAGGTTTTGTTGACAAAGTCATCCCCGATCCAGCAGCTGCAGAGGGAAGTGACACCATTCTCAATCATCTGCATTACTAATTTACAAACAGGCACTTGTGACACGTATGATATATATGTAACTTTGTAAACACCGACTGCAGGTTCTATGCAGAAGGGGATTTTGATCTTTGTCATGGTTTTGTAATCTATGATAGGGAAACACTTCACGCCTTAATTACCTGATGGACAGGTGCGAGAGGGTTTCACTGCTGCAGCCAGGATGTCTTGCATTCCCCAGGATGGTGTTGTACGCTGCACTGGTGTCATCCTGTCAGCAGCTGTGATGAGACATACATGTCCATATTTCAGGACACCAGATGGTAGCTATGAGCTAACATGTATATGTCATTCTCAATGACCATTGATAGGATATTCCTGGCCAATGTGCAGCATGTTTACCTCATAGACTTTACATGTGGGCCCCTGCTCACATGCAGCAATTGCCAGCTGTTACCTCCACACAGCACTGACATAAATGAGATGACACATCAACAGACAAACATGTATGAGAAGGTTACTGATATTTGAAGGAAGGGGAGAAATAATCAGGACGCCACCACATTACATTGATTACACCTTCACCGTTAAGACTAACATGTCTCATGAGTATAATGTTGTCTGTTGACAAGTCGAAAGGAGTGTACATCCACAGGCTGACCAGTTTCACATTTGCACATCAGTTAAAACATTGCATTGCAGAGTTCATATGTGAGATGTGCAATAGTCAGGTACATTTTGTGTGTTTTATGCTTCCCTTCCCATGAAGTCACAAAGCTCATTTTGGAATGAGAGATCACACATTTGTTATGTCCATCCTTTGAGTGTCCTCTGTTCCCATACTCCATTTCCAACATCATGGTAGAACTAAGCTGACAACGGATGATGTCTTGTTCAGCAGACATCCTAACCTCATATATTATACACTCACTTATATAGGTGAATACAGTAGAAGAGGAAGCAAGCAGAATGCATCATTTGACTCGGATCCCACATTGTGCGTAAGTTGAGAAGCTTTGATGGTTGCCGCCTACACTGGATTTGCATTGTGCTTTTCAGCCAAGAGATTTTAAAATTTCACTTCTTAAAGATTCATAGCAGCCCATACATCCATCACAAAAGTACACAACTGGCATCAGTGCGAGCCTCATCCACACCAATTTCAATATGATTTTTCCATTGGAATTTTGCTAGGGAGTTTTCATATCATTGAATTACAATCCAGCTGTGTCTATGACACTTCATATGACACTATATACTATTTTATGTCCATTCTGCACTCACTTGTTATACATTTTGTGTCATCCTTTCACTAGCTACCATGGTGTGATCTGGTATGTGGTTAAATGCCATATGTAGGCATATTGTGATGCAGGACAACCGTGATGTAAAACACATACAACATACAGCAGAGACTAAAGGCACATTTCATGAGCATGAGCATTCAGGTACATTATTCTTGGGTTTACTTACCATGGCCCGCACCTGCCCAGAGTGTGGTCCCTGACCAGATGTCACAGCCAACCTTGTATCAGAAGTCAATGTGGATCTTGGAATCTGGGAGGACATCATTGGACCTACAATGATAAGTGTGTTTGCAACTTTACATTTCTGCTGCCACATGTGATGCACTCAATTTCACGCTCAAAGGATAAGCACAAGCAATGTGGGCACTACCGTTGCAGAAGTGTGTAGCACTAATTATCATGAGTGATCACACATTCAACCTATAATGCCCCCACTGCCTAGAAGCAATGTCTATCAAATTGACACAACAACAATTCCTGAAGTAAGGTCCACTATTGTGTTTTGTTAATGGCCAAAAAACATGCCATCCGATGATAACAAATATAACCAGCTGGGTGGACTGGACAATTTCATGTACAGAAAAAGCATTCTAAGTTGGACAGTGGACGCATTCTCAATACTCCTGAAAATTGTATCTCACTTCTTGTTCATCATTGTTATATTTGTTAACATTGGATTTCTTGATTTAGTCTACAAAAACAATTACAATATAGTGGAGGCTCCTTTTTGACTTGTTGTGGCACTCGATTCCAGGCTTGAGTTCACAGTTCTGGAACTGTTGGTGGAATACATGTAATGTTCAGAAATCACAAAGGTATGATGAGCCTAGATATATTATATTTTGTCTTTCGCTATTCACAAATGTCATTTGCTAAAGATAAATGTCCATTAAGAATTCCAATAGTTGTAAAGCTAGTTTTTCCTCTCCGGTTACCTTTGAGATTCGGGCACTATATGTCCCTCTGTTGTCTGCTGACAATGTATGCATTTTGACCATCTCCTGACCAGTTTGACTTACCAGTTAGTGAGGGTGGTATGCCTTGATCGGGATGATGTTGTTTCCTCCCAGAAGATGCAGGGACCTCTGCTACTGTGGTTGTCTGTACTCTGGCTGAATGTGTCAATAGGTGAGAAGAGAGAAAAGTCACCAAATGAAAAATGTACATGTGGAACTTGTCAGATATTTCCTCATATCTTCTGCATGCTAACAGTATTGTGAAGTACTGCCATGGATGGTGCAGGTAGGAGCAGTGGGGCTTTTGGGATGTAATGGCATGGCAGGGTGGGAAATAGACAACGGAATGTGGGAATTAAATGTTTTAAAATAAGGATTCTCTCACCTTCTGCTTTGTGATTTTGGCAGGCACAAGGATAATTTTTATTTATTTTCCCTATTCCGTTGTCTGTTGCTTTTCCTCTGCACCGCACACCCACCCCCTTACGTTCTTGACTGACCCAGCCGCGTCTGGATAAGTGGAAGGAGCACTTTGACAATTGCTACTTAACAGTGTTAGGCATATACGGCAGCAGTACTGGGCCCATGTTTTAAATAGTGGGAAAGGGATATGCCATTTCTAATACAAAGGATTCTGGGACTTGTGGTGCAACATACAGAGGGAAATACATGAGCCTCTGACTGACTATATTTTTATATAAACTTTTGACAACTTCCTTACTCACAATGGCAGTGGAACACAGACAGTCATTTTGTATACTTGTTCTTGTCATCCCATTTACCTGGTACCACGTTGCGGGCATCACTCACAGGCAGCCCATGGAGCATGTGGGGGTGGATTGTAGTGAGGACATCCTCCTCAAGTGTGGTGAGATGTAGGTGGGTTCCAGATTGTGGGGCAGGGAGAATCCTGTTCAACTTGATCCTGGAGTACTTCTCCTTTACCCTCGCCTTTTCGTCCTGCCACTTCTTCTTGATGTCAATGAGTGTGTGCACATCCTCCCCCAATGCTGTGACAGCAGTGGCTAAATGCTGCCATAGAGCTGCCTTCTGTGTGCCACTGGTGCAGTAAGGTGGGTGACCATATAGGCGCTTTGTGGTGCCTCAAAACAAATCAAATCAAATCAGGGACATTAGTATAGCGCACATATCACTCGGAAGTCTCATGGCGCTTGCAGACGGCTCTGATAGAGTACTCGTTTAGTTGTCGAATAGCCATGTTTTCAACTTTTTGCGAAAGCAGTTATGATATGAGTGTAGTACGTAAGTTCTAGGGAAGTTTATTCCAGGAGACAGGAGCAATATAGGAAAAAGACCTTCCTCCATATCTCGCAGTGCGGATTCTGAGGGGTGCGAGAAGGGATTCATTGCTCGATCTTAGCGACCTACAAGGCTGGTACCAACGTAGTTTTTTGGACCAGTACCCCGGGCCTTTTCCATACATGTTTTTATGTGTTTGACAGAGAGTCTTAAATAGGACTCTCTGTCTGACTGGGAGCCAATGTAGAGATCTCAGACAAGGGGCAGACGGGGATCTTGGCGGGAGATTCAGAACCAGTCTGGCTGCAGTGTTCTGCAAGATCTGGAGTTTAGTGAGAAGGCCTTCGTTTATTGAGGACAGCAGGGCATTTCCATAGTCCATGCGATTTATTATCAGTCCCTGGACTAATGGTTTCCTGGCCTCCATCGGAATCCATTTGAAGACCTTTCGTAGATTACGCATCACTCCCAAAACATGAGCCGATTATGTGATTGGTCTGATTTTTCATAGACATTTGACTGTCCATGTGGAAGCCTAAATTCCGTACCGTCGTTTTGGGTGTTGGACAAGGGCCAAGGTTCGGGGGCCACCAGTCATGAGACCAATGCTCGTGAGCCTTGCCGAAGAGCATGATCTCGGACTTGCCTCTGTTTAATTGGAGATGGTTTGTACTCATCCACCTGTCAATGTGGGACATACATTTTTTAAAACGCTGTTTTGTTTCTGATGGGTCTGGTCCAAGAGTGACCAGGATCTGCATGTCGTCAGCATACGACACAACATCAAAACCATAAGATCTGATCACTTTGGTCAGTGGCGTCATGTACAGATTAAAAAGAGTCGGACTCAAGATGGAGCCCTGTGGTACTCCCATCTTGACCGGTCTGTTACATGAAACCGTGTTTCCCACCTGGACCGTTGTAACACGGTCTGTTAGATAACTTTTAAACCATTTTAGGGAGTTCCCTCTGACACCAATCTCCCAGAGCCGATGTTTCGGAATGCTATGCGAGATGGTGTCAAAGGCAGCGGACAGGTCGAGCAGGACAAGAATTGTTGACTGACGTTTGTCCAGAGCTAATCTGATGTTGTCTGTTACCTCCACCAATGCTGTCGCTGTGCTATGGGCCGCCCTGAAACCCGACTGTGAAGGATCCAGTAGCCCATGGCTCTCTAGATAAGTGACAAGCTGTTGGTTTACTAATGATTCCAGCATTTTCCCGAAATAGGGAAGCAGCGAAATGGGGCGATAGTTCAGGCAGAGTTTAGGATCAGCTGTGGTTTTTTTTAGAATAGGCCTTACCCTGGCAGCTTTCCTGTGAGGAAGACCCCGGGAGCGACCCCAGTACCACCGCCAATGCCCCACTAGAACCTGCATGGCTGCCCTACCTTACTAGTGAGGACAAAGACGATTCCAAAAAACCATACAGGGCTCCAACAATAACAAAAGGCTTTTCCCTCGTCCCGCAGCTCGTAAGGACTAACCCGGAAACAGTCCGTCCAGCGGGAGGCGGGACGGAAATCCGAAGCGACCAATCAGCGGCATCCGGCAAAGACAAGGTTTGGCAGAAAAGTCCGGGAAACGGCACAGCCGGTGTGTCAGCTGAGCGGAAATAGCCGGAACCAAAGAACGGAGTCGACGCTGGAGAAGAGGAGACGCTGCCGGAGATTGCTGCTGCCACCAGAGCCGAAGACGCCGAGGAAGAGGATCCCGAGGCTCCTGACACCTGGACCGAGGACTGGTGGATTCCGGAGGATACGCATGAGCCGCCACAATTCAGGAGAATTGTGGCATACAGCGGTACGTGATTTGGGCATAGGGAATTCACAGGGGGTGGGGCACGCGGGGAGTGGTACTTTCGTGTGTGGTTGCCCTCTTTAAAAACCTCCTTTTTCCCTCACTACCCTGCATGCCATACCCAGACCTCCACACCTAAGTCTGGTGAGTTGTGTAGCGGGTGCTACTGACAACTCCCTTAGGGTATCACGGACCGATTGATCCGTCCTTACTTTGGTTATCTCCTTTTTTTGTTTTCCCCGTCGTCCCTCACCTTTGTGTGTGGCCAAATATCACGTGGTGCGGTGATGGAAAGCCTGGTCGAGTAGGACCTGTTTACTGACCGCTACCTTTCTTGCTTCCTTTTTGGAGTAAGAGCCTGAACTCCGGGACCCCACCTGTTCTACAGAAGTCCAAGAAGAACCTTCTAACATCCTGGAATACAGACCCGAGACGGAGCCCTTCGGAGAATGCTCTACCACCGACCCCTGTGCTGAGACAGGACTACCTTAACTTTATCATCCTTTCCTCATCCTGACCTTAAACCCCACCCAATCTCTCCTGAGCTGTGTGACATACCATCAATAAATACCACAGTATTGATCCTATACGGCCTCCTCGCTTCTGTTTCCGACCGTCCCTCCGACAGTTGGTGCCAGAAGTGGGATCGGAGGAAATGGAGGCCGTAGTAAAAAAGATGGCGGAGGGGCAAGACCGCCTTGAGAAGATTATGGCTCGCTTTCTAGAGACCGCAGAAACTGAGAGAGAAGCCCTACATAAGACTCTTACTGGACAGGGCCAAACCCAAGAGACCACCATGGGGAAACTTGCAGAGGTGCTAGGACAGCCCTGGGGTTATACTGCCCCTCCTTCGGTGGTGGTACAGAAGTATGTACAAGGGGAGGATCCGGACTTCTTTCTATCTAATTTCGAGAGGATGGCACGAGCTGCCCAGAAGCCGGAGGACAGATGGGGACAATATCTCGGACCCCTTCTCACGGGGGACCTCCAAGCAGCCTACCAGGCCGCCAATCCCCTCGGAACCACCCCCTATCCGGACTTCAAACGATGTATTCTGGAGCGTATGGGCATCGACGAAGAGACCTATAGAATGCGACTCCGTCACATACGAGAGGGACCACAGGAAAACCCCAGAGCCCTTTGCTATCGCATAAAGGATACAGCCGATCGCTGGCTGAAACCCCTAACTTCATCCAAGGAGGTTATTCTAGAGAAGATATACCTTGAACAGTTTCTCACCTCTTTACATCCACCCATCCAGAGATGGGTCCGCCAGCACACCGACCTGTCTTTAGAGAAAGCCGTAGAGGTCGCCGCGGCGTATTTTCGGGCCCAAGAATTACAGAAAAACAGAGAAGAAGGGGCCTGGAAACAGCCTAGTAACCACCCTATGAGACCCCCCGACCTAATCACCAACCCCGAAAACCCGAAACAGTGACTATGGTGCCTAGCCTTACACCACCGATCCCCAGACCGGGCGCTCCTTTGGGACCCCAATGCTTCCATTGCGGAACATTCGGACATATAGCGCATGTATGCCCACAAAAGGACGAACCTATGGAAGTCGGATACACTCGGACCCTATATTGTTCCCTTGAAGGAGAACCACATCTGTTTCACCGCGAGGTAGTTATCAACGGAGAACCTCGGAATGCCCTAGTTGACACAGGAAGCCGTCAGACCCTTATGAGACCTCAAGTCATCCCCGGGGGACCACCAGCCACTACAGGGGTTGTTAACATTCAGTGCATCCACGGGGATAGTAAAACTTATCCCATGACTAATGTGGCTGTACACCACCGACCGGCCCAAACCCCGGTGAACATGAAAGTAGGTCTCCTCCCTAACCTACCTGAACCCGTCATCTTAGGCACCGACTACCCCCACATACATGCCATGCTGCAAGATCCCTGGAAAGAAGGGACCGAGTGGAGAGAAGAAGCGCCATTTGCCCAAGAAGTAGACCCAGGGTGGGAGCCAGGGAAGGATACGAAGAGCAGACAACAAAGAAGAAGGGAAAAGAAAAACGGAAACCCTGCCCTTCTGACCCAAACCGCCCCCTCTCTTTGGGACCACAATAGGAACTTCCGCTCAGCTCAGAGGGAGGATAACACCTTACAAGAGGCCTGGAGACAAGCGACTGAACAAGAAGACCCACTCCAAGTAGGTCCGCAGTTCTTCACCAAAAAGGGGCTGTTGTACAGAAAAGGGGGGAAATCCTTGCCTACTCAGCTACTAGTACCCATCCCCTTCCGGGAAAAGGTTCTATACCTGGCCCACAGCCACTTGTTGGGAGGTCATTTCAGGGGGGAAAAAAACGAGAAAGCCATACTAGAGCGGTTTTACTGGCCAGGTATCTATCAGCAAGTCAGGAAGTACTGTCGAGAGTGTGCCATTTGCCAAAAAACCAGTCACTACATTCCACCCCGAGCACCCCTGAGACCCTTACCTGTAATTGATGTCCCCTTTTCCAGGGTGGGAATGGATATCATCGGCCCCCTCTTACCCTCCCGTAGTGGGTGTCGCTATGTCTTAGTCCTAGTAGACTATGCCACGAGGTTCCCAGAGGCCGTTGCCCTTAGACAACCCAACACCACCCAAGTGGCCAAAGCCATGATTAACATATTCGCCCGAGTAGGATTTCCGAAGGAAATACTTACCGATCAGGGCACCCCCTTCACCTCCAAACTTATGAGACAGGTGTGTCAGCAGTTGCATATCAAGCAGATCCGCACGGCCGCCTACCACCCCCAGACGGATGGGCTGGTAGAGCAGTATAACGCCACCCTAAAAACCACCCTGAGAAAATTGTTGAATCTGGAGGCCCGTAGGTGGGAGGACATGCTCCCCTTAGCTTTATTCACCATAAGGTGTGGGCAACAAAAGAGTCTGGGTTATTCCCCGTTTGAATTATTGTATGGAAGGCCGCCACGTACCCTTATGGATATGGCCAGAGAGGAGTGGAAGGAGGAAACCGACACCTCGAAACCTCTGCTGGAATATGTGGCCGGCCTCAAGACACACCTGAACCAGGTACGAGACATCGTACGGGTTAACCTGGAGCTTTCCTGGACTGCACAAAAGAAACAATATGACAAATCCACCAAAGAACGAACCTTACAAGTAGGCGACCAGGTCCTGTTATTGCGCCCGACCTCTGAACACAAATTACTAAGTCAATGGCAGGGCCCCTTTAAAGTGCTGGACAAAGTGACACCTGTCACTTATAAGATAGAAATGGATCCCTCTGGTAGCCTTACCCAAATCTATCATATAAACCTTCTAAAAAAATGGGAAGGTCCTACCCCTGTCCTACTGGCAGCGCAGCAAGACTCCCTGGCAGAACAAAGCATTGATGCTGACTTGCCAGAAGCCCTTCAACAAGAGTTAAGAGACGCCTTATTCCCAGTACGAGAAATGTTCTCCCTGGTGCCAGGCAAAACTACCCTGGTGGAGCATGAGATCCACACTCAACCCGGGAAGACGGTTAGCTTACGGCCCTACCGAATCCCCGAAACTAGGAGAGAGGCTGTAGACCAAGAAGTTCTTCAAATGCTGAAACTAGGTATCATTGAGCCTTCCAAAAGCGAGTGGTGTTCCCCCATAGTTTTAGTCCCCAAACCTGATGGGTCTATACGCTTCTGTATCGACTTTAGGGAGGTGAATAAGATATCTCAGTTTGACGCTTATCCCCTCCCTAGAGTCGACGAGATGATAGAGAGACTCAGGAAGGCCCAATACATTAGCACTCTGGATCTCTGCAAGGGCTACTGGCAGGTGCCCCTGAGAGCCCAAGACCGAGAGAAGACGGCCTTTAGTACTCCTAGGGGATTGTTCCACTTCAAAGTGTTACCCTTTGGGTTGCACAGGGCACCTGCAACCTTTCAAAGACTCATGAATAAAGTACTACAACCACATAAGAACTATTCAGCAGCCTACTTAGATGACATAATCATCTACAGTGATTCATGGGAAGAACACCTCCATCACTTGACCCAGGTCATTCAGTCCTTAAGTAAAGGTGGGTTAAATATCAATCCAGCTAAGAGTCACTTAGCAGCCAGGTCTGTGAAATACTTGGGCTTTCTGTTGGGGGACGGTTGCATCAAGCCCCAGGAAGAGAAAGTTGCAGCAATTGCCCAAGTTCCCTTTCCCAAAACCAAGAAAGACCTCAGGGCCTTTTAGGCCTACTTGGTTATTATAGGCGATTCATCCCCTGCTTTTCCCAGATCGCCACTCCCCTGACCGATCTCTTAAAAAAAAACATTCAGACAGAAAAATGTCTAAGAAACCCTTCTCCCTCTGCCTTACATTCCTTCCAACACCTAAAACAACTTATCACCTCCAAACCCCTCCTTTTAAATCCAGATTATGGGAAACCTTTCATACTTCAAACAGACGCCTCCGACAATGGCATCGGAGCTGTGCTATCCCAAAAGGATGACGAGCAACAAGAACGACCCATCCTATTTATTAGTCGTAAGTTGTTCCCAAGAGAAACCCGATACGCAGTGATCGAGAAAGAGGCACTAGCCATCAAATGGGCTGTGGAGGCCCTTCGTTATTACCTTGATGGGAGAGAGTTCCTTCTCTATACCGATCACGCCCCTCTTGAGTGGCTCTCCCGAAACAAAGGACACAACCAGAGAATACTACGATGGTTCCTTGCCCTTCAACCCTTCAGGTATACGGTGCACCACCGAAAAGGGAAAGATCAAGCCAATGCTGATTTCCTGTCTAGATATCCCAGGAGTCCTTTTCTTGCACACAAGAAAGTTAGGGAAGAGGGATGTGAGGAAGACCCCGGGAGCGACCCCAGTACCACCGCCAATCCCCCACTAGAACCCGCATGGCTGCCCTACCTTACTAGTGAGGACAAAGACGATTCCGAAAAACCAGACAGCGCTCCAACAATAACAAAAGGCTTTTCCCTCGTCCCGCAGCTCGTAAGGACTAACCCGGAAACAGTCCGTCCAGCGGGAGGCGGGACGGAAATCCGAAGCGACCAATCAGCGGCGTCCGGCAAAGGTCAGGATTGGCAGAAAAGGCCGGGAAACGGCACAGCCGGTGTGTCAGCTGAGCGGAAACAGCCGGAACCAAAGAACGGAGTCGACGCTGGAGAAGAGGAGACGCTGCCGGAGATTGCTGCTGCTACCAGAGCCGAAGACGCCGAGGAAGAGGATCCCGAGGCTCCTGACACCTGGACCGAGGACTGGTGGATTCCGGAGGATACGCATGAGCCGCCACAATTCAGGAGAATTGTGGCATACAGCGGTACGTGATTTGGGCATAGGGAATTCACAGGGGGCGGGGCACGCGGGGAGTGGTACTTTCACGGGTGGTTGCCCTCTTTAAAAACCTCCTTTTTCCCTCACTACCCTGCATGCCATACCCAGACCTCCACACCTAAGTCTGGTGAGTTGTGTAGCGGGTGCTACTGACAACTCCCTTAGGGAATCACGGACCGATTGATCCGTCCTTACTTTGGTTATCTCCTTTTTTTGTTTTCCCCGTCGTCCCTCACCTTTGTGTGTGGCCAAGTATCACGTGGTGCGGTGATGGAAAGCCTGGTCGAGTAGGACCTGTTTACTGACCGCTACCTTTCTTGCTTCCTTTTTGGAGTAAGAGCCTGAACTCCGGGACCCCACCTGTTCTACAGAAGTCCAAGAAGAACCTTCTAACATCCTGGAATACAGACCCGAGACGGAGCCCTTCGGAGAATGCCCTACCACCGACCCCTGTGCTGAGACAGGACTACCTTAACTTTATCATCCTTTCCTCATCCTGACCTTAAACCCCACCCAATCTCTCCTGAGCTGTGTGACATACCATCAATAAATACCACAGTATTGATCCTATACGGCCTCCTCGCTTCTGTTTCCGACCGTCCCTCCAACAGTTGGTGTCAGAAGTGGGATCGGAGGAAATGGAGGCCGTAGTAAAAAAGATGGCGGAGGGGCAAGACCGCCTTGAGAAGATTATGGCTCGCTTTCTAGAGACCGCAGAAACCGAGAGAGAAGCCCTACATAAGACTCTTACTGGACAGGGCCAAACCCAAGAGACCACCATGGGGAAACTTGCAGAGGTGCTAGGACAGCCCTGGGGTTATACTGCCCCTCCTTCGGTGGTGGTACAGAAGTATGTACAAGGGGAGGATCCAGACTTCTTTCTATCTAATTTCGAGAGGATGGCACGAGCCGCCCAGAAGCCGGAGGACAGATGGGGACAATATCTCGGACCCCTTCTCACGGGGGACCTCCAAGCAGCCTACCAGGCCGCCAATCCCCTCGGAACCACCCCCTATCCGGACATCAAACGATGTATTCTGGAGCGTATGGGCATCGACGAAGAGACCTATAGAATGCGACTCCGTCACATACGAGAGGGACCACAGGAAAACCCCAGAGCCCTTTGCTATCGCATAAAGGATACAGCCGATCGCTGGCTGAAACCCCTAACTTCATCCAAGGAGGTTATTCTAGAGAAGATATACCTTGAACAGTTTCTCACCTCTTTACATCCACCCATCCAGAGATGGGTCCGCCAGCACACCGACCTGTCTTTAGAGAAAGCCGTAGAGGTTGCCGCGGCGTATTTTCGGGCCCAAGAATTACAGAAAAACAGAGAAGAAGGGGCCTGGAAACAGCCTAGTAACCACCCTATGAGACCCCCCGACCTAATCACCAACCCCGAAAACCCGAAACAGTGACTATGGTGCCTAGCCTTACACCACCGATCCCCAGACCGGGCGCTCCTTTGGGACCCCAATGCTTCCATTGCGGAACATTCGGACATATAGCGCATGTATGCCCACAAAAGGACGAACCTATGGAAGTCGGATACACTCGGACCCTATATTGTTCCCTTGAAGGAGAACCACATCTGTTTCACCGCGAGGTAGTTATCAACAGAGAACCTCGGAATGCCCTAGTTGACACAGGAAGCCGTCAGACCCTTATGAGACCTCAAGTCATCCCCGGGGGACCACCAGCCACTACAAGGGTTGTTAACATTCAGTGCATCCACGGGGATAGTAAAACTTATCGCATGACTAATGTGGCTGTACACCATCGACCGGCCCAAACCCCGGTGAACATGAAAGTAGGTCTCCTCCCTCACCTACCTGAACCCGTCATCTTAGGCACCGACTACCCCCACATACATGCCATGCTGCAAGATCCCTGGAAAGAAGGGACCGAGTGGAGAGAAGAAGCGCCATTTGCCCAAGAAGTAGACCCAGGGTGGAAGCCAGGGAAGGATACGAAGAGCAGACAACAAAGAAGAAGGGAAAAGAAAAACGGAAACCCTGCCCTTCTGACCCAAACCGCCCCCTCTCTTTGGGACCACAATAGGAACTTCCGCTCAGCTCAGAGGGAGGATAACACCTTACAAGAGGCCTGGAGACAAGCGACTGAACAAGAAGACCCACTCCAAGTAGGTCCGCAGTTCTTCACCAAAAAGGGGCTGTTGTACAGAATAGGGGGGAAATCCTTGCCTACTCAGCTACTAGTACCCATCCCCTTCCGGGAAAAGGTTCTAGCCACTTGTTGGGAGGTCATTTCAGGGGGGGAAAAACCGAGAAAGCCATACTAGAGCGGTTTTACTGGCCAGGTATCTATCAGCAAGTCAGGAAGTACTGTCGAGAGTGTGCCAGTTGCCAAAAAACCAGTCACTACATTCCACCCCGAGCACCCCTGCGACCCTTACCTGTAATTGATGTCCCCTTTTCCAGGGTGGGAATGGATATCATCGGCCCCTCTTACCCTCCCGTAGTGGGTGTCGCTATGTCTTAGTCCTAGTAGACTATGCCACGAGGTTCCCAGAGGCCGTTGCCCTTAGACAACCCAACACCACCCAAGTGGCCAAAGCCATGATTAACATATTCGCCCGAGTAGGATTTCCGAAGGAAATACTTACCGATCAGGGCACCCCCTTCACCTCCAAACTTATGAGACAGGTGTGTCAGCAGTTGCATATCAAGCAGATCCGCACGGCCGCCTACCACCCCCAGACGGATGGGCTGGTAGAGCGGTATAACGCCACCCTAAAAACCACCCTGAGAAAATTGTTGAATCTGGAGGCCCGTAGGTGGGAGGACATGCTCCCCTTAGCTTTATTCGCCATAAGGTGTGGGCAACAAAAGAGTCTGGGTTATTCCCCGTTTGAATTATTGTATGGAAGGCCGCCACGTACCCTTATGGATATGGCCAGAGAGGAGTGGGAGGAGGAAACCGACACCTCGAAACCTCTGCTGGAATATGTGGCCGGCCTCAAGACACACCTGAACCAGGTACGAGACATCGTACGGGTTAACCTGGAGCTTTCCTGGACTGCACAAAAGAAACAATATGACAAATCCACCAAAGAACGAACCTTACAAGTAGGCGACCAGGTCCTGTTATTGCGCCCGACCTCTGAACACAAATTACTAAGTCAATGGCAGGGCCCCTTTAAAGTGCTGGACAAAGTGACACCTGTCACTTATAAGATAGAAATGGATCCCTCTGGTAGCCTTACCCAAATCTATCATATAAACCTTCTAAAAAAATGGGAAGGTCCTACCCCTGTCCTACTGGCAGCGCAGCAAGACTCCCTGGCAGAACAAAGCATTGATGCTGACTTGCCAGAAGCCCTTCAACAAGAGTTAAGAGACGCCTTATTCCCAGTACGAGAAATGTTCTCCCTGGTGCCAGGCAAAACTACCCTGGTGGAGCATGAGATCCACACTCAACCCGGGAAGACGGTTCGCTTACGGCCCTACCGAATCCCCGAAGCTAGGAGAGAGGCTGTAGACCAAGAAGTTCTTCAAATGCTGAAACTAGGTATCATTGAGCCTTCCAAAAGCGAGTGGTGTTCCCCCATAGTTTTAGTCCCCAAACCTGATGGGTCTATACGCTTCTGTATCGACTTTAGGGAGGTGAATAAGATATCTCAGTTTGACGCTTATCCCCTCCCTAGAGTCGACGAGATGATAGAGAGACTCGGGAAGGCCCAATACATTAGCACTCTGGATCTCTGCAAGGGCTACTGGCAGGTGCCCCTGAGAGCCCAAGACCGAGAGAAGACGGCCTTTAGTACTCCTAGGGGATTGTTCCACTTCAAAGTGTTACCCTTTGGGTTGCACGGGGCACCTGCAACCTTTCAAAGACTCATGAATAAAGTACTACAACCACATAAGAACTATTCAGCAGCCTACTTAGATGACATAATCATCTACAGTGATTCATGGGAAGAACACCTCCATCACTTGACCCAGGTCATTCAGTCCTTAAGTAAAGGTGGGTTAAATATCAATCCAGCTAAGAGTCACTTAGCAGCCAGGTCTGTGAAATACTTGGGCTTTCTGTTGGGGGACGGTTGCATCAAGCCCCAGGAAGAGAAAGTTGCAGCAATTGCCCAAGTTCCCTTTCCCAAAACCAAGAAAGACCTCAGGGCCTTTTAGGCCTACTTGGTTATTATAGGCGATTCATCCCCTGCTTTTCCCAGATCGCCACTCCCCTGACCGATCTCTTAAAAAAAAACATTCAGACAGAAAAATGTCTAAGAAACCCTTCTCCCTCTGCCTTACATTCCTTCCAACACCTAAAACAACTTATCACCTCCAAACCCCTCCTTTTAAATCCAGATTATGGGAAACCTTTCATACTTCAAACAGACGCCTCCGACAATGGCATCGGAGCTGTGCTATCCCAAAAGGATGACGAGCAACAAGAACGACCCATCCTATTTATTAGTCGTAAGTTGTTCCCAAGAGAAACCCGATACGCAGTGATCGAGAAAGAGGCACTAGCCATCAAATGGGCTGTGGAGGCCCTTCGTTATTACCTTGATGGGAGAGAGTTCCTTCTCTATACCGATCACGCCCCTCTTGAGTGGCTCTCCCGAAACAAAGGACACAACCAGAGAATACTACGATGTTTCCTTGCCCTTCAACCCTTCAGGTATACGGTGCACCACCGAAAAGGGAAAGATCAAGCCAATGCTGATTTCCTGTCTAGATATCCCAGGAGTCCTTTTCTTGCACACAAGAAAGTTAGGGAAGAGGGATGTGAGGAAGACCCCGGGAGCGACCCCAGTACCACCGCCAATCCCCCACTAGAACCCGCATGGCTGCCCTACCTTACTAGTGAGGACAAAGATGATTCCGAAAAACCAGACAGCGCTCCAACAATAACAAAAGGCTTTTCCCTCATCCCGCAGCTCGTAAGGACTAACCCAGAAACAGTCCGTCCAGCGGGAGGCGGGACGGAAATCCGAAGCGACCAATCAGCGGCGTCCGGCAAAGGTCAGGATTGGCAGAAAAGGCCGGGAAACGGCACAGCCGGTGTGTCAGCTGAGCGGAAACAGCCGGAACCAAAGAACGGAGTCGACGCTGGAGAAGAGGAGACGCTGCCGGAGATTGCTGCTGCCACCAGAGCCGAAGACGCCGAGGAAGAGGGTCCCGAGGCTCCTGACACCTGGACCGAGGACTGGTGGATTCCGGAGGATACGCATGAGCCGCCACAATTCAGGAGAATTGTGGCATACAGCGGTACGTGATTTGGGCATAGGGAATTCACAGGGGGCGGGGCACGCGGGGAGTGGTACTTTCGTGGGTGGTTGCCCTCTTTAAAAACCTCCTTTTTCCCTCACTACCCTGCATGCCATACCCAGACCTCCACACCTAAGTCTGGTGAGTTGTGTAGCGGGTGCTACTGACAACTCCCTTAGGGAATCACGGACCGATTGATCCGTCCTTACTTTGGTTATCTCCTTTTTTTGTTTTCCCCGTCGTCCCTCACCTTTGTGTGTGGCCAAGTATCAGGTGGTGCGGTGATGGATAGCCTGGTCGAGTAGGACCTGTTTACTGACCGCTACCTTTCTTGCTTCCTTTTTGGAGTAAGAGCCTGAACTCCGGGACCCCACCTGTTCTACAGAAGTCCAAGAAGAACCTTCTAACATCCTGGAATACAGACCCGAGACGGAGCCCTTCGGAGAACGCCCTACCACCGACCCCTGTGCTGAGACAGGACTACCTTAACTTTATCATCCTTTCCTCATCCTGACCTTAAACCCCACCCAATCTCTCCTGAGCTGTGTGACATACCATCAATAAATACCACAGTATTGATCCTATACGGCCTCCTCGCTTCTGTTTCCGACCGTCCCTCCGACATTTCCATAGTTTCGGGAATTCAGCTTCCGATAGTGACTTATTAAATAAATTGGTTACATTTTCCAATAACACCGGCGCGATGATTGAAAAGAATTTAGGAGGGACAGTAGCGCCTTGAGACCCTTACGGGTGAGTAGTCGCGCTTTAACAAACTCCTGATTGATTGATTGATTGATTGATTGACAGTGTCAGTGGGGGAACCTGATTTTATTTTCTGCATGACAGTTGCCACTGACTCGATGTTGCAACTAACAAATTCATCCAGGGTATACGGAGGGTCTGAGGGCAGGCTAAACGCATTTTCTGAATGGTCATTCATTATTTGGGACGGAAAGGAGTGATGAATTGTGGCGATTTTGTCTTCAAAAAATTTGGAGAGAGAATCAGTCCATTCTGGGAATTTGGGGTTAGTAGCTGGGAGGGAGGAGTTGTGCATTCTTTTAGGATTCTGTAGAGCTCCTTACAGGAGTTCTCTGCCTTGTCTATACGGTTTAAAAGGAAAAAAAAAATGTGCTTGCTTGATGTCCTCCATGTAGCCATGGTGGATGTTTTTATATGTTTTGCGGTCGATCCTTTCTTTGCTTTTTCTCCATTTACGCTCTGCTGCTCTGCACGAGAGCTTCACTATCTTTAGTTGCTCCGTGAACCAGGGAGCAGCCCTAGGTTTAACTTTAACCTTAGTAAGAGGGGCTATTCTATCTAGTGCGGCCGTAATGGCCTTTTCAAAAGCAGTTGTCGCAAGGTTGATGTTTTCCTTCTGGCTTGACTGAGACAGACTAAAATGTTTTGAGAACAGAGATGGAGTGACTTTACGCCAAGACCTTCGCCATATTAGTTCACTTTTGGGGTCCTCTTTGATCCTATGGGCAGGAATAGCAAATTTTATTAGATAGTGATCTGACCATAGCAGTGGGGTGGGAGGTTCAATGATGATATCTGAAGAGTTAGAGAAAAGGAGATCAAGCGTATGGCCTGCGTTATGGGTGGGACCTGTTACCAATTGGGTCAACCCCAATATATTCATATTTGTGATCAGCTGATCTGTGTCCGAATTCGACAATATTTCAGCATGATAGTTAAAATCCCCTATTAGGAAAAAGGAATCAGATGCCAATATATGCGGAGCGATTATCTCCAATAATTTATCTAAGAAATCGCTTTTAGGACCAGGAGGTCGGTATATTAGGGCTCCCCTCCAGGTGCCCCCAATTAGGCCTTTAATTCTGAAGATACATAACTCTAAATGGCCTGATCTTATGGTTTCTAAGGTGGTGATAGTCAGGCCAGGGATAGCGGCTATGAGTAGACCTCCTCCTCTTGCCTCTTTCCTATCCACTCTGAATGAACTCCACAATCATGGTGGTCCCCTCAGTTGTGAAGTTCTTCTTCCTCCTCATTTTGTACATTTTCCAGTAGCAATGAACAGCAAATGAAAACAGGAACTCTCTGTGGCCAAACCTGTTCCTTGAATGTGTGCTGCTTTTATGTGGATTGTGGTGCTGGTCTTGCAGTTAGTGTTAATTGACTTCAGCTGGAGCATGGTGGGGGATGGTAGGCACTTGAAATGATCATCAGAACCAAATGCGGATATTCCAGCCCGGATGCGGAGAATCTGGCCTGGGAGCAGAAATTCCGACACAAGTGCGGAATTTCCGCTCCGAGTGCAGACGTAAAGTTAGGAGTCGTAAGTGATTTCTGTGAATACTAAAAATCGTAAGTGCCTTCTGTGAATACCAAAAGTAGTAAGTTTAGGATTGAGCCTCAGATTCGTTCTATGAATCGGCCCCCCATTGTCTAAAATTACAGTAACAATAAAAATGTTAAGTACAAATCAAATGATAAAATACAGACTTTCCAAGGTGAAACCCTGATAATAATGTTCCTGTAGAACCGGTGTGGAGGGTACAAATAACAAAAATGAACAGGTTGCAATGTAGGACTTCAGCAGGACCTAGAAACCAGTTGAAATCATTGTGATTTTACGTGTTTAACTCTTTCGGTGCTCATGACGGAATGGTTCCGTCATGAGCACCGGTGCTCCTGTGCTCATGATGGAACCATTCCGTCATGAGGACAGGGCGACGAAATCCCTCTGCTGCAAACAGCAGACGGATTTCCATTTTTTTTTTGGGGCCTCAGGAGGTGGGGAAGAGCTTCCCCAACCTCCAGAGGCCCCTCGCTGTCGTCATCAGATTAAAAACTAAACTGAAACTTAGTTTCAGTTTTAGTGTTTCAGTGCTTGTGGGGCTATCTCAGCCCCCAGAGCACCAAAACACTTGGGAGAGGTATCGTTGGAAAGGGGAGAATCCCCCCTTTCCAATGGTACCCCTCCCTAGTGGACCCCTGCTTGGGGCGATCCCCAAGCAGGGATCCACCCACTAGGCACCAGGGAGGGGGAGCAGCCCCTTGGGCAAGGGCCTTTGCTCCCCCCATATTTTTGGGGCTAAATTCAGTCTTTCTGCCCCCCCGGGGGGGCAGAAAGCCCACTAGAACCAGGGAATTTTTTTTACTATGTAAATTAGGAGTGGGGGCTCCCCAATATGGGCACGCCAATGCCCCAACCCCCCTTGCACAATTAGAGTCTTTCTGCCCCCCTGGGGAGCAGATGGGGGCAGCAGCCCCCAATCTGCCCCCCGGGGGGCAGAAAGCCCACCAGGGTTTTTTTTTTTTAAATTTTAATTTAGGGGTGGGGGCTGCCCAAGATGGGCATGCCAATGCCCCCACCCCTCCCCCCACAAAATTCGTGTCTTTCTGCCCCCCCGGGGGGGCAGTAAGCCCACTAGAAACCAGGGATTTATTTTATTATGTAAATTAGGGGTGGGGGCTGCCCAATATGGGCATGCCAAAGCCCCCATCTCCCCCTGCACAATAAGAAAGCCCACTAGACGCCACGTTTTTTTTTTACGATTAATTTAGGGGTGGGGCTGCCAAAGATGGGCATGCCAATGCCCCCACCGCTCCCCCCCCACAAAATTCCAGTCTTTCTTCCCCCCTGGCGGGCAGATGGGGCAGTAGCCCTCAATCTGCCCCCCTGGGGGGCAGAAAGCACCCTAGATGCCAGGGATTTTTTTTATGTGCCAGGGGTGGGAGCTGCCTAGAATGGGCATGCCAAAGCCCCCACCCTACCCCCCAAAGTAAGAATAAGACTTTCTGCCCCCCCAGGAGGCATATGGGGGCAATAGCCCCTGATCTGCCCCCCAGGGGGGCAGAAAGCCCACAAGGCCCCAGGGATTTTTTTTTTTATATATACGTAGGGGTGGGGGCTGCCCAGAATGGGCATGCAAATACCCCCACCCAAAATAAAAAACTTCTACAGCCTTTCTACCCCCCCTGGGGGGCAGATGAGGGCAGTAGCCCCCAATCTGCCCCCCGGGGGGGCAGAAAGCACCCTAGATGCCAGGGATTTTTTTTATGCACCAGGGGTGGGGGCTGCCCAGAATGGGCATGCCAAAGCCCCCACCCTACCCCGCAAAGTAAGAATAAGACTTTCTGCCCCCCCAGGAGGCAGATGGGGGCAATAGCCCCTGATCTGCCCCCCCGGGGGGGCAGAAGGCCCACTAGGCCCCAGGGATTTTTTTTTTATATATACGTAGGGGTGAGGGGTGCCCAGAATGGGCATTCAAATCCCCCCACCCAAAAGAAAAAATGCTACAGTCTTTATGCCCCTCATGGAAGGCAGATGGGGCAATAACCCCTTAACTGCCCCCCCAGGGGGGCAGAAAGCCCACTAGGCACCAGGGATTTTTATTTTTCCAAAGTTCGGGCGGGGGCAGCCCAGAATGGGCATGCCAATGCCCCGACCGCCACAAAAAATGCCAGTCTTTCTTCCCCCCCTCAGGAGGCAGATAGGGGCAGTAGCCTCTGATCTGCCCCCCTGGGGGGGCAGAGACCCCACGAGGCGGCAGCGGTTATGCTGGCTTTTTTTATATGTAGGGGTAGGGGCTGCCCAGAATGGGCATACCAATGTCCCCACCCACCCAAACAAAATTGCCAGTCTTTCTGCCCCTCTTGGGGGCATATCGGGGCAATAGCCCCCAATTTCCCCCCTCCCCAGGGCGGCAGAAAGCCCACTAGGCACAGACTTTTTTGCGGAATGTGCCTACTTCTGGATTTTGGGTCCTAGCGCAGCTAGCACCCAAGGAAACCTACCAAACCCACACATTTCTGAAAACTAGACACCCGGGGGATTCCAGGGAGGTATTGCTTGCATGGATCCCCCAACGTTTTCTTACCTAGAATACCCTGCAAACCTCAAATTTAGCTGAAAAAATCACTTTTTCCACACATTTGTGTGTGGGAAAGTTGTGGCATCACCGGGCTGACACAAATTTCCTACCACCCAAGGTTCCCCCAGGTCTCCCAATAAAAATGGTGCCTCACTCGTGTGGGAGGCCCAAGTACCCATGACAGGCAAGGGCCCAAAACGTATTGAGGCAACATCAAAATTGCCTATCACAAAATGACCTGGTTTTGCAAGGGGGGTCACCTGGGTTTTTGGCCCCGTGCTTGGCGGCCAGCTAGGGAAACCTACCAAACCCACACATTTCTGAAAACTAGACACCCGGGGGATTATAGGGAGGTATGGCTTGCGTGGATCCCCCAACTTTTTCTTACGCAGAATCCCCTGCAAACCTCAAATTTAGCTGAAAAAAATCACTTTTTCCACATATTTTTGTGTGTGAAAGTTGTTGAATCACCAGGCTGACACAAATTTCCTACCACCCAGCATTCCCCCAGGTCTCCCGATAAAAATGGTGCCTCACTCGTGTGGGAGGCCCAAGTACCCGCGACAGGCAAGGGCCCAAAACGTATTGAGGCGACATCAAAATTGCCTATCACAAAATGACCTGGTTTTGCAAGGGGGGTCACCTGGGTTTTTGGCCCGTGCTCGGTGGCCAGCTAGGGAAACCTACCAAAGCCACACATTTCTGAAAACTAGACACCTGGGGCATTCCAGGGAGGTATGGCTTGCGTGGATCCCCCATCGTTTTCTTACCCAGAATCCCCTGCAAACCTCAAATTTAGCTGAAAAAAATCACTTTTTCCACACATTTTTGTGTGGGAAAGTTGTGGCATCACCGGGCTGACACAAATTTCCTACCACCCAGCGTTCCCCCAGGTCTCCCGATAAAAATGGTGCCTCACTCGTGTGGGAGGCCCAAGTACCCGCGACAGGCAAGGGCCCAAAACGTATTGAGGCGACATCAAAATTGCCTATCACAAATCGACCTGGTTTTGCAAGGGGGGTCACCTGGGTTTTTGGCCCCGTGGTAGGCGGCCAGCTAGGGAAACAACCAAACCCACACATTTCTGAAAACTAGACACCCGGGTGATTCCAGGGAGGTATGGCTTGCGTGGATCCCCCAACGTTTTCTTAACCAGAATCCCCTGCAAACCTCAAATTTAGCTGAACAAAATCACTTTTTCCACATATTTTTGTGTGGGAAAGTTGTTGAATCACCAGGCTGACACAAATTTCCTACCACCCAGTGTTCCCCCACATCTCCCGACAAAAATGGTGCCTCACTCGTTTGGGAGGATCAAGTACCCGCGACAGGCAAGGGCCCAACACGTATTGAGGCGACATCAAAATTGCCTATCACAAAATTACCTGGTTTTGCAAGGGGGGTCACCTGGATTTTTGGCCCGTGCTCGGTGGCCAGCTAGGGAAACCTACCAAACCCACACATTTCTGAAAACTAGACACCCGGGGCATTCCAGGGAGGTATAGCTTGCGTGGATCCCCCATCGTTTTCTTACCCAGAATCCCCTGCAAACCTCAAATTTAGCTGAAATAAATCACTTTTTCCACACATTTTTGTGTGGGAAAGTTGTGGCATCACCGGGCTGACACAAATTTACTACCACCCAGTGTTCCCCCACATCTCCCGACAAAAATGGTGCCTCACTCGTGTGGGAGGCCCAAGTACCCGCGACAGGCAAGGTCCCAAAACGTATTGAGGCGACATCAAAATTGCCTATCACAAAATGACCTGGTTTTGCAAGGGGGGTCACCTGGGTTTTTGGCCCGTGCTCGGTGGCCAGCTAGGGAAACCTACCAAACCCACACATTTCTGAAAACTAGACACACGGGGCATTCCAGGGAGGTATGGCTTGCGTGGATCCCCCAACGTTTTCTTAACCAGAATCCCCTGCAAACCTCAAATTTAGCTGAAAAAAATTACTTTTTCCACAAATTTTTGTGTGGGAAAGTTGTGGCATCACCGGGCTGACACAAATTTCCTACCACCCAGTGTTCCCCCACTTCTCCCGACAAAAATGGTGCCTCACTCGTGTGGGAGGCCCAAGTACCCGCGACAGGCAAGGGCCCAAACCGTATTGAGGCGACGTCAAAATTGCCTATCACAAAATGACCTGGTTTTGCAAGGGGGGTCACCTGGGTTTTTGGACCCATTCTTCGCGGCCAGCAAGGGAAACCTACCAAAGTATGGCTTGCGTGGATCCCCCAATGTTTTCTTACCCAGAATCCCCTGCAAACCTCAAATTTAGCTGGAAAAATCACTTTTTCCACACATTTTTGTGTGAGAAAGTTGTGGCATCACCGGGCTGACACAAATTTCCTACCACCCAGTGTTCCCCCAGGTCTCCCGATGAAAATGGTGCCTCACTTGTGTGGGAGGCCCAAGTACCCGCGACAGGCAAGGGCCCAAAACATTTTGTGATAGGCCAAAAACCCAGGTGACCCCCCTTGCAAAACCAGGTAGTTTTGTGATAGGCAATTTTGATGTCGCCTCAATACATTTTGGGCCCTTGCCTGTCGCGGGTACTTGGGCCTCCCACACGAGTGAGGCACCATTTTTTCAGCTAAATTCGAGGTTTGCAGGGGATTCTGGGTAAGAAAACTTTGGGGGATCCACGCAAGCCATACCTCCCTGGAATCCCCCGGGTGTCTAGTCTTCAGAAATGTGTGTGTTTTGTAAGTTTCCCTTGCTGGCCGCCGAGCACGGGGCAAAAAACCCAGGTGACCCCCCTTGCAAAACCAGGTTGTTTTGTGATAGGCAATTTTGATGTCGCCTCAATACGTTTTGGGCCCTTGCCTGTCGCGGGTACTTGGGCCTCCCACACGAGTGAGGCACCATTTTTATCGGGAGACCCGGGGGAACGCTGGGTGGTAGGAAATTTGTGTCAGCCCGGTGATGCCACAACTTTCCCACACACAAATATGGGAAAAAAGTGATTTTTTCCAGCTAAATTTGAGGTTTGCAGGGGATTCTGGGTAAGAAAACGTTGGGGGATCCACGCAAGCCATACCTCCCTAGCATCCCCCGGGTGTCTAGTTTTCAAAAATGTATAGGTTTGCTACGTTTCCCTAGGTGCCGGCAGAGCTAGGGTTCAAAAACTACAGCTAGGCACTTTGAAAAAAAAGGGTACTTTTTCACTGTGAAAATGTGGTGTGTCCACCTTGTATTTTGGGCCGTTTCCTGTCGCGGGCACTAGGCCTACCCACACAAGTGAGGTACCATTGTTCTCGGAAGACTTTGGGGAATGCGGGGTGGGTGGAATTTTGTGGCTCCACGCAGATTCCAGAACTTTCCACCACAGAAATGTGAGGAAAATTTGTTTTTTTGACAATTTTTTAGGTTTGGAAGGGATTCTGGGTAACAGAACCTGGTGAGAGCCAGTCAAGTCACCCCATCCTAGATTTCCCTGCGGGTCTAGTTTTCAAAAATGTATAGGTTTGCTAGGTTTCCCTAGGTGCCGGCAGAGCTAGGGTTCAAAAACTACAGCTAGGCACTTTGCAAAACAAGGGTAATTTTTCACTGTGAAAATGTGGTGTGTCCACCTTGCGTTTTGGGCCATTTTCTGTCGCAGGCACTCGGCCTACCCACACAAGTGAGGTACCATTTTTCTCAGAAGAATTTGGGGAACGCGGGGTGGGTGGAATTTTGTGGATCCACGCAGATTCCAGAACTTTCCACCACAGAAATGTGAGGAAAATGTGGTTTTTTAAACATTTTTTCAGGTTTGCAAGGGATTCTGGGTAACAGAACCTGGTGGGAGCCAGTCAAGTCACCCCATCCTGGATTCCCCTGGGTGTCTAGTTTTAAAAAATGTATAGGTTTACTAGGTTTCCCTTGGTGCCGGCAGAGCTAGGGTTCCAAAAACTACAGCTAGGCACTTTGCAAAAAAAGGGTCATTTTTCACTGTGAAAATGTGGTGTGTCCACCTTGCGTTTTGGGCCGTTTCCTGTCGCGGGCACTAGGCCTACCCACACAAGTGAGGTACCATTTTTCTCGGAAGACTTTGGGGAACGCGGGGTGGGTGGAATTTTGTGGATCCACGCAGATTCCAGAACTTTCCACCACAGAAATGTGAGGAAAATGTGTTTTTTTGACAATTGTTTAGGTTTGCAAGGGATTCTGGGTAACAGAACCTGGTGAGAGCCAGTCAAGTCACCCCATTCTGGATTCCCCTGGGTGTCTAGTTTTCAAAAATGTATAGGTTTGCTAGGTTTCCCTAGGTGCAGGCAGAGCTAGGGTTAAAAAATTACAGCTAGGCACTTTGCAAAAAAAGGGTAATTTTTTATTGTGAAAATGTGGTGTTTCCACGTTGCGTTTTGAGCAGTTTCCTGTCGTGGGCACAAGGCCTACCCACACAAGTGAGGTACCATTTTTATCGGGAGACTTAGGGTAACACAGAATTGTAGAGCAACTGTTATTACCTATTGACTTTCGATGCATTTCTGCCTTCCAAATGAAAGACACTGTGTAAAAAAGAAGTCATTTTGAAAAATGACCTATAATTCTCATGCTAGTATGGGTACTCCCAATTTCGGAAATGTGCAAATATCTACTGTTTCTAAACTCTACATTTTGTTCCCATTTCAGAAATACATAGGTGTCTTTCATACCGATTTTTCCATGTATACATTTTCCCAAAATAATTGCTATATACCCGGTACATAATAAAAAACCATTGCAAGACGCTGCTCAGTTATTGGCTCTGGGTTTGTCGGGTTCTTGGTGAACCTACAAGTCCTATATATCCCCACAATCAGAAAGGTCCAGCAAATGTAACGGTATATTGCTTTCAAACAGCTGTCATAATTAGAAGAAGTTACAGGTGAAAACGTTGACACAAATGGCTGTTTTTTTCAACTAATTTTCAATTTTTCCTATATTTAACTGTTAGCTTCTATGAAGAAACCCTGAAGGATCTACACAAATGACCCTTTTCTGAATTCAGAATTTTGTCTACTTTTCTAAAATGTATAGCTTTCCAGGATCCATTATTGCTTTCATACCCATTTCTACCATTAACTGGAAGGAGGTTGAAAGCACAAAAAATAGCAGAAATAGGCTATGTCCCAGAAAAATGCCAAAACTGTGTAAAACATTTTGGTTTTCTGACAAAAGTCTGCTTGTCCCTGAAAGCCGGGAAGATGGTGATTTCAGCACCACAACCCCTTTCTTGATACCATTTGAAAGGAAAAAACCAGACGCTTTCATCTGGAGCCCTTTTTTCCCATTTTTCCCCCCAAAAACAAAATTTAGCTGTATTTTGGCTAATTTCTGGGTCCCCTCCAGGGGAATCCACAAACCCTGGGTACCTTTAGAATCCCCATGATGTTGGAAAAAAAGGACGCAAATTTGGCGTGCATAACTTATGTGGTCAAAAAGTTACAGGGGCCTAAGCGCGAACTACCCCAAATAGCCAAAAAAAGGCTTAGCACAGGGGGGGAAAAGGCCTAACAGCAAAGGTGTTAACTAGAGCGAGGGACTAGGACTGGCCATAGATATTTCCTTCATTTTTAGTAATCAACCAAGAGCAAAACTCACCTAGTGGGCAAGGTCTAGGGTTGTGCCTGATTACAATACTAGCTTTAGATAAACAGAGCGGAACCCTCAACATGCAGAGGAACCCTAAAAACAACTATTCCAGTCACTATAATGCAATGTTTCTGGAGCCTTCCCTTGGTGTTTTCTCTCTTTGCAAAGATTCTAGAGCTCTCTCTAGCTCTGGTTATGATACTGGCCGTCTCCATCTGATTAGAGCTCACAATTTAACTCTAGGTTTTATAAAATTGACCAAAGGTTCATTTATCAACCCACCCATTACCATAACCATAGAAATGCTACTGTAGAGGAGCTTATGTATAGCACCTCGCACTTTTGATGAGGTCCAAACCACTTTTTGATTAACAAGTAATGTTTTTTTGGGTGGCTGGTAGAGTGTACGATGTTCAAATGGATGCTGCAATTGTTTTCTGGAAAACGTATCGCTGCACACATGCATGGAGTGAAACAGTGTGGTATTAGAGAGTTAGAGTTCTGCTTGCAGATACTGCATCGTGCTAGTGGTTAGGTAAGATGTTAAGCGATGCTTCTGCTTGGTTCATTGGTTGTAGGTTATAGTCTGGTTTTTATGTGGGGCATTGGTTGCCATGTGTGAGGTTTATAGCAGTGTTGCAATCACGACTCATAGGTCATGTACCTGTGCTGAGGAATGTAACATGAATAAAGTACACTATACAGACACACACGTTATTTAAAAGCCAGGTCCTTGGTGCACTCCAATATTCATGGTGCCCATGGATGATCCACAAACGTGCTAGGATTGAGTACCAGAACTTGTTTTCTATACAGTGCACCATCATGCATTTTTATCTGAATGGAGGGAAGGTCGTGAATGTACCAATTTGTTGTTTTATAGTTTCACCAATGAAAACATAGTTGCATATGCCTCCAACAGTTTTACAATTGCATTTCCTAATTAAGTTGTATCTGTGGTCATTGGTGTTGCATTGTGAATAAATACTGTACGAAATTGGGTGAATGGTTGAGGGAGGTGAAACCCTTCTCAAGCAGCAACCAATATTCTTCTCAGGGTTAAGTCACAAGCAAACCCTCAATTAAGCTGTGCTCAACTCTTAGGTAGATTGGCCCAGAGCAGTCAGGCTTAACTTAGAAGTAATGTGTAAAGTATTTGTGCAACACTTCAAACTGTAACACAGAGAAAACACTCCAAAAAAGAAGCCCAGACAGAGTTATGGAAAAATAGTATTTATTAATAAGTAAAACAAGACCAAGAAGGGCTGTGATGCAATACCATTCTTTGCAGCAGTTCCGAACCACACAATAGAGGCGATGCATCAGTTCTAGTTGGGGTTGCGTCGCACAACATAGGAGATGTGTTGGTTCCGCTGGATCCACAGAGACTGGCAGAGTACCTTAGGCCCACTTCCAAGCTTCCAGGACTAGGGTGACACCACTTGGTAGGGTAGGCTCATAGATGGCAGAGTCCGGGTTACGGATCAAGGTTTTTGGAGCCTTCTATCCCTGAGGGTCAAGTCAGGAGGCCAGTCAACTAGCCCTTAGAGTCACTCTCCGTTCTGGGTTCAAGAGATTAAGGTTCAATCCTTCTCATCCTTGCAAAAGGGCTGTAGGTAGCAGGTCAGCACAGCAAGCCAGTAGCCCAGTAGGGCAGCAGTCTGGCAGAGTGGCAGTCCTTCAGCAGCTCAGCAGTTCTTCTTACCAGCAGAGTATAAACAGATCCAGAAGTGTACTCAAGTGGTGGTGTCTGAGGTCCAGTATTTATACCTGGTTGTGCCTGTGAAGCGAGGACACAACTTCTAGATGTTTCTTTTTTTTTTAACGTTTCTTTTTATTAAAAACAAGGTATCACATGTAAAAACAAAGCACAAGCAAGCTTGTCTACAGTACATCAACAATGGTCCCACTCTGAATGCATTACACCAACAAGAGCAATACAGTGTACATCATGTCGCAATGGGAGTCCGTTGCTCTGAGTCATTCCTTTGCCTGGCCATCGGCGGCTTCCAGATCTCTCCCCTATAGGTGTTCCATTTTTTCCATATCTGTGTCCACTTGTTGGGGCAGCCTCTTGATATATATACTGTTTTTTCGGTAAACATACAATGGTCCGTATCATTCTCCCAAAGCCTCAGGGACGGCGTCTCCCGCGCCCCCCACAACCTTGCAATATTGCGCTTAGCAATCATCATCCCCAATGTCACCCATCATTTCTCCTTGGTATTTAGGTCAGTGGGGCCCCAGATATTTAAAAGACACAGCTTTATATTGCAGTCAGTCGTGACGCCCATCGCTTCTGTCATACACCTTCTCACCCTCGCCCAGTATTTCTGGATTGCAGGACACTCCCAGAGCGTGTGTATGAACGTGCCTTCTTGCCCACATCCCTTGGTACAATCTTCGTCAGTCCTATAGCCCATCTTCACTAGCGTCGGCCCTGAAAGGTATATTCTGTGAAGTATCTTAAGTTGGACGAGTCTGAGCCTTGAAGAAATAGCTGTTTCTCTAGGAGAGGCAAGAGCCTCTAACCATTCCCCGTCATCCAGTCCCGCTACGTCGTGATCCCATTTGGTCCTGAGACGGAGGAGGGGGTCAGGCACGTTATTAACAAGCTTTTTATAGATTAGTGAGATTGCCTTTTCAGGAAGATATCCATCTAATATCCTGTCCTCTAACGGGGATGACTCTGGCGGAGTCTCTCCCCTAGGTATTGCAGCCTGTAGCACATGGCTAATCTGGAGATATCTGAATCGCTACGTGTCAGCTAGCTCGTATTCTTCCTGCAGTTGGGCAAAGGAGATAACCCCCCCTCCCTCCACAGGTCGCTGACCACGGATATGCCTATTAAGTCCCACCGGTCAAATCCTTTGGTGACTCTTAGATTTCCCAGTTGGGCAGCGTCCCAAGAGTGCGGTGGCCAGTGTAACTCTGCCTTTCCATCCCAGACTCAATGTGGCAGTCCGCCACACCTGAGCGGCATGTCCAGTAGGCTCCGTTAGCTTCATTTTAGAGGGGTGAATATACAGTGCGCCTCTAAAACTTACACCAGGGAGTAGCCACCTGTCCATATTAAACCCCGGGTCACACACCGATCCATACGTACAGTGATTGATGGCGGTGAGTTGTGCCGCCCAGTAGTATCTTTTTATGGCCGGAAGGGCGATATCCCCATCGTACCATCCTCTCGTAAGCTTAGGAATTGATATCCGAGGTGGCTTCCCCTCCCATAGGAGTTCCCTCAGGGCGGTGTCTATAGATTTAAAATATTCTGTTTTCACATAGTGTGGCGTGTTCTGCAGAGCATATAGGAAACGGGGAAGGGACATCATTTTGAATAGGGCTGCCTGCCCCAACAGGGACAGTGGAAGCGTCTTCCAGTGCAGGACATCACTTGTCAGGCGTAACAACGGGGGAAGGAGATTTTGGTCATGAAAGAGCGTCGGGTCTTTGGACACATGTATCCCTAGGTATTTAAATCCTGTTGTGGCTTCATTAATAGTGAACCCCTTGGGTAAAATTGGCTACTTACCGCTGAGAACGTAGAAAACTGACTTAGACCAGTTGATAGTGTATTCGGAAAATTCCCCAAAGACTATAAAAATGTGGAGTACTCGATTTAGGGAGGCAGCTGGCGATGCCAGGTATAGTAAGATATCGTCGGCATAGAGCGATATTCGGTCCTCCCAGTCCTCCGCCCATCTCAGCCCTCTAATTATCGTGTCCTTTCGTATCCACATCGCCAGGGGTACCAACATGAGAGCGAAAAGTAATGGGGAGAGGGGGCAACCCTGCAGAGTGCCCCTGTCGAGCACGAATGTAGAGGACACATGATTGTTAACCACTATCTGAGCCAGCGGAGCCGCATATAGGAGGTGTATCCAGCGCGTAGAGCCAGGGCCAAACCCAATTTTCCTCAGCACTGCAAACATGTATGGCTATTCAATTGTGTCGAACGCCATGGCCGAGTCAAGCGACATTACCACCGCATCTTCACGTATCGTGTCGGTCCGAGCAAGCACCCCATGTAGTCTCCGCAGGTTAAGAGAGGTATTTCTGGCTGGCATAAAGCCAGACTGATCGGGGTGTACTAGCTTAGTGATTACAGTTAGCAAATGGGTGGCGAGTAATTTGGCCAGTATCTTGGCTTCTGCGTTTAGCAGTGAAATCAGTCTGTAGGAGGAACAGAGATGTTTGGGTTTCCCACTCTTGTGGATAACCACAATAGTGGCCAATCTCTGGTCTACTGGGAGCGATCCTGCCTCACGACTTTCGTGGAACATTTTTGTAAGATTTGGTGCCATTTTACTTGGGGCGAGCTTGTACAATTCGACCGGCAGGCCGTTTGGGCCAGAGGCCTTTCCCCCATGCAGGTCCTGAATGGCTTTCTCTACCTCCGAGCTTTCTAAGTCTTTTTCTAGGTCGAGGCGTTCATCGTCAGAGAGCTTCGGCAAGGGGATATCTTGCAGTATTGAAAGTGCGTCTGATTCTGTGTATGCCATTTGTGAAGTGTATACACCACGGTAATGATCCCCGAACACATTCACAATTTCTTGCAAGTCCGAGATCGTGTGGCCGGACTCCTTCGTGAGTTCTACCACTACTCGATTTGCCTGCTCTCTACGGTCAAGCCACGCAAGCAACTTGCTCGCCTTGTCGCCCACTTCATAAACTTTACAGAGTGTAGCTCTACGTTGAGCCTTAGCAGCATCGACAGCCACCGTTAAGTAAGCTTTCTTTTTAAGTCGTAGTTCATGCCTTGTCTCGTCGGAGGTAGCCTCATGTAGTTTCCCTTCCAGCTCTAATATTTCAGTTTCCAGTCGAACCAGTTCCCTCTGTTTCTCCCTCTTGTTGTTGGCGATCTGGGAGACAGCCATCCCTCTAATTACTGCCTTATAGGCCTCCCATAGTACTCGTGCCGAGTCACCCGAGTGCTCATTGGCGAGAAAGTAGTGGTCCGTGTCACTAACAATCTTATAGTGTATCTTGGGGATCTTAAGGTACCAGGGATTTATAGGGGCTGTCCTCCCTCTTTGTGGCTCCCCCACCTCAACCCGGGCCCAGAGGGGCGAATGATCCGAAATACCCCGTGCAAGGTGATTGACCTCCCTGACCTGTCCCAGTTGGTCATCCGGTGTTATTATGAAGTCTATTCTGGACATACTGCGATGGGCCCCCGAGTAAAACATGTACTGCCGTTCTGTAGGATGGAGCTCCCGCCAGGTGTCGATGAGACCCATCGCTGCCAATAAGTTGTGAATCTGTGTGCGGGCCAACGGAGGGTCCCGAGGGGGCCAGCGATCCAGACTATCGGAGACAATGGAGTTAAAGTCGCCCCCTATCATAAGTCTCCCTTCAGGCAGGGAGAGTAAGAGGTCCCCCAGACCTTTGAAGGCCAGGGCTTGAAGACCAGGTGGGATGTACACTGAAACTAAATTCAGAGTTCGCCCTTCCCAACACCCTGAGACAGCCACAAACCTTCCCAGGACGTCCGTCCTTATACAGTCAGTAGTCATCGGAAAGTTTTTCCGGAGAAGTATCCCCACCCCACTAGAGCCGGAGCCAAAAGCTGAATGTGCCACCATTTTAAACCCCCAGCGTGTGAGAACCTGGCAGGCATTACCGAGAAAACAAAATCACATCAGGTAAATGCCTTTTAATATACTGAAGCACAATGCCCTGTTTCAGCTTATCACCCAAGCCGTTGACATTCCAGGACATTAATTTAAATCCGACTGGCAGTGGTGGCCCCATAATGAAGTATTGTGTTGCTTAGGCACCCCAAGAGAGACATCCCAGATGCGCCACCTTCTAGGCAAATTTCTCCCATGTCAGCCATTGTGCTCAGTGCGAGCGTGATACCTGTGAGTACAAGCCGTGCGGAAATACTATGAAGGCCACTGAAACTACCTTGTGTGAACCTTGAACTAGCTTAACTAAAACAACCCGCCCCCCCTCGATGTCACTGTGTGGGACAGTCAGTATCCCAGTGCAATCATTGAGGAATAGAGCATTTTTCTTCAATAACAAAATTCCATCCCGCCCAAAAAACCCTAACTGTTCCACCCTCCCTGCCTCCCTGCATGGCGGTATTGGAACCTTCCGCCACCCCAACATTGCAGAGTGCCTATCGCCCACCCCTAACACTCGTAGGTCGTGTGCCAGCCCGCACCCATTCCATTCCAAGTATCATAAGTTACTATAGCTTGAGTTCGTCTGTCCAGGAGCCCAGTTCATAAAGTCATGCCGCAATGGCAAGTGTCCAGTGTGAGGAGAGGCCCAAGCACACCCCCCAGGAGGGCCATGACCCTCACAAGGATTTAAAACCCCAAATAGCCCACAAAAAGGGGGCGGGGGGATCTTGTGGGCCAAGGATTAAACCAAAAAGGATACAGACCAGTTATTTTCTTTCATTATCGGTCGTCTGATTTTCTTCCGATGGAGATTCCGCACATTGTTCCACGCAACTCTGTCCCCGTCCCTCTCGAAAGTTCTGGTGGTTCTTCCTTCCAGCAACTCACCAGCCATGGAGCCAGTCCCATGCCTCATCAGGAGCAGTGAAGAACCACGCCCTGCCCTCCGATCTCCACTCGCAATTTGGCAGGGAAGAGCATGGCGTATTTGATATTCTTCTCTCGCACGGCTCTTTTGACATCAAGGAAACTGTGCCGTTGCACCCTGATCGTAAAGTCTGGGGAGAAAGTCACATTGCTGTTGTCAAGCGCTATGGGAGGTGATGTGCGTGCCACCTGCAGTATAATGTCTTTATCTCGGTAGTTAAAGATCCTTGCCACTATAGGTTGTGGGGGAGCTCCAGGTCTGGGCCTGCCACCGGGCACTCTGTGAGCCCGCTCAATCGTGAAAAATGTTGACAATCTCTCAGAATTCAGGTGGTTCATGACAAGATCTTCCACAAAGAGGTCTGTTCCTTGCCCCTCAGCACGTTCTGGAACCCCAAGAATTCTGACGTTATTGCGCCGGGAGCGCCCTTCGTAGTAGTCGAGTAGATCTTCCATTTTGTCACTTCGGGTTTGTAGCTCTGCCACTTTCTTCTGCAGAGTAGCGGTGTCTTCGACCAACGAGCTGGTAGTGGATTCAACCTCCTTTATTCTGGAATTCATGTTGCGCATGTCAGCGCGTATGAGGGAGACTTCAGTGGAGACAGAATCAATCCTGGTCTCAAGCGACGTTCTCACCGTTGTGATGGCAGTCAATATGTCTTGGAGAGTGGGTTCTGGGGACCCAGCCCTCTCCTGCTGCTGTCCGGCCAGGTCTGCTGCCTCCTTCTCTCTAGGGCCCTCTCCCTTGTTCCAGGCAAACTTTTCCAGCTTGGCCTGCGTTGCGGCCTTAGTACTTCGTCCACCGGCCATTTTGTTGCTCCGCTGACCAACGAGGCCAACCACTGAAACGTCCGCTCGCCGGTTATGTGCTGTATGTGAGAGGTAGGTGGACTATTACTTCAAATCCTGCCCACTAAGGCAGTACAAGATCCACTGGTCACTCTACTGTCAATCTATGTGTCCCCCAGGCCGCGGCGACCCAGTAGGCGGAACACCCCCTCCCGCCTCTCAGGGCCTGCAGAGTCTCACCAAGTCAGACGATGTCCAGTATATCGTGGTGGCACCGTTTTAAGTTTAAGGGGAGTTTGTGGCCGTGTTGCAACGATTGGCGGTAATCCTCCGGGAGGGGTGCAAGCCCCTGCAGGCAGCCAAGGCCACGATCCCCCCAGCTGGAGGCGACCGCACTCAGAGAAGCGCGTCTCACCAGGCCGCGGTTCTTCTTGCTGAGGAAGGCCTGTACCACTAGGCTCACTGGCGGGAGTCTTAGCCAAGGGAGACCGCCCACCGGGCCCCCGGGGTGTTGCTGCGGTCTGTTGGTGTGTCTGCTGCTTTTAGCCCTTCAGCAGGTGCCGGCAGGATCCGTGGCTTGGCTCCATGGTTGAAAGTGCTGCTGTTGGGCCCAGAGTCGAGGGTTCCTCCCGAGAAGGTGGGGATATTGCGCAAAGGAAAGACGCGCTCAGCCGTCTCCCACCGAGCCGGGGCTTGATGCAAGGATGCAGGCACCGCCGCGGCCGGCCCGCTGTCAACTCCCAAACAGGCGTCACCCTCCAACAGCGTAGATTCTGGGGCCCCCACCGGTCCGTTACACTCTTCTGCTCCAAGGAGATCACTCACCCTCTCGGGTGCCTCCCGGGGGCCTCGTTCGCCCTTGTTTCCGACGGCAGCTCCGAGATTGCGTCCGCCCCTCCTCCACCATAGGGATCTGTGAACGGAGGGAGTTCCGAGGCCGACGTCTCGATCTCAGCCTCCACACTGCCAAATCCGCCCGTTCCTTCGGCGGAATTGCTCCGGGTGGGCTCCGGTCCCTGGAGAGGTGAGCGGGTTGCACTCACATACGGATATTAGGCGGATAAGTTTGTGGAATGGGCGCGCTCGGACGGAGCCACTCTAGGTTGCTGCCATTTTGCACGGCGGTTGGCCATGCCCCCCCTAGATGTTTCTTTTTTAAGTCAACAGGCATGCTGCCTTCCCTGTCCTGGCTCCAGACTAATTACAAGGGGTATGCAGCCCTTTGTGTGGAGGCAGGACACAGCCTATTCAAGTGTAAGTGGGGCTGTGCTCAGCTCCTTCCTCCCACCCTGCTAGTGATGGACCATCCAGGCACATCTAAGCTTGTGTGTGGCTGTCCAGAAGGACTGCACAAAGCTCGCCCTCAGCTACACCCAGTCATACGACCCAGGTACAGGCTACAGGCACTAAATGGCTAAGACAGGAAAGTGCCAACTTTATAAAAGTGGCATTATCAAAATTGTAATATAAAATCCGACCTCACCATAAGTTAGAATGTTGCATTGCAATACCAAAGACACCAAACATGAACTGGTTACCTGCTCCCATTTGGAAAGTACAGCTTATTAAATATAATAAAGTAACTATAATGTTAGTCCATAGGAGAGGTAGGCCATGCAGTAGTGTAAAATTAATTTAAGAGTTTTCCACTACCAGGACATGTAAAACATAAAAAGTACATGTCCAACATTTTGAGTACACTGCACCATGCCCTCTGTGTTGTCCAGGGCCTACCTGAGGGTTGACTTATATATATTAAAAATGAAGGTTTGGCTCTGGCAAAAGGTTCATTTTACAGGTTAATATGGCAGTTTTAAAACTGCACACACAGGCTGCAATGGCAGGCCTGAGACATGTTTAAGAGGGCTACTTAAGTGGGTGGCACAATCACTGCAGCAGGCCCACCAGTAGCACTTAATTTAACAGACCCAGGACACATGTAGTGCCCCTTTACTAGGGACGTACAAGTAAATTAAATATACCACTTGTGGAAAGGCCAATATTACCATGTTTTAAGGAGAGAGCACATGCACTTTAGCTCTGGTTAGCAGTGATAATGTGCACAGAGTCCTAAGATCGGCAAAAATGGGGGAGGATTAAGGCAAAACATTTTGGGGAAGACCACTCTAAGTCTGACGGGTCTAATAAATACCCACAGACAGAATAAATCATAAACACATTCAGTTTAATCTCTATAAACTATACTACCAAGTAAGACATTTAAATTTTATTTTTGTATTTGGGATGTAAAATGCTGCCAAATATGAAGTTTATAGTTGGCAGTAATCAAGGGCTAACACATTGTAGGCTTCACAGCTGCATGGTTGACAAGAAGAGGCATATCAGCATATCATGATTGAGGAAAACAACATAATACATGATTGACTATGGGAAGAAATAGCCAGAAACATAAGCCAATTTTCATTTTTGACCAAAGCAAATGACTCCACCAAAGTTACTGGGTTCCTAACTGTTCATCACTCCATTATGTACCCTCATCTATGCTTTTTAGCCCCACTCATAATGATTTCTTTGCTTTGAGACTGCTCCTTTGTGCTATATGTCAAAGCAAAACATGTCATCTATGGCTAAAGAAAAGACAAACTCAGTTGTATTAAAGATCTAGGCCTGGAATTATACCTGGGCGGACAGCCCAACGATCCACTATGGAGACGGAGTAAATTACTCACCTAATTTATAAATTACCACCAAGCAGGTGGTCATTTATAAAAGCATTGCCAGGAACCTCCATCACAGCGGTTCCTGCCAATGCAGTTTACTCTGTCCAAACGAATGATTTGGCCAAAATTAAATTGGCAGGCAGACCACTATGGTGGCAGGGAGTTCCCTTCCCGTCAACATATAAATCGGGCCCCTAATTCGTAAAACAGAATTAACCCACCAAGCACATTGTGGATTATTTTAAATCTACCAGAAACTCAAAAATATATAAAGTCCTTGTAAATCTGCTGCTAGATTATTTACAGCATACTGGTTTGAATATTTCACAACTTGCAGTGATGTTCATATATTAAGCTATGACCCTGATCATGAAATGCACAGCATTGGAGGGGTGCAAACTCCGCAAGTGTAATTACCATTACAGTGCACTCCACTACAGCCAGTCCCAGACCCAGCTGCAAAAGAAGGAGGGCTATGCATGGGGCTAGCTACCCCACCATGTAAAAAAGTCCTAGGTACAGAAATTTCAACCAAAAGACCTAGGGGAAAAAAGGAATCTCCTACACAGAGAACCATGATGCCTTGTGGTGAAATCCAGAGATACCTGGAAGCCATAAAGCTGATCCACCTGTTTTTGACCCAGACCATCACCATCGGGACATGGAACAGAAGGACCATGTACAAGACAGTCAAGAAAGCTCAAGTGGCAGTGGAGATGAAAAAGTACAACCTTGCCCTGCTTGGCATCAGTGAGTCCAGATGAATACAGTCTGGACAGAAAAGATTGGCTCCAGGAACAATGCTATTGTATTCTGGATACAAGGAAGAGAACGCCCCACACACTCAGGGAGTAGCAGTGATGCTAATGCCAGCAGCCAATTAAGCTCTAATTGGATGGAAAGTCCACAGTCCTAGAATCATCACAGTAATTTTCCACACAAAGAAAAAGAGGATCAAAAAAATGTTATCCAGTGCTATGCACCTACAAATGACAGCAAAGAAGAGGAAAGAGAACAGTTTTACATCAGACTCAAGTACATCCTGGAGAAATGTCTTGAGAGAGACTACACCATACTGATGGGGACCTCAATGCCAATACTGGAAGTGACAGCACTGAATACGAAGAAGGCATGGGCAACCATGGCCTTGGCGACATGAACAAAATTGGTTTAAAGGCTTTGCAGATCTCTATGGCCTGAACAGTCTGGTGGCAGTGTATTACCACACAAAAGAATACACAAGGCAACTTCGATGTCACCAGACTATTCAACAGAGAACCACATTGTCCATGTCTGCATTGCAAAGAATTTCCATAAGTCGCTGTAGGATGTGAAAGTGATGAGAGGAGTGGACGTGGTGTGAGACAATTACCTTGTCATGGCCAGGCTAAAGATGAAGAAAGCATGGAAGGAATCGACAAACCGACGCCAGCGATATAACACAACCCTACTCAAAGATGCACAGAAGGAATGTCACCCTCATTAACAAGGTTCAAGTCCTAAAAGAACTAGAGGAAACAGAGACCCAGTAGAAATCCAGTGGGATAAGATCAAACGAACATTGACCTCAACCTGCAATGAGGTACTGGGTCCCAAGAAACATCAGCATTAAGAATGGTTCTACACAAAGGCTCTCCAAAAAATCCAAGAGAGATAGGAAAAGAAAGCTGCAGTCAACACTAGCTGAAAAACAGTAGAAAAAGCGAAAGCTCAAGGCAAATACACCAAAACCAACAAGGAAGCAAAGAGAAGCTTATGAGCAGACAAGCAAAGATTCAATGGTCTTGCCACCGAATCCCTGGAAGCAGCAAGCCTTGGAAACTAGAAAGAACTCTACAACATAATGAGGAAACTCTCTGGAAGATACAGCAAGCCAGAAAGACCTATTAAAGACACTGCTGGGAAGATAGTCAAGGGTAATGACAGACAACAATGAAGATGGAGAGAGCACTTTGAAGAAGCGCTGATCCAGCCTGTACCGCAATCTCCACCAAACATACAGCCAGTTGACAAGGACTTGCCAATCGACTGCAGCAGACCAACCCAGGAAGAAATACTGCAGGCCATCAAATATCTTAGAAATGGAAAGGCAGCCAAACCTGACAACATTCCTGTGGAGGCACTGAAGGCAGACATTGAAACATCAGGAGACATGCTCCATCTCATGTTTGGAAGGACCTAGGAAGAGTAAAAGGTGCCATCACTGGAAGGAGGGATATCTCATCAAGATCTCCCAGAAAGGTGACCAGAGTAACTGTGCAAACTACAGAGGGATAACTCTGGAAAACCCAGGCAACAGTCATCCTGAACAAAATGAAGGAACAAGTTGACTCCCAGTGACAAGCAAGCTGGTTTCCGCAAAGATGGATCCTGCACATACCAGATTGCAACACTACGCATCATCATTTGGCAGTCGGTGGAAAGAAGCTCCCCCCTCCATGTCAACTTCATCAACTATGAGAAGGCATTCAACAGCCTGGACAGAGAGACCCTTTGGAAACTCCTCCTCCAATACGGTGTGCCAGATAAACTTGAAAGAATCATCACTAAATCTTGGGAGGGAATGACCTGCAAGATAGTCCATGGAGGACAAATCACGGAAGCCTTCCAAGTGAGAACCGGAGTCCACCAGGGTTGTTTGCTCTCGCTTTTTATCTTCCTGCTGCAATAGAGTAGATCATGAAGACATCCACAGCAAGGAGAATAAATGGGATCCAGTGGACACTTTGGATGCAGCTCAATGACTGGAACTTTACAGATGACCTGGCCTTACTCTCCCATACTCATCTGCAAGTGAATACGGACAATGTGACAGCCTCATCACTACAACTTGGCCTCAACATCCACAGGGGAAAAACCAAGATCCTGACGGCTAACAGGGCCAACACAGATGCAGTAATTCTTGCAGGCAATGCACTGGAAGAGGTTGTGGCCTTCATCTACCTTGGCAGTGTCATAAGCAAGCAGGTCGACACAGACACCGACATCAAGGCAAGAATCGGCAAAGCAAGGGCTCCTTTCATTCAAGTAAAGAAGACCTGGAGCTCCAAAGGCTTAGCACATCAAACCAAGATCAGGCTTTCTAACACCAATGTAAAATTAGTCCTTCTGTACAGAGCAGAAACTTGGAGGAAACAGTGACTGCCACCAACAAAGGCCAGACCTTCATCAACATCTGTCTGAGAAAAATCCTCCAAATCTGCTGGCCAAACACGATCAGCAACAATGACCTCTGGCAGCAGACTTTCCAACTCCCTGCTCATGAAGAGATCATGAAAAGATGCTGGTGTGGATAGGTCACACACTCCACAAGCCTGCATCAAACTCCACCAAGCAAGCCTTTACCTCGAGCCCTCAAGGGAAAAGGAAAAGCTGAAGGCCGAAAAAACCTGGTGAAGAGACCTCGAGGCTGACTGCAAGGAGATGGATTACACCGGAAGTCAGATTGAAAGAAAAGCCCAGGACAGAGATGGGTGGAGAGTCCTGGTTGACGGCCTATACCCCAGGCATTAGAAGGAAGTATGTAAGTTCCATGCAATTATGATGCAAAAAGGTCCAAATAGGGAATAGTTACGCAGATATGTCACCACAGTTCTATTTGCTTAAGAAATCTGACTTTACCCAACAGGAGACAAGTCTCAAAACTCTTTTCAGCATGGTCTCTTTCCAAGCACAAACTCTGAGATGCAGTCCATAGTTCTTATTGGAGGCAGGATTTTAGTGATCCTAACAAGGGGCTCGAAGACTTAATAGAATATCATAATATTTTTCTGAGAATAGTTAATGTGCAAACTAACATCCCTTATTCTGGGGATTTTCCTCTGTTACTGATATTAGCACCATAGGAAAGTCTTGAAACTGCAAATTTCTAACTGATGTCCTGATAAGGTCATACTGCTGATGCTACAGGAAAATTGACATAGCTTAATGGATTCATGCTAAGATTGGTCATTTTCCCGTTGGCTCAAAAAAAGGCTGCCTCTTGGGAAATGCTCTCCAGGGTGGAACATTCCATCTGTGCCCTGTGATGTATTCATTTTTAGGTATTTGGATACAGACTCAGTTGGCTCAAACAGTTGTTTCAAGTCAGAATGGATACATACAGCTTCTAACCCAGGGCTCTTTCCTGTTATAGAAGGTGACTCCTGGTCCACTTGCATTTCTACCAATAGGTTCACCTCTAATCTCCTCACTCCCAGGGGGAAGGATCACTCTACCAGCAGAGGGCTTTCACTGACAAATCATATGCTATTTCTTATGGTCTGAAATAGGTCATTCATAGTGCTTGGGCCTCATGACATAGGACTGCTTTCCCTGCTTTAGTTCCTTTTTCTTGGCTGAGGTTTAGGTGACTACCATAACTTATCTAATGTTTGAGAGCCATTCTAGTCCTCCTTCAGGTTTCCACGAGGACTATGCTCATCTGCTTAGAGTGCTGGGATGCTGATCCCTTTGCTCTTGGCCAACCCAGATAATGATGTCCTCACTGTGAATACTTTTTTTTTTAATAAATATTCGAAATTTGAAAATGTATGATAGGTAAGAATTTTATCAGATGGGAGGCCAAATCTTAGTTTGAATTATTTACCACCAACTAATTACTCTATATGATTTAGGATAATGAAAGCATGCCTCGGAGCTTCATTACTGCCTATTGTTTAATTAGCTTCTTCTTTATGAAAGAAACACGAAGCTTGCAAATTCTAAATGTAATCACGGTCAATTGTTAGCTGACTCATGCAGACAGCATCTTCAAAAACTTCTCACTTGCAGCCACAAAATGCATTTTTTTCATAACAAAAATCATCTTCGCTAAAATCCCACATTCTAAATCACATAACTAAATGTATTCTGTTCATTTTATTATCAATCAATATAGTTTAATGCTCAATATATTGACCTCCATAGCCATTATCTAACATGAAAAAGATTGACGTTTTCATGCTGTTCTCTCCAAAATATACCTGTACCATTTGAAATAGATAACCTGTTTCTTCTATATTATTACAAAACAAAGGCATCTGGACGTGGGGGTTCTAGTGACGTTTATGAACCACTCAGCATTTAGCTTCTGTTTGCCCACTCTTGTTATTGGCCCACGATTCACAGTTGCCCATCTTGTAAATGTTCTCTCCTTCTCTTTCCCTCTCACCCACTCTGTTCATCTTCTTCTCTCTCTTTCCTGAAAAAACATATTTAAAGTACTGGTGTATGTGATCTCTTCAGTAATGGTATTATTGATATAATTTGAAAAAAATTATTTACGCCACTGATGATGTAATTTGATCTATCACCAGTGATGTTCTGTCAGGTCATTAACGGTGATTGACGGGAGAGTTATTGTTTGCATAGCTAACCATAATTAGCAAAGATCATATGGGATTAAATTTTATTTCATAACCACAACTTAACTTCAACTGATCTTTTTATACATAAGTTCATGTATTTTGACCAAATGAAACCATAACTTCACCCTTAACTGTTCCCAATACTCTATGTGCCCAACCAACATTGTTCACAACCATTGCCCAGGTCCTGTGACCAACCTTCATTGTAGTCAATACCCACTAAGCACAACCTTTGGACTTTGATCGTGCACAACAGGGGTAGGACTGCAGCAAAGCCCCGCGTACATCCTCCAGTAAGGACAACCAGTCATTGCGACCTAATCTTGCTGCATCAAACCCATTGGGTTCTCATACCCTGATAGGCATGACTAGTTTCAAGGCCCTGCACTGAGGCCCGGTACTCAACCCACCATTCAGCAAACTCTGATATTTATATGGTATTCAGTACCACCCTGCATCCAACTTCTACTGTAGCCAACCACCGTCGTGTGTGGCAAAATTACTTCCGCAGGGAAGGTAGGCCATATAGGCTGTGTCTAACTTCCATTCAGATAACTACTGCAGTGTAGAGGTTTGCTGCAGGGCGTTAACTTAGGCCAAAACCACCGCTGCGCATGTACTTTGGCAATGCATAGTGGGAGATGGCCCAAGGCCTGACTTGCCCCTGGTACTTGTGCCCAAACACCTATGTGGCTAATCAACCATGCATCCAACCCCTGATGAGCACAGCACCAGCACTGTTACTCTGGACAACCTGTGCACGCCCTTTGGCCATGGGAAGCAAGTACATGATGCAGGCCTTTAAAATTCCACATGTGCCATGGAACCAGCAGCACATGGCGGACATTCATGGGGGCTGGTGTCTGGGTGGAGGACCTGTGCCAGCTCCTGAACCATTAAACCAGCTATGGAGCAATGCCAAGCCTTTGCTATCCGCAATAGGCTCTGGGCACTTAGTCTGGCCTACAGCCCGGCCCTTCAGCAGCCTGTGTGTCCACAGTACTCCCTGCACATGTTCTTTGACATAGTTGTGCCTGCACATACTTTTGTTTGTCTTATTTTCTGAAGCATTCACAAAAAATGAAACATTTGAAAAATGAGCAGACCTATCTTTAAACCTACATGAGGAGTTTTTGATCCGTCGATCAGAATGTAGATCCTCGAATCGGAGCTGGATCATGGAATCAGAACCCTTAAATCTGGATTTAGATTTTAGAAAGTAAATCATCAAATCTGTCCTGGGATTTAAGGATTCTGATCCATGGACTTGAAAAAGATAATCTAGCACAACAGCTAACAACCACAATAGGCCCTTCCTCCAAGGGCACATTTTGCGCACATAAAATTACATTGCCAAGTCCATTTACAGGTATAAATTCATGTTTTGTGAATAATACAGGTTACTTATGACGTAAGACACATAAATGGAGGTGTTTCTCCTTACCCAGGTTTATCCAGCTCAAAGTGTAGAAGAGTTAATATTAAACTGAAACAAAGTTCATAGATGTCCTCTCTTAACCATGTAGCTACACCAGGGGCATGTTTCAAAGATGAACAATCTACCTATTCAGGTTCAATGTATCTGTGTATTTTGCACTTTCTTTAAATCTTTTTGCTTCCTTTGATACTATGAATAAGCCCTAACTGCATATTTCTAAAAAATTCTCCTTTAGAAACCAGGGTGCTGGTTTATGTTGTGCTCCATAAAAAATTGAATAATGGAGTAAAAGCTTTTTTGGACTAAAGCGAATGATAAATTCATAACTAGATTAGTGAATATATATTCTTCAATCAGTGTTTTGTTTTAAAATTGAAACCTTTTCAGTCAAATTCTCTAACTTTCCAGTAGACTGTTCTTTTTACGTCCTGCTATTCTGCACAGAACAATATAGCTATTTTGAGACAAAATAAGTGTTCTGAAATAAATATTTCAGGATTTGACCGACAGGCTAGTCGGGTGCATAAAGAAATTGCTACATTAAGCAGTATTCATTGAAGGTGAAGGTGAAGTGATTTGTTCTATGTATGGGCTGTCAAATCAGTCAAGTGTTTTTAAACAATAAATAAAACTAAGAAAAATGGGGAAGCTTTTATTTCCCATACGTGTTACTGCTTGCAAACTGCATGGGAACTTGTACAGGCAAGGAAATGGTACCCTAGATGGCTCGGTACGTTCGTAAAACACAGCCTTCTGTGGGCACCTCAGGTGTCTGGCCCACGATGCCATTGCACCTGCTGCACCAGTGATAACTACGTCCTTGTAGTAATGACCACATTTTTTACATTTCAACATTCAATATTAAATTGTATTTGATATTATTATAGGAAGCTGTGTCGCAAACCAAATTACTTAGGGCCCGATTAAAATGTCGTTAGGAAACTGTCCCGAACGAATCGGTTCTGGAATAGTTTCCAAACAAATTGGGTCCTGTGAGTCCGGATGAGCGATTACGATGCTTCCCAACATCGTTCGGTCGGACTCACATTGACTTCATTGGGAGCCTGTGTTCTGAATGAGAACTCAGGCTCCCTTTGAAAAAAAGGGTAGGGAAGAGGGGTCCCTTGGACAGCCCCAAGGGCTACATTCGTAAGTCTCAGTATGAAGGAGGGCCCGCAACAGGCCCCCAACGACAGATTCTGGCAGCCGTTTCGTCTTGGGCTGTCCGAATCGTCATTGTAATCGCTCGTCTGGAAACCGTGTCCATAGAGCTGTACGAATCGGCTCTAAAAGACTCAGGCTGTCTGGATGCCTTTCGGAACCGATTCGGTCTGCTCAAATGGTTTCTGGGCATTGTAATTGGTTGTTGGCAAATCTGTACAATTCGATAGGAACCAAGGGTTCAGAATCGGATTCTGCAATGCCGAATCCCATCCGCAGCCTTTCCTAAAGACATCGTAATCGCCCCCTTAGTTGTAACTTTTGACAGTTTCAAGCATTCATTTCAGATGTAGGTGCCGCAAATCATCATTTTCGCTTGCAGTGGCGGCTGGCGCCATTTGAAAATGGTGAGGCATAAACAGTATGTAATTTGTAAAGATTAAGTTTCAGTGCTCAAAATTTTATTAGGAGACCGCTGCCACTTTTTCCAGGTGTCCGTCCAGCTACATTCTTAGTGTCACTCAATTGTACCATTGTAATCCCTTTCGCTACAGCTCCATGCAGAGCCTCGGGGTGATGGCGGGTCATAGAAGGGTTCCCAGGGGCTGGACTTGTAAATCATAAGACAAGAGTGCGGATGTCCACTATTCATCTTTTCCCGCCTGCTGCACAGTATTGGTCCCAGTAATGCTGCAGACTCTTGCAGCTCTGCAACTGGAGTGTGTGCACTAGCAGACACAGGTCTGCTCAATGCTATGCAGACAGCTGATCTGACTGGCACTGCCAGGCCAATCCCAAACAAATAATTATTAGAGGAGTGTGCCACTCCATCCAACCCCCTTAATGCTACATTCCTCGTTGTAACGCGGAAGTTGCAGTGAGCGAATTAAGTGACATTCTGAAAAACACCTGCTGGAAGGCTCTACAAACATAAGCTGGATATGTTCCAGAAGGCAATGTGATCAGAATGCCTAGCACCTTATCTTCGTTACACTACACTGATACCCAAAGGAAGCAAATTTAATAATGAGTGTGTACATTGTCCATGATCATGCAAATATCAAATCCGAAGTACAAGTGAACATACCAGTAAATACACAATTGTTGCTATTAGGTGGAGTGGGTTGCGGGCATAACACATCGAGGGCAGTTTTATGTCCAGTACTATGTACTGGGCTAGGCAGGTAGGCAACGTCTGCACTTTCATTTATTGCTCAAGTACCCACCCTGCCAAGTCTGTCCTGCGCCTGTGCTTTTACTGCCTGCCTGGCCTCAGTTCAGCAGTGGGCCCTCTGCTGCAAATATCTAATTGGAAGCTCATACACGCTGCGTCAAGCGGGCGCAGCGATGAATGAATTAGAGAGCACAGCAGTGATTGACCAGGGTCGTGACACGAAGACAGCACTAATGTGATAAACAATACTCATTCGCCATGCCTGAACCAAGGTGAGCCCGCATGTGAACACACACCAGCAGTCACTCAGCTAGTTATATTTATTTCGAATGGTTATCAGGAATTCCAACCACAGGTGAAGAAATTTATGGCCCTGTGAAATAATGGCCAGGGCTGAGCACCGGAGACCACAGGCACAAATTAAGCACTGGGTGTAAAAGTTCTGGGTCAGCGTTATGTTGCGAGGGAGTAAAGCGACGGGGCCCAATGGGTAAAAGGGGTGTTTGGAAGGGTTCTCCACCCAAGAAAATTATGAATAAAATAGTACCAAACGGTGCATTTTAAACACATTTGGAGAAAGAAAAAATGTATATAATGCAATTGTGAACGTGTTGTCTTGAAATATTGAAATACATTGAAAACTGTCCCATGCCCTGCTGCATTAATTATGTTCAACAATTGGTGCAGTGTGTAAAAAGAGGTTTTAATTTTCACGGCTTTTCCGCTCTGTTCTGTCTGTATGAAGACCAGTGTGCTTCTATGTTCTGCTGTTGATTCGTGGTTGGTGCACTGTTGGCAGACTCACCTACCCAACCACCTTTGCCTACCACCAAGCTAACTGCATGGAGTGCAGGACCTCTGCTAAACCCAATGGTCACAAGAGCAGTATCAAAAGGAAGGCTGGCTGAGATTTCTTCCCCAAAGTTTGCAGCCCATGCCCATTTGTGTCATCATCATTCAATCATTCACACCACCCACCCCATGAAACTCTGGCTCACTCATTACTTCTCTTTACTATGCAAAACTTCAAAAGCAAAAACAAATTGCTTAGTCTGATTGTTTAAGATGATTCTGCAGGTTCCTTGTTCCTGCTTCCACCCATGACATCCATTTACCCTGCCTAGACTAGAAGAAATCTCCAGTGGGCAGGGGCCTTTCAAAGCTCAGTTACTCTGTGCATTTCAGTGTGGTGGTCTGCATCACCCCAGTGAAATAAAAAAATCACACATTTATAGCACCTCAGGGCTCAGTCAAGCAGAGCGATGCTATATGCACGTTGATCGACTGACCTGCAAGGGCTGTCAGCGCGATGCACGCTGCTCTGGCAGGCTGCACGCAGAGGCTAAAGGGGACTGGCTAGATCTGCTTGCAGGTCTCTGTGGCACAATGTATCCAGTAGAGAGACACCCCTGGGCCGACACACGCCGCGCATAACGTAAACTGACGCATTGCCAGTGCAGTGCCCAATGGTAAATTAGACTCAGTGTGAAAAACCTTTTAATAGGCTAACTTGGTGAGTCATGGGTCCGACTCTCACCTCCTTGCTTTCGTCCACTCCAGTGCGAGCTGCAGGCAGCATTACAATTTAAGTTCCATGTTGGCTGCGCTTCTTGAAGCCATGCGCTTGCCGTGCAGCTCCTTTCCTCCAGACCTCGCCGGCCCGCTCACACTGCGGCAGGGGTGGCGGGGATGGGCGATAGATTGACTCATCTCCGTGACTCAAAGGGTCGTGGCTGGCTTTTGCAGCCGTCAACGCAGCCGTAGCCGGCAGTCGGACTCAGTTGCCAAGGGCAGGCAGTGACAATAGTAAGGGCTTGAGAGAGCCAGTAATGTAAAGCTGTAATTAATAAACAGTTCTGCTTGGCTGCAGGGCCGGACTGGCCGTAGCGGGCACCGGGCGTTTCCCCGGTGGGCTGCCAGGGTGGGGGCCGGTTTTGGACCCCTGGGGGGCCGTTTCCGTTACCGGGGGCCGGCAATATCGGCCCCCTGTAACAAAATCGGCCGAAACCGGCCCTAACAAACAGCTGGGCCGCATCCCCCTTTCCCCCAGGGGGGCCGGCCAAACAGTTTGCCAGGGCCAGTTTCGGTTCCCAGTCCGGCCCTGTTTGGCTGCCATTGCTGTCTGAGCCGCCATGTGTCACGAAACTCGACTCACACCATCTCTCATTAATATTAGCGCCATTGTTATCAAATATCTTTGGAATAGCCGACAGGCCAGGCTGCAACCAGGCTGCAAAGGCTATATGTAGATGTAAATTATACACTTTGACTGACGTTTAAATGCTTACTTAAACAAGACTAGGGCGGCCATGTGCATGTAACTGACTCACTCTCATGATGTAATGTTATTTATGCTGGGGACCGGGGCAGAGGTGGAGTTTTAATCATGTCAGTCTTTTTAAAATAAATTTACAGTAGGGCCCTGCGGCTGGGTTCAGTAATGCCTATTCCTATTGTGCTGCGTCACTCTTTACGTCTGCTTCAAGCAGGCATAAGGTTTTGACGCAGTGGCGTCGTAGAAGTGACGCAGTGAAATCGATTTCACTGCGTCACTTTTACGAGGCTTTCTTGCGTCGGAACGCCCACCCTGCAGACATTATACCTGACGCAGGTATAATGTGACGCAGGACTTTACAACGTGACGCATCTCCCTAGATGCGTCACGTTGTAAATTATATTGCACCGTTGCACATTGTTTACGACGCCGCTGCGTCACAAAAGTGACGCAACGGCGGCATAAAAGAATCACAAGGGGCTTGTAAATCTGCCCCATAGTTGTTGAAATGTTTGCTGCAGGGCGTTAACTTAGGCCAAAACCACCGCTGCGCATGTACTTTGGCAATGCATAGTGGGAGATGGCCCAAGGCCTGACTTGCCCCTGGTACTTGTGCCCAAACACCTATGTGGCTAATCAACCATGCATCCAACCCCTGATGAGCACAGCACCAGCACTGTTACTCTGGACAACCTGTGCACGCCCTTTGGCCATGGGAAGCAAGTACATGATGCAGGCCTTTAAAATTCCACATGTGCCATGGAACCAGCAGCACATGGCGGACATTCATGGGGGCTGGTGTCTGGATGGAGGACCTGTGCCAGCTCCTGAACCATTAAACCAGCTATGGAGCAATGCCAAGCCTTTGCTATCCGCAATAGGCTCTGGGCACTTAGTCTGGCCTACAGCCCGGCCCTTCAGCAGCTTGTGTGTCCACAGTACTCCCTGCACATGTTCTTTGACATAGTTGTGCCTGCTCATACTTTTGTTTGTCTTATTTTCTGAAGCATTCACAAAAAATGAAACATTTGAAAAATGAGCAGACCTATCTTTAAACCTACATGAGGAGTTTTTGATCCGTCGATCAGAATGTAGATCCTCGAATCGGAGCTGGATCATGGAATCAGAACCCTTAAATCTGGATTTAGATTTTAGAAAGTAAATCATCAAATCTGTCCTGGGATTTAAGGATTCTGATCCATGGACTTGAAAAAGATAATCTAGCACAACAGCTAACAACCACAATAGGCCCTTCCTCCAAGGGCACATTTTGCGCACATAAAATTACATTGCCAAGTCCATTTACACGTATAAATTCATGTTTTGTGAATAATACAGGTTACTTATGACGTAAGACACATAAATGGAGGTGTTTCTCCTTACCCAGGTTTATCCAGCTCAAAGTGTAGAAGAGTTAATATTAAACTGAAACAAAGTTCATAGATGTCCTCTCTTAACCATGTAGCTACATCAGGGGCATGTTTCAAAGATGAACAATCTACCTATTCAGGTTCAAAGTATCTGTGTATTTTGCACTTTCTTTAAATCTTTTTGCTTCCTTTGATACTATGAATAAGCCCTAACTGCATATTTCTAAAAAATTCTCCTTTAGAAACCAGGGTGCTGGTTTATGTTGTGCTCCATAAAAAATTGAATAATGGAGTAAAAGCTTTTTGGACTAAAGCGAATGATAAATTCATAACTAGATTAGTGAATATATATTCTTCAATCAGTGTTTTGTTTTAAAATTGAAACCTTTTCAGTCAAATTCTCTAACTTTCCAGTAGACTGTTCTTTTTACGTCCTGCTATTCTGCACAGAACAATATAGCTATTTTGAGACAAAATAAGTGTTCTGAAATAAATATTTCAGGATTTGACCGACAGGCTAGTCGGGTGCATAAAGAAATTGCTACATTAAGCAGTATTCATTGAAGGTGAAGGTGAAGTGATTTGTTCTATGTATGGCCTGTCAAATCAGTCAAGTGTTTTTAAACAATAAATAAAACTAAGAAAAATGGGGAAGCTTTTATTTCCCATACGTGTTACTGCTTGGAAACTGCATGGGAACTTGTACAGGCAAGGAAATGGTACCCTAGATGGCTCGGTACGTTCGTAAAACACAGCCTTCTGTGGGCATCTCAGGTGTCTGACCCACGATGCCATTGCACCTGCTGCACCAGTGATAACTACGCCCTAGTAGTAATGACCACATTTTTTACATTTCAACATTCAATATTAAATTGTATTTGATATTATTATAGGAAGCTGTGTCGCAAACCAAATTACTTAGGGCCCGATTAAAATGTCGTTAGGAAACTGTCCCGAACGAATCGGTTCTGGAATAGTTTCCAAACAAATTGGGTCCTGTGAGTCCGGATGAGCGATTACGATGCTTCCCAACATCGTTCGGTCGGACTCACATTGACTTAATTGGGAGCCTGTGTTCTAAATGAGAACACAGGCTCCCATTGAAAAAAAGGGTTGGGAAGAGGGGTCCCTTGGACAGCCGCAAGGGCTACATTCGTAAATCTCAGTATGAAGGAGGGCCCGCAACAGGCCCCCAACGACAGATTGCGGCAGCCGTTTCGTCTTGGGCTGTCCGAATCGTCATTGTAATCGCTCGTCTGGAAACCGTGTCCATAGAGCTGTACGAATCGGCTCTAAAAGACTCAGGCTGTCTGGATGCCTTTCGGAACCGATTCGGTCTGCTCAAATGGTTTCGGGGCATTGTAATTGGTTGTTGGCAAATCTGTACAATTCGATAGGAACCAAGGGTTCAGAATCGGATTCTGCAATGCCGAATCCCATCCGCAGCCTTTCCTAAAGACATCGTAATCGCCCCCTTAGTTGTAACTTTTGACAGTTTCAAGCATTCATTTCAGATGTAGGTGCCGCAAATCATCATTTTCGCTTGCAGTGGCGGCTGACGCCATTTGAAAATGGTGAGGCATAAACAGTACGTAATTTGTAAAGATTAAGTTTCAGTGCTCAAAATTTTTATTAGGAGACCGCTGCCACTTTTTCCAGGTGTCCGTCCAGCTACATTCTTAGTGTCACTCAATTGTACCATTGTAATCCCTTTCGCTACAGCTCCATGCAGAGCCTCGGGGTGATGGCGGGTCACAGAAGGGTCCCCAGGGGCTGGACTTGTAAATCATAAGACAGGAGTGCGGATGTCCACTATTCATCTTTTCCCGCCTGCTGCACAGTATTGGTCCCAGTAATGCTGCAGACTCTTGCAGCTCTGCAACTGGAGTGTGCGCACTAGCAGACACAGGTCTGCTCAATGCTATGCAGACAGCTGATCTGACTGGCACTGCCAGGCCAATCCCAAACAAATAATTATTAGAGGAGTGTGCCACTCCATCCAACCCCCTTAATGCTACATTCCTCGTTGTAACGCGGAAGTTGCAGTGAGCGAATTAAGTGACCTTCTGAAAAACACCTGCTGGAAGGCTCTACAAACATAAGCTGGATATGTTCCAGAAGGCAATGTGATCAGAATGCCTAGCACCTTATCTTCGTTACACTACACTGATACCCAAAGGAAGCAAATTTAATAATGAGTGTGTACATTGTCCATGATCATGCAAATATCAAATCCGAAATACAAGTGAACATACCAGTAAATACACAATTGTTGCTATTAGGTGGAGTGGGTTACGGGCATAACACATCGCGGGCAGTTTTATGTCCAGTACTATGTAGGTAAAAGGGGTGTTTGGAAGGGTTCTCCACCCAAAAAAATTATGAATAAAATAGTACCAAACGGTGCATTTTAAACACATTTGGAGAAAGAAAATATGTACATAATGCAATTGTGAACGTGTTGTCTTGAAATATTGAAATACATTGAAAACTGTCCCATGCCCTGCTGCATTAATTATGTTCAACAATTGGTGCAGTGTGTAAAAAGAGGTTTTAATTTTCACGGCTCTTCCGCTCTGTTCTGTCTGTATGAAGACCAGTGTGCTTCTATGTTCTTCTGTTGATTCGTGGTTGGTGCACTGTGGGCAGACTCACCTACCCAACCACCTTTGCCTACCACCAAGCTAACTGCATGGAGTGCAGGACCTCTGCTAAACCCAATGGTCACAAGAGCAGTATCAAAAGGAAGGCTGGCTGAGATTTCTTCCCCAAAGTTTGCAGCCCATGCCCATATGTGTCATCATCATTCAATCATTCACACCACCCACCCCATGAAACTCTGGCTCACTCATTACTTCTCTTTACTATGCAAAACTTCAAAAGCAAAAACAAATTGCTTAGTCTGATTGTTTAAGATGATTCTGCAGGTTCCTTGTTCCTGCTTCCACCCATGACATCCATTTACCCTGCCCAGACTAGAAGAAATCTCCAGTGGGCAGGGGCCTTTCAAAGCTCAGTTACTCTGTGCTTTTCAGTGTGGTGGTCTGCATCACCCCAGTGAAATAAAAAAATCACACATTTATAGCACCTCCGGGCTCAGTCAAGCAGAGCAATGCTATATGCATGTTGATTGACTGACCTGCAAGGGCTGTCAGCGAGATGCACGCTGCTCTGGCAGGCTGCACGCAGAGGCTAAAGGGGACTGGCTAGATCTGCTTGCAGGTCTCTGTGGCACAATGTATCCAGTAGAGAGACACCCCTGGGCCGACACGCGCCGCGCATAACGTAAACTGACGCATTGTCAGTGCAGTGCCCAATGGTGAATTAGACTCAGTGTGAGACACCTTTTAATAGGCTAACTTGGTGAGTCATGGGTCCGACTCTCACCTCCTTGCTTTCGTCCACTCCAGTGCGAGCTGCAGGCAGCATTACAATTTAAGTTCCATGTTGGCTGCGCTTCTTGAAGCCATGCGCTTGCCGTGCAGCTCCTTTCCTCCAGACCTCGCCGGCCCGCTCACACTGCGGCAGGGGTGGCGGGGATGGGCGATAGATTGACTCGTCTCCGTGACTCAAAGTCAGCCGGTCGTGGCTGGCTTTTGCAGCCGTCAACGCAGCCGTAGCCGGCAGTCGGACTCAGTTGCCCAGGGCAGGCAGTGACAATAGTAAGGGCTTGAGAGAGCCAGTAATGTAAAGCTGTAATTAATAAACAGTTCTGCTTGGCTGCAGGGCCGGACTGGCCGTAGCGGGCACCGGGCGTTTCCCCGGTGGGCTGCCAGGGTGGGGGCCGGTTTTGGACCCCTGGGGGGCCGTTTCCGTTACCGGGGGCCGGCAATATCGGCCCCCTGTAACAAAATCGGCCGAAACCGGCCCTAACAAACAGCTCGGCCGCATCCCCCTTTCCCCCAGGGGGGCCGGCCAAACAGTTTGCCAGGGCCAGTTTCGGTTCCCAGTCCGGCCCTGTTTGGCTGCCATTGCTGTCTGAGCCGCCATGTGTCACGAAACTCGACTCACACCATCTCTCATTAATATTAGCGCCATTGTTATCAAATGTCTTTGGAATAGCTGACAGGCCAGGCTGCAACCAGGCTGCAAAGGCTATATGTAGATGTAAATTATACACTTTGACTGACGTTTAAATGCTTACTTAAACAAGACTAGGGCGGCCATGAGCGTGTAACTGACTCACTCTCATGATGTAATGTTATTTATGCTGGGGACCGGGGCAGAGGTGGAGTTTTAATCATGTCAGTCTTTTTAAAATAAATTTACAGTAGAGCCCTGCGGCTGGGTTCAGTAATGCCTATTCCTATTGTGCTGCGTCACTCCTTACGTCTGCTTCAAGCAGGCGTAAGGTTTTGACGCAGTGGCGTCGTAGAAGTGACGCAGTGAAATCGATTTCACTGCGTCACTTTTACGAGGCTTTCTTGCGTCGGAACGCCCACCCTGCAGACATTATACCTGACGCAGGTATAATGTGACGCAGGACTTTACAACGTGACGCATCTCCCTAGATGCGTCACGTTGTAAATTATATTGCACAGTGGCACATTGTTTACGACGCCGCTGCGTCACAAAAGTGACGCAACGGCGGCGTAAAAGTGTCACAAGGGGCTTGTAAATCTGCCCGATAGTTGTTGAAATGTCACTCATAAATACACTGAAATTATGAAAATGTCACACATAGCAATCTGAAACCTTGGGAGCTATGTTAACTGCACTTTAGGATGGAAATGAAATGCATGTTTTCTGGGCAGCGCAAACCTTAGACAAATTCAAATGAACGCGTTTCACAGGCCCTGTCAGATAGAGTTAATTTTCACAGTATTTACATGATGATGCCATCATTCTTTGATATTTACTATTGTTGCCGTTGTGATGCATTTTATTTGGCGCTTTGATAGATACCCATAACCAGCAGTGCTGCTGCTCTCACATTTACAGAGAGCAGCACCGGACCGGACTCATCCTTACTATGATTGGCCCAGGACTCTCGAGGAGCTATAGCGGAGCTAAGTCGATTTCCAAACGACTTTCCATCTTGCTAATACGCATTCTTTCTCAACTCTACAAGGTCTGCACACTTCCTTAATGCATAGGAAATTGTTAAAATAGGGAATTGTGGCTAGACTTGTAAAATATGGCAGATTTAGATTTTCTATAAACAGGCCCCGAGGTGTTTAAAAGCACTAAACTAACCTCCATCGTCATTGTCACAGCTCGCTCCTTTAAAATCCGTGGTTAGACTCTAGGCACTAGCTGGGTCATCAGGATCCATTCAATATATTAGAAAAATGTACTTTGTTATGACCTGTCTCGACTCTGATTGACTCTGAAAGAGAAGAAATCGCAGACTGAATTATATGAGAGCTCCCCCTGATCTGAAAGAGCCAGGCCTCTCATTGAAGCATCTGTGATAAATAACACAGAGGCGCATGGGGCACCGACCTGAGATCCAGCGTCTGCCTGTGGAGGGTTGTGGAACATTTCATTTATATATGTCTGTAAGTTTAGAAATCATTTCCTGCCATGCCACAGTCTCTACGTGCGAGTGCTTTCTTTCATTCAGCAATTAATTCACCCAGTTGAGAATGATACGTCAAGAGATTCTATTGTAATATGCGAGACATAATGACAGTTTCTATGTGCACCGCAAAGGGGGAAGTATTATTTCTACTGCAAGCTACACTTCCATTAACCAAGCTATTATCCAGTGCTGCACAAATGCAGTTTTCTTTCTAATCGTAAATCCAGTGTACAGGATGTTTGTGGAAAAAAAAGTAATAGCACCAGATGAGATCAACTTCAACTACTTACTAACTGTTTTCTGTTAACTCCCAGATGAGTTGCGGGCAGGGGAAGCGAAGCCGAACCATAAAAGGGCCACGGCTAATGTGCCCCGAGGGCTCTAGGATGTACAGGCATCAGCGAGAGGGAATAGGGGGAGGGTAGGGAGGTGAGGTAAAAGCATACGCACCCTGTCCGCTCTTTTTCAGCAGGTAGCCACACCTGGAGAAAAACCCATGCTTACGATTGTAAAGGTATCCTTTTAAAAGGAACCCATACCAGGAGGAGGGTGTGCCCCGCTCCCCACCCCGATCCTAAAAGGCTGAGACCGGTGGTCAGCGGTCAGTTGCTGACTGCAAATGTTGTCCAACCCATCCATGCCTACAAGTACAGCAGGCGCTGCAGCCGCTGCTCGCGACATCAATACAACTGGCATGAAGAAACATGTCCATAATAAAATATGGAGGCCAATAGGCCATCGAAAGGAGAGAGTTGCCGTAGCACTGGTCCCTGGGATGCCTTACAGCTGGGACACTGTAGGGCAGTGGAGAGAGCCAGCAGGGACAGTCGCAAAGCAGACAAAGGCACAGCATGGACATCACAGTTCAATTGCATCAATAACACACAAGCACGGCTGGTAGACCATCGGAAAGGAAAGCGTTGCCATAAGAGTGTTCTTTGGGAGGCCTGATGGCTGGGATACTGGGGGGCAACGGAGATTGCCAGAGGAGACAGTCGCAAAGCAGACATGGCACTTGCAGCCCAGGCATGGCCGGAAAGGGCCTCAGATGTCGCACATCTGGAGCAAGAGAAGCCTAGAAACTGCTGCAAGCAATCATCACATCCAGCTCATGGACAGAAACCTGGGTCTGATGGTAATGTCAAAGATGAGTTACGGTGTTGCCAAACCGGCTTAAGACTGGCGATCACTGATTTACGACTCTTTGATTGATTTATAACGACATTCTTTTATGATTTATGGCATGTATCAATAACCGCTTACTGTCAGGGTGATTTATGACCCCCTCAAGATTTATGATCTAATGTTAATAAACTGTGACCTTTACCTCCACCCAGGGTCTCTGACTATTTTTGAAAGAAGGGAGGGTGGAGTGGAAGGACAGTCAAAGGCCCAGTTAAACTAGGTAGATAGTATGGGGCAGGTTTAGTTTCCAATGCCTTTTCTTCACAGTACACTGTTTATATAACTGCACTTTTGTAATTTTGGCAATGTTTGAAGCCTTAGCAATGGCTTCTAAACATGTCTTAAAATGTTACTTCTAAATTTTCCTACTTTGCCAATTCAAATGGCTGTGGTCGCCAAGATATGCCAGCCGGAAAAAAGAGAGTTAAAAAAATAGAATCAAGCATCTTGCCAGACATAAAAGAGGAAGAGGAATAGAGAGTTTAGTACCCATGCACCACTTCATACCTCATGACAAACTCTGCCACTTAAGTTGTGATGTGCGAAACAGGTATGATACTAGAGAACTAAAAGCAAGCAGGTCTCAGCGTGAGGCCAACAAAGACATCAACCATTAGAGAAATCTGCAAACCCCTCCTTTTAGAACTGTTTTGAGAAAGCACACACAGGTTTGAGATACCAAACTCAAAAATAGATTAATCATGATCCTCAATGACCTAAAAAGGTCCAGATTATTTCTAACACATACTGTATTGGTCGGAGTCATGTTATGCCTTCTTTGCTATCACCTATGTGATATAACTGAGAGCCCAACAAATTCTGCCACATCGTTCCACATTACCAGGACAAAATAGATCCCACCTTTGGCTTACATTTAAGAAACCCATGAATTCTGGGAGTTGTAGTCTTCGTGCGCTTCACCTGATCAACCAGAATTATACATAATTAGCACTTTTTAAAAGGAAAGCCCAGTACAGGAACAATGGTGTGTCTGCAACTCAGTGATCTGGTAACCCTGCTCACAGTGTCTGCTTTAGGGGGGCATATAAGCAGAGCACTAATGAATGATGGCAAATTCAAACAACACTTTCACGTCTCACGGATCTTTTAGGCAGCTGTCTCTGCAGGCATTTAGTGATCCCCGCACAACAGACAACCATAAACACAAGTGTGGAGGTAGATAATTTAAACCAAAGCAGAAGAGAAATGCAACTGAGCATATGAAACATCAAGAGGGAAACAAGGCCGACAGAGGCACAATCAAAACACTCATGCAAAATCCAGACATCACCCCACGAAACATGGAGCAACCACTCAATAAGGGATCAGACAGCTCATGAATTTAGGTCACTTGTGCCCAGGACCACACAACGTGGAGTGGAGAGATAGATACGATCCTACATTAATAATCTGTAAAGCGGCGGCCTCACCATTGTCTTTTCCACTCCCTCACCTTCTGCGCTGTGCATTGAACATGACAACGAGGTAACAGTAGAGACTGCAAGGCAAGGCAGCAAGGGATAGAAAATGTCCAATCACAGCATGGCAACAAATTTAGGCCATTCAGTGATTTGCCATGTTTTTCTGTAAACCCATACCTACCTTCCCAAGCTGCCTTCTAGATTATGCCTCCTTGCATCTCTTAAGTCAAACCAGACGCTGCTCCCTTGCTGTTTATATTAGCCAACAGCATAGGCGCAGCATCAGGATTGGCTGGAGCAGGCAAAACTAGCACTCCTTAAGAGACCGGGAAGGAAGCGGCTCTCAACCCCAGCTCACTAACGTTGCACTGGTAAGACAAGCCACAAAAGCGCATGTCGAGTTGGTTGTAGGAAGACACCCAGCCAACTCGACATGTTGTTAGGAAAGGCTCCTAACGGGACTCTCCGAATCGGCTTCGGAAGCTATGTTTCCAAATGATTCAGATGAGTTTCCAAACAAGCGATTACAATGCTCTCAATGCGTCTGGGCTGTCTGACTCGGTTCCTGACGTCGTTCGGAAACACGACATCATCCGGATCCGATTCGGACAACCCAATAGCATTGTATTCCAAACGAGGGATTACAATGCATGACTCTGGCAGACATCTGAAGTCGGAGTGTTTGACAAGAAACGGCTGTAGTAGTCATACTTTGGGGGCCTGTAGCAGGCCCCTCCACTCTCGGAGGCCTCTGGATGGTACCCCTGGGGGTACACAAGGGACTCCCCTTTCACACCAGCACAGTGTGGCAGGCACCATGGAGTGCCCGCCACAGGATGCACGGTTTTCCATGACCCCCCCTTTTACCAATGGGAGACTGTGTTCGCGTTCTGAACACACTCTCTTTGAAGTCAATGGGACTCCAAGTCTATCGTGTACGGAGTCGTCCATACACATTGAAATCGCTCGCTCGGAGTCTGCGGATTCGAGTCATTAGGAAAGCCCTCCGGAGCCGAGACGTCCAGAAGGCTTTCCTAAAGACATCGGAATCTGGCCCTAAGACTTCACTTAAGTGCAGACCCATACAGTCTGCCTGCTGTTAATAAGTAAGCCCCATCCCCACCCACTCATGATTGACAGCCCAGGTATCAGCCTGTAGTGTTCACACAACCCACCCTGTGGGCCACGGCTGGAATAAAAGCACTGCCGCGGCCGGCAAAAAAAACCTTTTAATTAATCTTAATGTAATATTTAAAAAAATTTAATATGGGGGTTGGGGGACAACAAATAAAGGGGGAGATGCCTTGACGCTCCCATAGAGAAACTGCAGCTGTTTTTCATTTGCACTCTGAATTGCGTATTTTTGTTTTTCAGCATCCTTTTTTATTGAGCCTGCCTTACAATTCATAAGGCAGATACGTAATATGATATACTACGGGTAAGTGTTAAACATTTCATTAATTTCCCTCCATATATCAAACAAAAAAGATGTATCACACAGACAATGAAAAAACAGATGCATAATGTCTCCTGTATGAGAACCACACGATCAACATATATTAGGATTTAAAACATTCATTTTGTACAATGTAACTTGGATATAATATAATAGCATGCATTCCGGTTGGAATGAATGCTTCCATTGTAAAGAATAGGAGTGCGACCGAACAGTGTTCGATCGCATCTTAATTGCTGGATTGGGACCGCCAACAGAAGGTCGGTCGGTCCCAGTACTGAACCGATGTCGGACGGACTCAGGTCCGTCCGACTTCGAAATTGGGCCCTTAGTAGCAAATATGAACGGCCTGGGGAAGTGATGAGAAATTGTGGAATAATTTTGTACAACATTTTAAGGGGTAAGAAAAGGTTAAAGTGAGAGTTAGGGCAGGCATAATAATGCCGACACATACCGAAACAAAAGAGTTACTACTCTTCTATAGTAACTAAAGCTCTAACAGTGTTAAAAAACTGCTCCAATGTACTCCTGCTCAGCTTTAAAGTAAGACAAGCAATAGGCATGGCTAACCACTGGTACCACAACACACTCCCATATAAATTATTAGAGTAAGGACAATAAAATAACACCCTTTAGGAACAAAGGTTAGATCATTTTATTGGTGTATATGGGTGTGTGTAAAAATTATGTGTAAAAATCATATTTATAGTTATTATATATGGGATAATGTACCCCCATAAAATACCCCAGCCATATATTATAAGGATATTGCGAGGCACTGAAAAGTTTCATGACCATATAGAGGAATTTATAAGCTCATGAAACTCTGAGGTGAATTGCAATATACTGTACAACACCTGGTTCTTCATTACTTTTAATACATAGACAGTGCACCATCCTTTCCTCAAATCGCTTCAATTCTTTGTGTGTTGCTCTATCATATGAATTGCCTAGGATGTTTGTAATTTTAAAGACTAAAAGTAGAAGATCTACTGCATTTAAAAACACACACAAAGTTAGATATTTGTTGCAAAAAAAGATACTAAAATCCATATTAATACAAAACATATTTAAATGTAGAAAATGGTGTAGCTCAGAATGTGTAGAAACATGGAGAGAGACTCTATCTTTCCTATAATTACCTAAAGCGCATGTTGCCATGAATATCTTCTTCCTGTCTATGACTGTTCATCTAAAAAAACAGAGCAGAAGGAAAAGACATAATTCCTTTTTTAAAGCTATCATTATGCTCTGGGTCCTACATTTTCCAATGTCTGCTAGTTCTAGCAGCAGGTGTTGTGACGTCAGAATTTGACTTGTTTAAAAAAAGAGATGGTAGGATATACACCCATATTTAAACCATGATAAACAAAATGCTCAAAGGCAGAATTTTGGTATGCAACCGCGGCGTGTGCTTCTGTCCCGTGTAGCATAAATGAATTGAAAACTGCCTTGTGCGCCATCGCGCACCAATCCGATATGCAACAATCAAGAATCCTTTATAATCCAAGTAATCCATAGTAGTCATAGTTTCATTCAGTTTTTCGCTTTTTATTTTCAAACTTCTTTCAGAGGCATGGTGATTCCAGTTTTCAAAATGCAACTGAAACGCCCATCCAGGCTTCTCTCCACAGCATGTCGAAATACACATTCTCATCAAAGTAGCTATGGTGGTATTTCTAATGCATTTCGGGCAGCCTTTACACAAGGATTGCAGGCTCCCATGCATCATAAATATAATTATGCAATCATTCTGATTATTTTACGATATAATAATGCACTTTATTGAAAATAAAAAACATTTAAACTTTTATTAAACAAATAATTTACATTATTTCAAAAAATGAATGTGAGCAATATTTACTACATGGTACATTAACATAAAATGTATAGAGCAGGTGAAATTTTTCAAAATTATTTGTTTAAAAATTATAAATTACATGAATATACTTACCTTGATTAATTATTTAATACAAATTGAATTTGACAATCCAATGCGTTGTTACATTTTATTTTATACATTTTTTAACATTCATTTTAATAATTATTTTTAATACATTTGTATTATACATTATTTTGCTTATTTTTAAATAATGCAACACTTTAATATTGTGCCTTATGCTTTTCAATAAGGAATAAGGAATAGCTGAATCTCAGTGGTGGAGATCTCCACCTTTCTGTGAAATGTTACTAGTAGTAACTATACACGTATAAATTCGGTTGTACGAGGCACCATGCTCTGACTAGAGGGTGTGAAAACATGTATATCTACACTTGGGAGTAAATCCACACTCTGAAAAGGTGAATAGCAAAAAAGTGTAGATTTACATCTAGAAGCAGGAGTAGATTTACTTGTGAGTAAATTTACACGTCATTTCACATTTGTGAATCAGGTCCACAATATATTAAAAAAACTCTCCTTTCAAAGATTTGCTCTGTATTAACAATAGAAGCCCTTTCACAGAATTATTTTCTATACAGTGCTCTATCTATACAGCCAGCATAACATATTGCCATTGAAAAATATCTGGAAGATATCCCTCTGTTAAAAATCCAACAAAGGTATTTTCCCTTGACCCTAAACCAGAAGACAATAAGAATTGAAATCTTTGTGAAATATGAACAATTTCCCTAAAAGATAGAGTAGAAATCGCAAATCTTGCCTAATTGCTTTATTGGGGCCTGCCTAATCAGAACAAATATCACAAATCTATTTCAATCCAAAGGCAGAGCGATATATACCTCAAAATTAGGAAAAGTAAAGGCACCATCGTGATGGTGTCTAACCTTCACGACCAAGATAGTGACAGAAAAAAGCCATTTCAGGAAGTGACCAAACATTAAATATAATATTATGCAAATTCAATTTCAGCATATCCTGAAAAGGACTTGAATATAGTATTCCTAAATTATTCTGTTGCTAGACCAAGCTAAACCAAAAGAGTTGGGAACACCCATTAAAAAAAGCTTGCTTAAAGGCAAAGCTTCAGATTTCTCAACATTTAGGGGTATATTCAAAAGAACGTGTGATAACTACTGCAAGAGTAGCGTAACGCAACTTTCAATAACGCAGCCTATCACGGGAAAATAACCCCGTGTCAACATGGAATTCACAACAAGCCGGTACCATGCGATAGCCACCAGATAACGCGTCAAATGTCAGCGTGAAAATCAACGCCACGCCCAAAAAATGCGAAACGCGAGAAATCATGCGATGAGGCCAATCGCGGTACAGAAATCAGCGAACACCAGCCACAGGCCTGTAAATTACATGCGGCCGGCAGAAAAAAGCTCCATAAAAGAAAGAAAAAAAAAGCCCAAAAACTATTCAAACTGCGTAGCAACATGGATGCACCCGGACCGAGTGCAGAGATCAAGCCGAACACCACAAGCCCTACGGAGGACCATCCAGGAACCCCGCTTTCGGGAAAGGGCAAGGACAAGAGGAAGAGGAAGACCGGGTACAGTCCGCAGGAAGACCAGATCATCGTCACGGGGGTGACCGAACACCATCAACAACTGTTCGGCACCTCCACTGCGGCACTGGCAACCCAAAGCGAAATATGGCAGGCCATCATCACCAAGGTCAATGCAGTCGGAGTGTCCAGGAGGTCACTGGAGGAGGTCAAGAGGCGCAGGCATGATCTGAAAAGTCAGACCAAACATAAGCTCGCCGCCAGCAGGGAGGCAGCAACGGCGACTGGAGGTGGGAGCCCTGCGACACAGGAGGAGCTGGAACAAATGGTGGCCACAGTCAGCAGTGAGGAGACGGTGGCAGGATTGGGGGGCCTGGACACAGCACGATACGACCTGACCCAACAGCAACAGGGTGAGTAACCACTAGGGACGGGGGGAGATGGGCACAATGGCACACATGCACAATTACGCGCAGCACACAGCACACCCACAATGACCATGGAACATGTCCCTGAATGCCTTGGCACACTGCAGCACACATAGAAACGCCAAGTAGGCCCCCATCCACAATGTGCACAGAGGGCCCCCCCCTATCACCAATATCACAACCGATCCATGCACATGTGCTGAATCCAGCAAAGCAGCTGCTCCGTGACCCACACTGACTATGCAAGTAACACTGCATGTCCGATAGCATGGCAGCTGCCCCAAAAAAATTACATGGCCCACGAAGTGACATGGAGGTAGCCAAGTGCGGATCACATCCGTAAAGGAGCAGGTCACTCCGACATGTCCAGGTGCACCCACAACCCATGCCTTACAATACACGCAGTAGACGAACAATGCACCAGGCCACAAAAACAGTCCGCGAGCACACATGACCCAAGTCAAAAGCAAATCAGGCCCCGAAAAGCACACAATTCAAAGGCACCCCGCCTCAAAGGGAGAAGGCTACATGAAATCAGAGCTGCAGGGGCAACTCACCCACAATGCAGCACACACACACAGCAAGCACAAAACATCAGCAATGAAGGCAATGTGGTACAAAGTGCAACACCAGCACCACAGGACAGAGCTCACAACAGGTTCTGTAGTGTAGCTCCTATTTCCCTAATAGGCTCTGCGCATTGGAATAATATACCCTAAAGGTTTGACATAGGACTGAGGTCGGTATGTCCCTATCGAGTATATTAAACTTAATTACTTGTGCCAGCTAGCTCAGAGGCCACTGTAAACTCCTTGATAAACAAGAAGGGAGTAGTTTCTGGCAGTCGCAAAACATGACAACTTTGTTTCTCTTTTAGAATCAGAACGTGTCCCAGAGTCGTGGAAACAATAGATAACCATTTCACTCAGCTCAATCGTGCATGCTTAGTTTTCCTCAAAGTTACACAGGAAGAAATAGACGGGCGTTTCAATAAAAGATTTATTGAACAGTCTTGTTTCTTGTGTATGTAATATGTGCTGTTATGATCACAAGACAATATGCAAGATAAATAATGTACAGCGTAAGCAGTAGAAATAAATAATACTGCGCTAGCATGATCTTTAGTAGATATTCATTTACATAAATAACATAGACTAAAAATGCGAGTACTCATACGATGCGTTTCTAAGCTAGTTCTACCCCAATGTACCTAACCTAACCTAGGTGTAGGGAGAGGTATGAAGTAGGTGGAGTATTCCTTACTATGGTATACTAAGAGTATGTTAAGCCTAGTATGCCTAGTATGCCAAGAGTCCCTCTAGGTTTCTAGTCAGCTCCATACCTTAAGAATGAGAGAGGTGGGAATCTCTTGCCAGACTCGAACTCCAACACCCCGCGAGGGAAGTCAGATCACTGGAAGCTGGACTCTCTGCGTGCAGGGATGACAGCGTCTTCTCAGTGCGTCAGGCCGGGAAATGGGCTCCTTTGAAGTCGAGGTCTCCTCTGATTTACAAGGGCTAGGGAAGGTATATTTATACCTGAGAGGTACCTCAGAATGTTAGCATTGACGTGAATCGGACAGCGGAAGACGTCATGAATGAACCCTCAAGGTATAACGGTTCATGCATAATAGATGAGTCCTTGAAGAAATCAATAGTCCTGTGCTAGGGAAGCTCCCGAAGCCTAAGGGTCTGTTCTTCAAGAACTCGTTGTGACGTTTAGGGTGGACGGATGTCGGAGACCATACCTGTTTTTGGAGTGCACGGTTTAATGCCTAAATAAGGACTGGGATTTTATGCCTATATAAGGACAGGGCGAATTGTGCCTATATAAGGACATGATACAGGAAAACCCATGTACGGACACCCTAACAGGAATACAACACCCACTCCACTTTCGTGTGTACGATAATATTAAAATGCTAAACATTTAACATGCTAAACATAAAATGGAGTACCGCATATTGCTAAAAATATTTCTTAAAAGCATTAAAAAGCATTTAAAAACCTATTAAACTGCAAAAGGTACTGTACATTTTTAAGCATTGCTTTTCTCAGTTCAGGCACATATTTGGAAATAAAATGCAATTTGAATGAAATAAGCAGTAATATTTACATGTTAAATGATCGATATGTTGTTAAAAAATCAAAGTCATTTCATGTCATGAAAATTAATGAACTTTTTAGACAAATTAGATGACAAAGTGTCTGAGGAAGTACCGCGAAGTCCGTACTATAAGACTAGTTCTACTTCAAGCAGATTGAATTGCCATTCAGTTTGAAAAAACGGAAAAAAGTTCAATTTGGGAAGAGTTCCAAGTCTTTCAAATATGAATGCCAAATTTTACTGAGTCTCTGGTACACTGTTGGTTGAATCAGAGTCAGTGTACGGGTCTGGTGTAAACATGAGATCATCTATTTCTGTAGACAAAATATCGTCCACTGAAGTTGGTGTCAGTTGGAACACCTCGTGTAGTAGATTAATTGCACAGAGATGTGAAGCATCGCTTTCAGCATAGGATGCCTCAGCAATGTTCGCGTCCGTTGTTACCTGTGTGCCTGTAGATCCATCTCGTACCTCAGCAGCAGCCGGAACCATCTGTGAGATCTCAATGAATGCCGTCATCAGGATAGGTAGCCTCTGGGGACAACGCAGAGCATGGGCCGTTATCGAGTCCAGCAGAGTATCGATATCCGTTGGCGTTGCTGATGGAAATGTTAGACAGGTGTCTAACACGCATTCTTCACTGCATAGAAGGCATCGTAGGACAGGTAAGATGCAATCTTGCCAGATTGGTCTGAATGACAGGAACCATGTGGTATTAAGTTCCCGTAGACGAGTCATGCCCAAAAGCTGTACTATTCACTCACGGCACTTTCGTTCAAGGAGAGCTTTCTCCACTTCGCTCGGAGTGATGTCTGCGAATAGGCTGGCCATAGCGTAATAGCAGGAAGAGAAATAGAATTCTGACAACAAGTGCTAGAATTAATGGTATGCCACCAAACACCGAATGTGCAAAGTTCGGGATGATTCCGAGTATTGCCTGGAAAGGTGCTATCAGACCGGAACAGATGCTCTTAAATACATGTACAATTCCGCTTGTATCAGACATGTTAAAGATATGTCCTATCATTTCCACGAAATGTATAGGGCAGTTTGTACGTATTAAAGTCTGTATCTCAGCCGAAGACCTTGCTACTTGTAGATCATAGGTTTCTTTGGCCAAGGCCAAAGGCACTGTTTGCTGTAAAAGCATGTCTTTCATTCTGCTCAAAGTATCAAATCTTATAAAAGAGACGTTCAGCGAAGGCCACAAAGGCGACTCCCTGACTGTGTCTATTGGGGCAAACAATACTTGCATACAGCAAGTGACCCTGGAGTTGACCGTTACTAGATATGGGATGCCTGGCAACATGCCGCAGCAACTCTGATCATTCAACATGAGGTAACTCCCAGTAGAAAGTTGTCCAAACGTTGGATTAATCACAGCAGCTGGTGTACCCTGCTGATGGCAAGACAAATTTGCCACAGAACCATTGCAAGCCCCGTGTAAAGAAATGTCCTGACATATAAGTGAACCGCTCAGTGCACTTTTACAGTGTGTACCGCTCAAAAACACTTCACGATCCCCACTCCAACATCTATATGTATACAGTAAATTCCAAGATGTCTTAATGTATTCCTTACCCAACCTTTCATATTTTCCTGCTTGCATTTGTTTGAGGCAATAGTGAAACTGAAAAGTAGTCACAGGTATTGTGATTTTGCCATGAATGAGCCATTCTGTAGCTGGTTTTTCTGCCACTGTGAATGGTAACTTTTCCAGTTTTTCAATGCTCAGCACTGTATACTTTGCTCCTCTCTGTGCCAGTTCGATCTGTTTATCAGTTAGATTGTATTCTGCAAACAGAGCCGACGTGTTGATGAAATGCCAAGGTACATAGCCCGCACGCAAAGATTGCAGCGTCCAGCTTAATAACACAATAGAACGGAATTGAGATTGGCCTTGCTGTAACATCGCCAAATCTTGTTCTAGTATGTCGATAGCAGAGGATACAACGCTGTCCAATGAATATATTCTGGAGGATAAAGTTGTTAACCCATTGTCGACCACAGTGAGTGTTTTCTCTAAATTAATACGATCAAGTTCACGTATTCGTTCTGCGGCCTCCATCTGTGACACTTTCCATGCTCCATTATAGGCAGCATAAATGCCGGCATATATGAAACGTTTTTGACGCGGTTTTCTTGGTCCAAGCAAGAATTCCCTAAGGTCTGCGTCTTCTTTAAGTAAGGATAAGTGTTGTTTCACATCCTGTAGTGTAGATTTCTGCAGCCAATCGAGGCATAATTTTCCTACACTGTATGTTGTTACTACCCCCGGATGCTGTCTTTGGACGTATCTTGGGTCTGGCCTATGAATAGTAAAGCCCTGAGTTTTATTCAGGAATCTTTCCTGGCAGTTGTTCGTGTCTGTGGGCCAGATCAACCATTTTCTCCAATCAGGATTAGATCTGTTGAGTTGTAGTATTTTGTCAACTGTAACTGCTGCCTGTGTATTGTTATCACTTGCAGGTGTTGGTACAGAATGTGTTTTCATCTCTTTTATCTTGGCTAGTCCAAGACAAGATGTTTGTTGGACAGTTTCATTCAAAAACATTATTTGTTCAGGGATGATACAGGCTCTAAATAAAGCTTCTACCCCCTGCACTTGCCAATCTTTTGTACCCCAGACAGTGTTTGTGTCTATTGTGTCTTTCCATAAGTCGAAACCCTGTCTAGACAGTTGGGCAATAAATGTTGCAGAGTAAATCTGTTTTGTATTAGTTAACATAATTTTCAGTCCTGTTTTGTTTACATTTTTATAGTAAAACGTTTCTGGATCAGATGTATTGTAACCTGAAAAATATGGAAACTTGTTAGCAAATGTTTTTGAACTACCTTTTGGTGGTGTAGGACAATGCTCCCATTGGTTAAACATAAACACATTTCTAGGGTTTGCAGATTTATGCAAATAATGATGACCATAGTGGTTATAGCAATACAGCTGTTCATAGTCTGATGACCCTCAAAATATTCATTTTTAGAAAATGCTTCAGATTTTTCTAGGTCAAACATTATGTCGTTAACAGTCTCAAAGTCCCAATCATCAGAATAGGTACTGGACGAAATGAGATCACTTAGTGAAATTTTAAACAAATGTGGAATGTTCAATTGTTCCGTCGGGCCAAAGATATCAAATTCTGTTTTGTCCCACACTATACCATCCTGTATAGGAACGGCTGTGATGTTCACTGTTGACAAGTCTCTTGCTTCACGATGGGAAGATTTATGAGGTTTCAAAAGTACGTTCACATCTTTTCCTTCAGTGTTCACATGGATGTATTGCCATTTATAAGCATACTCACAGTTATAACCAAAGCTAGCCAAAGCAGGAAAACAAATATTCCAGAAATAATCCAGAGTTCAATCCATGGGGAAACCAGATAAGTCTTTTTCAGAAAGTGAAGACAGTCTTGTACTTGCTGCTTGTATGTTAATGATGCTGGCGTCGTTTCAGGTTTACTCGGATCTTCTGAGAACGTATCAAAGTTAATGAAATAGCCAGAAGCAGTTCTGTCAATTGTTGGAATTGCATCAGGATTTGTAGAAATCGCTGGAACCAGTTGATCACTTGCTACATTGGTGTAGACAGGTGTATTTGAACGAACTGTTACTTGATTTTCAAGAGGGATGAGTTCCATAGCATTGTTGCTCAGTCCTTCATCTGTTACTGCTGAATTCTCGATGGCTATCAGTCTTTCAGTCTGAACCTCTTGGATAGTAGCGAGAGGAGTGCGTCTGCTACTAGGTCGGAGTCCACGAGGCCTACTATTTAGTATTGGCCACATACTGTGGTTTGATGAGGTCGATGGACACAAATCTTTTCTCCTTTTTTCCAGCAAGGGGCGGCAGAAGCACTGTTCTTGTTCCTTGAACTGCTAGGACAGGTACCGGTTGTCTGTAAGAAGGTCCAAATTCCTTCTTGTCCGCAATCTTTTCTCTGACTAGATCCCCAACTTTTGGAATCCAGACAGGCCTTGCTGGGACCGCCGGTTTTTCCCCAGTGGTGGTTGGCTGCAGGAATACGTTGCTTTGTTTCGATCTTAGTTCATTGAGTTCCTGTAAAACGGCCAAACGATCTTTGATATCAAACGGTTTATTTTCCACCACTGCGCCTACGTGATCGAGGTCTGGTACCCACATTCTTGTCCCAAATAGGACCTCATATGGAGTGACCCTCCCTAGAGAACTTCTTGGCAGGTTATTTAATGAGCGTTGGACCCCATAAAGATGTTTGACCCACCCATCACCCGAACCTAATACCCTAGCTGGTATAGACTGCTTTATGTCCCGGTTTTTCCTTTCCACAACCGAATTTCCCTCAGGATGGAATGGAGAGGAGTACTGCAATGCAACGCCCAGACTGGCCATCGCTTCTTTGTAAGCCCGAGAGCTAAACGCAGGGCCCTGGGCAGAATGTAGCGTGCCTATTGCGTATGTGCCGATGAAGAATCGCAAATCTTTTATAACAGTTCGAGCGTCAGCCGAGCGCTGAGGCCATATTCATAGGAATCTAGAGCATGAATCCACTGCAACCATAATATATTTATAGTTACCGTCCCTTTGCAAGGGACCGCAGTGGTCCAGGTAAACACAAGCTAATGGTTTGTCTGAAATTAACAGGGGTGTCTGCGCAGGACGTTTTACTGTTGAGACTTTCATCTGTTGGCAAATATCACATTCTAAAACATAGTTCTTTGTTTGTTTCCGAATGCCAGGCCACCAATATCTTTGCTTGAGTAAAGATACTGTTGCACAAACACCTGCATGGGCAGAAGCTATCCCTTCGTGTGCTGCTAGGATTAGTCCTAATCTACGTTCCTTGTTTGGAATTACCCTATCCCCCACTCCAGGGATTCGAGCAAAAGGAACGTTGTTCGCATCAATTACATAAGAGTACTTGAGTGGAAACTTTTTAGGTAACGCTGCACCACTGCCTTTGCTTGTAGCATTGACAGCCAACATTATCTCACTGTCTATTTTCGTTTTTGAACGAGTGATCGCAGCTACGGAAGCCATCTGAACAGCCCCCTTTGCGGATTCGTCAGCCAAAGAATTCCCTGCAACGTGAACGCCATCACGTTGATGACTCAGTGTGTGGATCACGTGAGCCTTTGGTAGTTCATATTTCAACTGAACTACTTGTTCCCAAAGCGTTTTGTGCTTTATTGTGCCACCTTTCGCATCTTTGAACCCATTTTCAAGCCAGTTTTGTATATATTCATTATACGATTGAACACAGTAAAAGGAATCGCACAATATTAGTGTGGGGAATTCTCGATCTGTACTTTCAAGTGCCAGTTTGAATGCTTGTAGTTCAGCTCACTGAGCTGTACAGTCTCCTAGAGATTGAGTTTTTGTGACCATAGGTCTGAAGATGCCATCTCGTTTGCGACCTTTAACGATTGCACACGCTGCACTGTAAGCTTGCTTACTCCCTGTTGCGGGTTGAGCAGATCCATCAGTGTAAATTATGAATTCGTACTGATCGAGAGGAAGGATTTCAGTGGGCAGAGGACATTCTTGTTCATATTGCAGGAACGCTTGTGTTTTTAAATCAGGATCAAAAACATATTCAACATCTGTTGCAGCAAGAGAATTAACCCATTGTATCCATCTTGGATGTAATGCTTTAGCATTTGGAATGCTTGCTTTTGTGACCGCTTCTAAAGCGGGCACTGGGGTCACGACAATAATGCGTTTCCCTTGGGCTAGAGCTCTTTCTTTTGCTACAGCGGTTTGAACTGCTGTCAGAATTTTTTCAGTTGAAGTGAAGCGCATTTCCGCTTGTGTATACAAATGAGATTTGTATGCGATTGGTATTTTTCACCCTCATTAAATGTTAAGTAGGTGAATCCGCATTGACCCGAAATTATTCGGATCACCAGGTTGCGTTGACTTACGCGTGTTTTTAAGTGATTTGTTGCTAACATGTTAGCCTGGAGTGAACGCAAGATTTCTGTGTGTTCATGTGTCCAATTTTTGATTGAAAAATCAGGTTTGATTAATGCGTAGAGAGGTTTAACCCTTTCTGCGTAATTTAGAATGTATGTTCTTCCAAAATTTAGGAAACCCAGGATGGATTGTAAGTTTTTAGCGTTTTTGGAGGTTGGAGCAGCGCACTTTTCTCTAGAAAGTTAGCTGCCAAGCTCTTGCCTTCACTTGAAAGCTCATATCCTAGAAATAGGACATTGAGATGGGCAATTCTGGACTTTTGAAGTTGAATTTGTAGCCTTCAGAGGTGAAGCCCAATATAATGGTATTCACCCTGTTCAAGTGTTTATCCAGGTCATCGTCTGTCAGATAGATGTCATCGACATATGACAATGCCTCATTATCATAAATTTGTAGTAACTCCGTTACCCTCGCTGAGAATAACCCTGGGCTGTCTTGAACCCTTGTGGGAGTCGACAAAATTGACGCTGGGTCCCCATTATTGAGAAAGCTGTTAAGTACCTGCTTTCAGGTGCTATGTTTTGACAAAAGAAACCATTTGAGATGCCTAATGTGGTTTTGTATTTTTTACGCACAATGTTATTCATTAATGCTGTGCTATGTGCATTTTGCACTGCAAATGTTTTAGAACAAGTGTTTAAGTGTCTGTAATCCAAAACTAGACGGTATGTGTTGTCTGGTTTGGACACAGGAAACAAAGGATTGTTCATTGAGGAGGTGCATGTTTCAATCACCCCTTGGTATTCAAGTTGATCTAAGATCTCCCTGACCTATTTTTTAGCTTCTTGCTCTATTGGGTACTGCCTCTGTGCAGTTGGTTCATGTTTCAGAGGTATTTTATGGTGAGGTGAGTCCTCATCCCATCCTACATGATTTTTATATAATGCTGGGGCCTGGGCTACTGCCCATTTCCTGGCATATGTATATTTTAGGTGAATTGGAATATGTTTGGAGAAGGCAGGCATAATAATGTCCTCGCCGTGTGGGCACTCCCTGACAAATTGTGGTGGCCAGTCTTTTTCTGCTAGAAGTATGTCATAGCCCCTTGAAAGTTTTTCCCAAAAAGTGCTTTCACCTGTCTAGGTATGTCTCCCTCCATCCGGAGTGTTATTTCATATAACTTTTGTGGAGTACTAACCCTGGTGTCTACATTCTCTACTGTAATGTACTCATTCAAGTCCACTATCTCCAGAAGTTCCTTCAGGTTCTGGCAAGCTATTGTGACTTCTGCTGCACTGTCCAGCATTGTCTGAGCCCATTCTCCGTTCCTGGGTTGTGTTCTCAGTATTCTCGGCATGTCTGATCTTCAGACCCGCTACTTTCTTTTTGGAGAATTGAGGTTTTGATTTGTTTTTTGGAACGTGTTTGTCGTCTTTCGATTTCACGCGTTCTTCTCTATGTTCTGACCGTCCTCTTCTTTCCGATGTCTGTGATGAGATCTGAAAGGTACGAGAGGAACGTGTATCAGTATCTTGATACCTGTCAGGTTTTTTTAAATTATCCCTATTCCTGAGGTTATACCTCCTTTCAGAGGGCTCCTTTTGAGGAGACCTACCTCGGGATTGAGAACGTTTCTCGTTTGAATTTTGTTTAGTAGTTTCCCACTTCTTTTTAGAAGATGTAGGAGATTGTTTAATAGAGTCCTTCTCAGGACTTTCAGATAGTTTTGGCTTCACTGGTCTTCCACCCAAACTATCTCTGCCTAATTCTGCATAAGATTGTTCTATTATTCTGGGTAGTTCAGTTTGTTGTTCTGTGACATCAAATTCCCTTAATCGTTGGCGGATCGCCACTGCTGCTGCCTCCCCTTTAATATTAGATAATATTATTGTTGAGACCTGGTCGAAATTTTTCAGTAATTTCATACCTAGATTCAGAGCAGGCTCTGCCCCGTATTCATTTTGAATTTGTTTCAGGACCTCTGGTATTACCGCAATTGACGGAATGCCATGTGTTTTTGTATAGATGGCAGCAAAGACTGAGCCCCAAGTGGTGCAGTCTTCCAGTTGTGGTGTGATCCCCATTGGTAAACTGATTGTTAGGATTCTGTGTTTCTCATACGGGCTAGTATTTGGAAATACTGCTTCGATTTGAGTAATTTTTTGAGCTATCCAGAATGGAATTTGCTCACGTTTTGTGGGCATTTTACCCATGACTGCGTATAGAGTCTGTGGTGTAATTTTTAGTGCAGTCCCAGGTTGAGGGGTCTGATTTGGAAGTGGTAATGTTTCTGTGATGTTTTAGGGCGCCTTTAAACCAGAGCTGATGCTCCTGGTATGTTAGTGGAATTTCTATATCCTCGAAAGGAATATATTCCTCTGGTGGATCATCTTCTTTGTAGAAGTGAAACAGTTTTGTAACTGGATTGGATTCAGGAAATATTACCCATGAATAGAATACCTCTGTCTGAAATGATTTGTGTGCCTCTATCACGAAAACTGCTCTACCGCCTCTTGGTGGTAGGCCATGTTTTATGAGTTTTAGAGTGATGGCTCTCCTTAAGTTTGGAGCGATGTCTATAACACCCTCCTCAGGTTCATTTAAACCTGTAAAGTTAAAAACTGCTAAGGCTGGGTCAGCCGCCGCTCCACCGGTTTCGGTCATTTTGTTTTTTGAAAAATGTAGAACAAGTTTCAAGGAAACAAAGATAAGGTGCACAATATTTTGGAACACTGTATCCTTCAACGTTGAACAAACCAAACAGCTAATATATAGGGTGCTTCCCTAAGTAGCCGTGGCGGACACTTAACCCTGCCCACTCCAGACGTCTTTTGGAGTATGTGGGTAGGGGTCTCTGAGAGAAAAGGCACGGCTGAGTTACTCAGTATCTAACGTTAAATTACCGCCTTACCAAACCGTTGGGCGCCATGTAGTGTAGCTCCTATTTCCCTAATAGGCTCTGTGCATTGGAATAATATACCCTATAGGTTTGACATAGGACTGAGGTCGGTATGTCCCTATCGAGTATATTAAACTTAATTACTTGTGCCAGCTAGCTCACAGGCCACTAGAAACTCCTTGATAAACAAGAAGGGAGTAGTTTCTGGCAGCCGCAAAACATGACAACTTTGTTTCCCTTTTAGAATCAGAACGTGTCCCAGAGTCGTGGAAACAATAGATAACCATTTCACTCAGCTCAATCGTGCATGCTTAGTTTTCCTCAAAGTTACACAGGAAGAAATAGACGGGCGTTTCAATAAAAGATTTATCGAACAGTCTTGTTTCTTGTGTATGTAATATGTGCTGTTATGATCACAAGACAATATGCAAGATAAATAATGTACAGCGTAAGCAGTAGAAATAAATAATACTGCACTAGCATGATCTTTAGTAGATATTCATTTACATAAATAACATAGACTAAAAATGCGAGTACTCATACGATGCGTTTCTAAGCTAGTTCTACCCCAATGTACCTAACCTAACCTAGGTGTAGGGAGAGGTATGAAGTAGGTGGAGTATTCCTTACTATGGTATACTAAGAGTATGTTAAGCCTAGTATGCCTAGTATGCCAAGAGTCCCTCTAGGTTTCTAGTCAGCTCCATACCTTAAGAATGAGAGAGGTGGGAATCTCTTGCCAGACTCGAACTCCAACACCCCGCGAGGGAAGTCAGATCACTGGAAGCTGGACTCTCTGCGTGCAGGGATGACAGCGTCTTCTCAGTGCGTCAGGCCGGGAAACGGGTTCCTCTGAAGTCGAGGTCTCCTCTGATTTACAAGGGCTAGGGAAGGTATATTTATACCTGAGAGGTACCTCAGAATGTTAGCATTGACGTGAATCGGACAGCGGAAGACGTCATGAATGAACCCTCAAGGTATAACGGTTCATGCATAATAGATGAGTCCTTGAAGAAATCAATAGTCCTGTGCTAAGGAAACTCCCGAAGCCTAAGGGTCTGTTCTTCAAGAACTCGTTGTGACGTTTAGGGTGGACGGATGTCAGAGACCATGCCTGTATTTGGAGTGCACGGTTTAATTTCCTAAATAAGGACTTGGATTTTATGCCTATATAAGGACAGGGCGAATTGTGCCTATATAAGGACATGATACAGGAAAACCCATGTACGGACACCCTAAGAGGAATACAACAGTTCCGCTTGTGCGTAGTAACTGTCCACCCACATCTGGCATTGCCTGACACTGTGTGAAGATAATGTACGGGTACTACCACACATCCGTCATGTAGTCGAAAAACACACTGACTGCCATCAAATAGCCAGCACCCCCCAAACATTCACAATGTACATTGGCATGCAGTCTGAATGTATACATCTGCAAATCATCACCATAAATGTGAAACACTGTTAACCTGCATCTCCCCTTTACATTGCAGAGGGACAAACAACACCCCCTGCAGAGCACACCACACACCCCACCATTGATGATGAAGAGGACAACCTGCACATATGTCAAGACACCCTCCAACAGATGTTGGACAGCCTCTGCACCCCACCCCCAGGAGCAGGCCAGGCCAGCTGCCTCAAGGTGACCCCACCACCTGCACAGACCACACAGCAGGAAGCACACACCACCACGGCTGTCTCCCAGTACCCCCCGACCAATACATGGAATTCCAACGGCATGTGTTGGGTTGCCAGGTGGAGTTGGCTCATCAGCTGCGGGTGGGTTTCGAGCTCGTGGCAGCCAAACTCGATGCCATACGTGGGTGTCTGAGTCCTATCAGGGACCACGTACAGTCCCTATCGGACACCCCCTGTACGCACCATGCTCTGCCACAGACCTTGGCTAACCTCGCTGGTGCCATGAGTCTAATACAAGCACTGTCTGGTCAGACAGGCACCAGCCATGACAGCACAGAGTTGGCTCAGATGCGGAGGGCAATGGACACCATGGAGCAGATGCAGGCTGGAAGAATGTCTGCCACGGCTGGACACCAGCGAGCAGTGGCTGGGAACAGCAACACCCTGCAGTACTCCAACTTGCCATTGCTGCCACTGAGCCGTTCCCAGATGACTGCAGCGGGAACATCGACACACACAGCTCCGACCCCTGATGTGTCCATGGCACACTGTGATGCTGCCCCATCACCTACGCAGTCTGATGTGTCAGGGGCACACAGCGATGCAGCCATCACCCCACCACACACACCGGATACACCGGACACAGAACCCATATCAGGGGAGTGAGAAGGGGATGGGAACTACTGTGTGAGGAAGGAGGCAGTAGCATTCATCACCGCCATATGGCCTGTCCCTGCCTGCTCATGACCTATGCATCATGCCCTGGGAAATACCTCCTTCTGACCTGCGGAACACTCTGCGACATTCACCCGGACCCCGACACGGACTGCCATTTCTTCCCCGCTGGCCAATCACACAGCAATCCTGCTGCGGACTGCACTCTCCCTCTTCCCAATCACTGTGCAATCCCCAAAGGACTCTGGTTGGCCCACCACGGGGCTTCCATGTGATGTGAGCTTGGATGGCCAGGTACAGCTCCAGCTCCGTCAATCACCTGAATGTGAATAAAACATTCTAAATCACACAGATGTGTCATCACTATGTTCACTCACGTATGGAAGTATGGCTGGATGTGGGGACGATGATTGCACATGAAGGTACACCATGGTAACTGACATCTAAGCGCATGTCTATCCCTGAGACACATGGCCAATTGGATGACTGTGAAGGTGAGTACTAGCTGTGTACCCATTGCACATCAACAGCAATCTCACAACACCCCAACGTAGGCACACGTCCATGTCTTGAATAGGGCCATGTGTAGGAGTGACCAAAACGGTGGCAGGCCAGGAGTGGTATCCCACACCACGTGTGACAGCAGAACTTCACGTCGCATACCGACTTACACACATCTGTGTGGACACAATCTGTTGTGATGTATGACATTGCTCCACATGGTCAGAGGTTGGACACCATACACACATAGCTGGAGTCATGTAAGTGCACATGTCTTCCAGCACCTATCCAAAAACAATGTCTGGCTCACAGAGGCGGAGCTTGCCAAAGGGACACACCCCCATTGCACATGCGTCAGTCAGTTCCTCCCTGTGTTGTGACGAGGCTCATTGTGGCACACGAGTGGACAATCTAAACAACACACCTCACAGTTAGACACCAGTGGAGTGGCACAGGCTCTATTGGCATGTGCGTGTCAGTACGGACGAGGCAACGGCCACAACAGGCAGGGACATGCTTAAGACACTTACACGCAGCATGGGTACATGTCGAGGTTCAGATGATGGTGGGGCTGAAATGGACAACATTCATCACGGATGGCAACACTCACAGCCCACCTAGCCTTGCTGGACGAGTCATGTGTTGTTTGGCGTCTGCACATTGCCCCGTGTGAGGGGGCACGACTCACTGCACATGGAGTCTGCATGGTGCTCTGCCTCCGGGGTGTGCCCATTGTCTGCTCTGCCGACAGTGATCAGGTTTGAGGGTCCGACAGGTTCACATGTCGTGCTACATTGCCATGTGTGTGCTCTCACCCAGCAGTGTGTCCGAATTGGCAACGTTGCCAGACGACGCTGTGTTGCTCCGACCATGGACCTGCGTCGCCTTGCACAGGTGTGTGTACACACGTGTTATTCCACGCACATGCATCCAGAGCCCGAACGTTGGCAGGCGTGTCCTCTGTTGTGGTGGGATATGTGAGCAATCCCCATGATGCAACAAGTTGTTGGGCCATGTGCTGTGGGTGGCAATCGGATGTGGCTGCAGGAACATAGTTACTCGTCCATGAATGCCCGTGCAGCTTCATGTGCAATGTGTTCCAGTAGTACGTCGTTGTCGTGTTCAAGGAACACCCGAGTGAGCCAGTCCATTAGGTGGTCCGGGCAGGTGTGCTCAGCCCACGCCGTCTCACCGATCTGCAACACAGCCCAATAGGGGAGTGCCTCGATGTGGTCACTGCACACGAGAAATAGTGCTATCTCCCATGCACAACTACCAATACATAAGCAGTATGTCAAGGCATCCCATGCACGGCTGTCTCGGTTACACTCCTGTTCGTGATCCAACAGGGGGCCCAGACACGAGTCATAGTATAATTCATTAACAGTTGTGTTGGATAGGCAGACATCCATGGGACACTCGAATGTGCATGTTCGGCAGTGGAACCAGGGCTGGACGCAGGTGAAGTGGGCAATGCGGAAGCTGAGCCTGTAACTGATCCGCAGCACTGCCAGTGGCAGTGCGCCCAGTAAATGCACCATACGTGCACCGTACTGTTCCACGTGACGGGGGTTGTGCATGTGCCCGGTATGGCCTGCCATTGCGTTGGTGCGTCTCGTGAACAGGCACTCTTCTGGACTGCGGCAGTTGTGTGGAGGATATGCCACAGCTCTGAGCAATGATTCGAATGTGTGTGCAACGTTGTGGGTTAGGGGTTGCTGTTTCCGTGAGTGTCAAGGGCATCCCATGCGGGGGTACCATAGGCAGGGGCTTCTGTGTGTGGGCTGTGGATGAGTCGGATGGTTCATTTGCGGAATGCGTGGTGTGGGAGTCATCCCCATCTGCCATTGCATCTCTATCAGGGTGTTCCAGGCGCATTCTGGACCAAGGTCAGAGGTGCAGGTGTCCTCCCGCATTCTGCATTGGGACAATGGTGCTTTCATCCCTGATGTTTGTCTGACTACTACTTTCGTTTTCGGAATGTGATGTGGGTTTGGCGCTGAGATTGGGACACGGCCTAGGCTCATGGTGTACGGATGGCGATGCACACACACATGTTGGCATGTGGACCAGGTGCCCGAGCGGCCTTGCGCTGCTTGTGCTATCTCACTCCATCTCTCTCCCTCGCTCTCTCCCTCTCTTTCTTTTGTTGGGCACATGGCACACCTTCTTCTCTTGGATTTGGTCTTCCAGGCTGTGTGCTACGGATTGTCCAGTGAGGAGCAGCTAGGACTCATCCTAAGGGTTGTTTCTGCTTTTGTTTGTATGGTGTTTTGTGTTGGTGATTGCATTGCTGTATGACTGATTCTCCATTTTCTGGCCACGCATGTATGTTTATTTTCCTGCTTGTGCGACATCAGGCAAAATGTTTGTTTTGGGATTCGTGGTGTTGGTGTGCAATTTCTTAGTCCTGGGTTGGGGGTGGTCCCGGGGGGGGGGGGGTGTTGCGGGCCTGGGTGTGGTGTCGGTGGGTGTTGTGGCCCTCTTGGGTGTCCAGGCCGCATGATGGGTGGCTCCATGGCATCTGTTGCCCTTCGGTTGTGGCCCTGGGCTGTGCTCCCTTTTGTGGTGCTGGCTGTCGTCGGACTTTACACCAGGTCAGAGCAGGTGTAGATTTCCTGGTGCTAACGCGCCTTATCGCCTGTTTTGTGTTTTTATCGCGGATGTGGCTGGTCGTTGTGAATGTTGAGGTGTGCTGTTGTCTCGGCTTTTGTCACGGGAACGCCTACTCTGCATCTCATTAGCGATATTTGCGAGGGTCCTCTGTGGCGATGTTTTTTGCGGCTGCTATCGTGGGTAAACTGGTGCTGTGGGCTGTTAACACCGGCTTGTGAATGGGGAGGTAAATTTATCACGAGTTTGGCTGCGATAAAGTGCCGTTAATTCGGCAATAGCTCCTTGTGAATATGCCCCTTAGTTTTTTCTTAAACATTAGAAAAAAACAATACATTCCTTAACAATTAGGTAGTGCAGTTTCTGGCTTTGAAACATACAATACAATATCATCAATATATGCAAAAAATGTACCTCTTTACCTGCAAATTATTTTAAAACCTGATAAAGGCTGAATGTCTCATCTTCCAAAGCTAAAATAAATGCCAAAGGGGAAATTGGACAACCTTGCCTTGTCCCCTTTTTCAGTTAGAAGGTCTACTGAATACCAATTATAAAAACAGACACCATATGGAAACTATATAATAAAGCAACGAATATCATTTTTTTTTACCACAACCATGCCATTCTAATGTCATCTTTATGTATTCACAACCTAGGTAATCAAAATCCTTTTTTGCATCTAATGAATTTGCTGCAAGCAGCAAATAACTTATACAGGTTACATAGTGAAATTCAAAAACGTTCTTACTTATCAAAGAATAAATGGCCCTTTGCAAAATCCTGATTGTTCTTTAATCAAAATCTAGCTGAAGTTAAAGTGCTCCTTATTGATAGTTAGTATTTTTGCAAAATCTTGACAGTTCAGACACTAACCTAGAATTTTTTCAAAATAAAGGATCCTTTTTATTTTTTAGATTGAACAAAGTATCATGACTAAAGATAATCCCTTTTCCTCATCAAGTGAAACCAAATAATTATAGAGCAATAATAAATTAGGCATTTAAGGTTTAGGAAAAAATTCCACATTAAATGCCACGTTAAATCTAACTGGGCCATGAGTCTTTCCCTTTCTAAGTTTATCAAGTGCTGAATGAATCTATGTCGAGTTTATATCCTTCTCTAAGGATCGTAAATTAGTAGTTTGTTGATTTTTATTTGAAATTGAGACACAATGATGATCTAGTGAAGCTGCAGAATGTGAATATTTAGGGGTATACTGAAGATTCAGAACAACAATCACAGATATCAGTATCCTAAAAAGTGTCTACTTCTTAAGATGTAAAACAGTTTTAATATGAGAATTTTATTTTTTATTTTTAAAAATATTCCCCAGTAATTTCCCAAACTTTTTCCACCACACAAAATAAATGATGTTTACTTTTAATTGGACGGAAACATAGCCCATTATGAATCCATTCAAATCAGCCTCAAATGAATCATAAAAACACAGTTCTCGAAATATGTGATGTGTTTAAGTTATTTGGCAAATTTCTCACTTTGTTCAACGGAGGTTTTGTCTTTCAATAAAAAGTTATTAAAATGTGAGTGTTGATATTGTACAAAATATCGAAATCAACTATCACAGGACATGTTCTAAAATCAAAATAGTGCTCAGCATTCATCAGATCTTGTATGAGACTTAGTTAAAACAATATAATCAATCCTTGACTAAGAATAGTGAGCTGGAGAATAATATGAATATTTCCTCACATCTGGGGCCATAACATGATGGACTGTGCTGAGTCAGCACTGAGTTGAGCGTTTGTTTATATGCGCCTGCAGTGTGAAAGGTGCATTTATTTAACCCAATATTTGTCTGAGTTAAATTAATTCATTGCACTACATGAGCATAACAACAGGCACAGCCTGGATTTTAAATTCTCCACAAATCAATCAATGCTCTATGTGCAGTATTTCTCTTAACTTTAACATTACATTTGTGGCATATCTTCATTTGACACATCTATTAACAAATTACTACTTTATCGTTATTTGGTCCATATTCATTAGGAAAACCATATCTCTATTAGCCAGCATCAAATCAAGTAATACCCATCTGTCCTCTAAATCAGCTGCATCTTTTATCAATTCTAAATGTAGGGAAACACTATCCCTTTCTTGTTAGTGACAGCTGGTGAATAATAAATTCATCTTTCCAAGCTTTATCATTTCACAAATATCTTCATTAGTAAGGTGAGTTTATAATAATAATGCTATTTGACATTTTAATGTAGTCAAAAGAGTAAGTTCTCTTTGGCATTTAACTGAATTATATAAGTCCTTGAAATTCCTAGTAATTATATCTAAGTATTGCATAGAAAAATGTACTGCCAATAATCTGGAAAGAGTAAGAAAGTTAACAGGGAACATCATGAAAAAAATGTGAGGAAAAGCAGGAAGAAAAAAACAAAAAAGCCTAAAAATCAGAAATAAAACAATGTCCAAGTCATAAATAAAGATGTATGGTAAAAGGCCCACAAGCCTCAACATAGAAGTCTAAAAAAATAGAAGCAAAGAGAAGCCAAAGCAGAATTATAGTCTGCACACACACCCTAGTGTTACAAAAAAGAGGAATTATGTAATATCCCTACAGAAGAGACTAAACATACAATGAGGAAATTAGTGGTGATCAGGAATATATGTTGTCAAACAAATCCCTAAGATAAGGGAAAGAAAAAACCCTCAAATTTTCCAATCACAAGATAACATGCTTTCTGGTTTTAGTAGATTCAGGGCCAATCACCATAACATGAGACTTCCCCAAATTAGTAGATAATTTGACAGAGCCACAAAACCTATGAATGAGTAAAGTAGATGCAAAAGGCCCAATACAGTCCTTGCTAGAAGAATTGCATCCTCAAAAAGCAGATCTGGAATGGGTCTCACTCATTTGTGGCAAGTTGCATCCATTGCATAACAAATTACCCTCCAGATACAGAGTAAATAAAAAAGGAGCCAGGATGCACCCCAGCCTTACTCCACTGTTGATGCCAGACTCCTAAGGGCAGTCCCCATTCCCAGTATTCCTCACAGAGGTGGTCATAATACAATGTAGATCAGCCAGGAAATACACAATATCCACATCAATACAGATTGAGATCATCATAGGCCATAGTTTATTCCTGTTTACTGGTGGGTGGAATGTTGTATTACGCCCACGGAATTGGCGGAATTTTGGTCCCTTCATGTTATTTTTTAACGTGGACTTCCAGTCAAATTCTGTCAATCACCAAGTAGCAGAATTTTTCTCTAGCGAGACTTCAGAAAATGCAAGCTGGGCTCAAGTGAGATTTGGCATTCCCTAGCACGATTTTCTAACGACGGAGGTCATAAAACACTTTTTAAAGATAGGGATTCACAGAATGTCTCCAGGAAGTGGGAACCTCAGATTTAACCACTCCATTAATAGACTACAAAAGCAATGGGGCAAATCATTCAATAAACAGCTCTTTATGCCCTTCTCCCAAAAGGAAGACATATTGACAACAAATGCTAACTTGCTAACCATCTTAAACAATTATACAGAAATAATGAACCTAAAAATGAAAAAAGAAGCAAAAAAAAATCATGTAGAAGAGAAACCCGAGAACATATATCAAAAAATCTTGGAACAGAGCTGCCAGAAATGAATATTCAAATTGCCTGTCACGGTGTAAATACATATTCAAAGCAGGAAGATGTTTAGAAACATCACTTCCACTTACGTAGCTGGATAAGATCACTTAACTTCAGATTTCAGATGGAAAACGGTTTATTATTATATGACACTTCTCTAAATAAACAAGGATTATTTAAACCAAATCTCACATACATGAATCTCAACACTGGATGAAGGTCTAGGAATTTCTTTCTCTTTGATGCTGTCACATTAGAAACATTGTGTGGCAAAAATAAAAAATGTTGACAAATCATCTGATTTCTTTGTTTAGCTGTTGAGAAAAACCTGTCACTGGGTCTTCAAATTTAAGGTACAACTTCCGCTGAACTAGGACCCACTCCCACACTGACAGACCATGCCCGTAACCTCAGCATCATCCTGGACAGCAAACTCATTATGAAACAACATATCAACACAGTTGCCTCCGCCTTCTTCCACAATCTCTGCATGCTCCAAAGAATCTTCAAATGGCTCCCCATCAGCACTAGGAAATCTGCACTCAAACCCTAGTCACCAGCCAGTTGGATTACAGCAAAGCACAGTATGCAGGAACCATCACCCACCTCATGTTGAGACCCCAGACGATACAGAATTCAGTGGCCAGACTCATCTTCAACCTGCCCAAACACACCCACATCACCCCCACCTCAGAAAGCTCCACTGGCTCCCCACCCAGAAAATATGCCAATTCAAGATGATGACCCATGTATACAAACCCCTCGCCGACCATGCATACATCAACCACCACCTGAACTTCCACCAACTCTTCAGAGACCTTCGATCTGCCTCCCTCACCCTTGCACAGACACCGCATATCCGCCAAAGCCTCAGTGGAGGCTGTTCCTTCTCCTACCTCACAACCAAGTCCTGGTACAGCCTTCCCCTCCACTTTAGGACATCACCCTCTCTGATGAAATTCAGGAAGAGACTCATAACCTTGCTTTTCAACTGAGTGATGATTGATTGATTGATCGATTTAGAATCTAAGGGGCTGATTAGGATGGCGGGCGGAAAAGCATCCCGACCGCCGTGGTAGCGGGAAAGCACCGTCCGCAGGTACCTAGGCAAAACCGGCAGTCAGATTAGGATGCACTGCCTGAAACACCGTACCGCGGCGGTCGGATTCCTGAATTCACCGCCGGAAAAGCTGAAAATCCATCCGCGGCGGTCGGATTTGCTGCGGAAATGCCAAAGACCGCCATTTTCCCAGCGGTCTGGGACACATGGAGCTATCCGCAGTATTGCCACCGCCATCCCCGAATGGCCGGATTCTCCGCAGCGGTGTGATGGGCTGTTTGAGGCATCGTGATTCGACCGGTGGTCGTGACCGCATTCCGCACGGCGGTACCTCACTATTGGCTCCGTCCGCTACCGGTGCGGACAGATTTTTGGCGCAACCCGGAACACCGCAGCGGACTGGAAATGGGCTATCTATGCCCATCATAATACGGCGGACGCAAGGACCGCCAATGGAGTGCAGAAAAGGGCATTTTCCACCAGCACGGCGGATGTGCCTCCACCCGCCATCCTAATCAGCCCCTTAGTTTTAGCATTGTAGAAAAGAGACAAACAACTTTCCACTTAGACTACAATGTAATGAGGAGTGTGCCATTAGGCAAACATGTTTTAAAGGGGTGATAAATGCCGCCCAAAGGTCGTTTCACTGTGCTTGCACAGTATGGTAAAGCAAAGCTACCCTTAACATTATGATGGTGTGTGACTTTTGTGCTTACAGTAAAGCTTTAAGGAGAAGAATGTCTTCAATTTCTTTCTCTATTCATGGAGTGTTTTGTTATCTCATCACTGCATATCTTCAGATTGCATCTTCTGAAGTTGTTTGTTTGGACAGGTAAAAGTAGACCTAGTTATACTCAACGTACATTTTTATCCTATTTTACACTATTAACATACAACTGGAATCTTTCTTGAGCATCATTGACACCTTACTTTTTCATCCTCCTTAAAAATGTGTATTTGAACCACAACCTGCTCTATTTAGGAACTTTTTATTGAACTTTCGGGCATCATACAGGAACAATCCGAAAAGAAACAATCATGTTTCATAACTGACAATTTCAAGATTCCAAAATCCAACAATTTCAAGTGATTCGAGTATAATCCAGTCATATGCTTCTTTTACCATAATTATTAAACAATTAATGGATCAAGCAACTACTGCAGGAAATCTGCCTTTTCTGCACGGTCACCCAGGATTTTTCACCTATTGCTGAACCCTATATTTTTTCTGCCTTTAGATCTTTACACCTGATAACCAGGAGTAAAGTGCCTCAACTCCCCCTTTAAAGATGGTTGAACTGACAAATATAATGTGCCTATAAGTCCCTAGAATAAGGTGTAGAATATGCACCCAGGGCATGGTAGTTTCATACCAATAATGGACTATAGCACCTATTGTGCCATCTAATATAGTGGCAGTGAGAACATGGCTTCAGGACTACCACAGTAGCCTTACTGTAATAGTGGACAACCAGCACTTCGACCAGTCAAAGTAAACCCTTTTGACAGAAATAAAACCTTTCTTTTAAATATTAATAAGTCACTCATTGTTAGACTTTGTAGCCCACAAGGCAGAGTGCATGGCATTTAAAAACAGAACATGTAGAAATTTAACATGTCCCTAAAATGACGAGCCCCTAAAGCTATTTTTACTGTGGCAAGTCTAGCTGCCCTATGTAGAACACCAGAGTATAGATTTAAATACTAATACTGTATCTCCGGAGTGCAGCCAGCTAAAATTAAATAACTATTTGTTATAGTTCTTAAAAATGTAATTCAATGATGAATTCCGAGTTTTAAATAAATATTAAGGAACAGTAACTTTTAGAAAGCCTTTTTCCTACCTGAATATCCTGGATGTTAATTTGCATTAGCGATCCAGGCTAGTATGAATGGACAGACATGGCTCCTCTGAACGCCATAGAATAGTCAGGTTGGGGACTGTGGGCATCCATATTGACAGCATATTGTCAAATTCAGCTTGACAGGTCTGTTGAGCCCATGTAAAACTTGGGGCCCACTTGAAAAGGGAGGACAGGATTTAAAGACAATTCTTGCATGTCAACTCTCTGGTTGCTGGAGGGCCCTGCTTTTGTCCTACCAGACGTCTGTCTCTGGGTATGTTGTGGGTAATGGGCCTAACTAAAGCTGGATTTTAGTGTTAGATGTGGGAAGACACTAGGATTACCATAATATTCTCTGCACACACTCACCCACCTTCAGAGCTCAAGGTTAGTGTGGGCGAAGTGTTTCACTAACTTAGATTTGCCCTGACACATTGCATTTTTGTGGTGTTTGCAGAAAGGCATACACGAAGTAATGAAAAAGTGGATAGGGCCACCAATTTTACCGTATTGGTTAAGACTTGACCAGCTAGTGTCAGGCGTATAGGTGACAGCTCCAGGTTCTCACTTCAGCACATTTTCTGGACACGTGGAAGATCAGAAAAGGACATGGCCTGCTGTTTATGGCCTGGGAGTATCCCTGAAGGACAGGACCTGCACTTACGACAAAGTAGTGGACTCCAAGGGTCTACCAATCTGCTAAAAGTTTCTTCCATCTCTAGTGCCCATGAAGGTGATAATTCTTCGAAATAAAGCATCTTCAATTCTGACTCCATAATATATAGAAGGACTGTTGATTTAGCCCATACCTCAACGATCTTGAGAATCTAACATCAGATCATACAAAAAATCATTTAAAAAAGAAAGGGACGAAACTCACTGTTGAATCCAAAGGAAAACATTATTTTCCCGCAAATAAAGCCTGATAAGAAAAGTAATAAGAAAATTAGACTCTCAAAGGAGCATCTAGTGGATTTGAACCCGAATTTGGATAATAATGAAAATGTTTTTTGACCAAAGACAAAGTGGAATAACTGGTGCTGAACCCTAATGCTATCTCCTACGAACCATTAATTTTATCTACCCAAGACTTTAATGAATCTAAAAACAAGTTAGTTAAACTAAAGGAAAATTCACCCTCCTCTGAACATATATTACTTGAAAGGAACTATGATCTTTATTTCAGTAACCTCTTCAATAAGGCAGGAAAACTAAACTATCTTAACCCTAAAATGATGCTTACGTATTTCATTGTGTCCATTAGCGCCATGTACGGAGGAGAGGATTATGCATAAACTTTGTCCAACAGTATTCTCAAGCAGACTCATAACACAACTACATAAACCACAGCTCCTAACAAAACTGGGAAGTAAATGAGTCAACATTTGCTTCCAATCTGTTCCCAGCTCTCCCTGAACAGGGTTTCCAACTTCCTGCATTCCATCTTTCTTTGTTGCTCCAGCAGAAAAGTGCAACTATTTCTCTCCCTCTCGATGTATGATTGAGATTAATGCGTGTAACTTCATCATTGCTGTACAGCTAATATTTTTCCTTTCAGCGGGTAAATCTACAGACCGCAGGACAGTTTTTTCGGTTCCTTGTGTAGTTCTAACTTAATTGAACCTTATCAGCCGGGCTGTGTGGTAGAGCCTGGATGCCACCAGAGAGCACTCTGAATGCAGATTCCACCCACTTGCTTTTTTGTGTCAAAAACCTCTGATTGAATAAGGTTGCTAGAGTCGCAGAGACTTTCTCTTGTTGCGAGCCGACATGAACCCAGACCCCATTCCAAGGGAACTCTGTCCGGAATCCAGTCCATGTTGACTGCAATGTGCAGCAACCACATTCCTGCAGTGAATTAGTCAACTGTTCTCTACCACCCCATGGATTCTGGAACCTTAATGCCCCTTAATACAGGGTCTGTAAAATGAGTCAGCGCTTTGGTGGTATTCTTTCACTGGGATACAGCCTAGGCTCAGTCCATCACATAGGAAGGAGCATATATGTCTTCTCTCTGCCCATTAGGATGGTGCACCTTGTGCCATAAAACCCTCCCTAGAAAGGGGTGGTCAGGGAAGAAATACTGTTAGCAGACCACTTGTCACCATTATTTGTGCATGGCACGTGCATGCACCGTCTGCCTGGGGGACTAGCCAAAATGCATCAAAGAGAACCCTCTCAAGAGAAGGAAAACATGGCATACTGCCCATGGAATGATGGCCTGGTGTAGGCCATAGACACCTTGGCTAAGAAGATGGTCTTTGTCGAACTGACACCTCTGGAGAAAAGAATTATGCAGCTGGCTGCTGGCCACTCAGAACCCCTCAAATGAAGGAAAGACCAGGCGGTACCTTTGGGGGTCTATAGAACCTCAGAGGCTGCTGGACACAATTCTCAGGAATCTAACGTGAAAACAACCTGGTAGACAAGCCCAATGGGAGAACTTTTCAATATGCTTAAAAGAGCCTTTTTGGCCAGGTAGCCCCTTCCTCTTGAGGGACAACCAAGCAGGTTACATGAACTTCTGAGGAACCAAGACATCCATGATAATCCTTGCTCCTCCTCTAAAACTCAGGTAACGATCAGGGTTTATCTAGTCCTTGGCGTCCCTAGCCATGTGATCCCTTCGATGGAGGATGGGACTCCTTTCAGCCCCTCTCTTTCTAATATTTTAGAAACAGAGGATATTTATAATTCCAGGTCCACGGAAGAGATACCAACAGACAAAGTGGTGTCGTACATAGTGTGGCGCCTCCACAAACCTTAGACAAGGATGTTCACAACAGCCTTAGAGAAGAATGCCCAAGCCCCACTCTGGAGGAAAAAGTAGCCTCAACCACGGAAATAGATCCCGAGTTGTCAACCTTCCTAGTGAAGCATGTCAATGACCATTAAAAGGGTATTGATCAGTCCTGTCAGGACAAACTACTAGATTTGGCAAACCCACTTACTAAAATACTGGATATGGCAGAGGAAACCAGGCAGCCAGAGTTTCTAATTCCACAGACATTTTGTCAGGTTGGGTCCAACAAGTCATTATTTGTTTGGGCATTAGAAATTGAGTACTATCCACTGAATGGCGTAGATCCCTCCCCAATTAATTCAGTCCTAAACAGGGTGACCAGGCCTCTTCACAGATTCAAAGGCAAGCACAGTAGGCCTTGAGAGGCTCTCAAAAGACCCTTTCATAAAAGAATTGAGAAAGTTTGTGTTCACTTTTACCTCCATGGAAAAAGCTAAGGGGTCCATTAAGAAGGTCTTTGGCTCTCATGTTTTCACCGGAGACAGTTGTGGCCAGGGGCACTCGACTGGCCAGAGATAAATCTCAGGGAAGTAAACCAGTGGCTGGTCTACTGCCACTTCCAAATGGAGGGCATTTATCTTCTCAGAGTTGTTCTCCATCTGGTCTGGATGTTGCAACTGTTTTTACAGATGCATACCTTATTATTTCCATAGTCAAACCAGATCGCAGATCCCTTTAATTTGTCTGGAAAGAGAAGAGATATGAGTTGGGGTTTATTATCAACAAGTAGATATGGCTGACGGTGCCCTCACAACAAGTAATTCTTTTGGGTTCATCATCTATTCATTCAAGTCCCCAGTCTTCCATCAAAGAAAATTGTGTGAGTTTATCAGGAGCTGAAAAGAACTCTATCCAAACCCAGATCTACCCTTCACCAGATTTTGAGAGTGGGAGGTCTTCTTTCATCATCTATTCCGGCAGTTTTACCAGGTCCTCTACACTACTAGGCTCTACAGAGAGTAAAGGCATCTCATCTGAGAAGAGACTTTACCTTCCTGGACAAAGGCCAGGCATCCATTAAGAATGTCTTTGAATCCCAGGTTTTCACCGGATCAGGTCATGTCTGGGGGTATTTGACTGGCCAGAGATAAATCTCAAGGAATTAAACGATTGGCTGGTCTACTGCAACTTCAAAATGGAGGACATTTATCTTCTCAGAATTGTTCTCCATCTGGTTGGATGGTGAAACTGGATTTAATTATGCATACTTTATTATTCCCATAGTCAAATCACAGATCCCCTTAATTTGTCTGGAGAGAGAAGACATATGAGTTCAAGTCATTCTCTTTTGGCCTGTCCTCAGCCCCCTGACGCTTCACCAAAGTCTTGAAGCCAGTGGTGTAGACAATCAGTATGTAGGGCATTTGACTCATTGTATTCTTGGACAAAATCCTACTAGAAGGCTTGGGGTTTGTCATCAACAAGTAGAAGTGACTGATGGTACCCTCACAACAAGTAACTTTTTGAGGGCTCATCATTTATTCATTCAAATCCTTCCCCAGACTTCCATCAAAGATGATTGCATAAGTTTGTCAGGAGCTGAAAAGAACTCTTCTTTTTGCTGAATTTGTTTTTGTTGGCTTTAGGACTCAATTGGCATATTTAAATTACTCATAAATCCCTAGTAAAGTGCACTACAGGTGCCAAGGGCCTGTAAACTAAATGCTAGTAGTGGGCCTGCAGCATTGATTGTGCCACCCAATTAAGTAGCCATTTAAATGTGTCTTAGGCCATTATAGAGCCTGGGAGTAACCCCAAGAAGGGTGGTTCAGGTTCCCCCAGCAGAGTGAGGGGGAGTTCCAGGGAGACACAGACAGGTCCTAGACTAAATGGGGAGAAAAGGGTTCCCATGCCCCATCTGAGAAACAGGGAAGTGGTTCTGGTGGACAGTGGCCTAGGATGCCCCATTTCCAACTGCTTTGATTGCTCTCAGCTAGGACACAAGCAGGAGAACTCGGTCTTCCTAAGAAACCACCCACTGGTGGGACTTCTACAGGGATGACCAATGCGGCCTTGGAGGTAAGTGGTCTCCAGGGGGAGGTCATAGACCATACCATGATCTGCCTTAATTGGAAGGTGAACTCAGAGGGTGAGTTGGTAATCCCTGAGGGTGGGAGCAGGAATAGCATCCCAGTCACTGCTCTGAGGGATTCCAGGGCTAGCCAGACCATGGTAGAGGAAAGGATAGTTTCTCCAGAGCAGTACACCGGCCAGGTGTGTAGGGTAACTCAGGTCCATGAACAGGACTATTTCCATCCTATGGCACTGGTATACCTAGTGGGGTGGGGAGGTCACCCACAGGAGGGTTATAGTTAGTCACCAGATGCCCTTAAACTGCATTCTGGAGCAAAAGTTGTTTTGGGGTTTCCAGCTCTGAGAACAGAGCACCCCAAGACTGACCCTGGTGAAGCCACTTCTGACAGGGGGGGTCCATGCACTGTCACAGGGACAGAGCTCTGTGGAAATGCACCAAGGAGACTCTTGCATGACACCTACAGAGTGTTTCTCCCTTGAGGGGGGTAGTGGTTCTCTCCTGGAAGTCCTGGCTCGCCAGGCACATGTTCAGACTACGGGTACAGACACTGGGTTGAAGGACAAGTTTCAGGATTCTCCCCTGAACTGGTTTAGAGGGAGAGTAGAAAAAGGGTGTAAGACACCTGGGGCTACTGCCCCCACTCTGAGAAACTACAGTGGTCAGAGACCCCAGGATGGCTTGGGGCATGTTGGTTGTTGTCCTCGTGGACACAGTTTTACTTCAGTTGGAGACAGAAGTCAGACCCAAGGGGTAGAATGGGCCACATCACTATATTGGCAATGGTGGTACTGTCTGCCTACTGTGATGCATCTGTGAGCAAATTACGGTTAGGTGCTGCACAGATGAGGTCCCCAGGTGAGGAGAAGTATTTCCCATTGGTCAATTTAATAGCTGAGGAGAGTATAGACAAGGATCCAACTGAGTTCAGGGAGGCGTAGAACTGACAAGTGCCCCTGTAGTAGAGGGCTATTGTTCACATTCCATCGTCTAAGAAGGGAAGTCCATCAAGGTATTGATTAGTCTAACCTGGTTTAGGCTGCAAGGGGGTTGTGTTGGAAGTGGCCCTTTCTGCAGGGTCACCCCAAACATTTTGCCTTCCTCCTCCCCTTTTTGCTAAATTCATTTTTTGCTAAATAGTGCTAAAGTGCTTGTGCTCTCCCTCTAAAACATGGTACAATTGGTTTGGCATATTTAATTTATTAATAAGTCCCTTGTAAAGTGAGCTACATGTGCCCAGGACCTGTAAAGTAAATGTTACCAGTGAGCATGCAGCACTGATTGTGCCACCCACAAAAGTAGCCCTTTAAACATGTCTCAAGCTTGCCATTGCAGAGCCAGTATGTGCAACTTACACAGCTGTGTCAACCTGGCAAAATAAAAAAAAAATCCAGTCCAAACCTTCCTTTTTAATACATATAAGTTACCGTTAGGGTAGGCTATGGACCACCCAGAGGGCAATGTGCAAAGTGTATAAAAAGCAGGGCATGTACTGTTGAGTTTTACATGTCCTGGTATTGAAAAACATTTAAATTAAGCCCGGGCGGAGACCTCCGCTCTGCCCGCAGAGTGTGCGGAGAAGCCTGTCGGAAACCGACATTGTAATCCTGACAGCGGAAACAGCGTCCTTAGGGATTACGGTGAGGCCTCCGAACTGGCCGACGAACTCCTCGAGCCCGTCGGAATCCAGCCGAAATGACCAGCCGGTTTCACTTTCGACCGCCTGCATTGTAATTCCGCAGTCGGAAGTGAAACCTACGATGTGACTCGGAAAGCCTACGATGTGACTCGGAAAGCCTCAAGTATTTACACTGAATTAAGTAAGCTTTGCCTATTAAAACAACTTTGTAAACTAAAATAATAACTTCAACCATTGTTATATCATTGTATAGCTTTTTAAATTGTAGTTGTATCTTTTGGCATCAGGAGATAAGTGGATACTTTTACATTTACTGTGCAAATCTAGTATGGCAACGAGGTATTAAAGGAATGTGTAATTGAAAAGTTAAGTAGATTATTATCCTGTGTGTTTAACATCTAAGTGAATAGCTTACATGTATATTGGGAATGCAAGTACATGTAGCAGCTGCATGACATTTTTTTCTCCAACGCCAATTACAGCAAATTATCAAATTAATATCTCTGTCTCCACTTCATTTTATATAAGATACCAATACCTTTCATACGCAAACATTGCACTGGAAAATACAAAATGTTGATTGATGTTGACATTACATTTTTATTTTTTTTACATTTTTTTATTGGCATTTCGTAAATGATAGCAATACAAGAGTACATCAGCAGTATTATACATAGATGCATTGGGTTTGTTTCAACCATTATGTAACTGCTTAACCATGCTTTACAACCTTATCGCATACAGAGCTTCCTGTATGATTGCACAAATTTATGCCACATTACGCAACCAGATTCTTGGACATGCCTTTTATTTCAACATAACTTCCTCAACACCCCTCCCCTCCCCCACCACGTGGGCGTCCCTTGTATTTTTGTTGCATAACAGATTGTCATAGATATAATTCCTATTTTTGTGTGTTATATGAATTTTGTGAGTCAATTGACTCGGTCTGTGAGTTCGTGTTTGGCTTAGTCTGTAGGTCGTTTATCATCAATGACCATGCTAGGACATCGTCCGCCAGTCTTTCATCTTTCCTAACTAGTTTCATTCTTACACGCTCAGCAGTGGCCCATTCACACATATCTCTTGACCATCTGTCTACCCATGGGGGCGCTAGTCTTTGCCATTCAATCGCAATGCTTCTTTTCACAATAGTTAAACCCAGTAGAACAAATTTCCTGCTTAGCTTCTTCTTTTTAGGTGTAGGAAGCAGACCCAGTACCACTGTCCGTATCTCTCTCGGGATCTCCCACCCTGACACCGTTTTAATTTTTTGCAACACTTCTTCCAAGAATTTTGTCACCTGTGGACATGCCCAAACTACATGTACAAAGTCCGCTTCTGTTTGCCTACATCTATGGCATTTGCCTGATCGCTCTGGGTATATTTTACTTAGGGCCTTCGGTGTGAGGTAAGCTTGATGAATGTAATTATATTGTATAAGTTTGAAACGTGCGTTGGAACAGTCCAGTTTTACCCCTTCGTGTATCTTCTCCCATTCTTTCTCTGTGATTTGTCCTCCTGTCGCTTCCTCCCATTTCTGTTGCACTGAAAGTGGATTTCTTGGCAAGTCCTCCCTAATTGCCCTGTATAGGTGTGTTATCATGTGAAGACCTTGTGCCATGCTCAACATTACTGATAGGGTTCTCGTTACCGGGGGCTCCTCTGGGAACGATGGCCAAATCTCTCTGGCCACTTGTGAAATCTTAGCATATTGTAGGAATTGCCCCGTTCCCAACTCGTATGTAGCTTCCGTTTTTTCCCGCGTGAGGAACTGGCCATTGTGGTACAGGTAGCCCATCAGCATGCATCCACCTGACTGCCACTGGTGTACCGACATTGACTTTGCGATCTCAGCAAATCCCGGAACTGCCCACAAAGGTGCATCAGGCGCATATGGTGCGCGCTTCACCACTGGTCTCACTGTATTTTCCCATGTCTCTCCCACATGCCTGATAAGGTACGGAGATGACCCGGGATTACCTCTCCCGTGCATTAATAGCTCGGGCAGCGACCCTCTCTTATAGGATCCTTCCAGGAGCCTTTTTTCCCAATTGTCTTGGTCATCCAACCAGTGAATTGCATGCTGTAATTGTGAGGCCATATAGTAATATTCAATACAAGGTACCTCTACCCCCCCAACTGCCATGGTCTCTGTAGTGTTGAAAGGCTAATACGCTTGCGTTTATTGCCCCACAGTAGTTCTGTTAGCAGGGTCTCTATTTGTTTAAAAACATAATGCGGAATTTTATAAAATGAATTTTGCAGGACATACAACCAGCGCGGTACTAGGACCATTTTCGTAATTGCAAATTATGCCCATCAAAGATAAAGGCAGGTCTTTCCAGAAACTCAGCGAATTTCGTACTCCCTCCATCACCCTGCCTACGTTGAGCTCTAGGAATCTTTCCTCCGGTTGAGCCAAAAGCATACCCAAATTCTTAGGAGGGTCCTTCGTCCATGGCAGCCCCACTTCCGGTAGTGTTTCCACTGGTCGGTCTACCAGACATCCCATAGGGAGCACCTTCGATTTTTGGGGGTTCACTCGGAGACCCGACACCATCCCAAATTCCTCCAACGCCCTTAGCAGGGTTGGTATTGCCTCCTGTGGTTGTCTACAGTACACAAGGGTATCATCGGCGTACATTGAGACTATATGGTTGGTGCAACCCACTTTTATTCCCCATGCTTCCAGGCGGGTTCGCAGCACACAAGCCAATGGCTCCATTGCCATGGCGAATATCAGAGGCAAAAGGGGGCAACCCTGCCTAATGCCCCTCTTCAGCTGGAACGCCTCCGAAACTCTACCTCCCACTTTAACCCTGGCCCTGGGTGAAGCATACTGTAACTGCACCCATTTGATAAACTCTGGTCCCACAGTCATTTTTTGCAGTGTGGCGCAAACAAAGGGCCAGGACACAGAGTCGAACGCTTGTTCGATGCTCAGGAGAACCAGGGCGTGTTCTTCCCGTCTCAAACCCAGATCGTGTCATACATGAGCCAAGCGTTTTAAATTAAGCATAGTATTGCGGCGTGGGATGAATCCCGATTGGTCGGGGTGAATCAGATGTGCCATATACGGAAGCAGTCTACCCGCCAGTATTCCGCTCAGCACCTTCATGTCTATGTTTAAATGTGAAATCGGCCTGTATGAGTTCGGTTGTGTAGGGTCCCTGTCTTGCTTTGGGATCATTATTACCAGGGCTTCACGTATAGAGTCCAGTAATTTTTGCGTGTGTAGCGCATCATTATATACTTCCACCAGTTTGTCTACCAGTATCGGTGCGTATTGTTGGTAAAATTCTGCCGGGAACCCGTCATTTCCGGGTGATTTCCCAGACTCGAAGCATTTTATGGCCCCCAGCACTTCTGCTCGTGTGATCAAGCTCCCTAGAATCTCTTCCGTATCTTGCTGTAAGTGGGGCAATTCTACTGAGGCCAGGAACTCCGCAATTGCGGTGTCCAGAGGTTCGGTGCCCTGCGCATAGACTTTAGCCAGGTGACTGGCCAAAAGTTCTGTGATTCTTGTGTGCGTGTAAATCATTTGCCGCTTAGCATCCTGCAGTTGCAGTATTGGTTCCGTGGATCGTTCTTGTCTCAGTAATCTAGCTAATAGGGCCCCTGACCTATCCCCCTCCCGGTGCAACCTCTGTCTATACACCGTATAGTCGTACTTCTCTAGACGTTTCCATGTCTCCAATAGTTCAGCCTTCACCCCATGCCATTCCTCAAGTATTTGTGGGTCAGCATGTAGTCTCTTTTCTAACTTAGACAAGTTACACTCATGTTTCTTCATGTCAGTCAATAGTGGGTATGCCCAGACGTGGGTCCCTTGCTCACTTTACCACTGGATTCAAGCTAGCCTGGCTGATGAGGGCTGTTAGCCCGAAACCGGTCCCAGGATGCTTGTTTCCGGTCCAGGGAAGACATGGCTTGGCAGTTCAGGCTGGACTGTTCCCATGAGGCACAGGGTCAAGACTGATTTGCATATAGCTGTGTCTGAACTGGGGTGGCGAAGTGAGCTAGTTTAGTTTAGATTGGCCATTTATAGAGTGCATGGTTACACCACCGGTGTGTCCCCACTCTGGAGCAGGCACTCTAAAAGGATGCGGAAGCATTATTTGCATATCACACCTAGTCCCTCACACTGGCCAGCGTGCTAAATTTAGTGTGCTGTTAAGAACTAAAGAACGATGATGGATTCAACCCAGATCTGTGACTGGGGGTGATTGTCTGAAAAGTTTCAGGGCTCCGTCCATCATCTCCTTGTGTTTGCTTTGTTCGCCCTAAGTTGGCAGGGTATGCCCAGGCGTGGGTCCCTTGCTCACTTTGCCACTGGATTCAAGCTAGCCTGGCTGATGAGGGCTGTTAGCCCGAAACCGGTCCCAGGATGCTTGTTTCCGGTCCAGGGTAGACATGGCTTGGCAGTTCGGGCTGGACTGTTCCCATGAGGCACAGGGTCAAGACTGATTTGCATATAGCTTTGTTTGAACTGGGGTGGCGAAGTGAGCTAAAGAACGATGATGGATTCAACCCAGATCTGAGACTGGGGGTGAGTGTCTGAAAAGTTTCAGCGCTCCGTCCATCATCTCCTTGGGTTTGCTTTGTTCACCCTAAGTTGGCAGGGTATGCCCAGACGTGGGTCCCTTTCTCACTTTGCCACTGGATTCAAGCTAGCCTGGCTGATGAGGGCTGTTAGCCCGAAACCGGTCCCAGGATGCTTGTTTCCGGTCCAGGGAAGACATGGCTTGGCAGTTCGGGCTGGACTGTTCCCATGAGGCACAGGGTCAAGACTGATTTGCATATAGCTATGTCTGAACTGGGGTGGCGAAGTGAGCTAAAGAACGATGATGGATTCAACCCAGATCTGTGACTGGGGGTGAGTGTCTGAAAAGTTTCAGCGCTCTGTCCATCATGACACCCGGTCCCTACGGGACGTGAGCCGGACCCGCCCCCCCCCGCCGGTGCCTCTCAGCTACTATCCCCAAACTCCCCATATTACAAATCTGTTACATTATCCATATTGCAACCACTTATCTGAAACATCGACAGTAGAGTTCAGTGACCCTGTTCAAGACGCATCCGCGCCTGACAGGAGGGTGTCTGGAACTATGTCTTGTGAGCCCACCACCGAGCCCTGGGTCCCCTCTCGCTGCAGAGTTCCATCAGTTTGCACTCGTATTCTTCCAGGGCTGTCCGCATATTCTCCTTGTGTCTTCCGGACCGTTCGGCCGTTATCATTTGCTCGAGCTCCTCTGCGCCATGATCCATCAGCACTCCCTTGGGGGCCCAGCCCCGTGTCCGCCAGGCCTGCCTCATCCATCCATGTCGTCGCCGCCTCTGCCGGCATAAAAAGTTTGATTTACCTTTGTGCTCCACCCGCAATTTGGCTGGACATAACAGGCTGTACCTCAGGCCAGCCTCCCTCAGTCTGCGTTTCACCACTAGGAATGTTCGTCTTTGTTCTTGGACACGTTGAGTATAGTCTGGGAAAATGGCAATGTGATGGCCTTGGAAGGACAGTCTTCCTTTCGCTCTGGTGACCTAAAGTATCATGTCCCGGTCTCTATAGTTAAAGAATCGGGCTATGATCGCCCGAGCGGGGGCACCTGGATGGGTGGCCGGCCCCAATGCCCTGTGGGCTCGCTCAATGTTAAAAAACTTCGATAGCCTTTTAGGGGCGACTTTGTTAACAATCCACTCCTCCAAGAACAGGTCCATGGCTGGCCCCTCTGCCTTTTCAGGAAATGAGAGAAAGCGCAGATTATTCCTGCGTGATCTTCCTTCTGCGTCCTCGGCGTGTTCATCTAGCTGCGCCACTCGTCGCTGTAAATGCACCACTGAGCGATCGTACATCTTGCTGCATAGTCTCCACGTTTTGTTCCGTAGTGGACACTCTGGCCGAGACGTTCACCTCTATGGCCACGGCATCGATTCTGTGTACTACGTCTTCTCTGGATGATTGAATTGCCGCCATAATCCCCGTCAGAGATGGGTACTTATCTGAAGGGTGACTAGTTGCATCCTCTTGCTCATCTGGGTTCGCGGCCACCCCGGCCGGGTCCGGCGAGCATGGCTGTGCGTAGTTGGATATCTTATTGGTCTGCACCTTGCTTGTCTTTTCTTCACCATCTCTGTGAGGTTGCAGGACCAGTATTCTCCCGTGAAGTGTGCAGTGCATCCTGCCGAGGATCGCGACCCCTTAGGCCCCACACTTGTTCCCCAAGCGTCTGCTACTTCAGACGATAAGCAGCTGTGGGCCTTCTCCGCCGACCCCCCACAGAGCCAATCACCATCAATAGTAATGTCTCGGGCTCCAACAAAGCACGTCAAACCACTTTTCCTTTGCTGCTCCCCTCTTCCTTTATGTGAGCATGGGCATTTAGGCAAAAAGTATTGTGGGCCGTCGTGCCCCACTCTGCGCCTTTTTACCTGGGCCGGCCTTTTTATGTGCTTGCGTATACTTTTGACTTTAACATATGAGGCCTACCGGGGGGCGCATCCAGTATGTGGCACCCAGGCCCACCAACACCACACCACATCCCTTTGCCCTTGTTCCTGCTTCTGTGTGTGGCAAAATGTTGTAGGTTCTCCTTCCTTCGCGGGCCGAGTGTACGCCCGACTGTGCACACTCTGCTACTTGTGGGGCGTTGTCGAGTGCCTTCGCACTATGTCCCAGGCTTCTTCTCACTGTCGAATCCGCCGGCCTATAAATACCTGTCCATATAAGAGGGGAGGGGGGGTTCCCCCGATGCTTTTCCTCAACTCCCGTCTACCGTGACTCTATATCGGCCCCCCACTTCAGCCGCCTAGGCCTGCATCCCACACGGGTCGGGCCGGGTTCCACTATAAAGGAGGGGGATGCGGTAAAGCTCCTCTTGTGCTACCCCCAGCTCTGCGCTGCTTTACTCCTTATTCCGCGTCGAGGAGAGGATCGGGCCTCCGCGTCTCGGATGCCCCAAGCGCCACTGTCTGCCGTCTGCGCCGCGTATGACGCAGCCTGTTGTGCCCGGGAGCCGCTCTCAGTTACGCTCTCCCTGGGCTTCGGGTCCCGCCACTAACCTCTCGGTGATGCTCTTCTCTCGGGCCGGCCCCTGTCCGCTACCACAACTGGGGTCTTCCACGCCCATAGAACTTGCACTCGGGCCGCCAGCTCACCCAGTCCCTGCCGGGCCTGCCCCAAGATGGCGCCCAGTGCACTTCAGCAGCTCTGCAACTTTCTTGGCCCATCCCAAACTCGGGATCGCAGCTCGGGGACCACCGTCAGGCTCAGAGGGGTCCCACGCTGCTCCGCTACCTGTCCGGGGTATTTCAGAGTCTGGTGATACCAGGATAATGTCGGATAAAGAAGCTTCGGCGGGAGTTCAGGCAGATACTACTAGTCCGCCATGTGTCCAAGCCACGCTCCCCCTTGATGTTGACATTAATGTTAAAGGCGAGTGCCCTTTGATGATTCGCCAAGGGTGCGTTTTAGCCCCCTTGCTTTTTTCTTTTTTTTTCGATGTGTCCGCTCACATCCGGAAGTTTTGAAACAGGGCAAGCAGAGACTCTGTAGCACAGGAATACCAGTACCATTGTTTGCAGACAATGCACTCCCCTGCAGACTGACTGAGCTGTCCACGCATAAGCTTAAAAAGGATTTGTAGAATATTGATCAGAAAAACAGCTAATTATCAATGTGGAAAAAACAAACTTTATTATAATGAACCCAAAGGCAGTATGGAGACGCGACTTTTATGTTAATAATGAACCCTTGTAATGGGTGAATAACATTGATTATCTGGGCATACCCTATGATAACAGTTGCATTTGGAATCATGACAAAGAGGCAGGAGCCAGTTGAAGTAAGCCATAGCTGCTGTCATTAGATGTAAACAAAAGATTAGAGGCCAGTCCTTGAGAAATTTGTTCCATGGCTATAGATCCGAGGATGTAGCTGTGACAATTTATAGAGCTGAAGTGTGGGACTATAGAGATGTTTCTGTTTATCAGAAAATCGAGAATAGATTCCTAAGAACATTACTATCCTTGAGCCCTGGTTCGCCTTTGATTGCGCAGAACTAGGCATTAAACCTATTACCGATATAATTGCTCGTGCCCCGGTTCTGTGCTGGGTTCATCTACATGGAAATCAATACGCAGTTATACAGCAAAACTCTTTAAAGGAGGCAGTTGCCCTTAATGAGGCAACTAACGTTTCTTGGAAGGATCATGTACAGAATATTTTAAAGTCGCTTGGCCTATAAATCATCTGTGGGGATTTTCTGTTATAGACAGCGGCAAATCTGAGAGAATCAAAGGGCGTATTGGCAGTACAAATCTTGGGGTACTTATGATTCTATTATGAGGGAGTCTATGGTGTACAGCTATTTTACACTCAAGAGGCTGGATTTGAGGCTTATCTAGATGATATTCACCCCAAAGAATGACGCACGTTAGATGTTAATTTTGATCTTGGCACACTTCCACTAAACATCTAGTGTAATGGGGTGACCCAGTTCCCCTCAGAACCTGGGTGTACAAGAATGTGAAAAATGTGTGCACAATTCTCATTTCCGATTGCACTGAATCATTTTTCACTTGGATGCACTGAAATATCTTTCAACACTTGCCGTTTTCTTCTTTAAAAAAAAGCACCATGTATGTGAGACAGTCTGCGCTATTTGCACCATTCATTGTCGCATTGAACTGAATCGTTTTCAAATATTTACAGTACTATTCTGTTTACTAGAAGACCAGAGGCACTCATAAATGAGCACACATATAGCATGTTTCAAATAGACGGTCCACTTGTTCTGCTCGTGCCAGGTTTAGAACATTTATTGTTTAAACTCTCACCTTTTAATTACTGACTTGTACAGGCATACTGACGTGAGATTGCCTCCAACTCTCATTATTAGCAAGCTGTAGCACACTATATCTCTGTGCGAACAGCCACAGCTGGCGACGCAAACATTTTTTATTGTTGCATGAACCACAGTCACCTCAAGGATATCCGTAATATTACCTCCTTCTGGTCACCCTGCCCACTAGTGACTCACTACCACTTGGGTTACTGTTGCATTGGATTGCATATTGATAGCCTGAACTGGGGCAACGTTCAAATATAATCTATCATTAAAACGCCTTCCCAACCGATTGTTGCATAAACCACAGTCACCGCAAAGATATTAGCAATACTACCTCCTTCTGGTCACCCTGCCCACTAGTGACTCACTACCACTTGGGATACTGTCGCATTGGAGGCTACTCAAGACCTGGTTGTTCGACCAGTAGCAGCACCCCCCCCCCCTCTTTTTCCCCAGCGCCTTGAGACCCTCGCGGGTAAGTAGTGCGCTTTACAAATTCTGTGATTGATTGATATTGATAGCCCAATTGGGGCAACATTCAAATATAATCTAACATTAAGTCACATTTCCTTCAGCTACTGAACTGTGCTGCACCATTGATGTGATTCATCACCATCAAGGACCTCACTACAATCATTTCTTTGAATCCAACCTACGGTGGACCATACCCTGAAGACTTTTCTTTCTTTCTTTCTTCAAATCAGGTAGGTCCTCAGTTAACTTACCATGCTGTTCCTTTCGATATATCAAACACACCGATCTAAATCCACCCATTTCTAATTGTGCAGGCTGTCCCTTGGTTCACTTAGTCCTGAGGAAGACCCGCTGTGCCTACTAATCAATCACGCACTTCTCTGGGTCAAAACGTCGACGTGCCTGTCATAATCCTGACCCTACTCTCTCCGCCCCACGTGAAATGGTAATATAAATCCCAAGCGGAGATTTATGTACCTAGGGATGGATGTTCTTTGAATGACCAGTTTTTAACCATCCGTACAGCACTGTATATATCTCGTTCACACGTAGCACTTTTCTTGCACTTTTTTCACCATATCACTTGCGCCATTTGAACAACTCATATATTCATGAACTGTGACAGCCTCCTAATGTTATCTTGACATCATAAAATGTAAAAGAATATATTGAAATATCACTTAATACAACTTCAGATTCACACAATCGTTTGATGTGTTGTTTGTTCTTCTTTCTCTTACATTTTCATTGATTATTACTGAAAAGTTTGAGTACTTTTTTCTATTGTTATTATTCAGTAAACCTTGAATCAATTCTGTACCCGACAGAGCCAACATTTTCCACACACTTCCACTAAAAGCGTATAGTGCCAAAAGGTGTTTATATAGTTTATGTTTCATTCCTAAGTACATCAGTGGTACACAGAAATATAAGAAGTGCTTTTAACAACATCACCAACAGATGTAACCATTGCTGCTCCTAAGCTCAACGAAAAACTGACATTCTGGGTAGAACAGAGCAACAAAAGAAAAGAGATTGGTGTGCTAGGAGTCAAGTATTGCAAAAAAGAAAAGACCAGAGGCCGTATTACATAACAAGACAAGGGAATTAAATGGGTGTTTGTACCCAAAATGTTTTATAGAGGTCTATTTTGGGATTCTAGAAGGGCCACAGGCCCGTTTTGTGATATGAATTGTGTATGCATTCTGCACCACATGCAAATGGGGGTATACTTTTGGCCAGTGGTCATGCAATATTACAGAAACACGTGCAAGGGAAAACAAGCTATTCAGAGGTACACTTACTCTGCAACCCAGCTAAAGTGGTGCATAGTCAGTGTGCCCTCTTGATGTTGCCACTTGGGATGGTAGCAGGGGGACTCCAAGTACCCATAAAGTGCCCTCACAGAGGTAGGTGCTGTCATATACTGAATCTGTCTGCATCCTCAGAGGTCTGCTGGTACCTCAGCAGATAAAGACAGGCCTGTAACTTCAAACCAATTAGGTATTTTTGGTTGCTTTGCTTTCCCCATGCCAGGCGAGAGCTGGAATCTCCACCTGGGACAATATATTTTTATTTAATATAACACACTGTCAATGTTTCCACCAGGAGCACCCCTTTGAGGGTGCACTCAACACAGATCGGAACAGTGAACAATTTTACATTCATCACTCCTGAAAATCTCACATTTTTCTGGTCAATGGTTAGAAATCCTAGGAGTTTGCCCTCTTCCAGTGCCACCTGTCCTTAAGATCTTTTCATATAAGTAAGTGAAGTGATATAGTTTGGTATGTTCTTTGCAGTTACTCTAGTTAAGTAGAAAATTGTGGGAATTGCAGTAAACCAAAAATAACAATGTATCATCATTGATCAGCCTGCAAGTGAGCACGTTAGAACACGATAAAATGCAATGCAAGACAGTAAGCGTCCAAACTTTGTCTGAGAAGTGATTAGACCCTATCCTCTCTCCCGTGTTCCGGTAATTTCTTTTCCATTTGTCGAGTATTACCTTCTATGACATTGTACACATCATACACTAAGAAGCTACTTGAACTATGGAGCTGACTATGATGGCAGTCAGACGAGCGTCCGACCGCCATCGTTGCGGGAACGGTACCGACCGACAGGGAGTCGGCAGTCCCGCCCGGCAAATTACGATCCGATCGCCGTGGAGGCAGTCTGAAACATGCCTCTTAGCATTGAGGCTTCTGCTGTGGACCGAAAAAGGGCTGCAGCACAAGCCTCACTGCTAAGAGGCATGTTTGTAAACATCCCTGCACACTGTGACAGGCACCATGCGGTTCCTGCCACACAGTGCAGCGATGTTTAGAGGGGCACCATAGGTGCCCCCAAGCCCCATATCGGAGGGCCAGGGGGGAAGCGGGGCCCGCTAGGGCCCCCAAAGTCAATTTCTACCTGCCTTTTCATGGCAGGCGAACTGCCATGAAAGGGCAAGCGGAAAGGGACATTGTAATCCCTAAGGCGGTGCCTGAGAAGGCACCACCACCATTGTAGGGATTATTGACCCTCTGACAGTCCAACAGGCTCCTTGAGCCCATCGGAAGCGCGGCGGATGGTCCCTCCGCCAGATGCCTCTGCCCGCCGCATTGTAATGCAGCAGGCAGACCTGCAGGGGCTGATGTTGGTGGGTCCGCCACCAACAAACCATCGGTGCCAGACTCACCGACATCGTAATCAGGCCCTACGTTTCACCAAACTATGGGACATATTTACGAGGTCCTTCTGATTAGTTGAGTTCATACGCTGGGAGAGTGAACTGCCAGTTATTTTCTTGTCTTAATTATAGAATTGGGGCAATGTGCAATAGGAATTAATTGAAAATGTTTTTTTAACGTGATTTTAGAACCTATACGGATCCGATCTATTTTTATTTCACTGCACTCTGCATTTGCCAAACTCCTCTTCCGATAGTTCTGGTGCTCCTTCAGAGCAGCCACAATTTTTGGTTTTGCCGCTCTAGTGATTACTTGGCACCAGTACTTAATATACCTTTCACAGCAGACGCGCAGCGAATGCGTGCAGTGGGTGCACGGCCGGCACACTGAAGGTACGACAAAGGCAAGCCTGTCTGCACCCGTCCGTGGCCAGAACGCAATCAGCGCCAGCCACGCTACACAGTCTCGGCCAGATAATTCAATGTCATTTGCATTTTTAAAATCATTGAATGATATGTGTATGCATTGTGACAGTAGTTTCTCGCTAAACAAAATGAAAGTTCCATTGGCATGCCTTAACTGCAGAACTGTGCTAGGATCTCTCTCTCTGACCCTCCTATAACTTCTATTAATAGGTCAGCTGTAAGATCACTATGTGGTGGCCTTATTAATGCCTACTCTTTGTGTAAACATGCCCAATTAATTAATTAATTAATTACTTCTTGATCTTCAGTTGGACTTTCTTTTTATTACTGAATCGTGGCTCAAAGAATGGTGTAATCCTGATATTGTCCAGGCCTTACCTCAGGTTACACTATTCTTAGACAGGATAGAACTAAGGCCCGCGGAGGCGGGCTGGTAATCATTTTCCGGGATTTCTACTGTTGGACTTGGCCCTTTTTGGCTAAAGTTCCTTAAACTTTTTGCCTTCCTCCTAGACCTTTTTCTGACATTATGTTGCCGACTTAGATGCTTTGGGCACTTTGCCACTGCTGATCAGTGTCAAAGTGCAAGTGCTCCCTGTATAAAGTGTTATGGTAATTGGTTGTCCATAATTGGTATGTTTGCCTTACTAGTAAAGTCCCTAGTAAAGTGCACTATGTGTGCCAGGGCTGGTAATGCAAATGCAGCACTAATTGTGCCACCCACACAAGTAACCCTAAGAAGAGATCTCAGGCCTGCCACTGCAGTGCCTGCACACAGTTTGTTAGCTGCCTTGTTGTCTTGGCAAGTGCACCCACTTGCCAGGCCTTACCTTCCCTTTTTATGCACATCAGACACCCCTATAGTAGGCCCAAGGTACCCCCCTGGGCAGGGTGCAGTGTTTGTGAAAGGTAGGACATGTACTGAGGTGTGTACCATGTCCTGACAGTGAAATACTGCCACATTCGTTTTTCACTGTTGCAAGGCCATCTTGCCCATAGGACAGAATGGGGAATGCTGAGTCCCATGTTTCCAGCATATCTTCCCATAGGCATAAGATGGAGAGATGGAGTTTAGTGTGCCTGAACTCAGAATTTAATAACACATCTTTTTGTGAAGATGGTTTTGAATTGTGTGTTTAGAAACCACGCTTTAGAAGTGGCTGGTTTCTTGTCTTAAACCATCCTGTGTGCCTCTGCCTGGTTGTGTATTGCCTGTCTGGGTTTGGATGTGACAGGGTCTGGGAAGTGTCCTGACCCCAGGGAGGAGTAGGTGAGACAGCAGCAGGCTGGCCTGCGTTTGATGTGGGGGGGGAGGAGTAGCCCCCTGCATGTGAAGAGGGCTGTGTTGCTGCCCCCAGAGGATGGCTCCACTGCCTGCTGAGCGTCTGGGCCCCAGACCCTGACTATCAAAGGAAGAGGGTGTGCACTGGCAGGAAGACACCCAGGTCTGGTTCGGACCGGGGTCAGTGCCACCTGAACACAAAGACTTCAAAGGCATTTAGTGGTATAAATTTAAGAGCTGAAACCCCTGAACTCAAGACTGATATCCATACTGAAAAAGGAGCGGCCCAGCAGTACCAGGGCCGCCCCTTTAAGCTTACGACCGTTGTCTCTGTTGTTGGGGCCTAGTGGTGCCCGAGTTGACCGCGCAGATTGGCTTACCGCATTATTCTTGCATCACGAACTGCCTGATTCTTGTATTACGAATCGCATTATTCTTGCATTACGAACTGCCTGATTCTTGCATTACGAACCACATTATTCTTGCATTACGAACTGCCTGATTCTTGCATTACGAACCGCATTATTCTTGCATTACGAACTGCCTGATTCTTGCATTACGAACCGCATTATTCTTGCATTACGAACTGCCTGATTCTTGCATTACAAATCGCATTATTCTTGCATTACGAACTGCCTGATTCTTGCATTAAGGGCTGTCTTATTACTACATTACGAACTGCATTACGAACTGCATAGTATTGCATTAGGACTGCATTAGAGATCGTGAATTGCTCATTTAATGCCGCCAGAACCTATGAGTGATTGCTGGCCTAATAACCGGCAAAGCGAAATATTACGAATACGCATATGTTGGATTTCTATCATTTGGTCTCATCGTATTCCTTTTATAAAGATACCGCTATTTTTATAAAACCAGTGTGGTGTCCATTTGTGGTGTTATCACTGTTTTACTTACTGGGAGTGTGGTTGCAAATACTTTACACATTGCCTTGGAGATAAGCCTGGCTGCTCATGCCAAGCTACCAGGGGGTGAGCAGGGGTTATCTAAGCGTGTGTCCCTCCTTACCCTGACTAGAAGCAAGGGTCCCTATTTAGAATAAGTTACATACCTCGGCCAACTAGAGACACCCAGTTCTAACATCTACCAATGTCAAACATTTGATTTAGACCATTTAAAAGGGACAGAAAGCCTCAGATTCCATTTTAAGCTTAGTTCTTCCCTGTCTATGGCAGGGGGGCATATTCATCGGCCTCCAGCCCCAAGTTACTGATTCGTCGGGGCAGATTTACAATAAACTAACGCAGCACGTTGGAGCAAGCCATTTTGCTGCGCCGTGCTGCGTTAGTTTGGAAAGCACAGCGATGCAACATATTTACAACAATATGTCGCACCTCTGTGCTTCCCCCTGCGCTGGCGCACAAACTGCTGCCATACGCCGACGCAGGCACCCCTGCACCATGGTGCAAGGATGCCTGCATCGTGGGAAGATTGTTTTTGTTCAGGAAGGGTTCCCTTCCTGAACAAAAACAATCTAAAATGCCGTTTTTCAACTGCAGCACACATAGAAGTTGAAAAACAGCATTCTTTCAATGATTGTTTATGTGCAGGAAGGGAACCCTTCCTGAACAAAAACAATCATTAGAGGTGATTTCCTCTTTCAATGTGTGCTGCAGAATGCAGCACGCATAAAAACAGGAAACAAAAACGAGGAGAAATGAATACATTTCTCCACGTTGCGCCTCCCTACGCCTCCCCTGGGTAGGAGTAGCATTCACACGCATTTCCAGATTTACGATTCCTCATAAATCTGGAAATGTGTCTCGTTCCATGGGTGTTGCGTGGGAACACCCACAGCAACACCCATGGAATGCCCCTTTCACGCAAAGTGCTGCGTGTTAAGGGGCCATATTTAGAAGGACTGGAAAAGCCACGCAGGGTGGCTTTTCCTGTCCTTGTAAATATGGGGCAGTGTATTGCGCTGCCAGTGCATCACAAAAAGTGATGTACTGGCAGTGCAAGGGGCTTGTAAATCTGCCCCTTAGTATCCTAAGGAGAGGCCTTAGCTCCACATGCTCTTCAATATTCTAATTTTACCATCTTGGGAGATTTTAATCTCCATCTTGAGTGTAGTAATGACTTGGAGGTAGTCAATTTTATGGAAACACTAAGGGGCATATTCACAAGGACCTACCGCCGATTTATCCTTAACCCATCAAAAGTGGAGATAGATTTAACACCCCATTCACAAGCGGGTGAAAACTGCAGACATCGCCAGTATTCCCGCGATAACTGCCCCAAAACTTATCCCCACGGAGGACACCACCAACTAACCCTAATGAGATGCAGAGTAGGCGTTCCTGTGCAAAAACACACGAAAACACCACACCACCACTTTCACAATGAACTGCCAGATCTGCGATGCGAGTCAAAACCACGCAATAAGCCGCGGTAGCAGCAGGTATTTAACACCTGCCTCCTACTGGTGTAAAGCCGGACGACTACCTGCAGTAGGCAACGGAGCCCCACACACAGCCACACCCGAAGAACAAACGACGCCAGGAGCTACTCATCATGCAGCTCGGAGCCCCAACAGGGCCACAACACCCACCGCCACCACCCCCAGGACCGCCAATCCCCCGGACCCGCACCCCCCCGGACCACCTCAGAGGCAGCGCAGAGTAAGACAGCGGACCTACCGAAAACGCACCAGTCTCACAGACCTAACGCCCAAGGAAGTCATTGCCCACTACAGGCTCAAAAGGACAACCATCATCCGCATCATGACCCACAACGCCCACAGGTTGACGGTCCCAACCCAGCGGAGAACCAACATCCCTCCGCAGACAAAGCTGCTGGCTGTGCTGCACTTGTTGGCCTCTGGTACCTTCCAACCAACAACTGCCAGAGTCGGAGGAGTCTCACAGCCAGCCCTATCAAAGTTCATCACACCTGTCCTGGATGCCATCATCAGCTTAATACCCCAGTACCTTCACTTCCCCCACACTGCGCAGGAACAGCTGGAGACAAAGCAAGGCTTCTACGCCTTTGCTAGCTTCCCACACGTGTTGGGGGCCATTGACTGCACACATGTCCCACTTGTGCCCCCTGTGGATACTGCACACCACTACCGCAAGAGAAAGCACACGCATTCCATCAATGTGCAGGCAATAGTGAACCACCGGGGAATGTTCACCAATGTCGTCGCAAACTACCCCGGCAGTGTGCACGATTCCTACATCTTCCGACAGCCCATCATCAACCAGCGCTTCCAGGATGGCATCTATGGAACTGGACTGCTCGTTTTTAAGTGCAAAATCAACACACCACACACTTCAAAGCCACCATCACACAACGCACAACTGTGGGAATGCACACGTGACCAAACCACATACAACATGTCAATCAACATGCCCACCTACCAGACACGACAACACAACTCCATGGTGATCCTGGGCCTCCCCTGCACACAAAACAGCTATATCATGGCACCACAGCCACACAACAGCTGAACGTGTGGAGATGTGGAATGCAGCCATGTGCGAAGGATGCAAGTGACCCGTGAATGGGAATGTACACAACGACAAGTGAGGCGTGGATGTGCTGGACAGACATGGGTATGCAAACCACAGATATGTCCATGCAGACATCAACTGCTGGTGACTGGAGAGTAGTGAACAGTGGACGCAACCATGTCACCCCAGCCCGTGGGTCAGATCACGGAAATGTCGCTCGCTGCGTCCCGCCCTGTGTGCGTGAGCGTAGTGGGTTGGCCCGGAGTACGCCAGGCCTGCGCAGGGGTGTGTACAAAAACCCTGTGGTGCAGAGCGTGGTTTTCTCCCGGAAAGGCCAACGTCACTGCCAGGGCGGTGCCTCGCAGTCCGCCACGAGGCCGACGCCGTGAGCAGTGGGGCCTGCAAGCCTGTGCACCTGCTGCACCCAGGGACGCTGATACCCAGACCAGGCCTGCCCGCCCCAGCGCTCCAAGGCTGCACTGCTCACCTGCTGACACCGTTGTGTGTCAAAGAGGGCCCACCACGTGCCGGTGCTAGCTCCAAAACCCATGCCCGCGACCTTGGCAGCCTCCTCAGGCCATCGCTGTCCTCCGTGACACAGGCCCCCAGGGGTCCCCATTCGTTGACATACTCCACCGCTGCAGCCGGGCTACACTGCAGTCTAGCATGTCCCACATCTTGAACTGAGTCATCATTAATCAATGGCAGGGTCCATGCCAGTGTACGCAGGGGGAGGACTGTGAGTGAGATGCGTCACAGTCCGGTGGAAACACGGATCATGGTTACGGAGGAGGTCAACCAGTAGCAAGGACTGACCTGGTGCCACTAACCCTGTGCGCCGTGAGTGACCGTCAGCCTCCGGCGGAACATCGTTGGTGTCTGAGCCTGTGGCCTGGGGGTTGTCATCAGCAACGGGCAGGTACGGACTTGGTGTCTGGCATGAGTCTGTGGCATTCATATCCGCCATGTTGCCGGACACAGCTGGCATGTGCCCTCTGCATCATGCCCTGGGGGTACACCTCCCACTCTCCCCCGAGACACTCCATGGAAGGCACCTCTGAGACATACGAGACCCTGCTCTGCCCTCATTACCCTACCCCAGTCTCCCGCAAGTCAGCGTCCCATGGCGGTAGGCCCGTGTCGGCCGCTGTGCATCCGGGGCCACTAACTCTGTGCAACTCAAGTCATGCTCCCTTGCTGTTCGTACATTGCAGTCCTGAGTGCCTGATGACTGTTGAAGTTGTTGCCAGCACCAGCTACTCCCTGAGGGCTGGCTTACACACACCCCACACACAGCCAGCACAGGCATCACTGGATTAGTGGGCCTGCCATCACATCATGCCGAACCAAGTATTGACTCTTTTCTCTCTGCACTGTCCCAGGTGATCAAGGATATGCACTCTGCCCTTGGATGATGACACCCCTCCGAGACCCGAACACACCCGCCCAGAGGCAGTACAATGAGGCCCACATACGCACCAGGGGCATCGTTGAACGCACATTTGGCGTGTTGAAGTCACGTTTCAGGTGCCTGGGTGGCACAGGTGGAAAGCTCCTGTACAGCCCGGACATCGTGTGCAAGATGATCGTTGCATGTTGTGTGTTGCACACCATCTGTGTACGCACCAATGCCCCATGGATCCCTTTTCCAGAAGTACCGGACGATGATGGGGACGATGGGGCAGGTGGCCCACATCCCACTTCAGCTGCGGCAGGAATGGCCCGTAGGAACATCATCATTGCCAATTTCTTCTCATGAGAACATCACATTGTGGCCGTCCCTGGCAATCATGGGACAGTACAAAATGTCCACAAGCACAGCATGTGTGAATGAAACATATTTGCAGGTTACAGGTTGTACTTGTACATTGTCATGTCCCAGTTTCCTGCTGTGCCATATGTGATTTTCCATGTTGTGCACATTTGCGGCACCAGTTGCGTCCTGTGTTCTGTTGTGGAGGTGTTGCTGTTTGTACCGGGATGTTGTCAATGTCGAGGTGCACTTATACTTATGTGCGTATGCTGCACAGTGGGTGATTCGCTCCAGCGGCTCTGATTTGTCTGCCACTGATCCCTTTCATGCGGTGTGCCTGTCAGTTCTGTGCTTCCAGGGTGCTGAGATGTTGCAGACTTGGGTAACTTGTGCTCTTTGTTGAGTTGTGACTCTTGGGCATGGTTTGTCCGCAGATGTGTCGTTGACATCATGGGTTGTTTGTGCAGGTAGTTGTGTCCGATTATGACCTGCTCCTTTTCGGGTGTTGTCCGCACTCAGCCACCTCAGTGTGGGGCCGTGTACATTGCCATGATGATAGGACTGCAGCCAAGCTACTCGTCATGTGGTGTCTCTAGCATTGTCAGTGTGGCTGAAGTATATGCATGTTTGCTGTGTTTTGCACGTGGGCATGTGTTGGTTGTGTGAATGTTGATGTGTTGGGTGGGTGCCCCTTTGGGCACATGGTGTTCGTGGGACTACTTGGTGTTTGTGTGTATGCTGAGGTTTTCCCGTGGGATCAGGGACATGGTTCAGAGTTATTGTGGGTGTGCAGTGTGCCCTGATTGATTGTGCATGTGTGCCATTGTGCCCATCTCCCCCCGTCCCCCCACTCCCAGGTCACTGCACACCATGTTGATGTGATGTTGGGTCATTTTGGGCAGTGTCCAGATCACCAACTCATGTCACCGTCTCCCAACTGGTGACTGTGGCCACCATCTTATCCATGTCATTCAGCTCCTGGTGTTCTGCTGGCCCCCCTCCTCCGGGGTGCGTTGCTGCTTTTGTGTTGGCAGCGAGTTTCTGCTTGGTTTTGACATTCACATCAGTCCAGCGCCTCTTGTGCTCTTCCATTGTCCTCCTCTGCCATGTGACGGCATTCACATGGTCCGAGGTGGTGTGCCATCTTTGCCTCTTTGTTGCCAATGACACGTTGGAGGTGACGTACAGTTGGTGGTGGTGTTCTGTCTCATCTGTGGCGATAATCGGGTTTTCCTGGAGACTGTACCCCGTCTTCCTCTTCTCATTGCCCTTCCACGAGCCCTGTATTCCTGGGTGTTCCTCCGTGGGGAATGTGGGGTTCATGTTGTCCTCTGCAGTCGGTCAGGGTGCATCCGTGGTACTCCGCAGTTGGTTTCGTTTTTAGTGGCATTTTCCGTATGCTGTTCTTGTGCTTTTTCCCGCATTACGCGTGGGTATTGCTGGCCTCTCGCTTGTTGTCACTGTTTTCTTATCGCGTTTGGGCCCATCGCGTCTTTTTACGCGTTGGGGTTTGTGTTTTTATCTCCGTCGCAGTGGTTGTATCGCGGACATTGGCCGCGTTTTCGGGAGACTATCGCATGGTACCGCCGTGTTGTGAATTCCACGTTAACACGGGGTTATTTTCCCGCGATAGGCTGCGATGTGTAAAGTTGCGTTAACATTTTTTGGAGATGTTTAGCACACGTTCTTGTGAATATACCCCTAAGTACCTTTGGGCTTCATCAATTGGTGGTACTACCCACACATTTGACAGGGCATGCCCTAGATGGTATTTGCTCCAAGTTTTCAATGCTTACAGTTGGACCCCCTATCCTGCAGGGTTGGTACGATCACATGTTGATTCCGTTTAATATCTGCCCTCAGGCAACCAGCTCTCCTCCGGTCTCCTTAGCACCAGCACTCCAAACGACACGTAAATGGACCAAGCTGTTGGCTGACCCTGAGTTGATCAGATATGCACCTGTCTCCACCCCCACTTTGTCGGGAACATACTGGATGATAGTTTTCAAGACTTGGATTACCCAGATCATTGATAGACTAGCGCATGAAATTCAGATAAAGAGGAAACACAATCTTCAGCCTTCAGCCCCATGGTATACTCAGGCTTTAGCAGATCATCATCTCTGCTGCAAACAACTTGAGCGGAGGTGGAGAAGAGCATATAAGACAGAAGATTTAGTCCAGTTTAGACTGGCCTTAAAAGTCTAGCATGCTCAGATCAAGAAAGCAAAAAAGGTCTATTTTTCAAAGCAGATACCAGAAGCCCAAAAAGATCAAAAATGTATTTTCTCAATCGTCAAAGGGATATCCCTCCCTCCCAGATCTTATGTAATCAAATCTCTTCCTTCTTTGGAAAAAAATCCAGAACATTCAATGCAAGTTTAACACCACCCCCTTGGCAACACATGATTCAGAGGAGGACTCCCCTCAGATCGGAGCCACCCTCCGAGGTTTTCATAGAATTAATCCAGCCCAATCTCAAGAAGCGAACCTATCTTGTCAATCAGGTTCCCCTGTTGACCCCTGCCCTGCCTCCATTCTTAATACAATTGTAGGCATTGTGAACCCAGTGATCAATGAGATTGTGAACACCTTGTTGGCCACTGCAGAAGTCCTAGTTGACTGGAAATTTGCTGCTGTTAAACCGCTACAGAAGAAACAGCTAACGGATCCCTCAACTCTCTCTAATCTTTGCCCTATTTTATTACTTCATTCTCTTGGGAAAATTGTAGAAAAACTGGTAAATAGCCAATTTATGACGTTTTTGGAAGAGGTTAATATTCTTCTACCTTGGCAGTCTGGCTTTCCATCCTAAACACTCTACGGAGTTAGCACTGCTGGAAGTTGTAGATACCCTAAAACTAACCATAGACTCTGGAAAGAATGCAGTGCTGATCCTATTAGATCTATCATCCACATTTGGCACCATCTCTCATGACATCCTATTGCAGCATATCAAAAATTGTGGTATTTCCCATCTTTCTTTGGCCTACTTGAAATCCTTCCTTTCAGATCGCAGGCAAACAGTGGTATTAGGACCATTTTATCACCAGAAAAAACCATCACCTCGGGTGTACCGCAGGGCTAATCTCTTAGACCTGCACTGTTTAACATATACATGGCCCCACTCATCACGTTGATCTCCTCTTTCAGAATTGAAGCAACATCAAATGCTGACAACACACAGCTTATTTTGGTCTTGGATAAATCAACCACTAGCTAAGAGCTCAACTTTAAACACTGCTTAACGAAGGTTATCCGGTGGATGCAATTCAACCACCTTAAATGTAATACAGAGAAGACAGAAATCATGCTTTTAGGGAAGTCCAACTCCTTTGAGCCAGTGTTGTGGTGGCCAGACTTTGCACCTCCCCCACCTAACACAGTTGAGGTAGTAAAAAACCTTGGCGTGAGATTTGATGCCTCAGTATCTTTTCACCCACAAGCTCCTGCAGTGGCAGGAATGTGTTTTAATTTAATACAATTTCTGACTTTTTTTTTACTATCTTCCCTTTGCAGCAAGAAAGACAGTGGCCCTTGCATTAATTACGTCCAGATTGGACTACTGTAACAGTCTATATGCAGTCGCCGCCAAACAGACTTTGAAGCAGCTGCAGGTAGTACAACACACAGCTGCTAGGCTTGTGCTGAAATTGCCACGTCGTTCCTCGGCCTCAGCTGCTCTTAAAGCCCTTCATTGGTTATCAATACACAAAAGATTTTCATTTAAAATCCTCTTGCTCACTTTTAGAGCTTACAGAGCATTAGGACCAAAATATCTAGGGGCTTATTTACAAGCCCCTTGCGCCACTTTTGCGTCACTTTTCCCATGTTAAAAATGAAGCAAAAGTGGCGCAAGGGGCTGGTAATTTTGCCCCCTCGTTTCTAGAATTACTCATTACACCACTGTTTGGACCCTGAGATCCTCATCTGCCAATCTTTTCAAACCCCCTACCTTTAGGTGTAAGACCAAAGGTGGCAAATCCTTTGCTGTCCCGGGGACCAAGGCATGGAATCAACTCCCCAGACATCTGAGATTCATTGATTTGGAATCTCTCATCAGGAAACATCTGAAAACGTGGATCTTTATCGCCCCTGACTTACTGTGTCACGCACTTATTCAGTGACCTTATGTTACCCTTCGACTTCCGCCGTTATGAACTCTGTCTTTTTCTGTTTAGCACCAGGATGCTCCTTGTGGAGTGACCGCTGCACTTCAGAAATGCAATATTCATTCATTCATTCATGCTTGCACCATGCAACATGGTACATGCACGGTGCAAAGCCCCAAGTCATAGTTATGAAGCCACGCAAAGCCACTTTGTGTAGCTTTGAATGGCTTCACAAATATGGAATAATGCAACACCGCTCAAGTTACTGCATTGTCTTACTCTGCTCAAGGGAGGCATTGTATGGGTATTGCAGTGGATATTCCCACACAACTCCCATGGTTTTTGACGCATTCCCAGATTTACAAGGACTTGTAAATCTGGAAATGTATCAAAATGTTATGCAACCCCAGGTGAAGCGTAACAATGAGAAATATTTTTATTTCTCCACGTTTTTTCCTCTTTCTGTGTGTGCTGCATTCTGGGGTACATATAGAAAGAGTAAAATACCTCTCTGGTAGGTGCCCCTTCCTGCACAAAACAATCCTGGCTGTAACACAAACACCCTTGCACCATGGTGCATGGGTGCCTGCATTGGCGCTAGGCTGCCAAAACGATGCCAGTCCAGGGGAAAAGAACAGGAATTCACTGTATTGGATAAATACAGTGCATTCCTGCCCTTTCTGTGTGATGCAGGGAGGCGCAGCAAGGTAACTTGCTGCACTGCCGTGCGCCACCTAGCGCCACTAGTGCATACTTTCTATAATGGTGGCTGAGCGCCACTAGGCCATATTTTAGAATGGTGGTGCAAGGCAGAGCAGCAAGTTACCTTTCTGTGCTGCCCTGCATCACAGGGAAAGGACAGGATTGCAGCGCACATAGAAAGAGGAAAAACAAGGCGAAATAAACATATTTCTCCTCCTCAAGCCTCACTTGGGGAGGCATAAGATTTTTACGCATTCCCAGCTTTACAAGTCCTTTTAAATCTGGGAATGCGTAAAAAACCATGGCAGTTGCATGGGAACACGCACCGCAACACCCATAAAATGCCTCCCTTGCGCAAAGTAAGGTAACGCAACAATTTGTGCTGCATTGCATTACGCCATATTTGTGAAGCCATTCAAAGCCATGCTAAGTGGCTTTGCGTCGCTTCATAAATATGAATGGGAGGCTTGCGTCATGCATGTACCACGTTGCATGGTGCAAGCATGATGCAAGGCCCTCGTAAATATGCCTCATAGTTTGGTGAAACATAGTTCAAGTAGCTTCTTAGTGTATGATGTTTTCAATGTCATAGAAGGTAACACTCGACAAATGGAAAAGAAAACTACCAGTATACCGGAGAAAGGGTAGGGTCTAATCACTACCCAGACGAAATGAGAAGCTGTTTAGACATACCACTTAATTGGAAGACTACTCTTTCACTTACAAAGTAGCACAATTATACTATATTAGTTGTCTATGCAATGCTGACTGCTTCTCAGGAGGGCTTTGAAATCTTTTCAAGAGCTTTTTCATAATATTGCTATCAAAGGCTTTCTTAGTACATAAAGAGATTTCTGTACCAATTGGCAAAATATAAAAATAAATGTGCAAGAAAATAGGCTAGTTCAAACAAGATTCTGGAAAAAACCACTACCACCAACTATCTCCAATCGAGCAAGACTGATCACTCAGCTGCAGGTTTGACCTTAAGGACAGGAGACCTGAACTTTGAAAGTAGTGGTGCATAAATATATTCCTCAAAATGGATGGAGTGCGAGGCAAGATGGCGGCAGTGTGATTACTGCAGCAGCAGCTCCTCTCCCCCGCTCCGTGCTATGTGCTTCGTGCGTTGCCGAGCATAATCGAGTGCACTCACCTTGTGGACTTGAGGGATTCCATCTGGACCTGCCTCATCGGCGCGAAGATCTCATACGGATGTCCTGGTTGGGATTAGGACTGAGCAGGCGATCAGGGACTGTAACGCCGGCTGGGATATCGGACTCCTGCGTTCACAGAGGCGGTAAGGGTAGCAGTGAGAGGCTGGTGAGAGCAGTAAAATCATTGTGCTCCACCTGGTGGGTGCTGGCAGGAATTGCAGTCAAAGTGGGACACAGGCTGTCTTTGCAGAATTCCTGCATCATAACAAGATATAATTCGGTGTATGGGAGGATGCCACCCAAATCGGCAAAGCAAGTGAAAGAAGCGGCAATCAGGAATTCACCACAAATACATTTGCCCCAAGTTAACAGGCTGGACTCCCCTTAAGCACTGGTGCTCTGGCAGGCAAATCAAATGAGCCTCGCAACGCCAAAAAACAAGCAGAGAGTGGAGGGGTAGGGAAACGGAGGATCCAGGCTGAGCGTACCACCGGGCGGAAAGGGATGAATACACAAGTTTCAGAAGAAGTGGGGGCTGCCTCTGTAGGGGACAAGATAAATACAATTTCTATACCACCTCAACCGACTATTACCGAATTCTTCAAAAAACTGGAGATGGTATTCCGGAACATATAATAGAACCCCTCGACAATTTAGACTCAGAAATGGCTGTCCACAATCTGAGTACAGACCCAGATGTTATGGGTGAAAACACTGTAAATGTGGAAACACAGGATGAGACCATTAGGAATAATAAAGAGGTTAGGAAGGAAAAAGAAACAGGAAAAGAAACAGAAACAGACACAGAACCTGGTGACAACAGAAAGGATGATAATGAGACTAAGACTGACCCTCAAACCTGTGGGCCACCAATTGACGAGGCCTCCGGGGGGATGGGTGCTGTTATCGGTCCCGAAAATCTGTTTCAGGCAGCAGGAGATATCATCTCTGATGGGACAGATAAGTTTTATTCCCTTACCGAGGAGTCATTATCAGGCGTAACCGACTCAGACCACAGTGAACTTGACGATAGCTTGTCTTCATCCGGCTCCAGTACTTTGGAAGCACCAGAAACAGCACAGAAGCGACGGAAATCACGGACGAATCCTAAGGGGGTAAAGGGTGTGCTGAGACCCAGAAAAATAAAGGAAGGCGCTCAGGCTTGAAGTGGGACTACTCACACACAAGGATAACCAGCCCAATGACATCGACAACTGAACAGATGGTATCTCCCACTGGTGTATCTCAGGCAAAGGGGATAACAGATATGAATTCTGCATTGAGCATGATATTGGATACTATAAAAGAACATCGTGCTGAGACCCGGGCTGATGGAAAAAAGCAAGGCAGGCCTCTAAAAAACTGGAGGGGCAATACGGAAAGTCGGAAAAACCTGTGTGGAGATTGGCGAGCGGATGAACTTTCTGGAAGAGAGAACAACGGTGGTCGAAAAGGAGCTGTCTGACATTAAAGAGGATACTAAAACCCATGATGCTCAGCTTACCGATGCTATGTGGAAGCTGGAGGATATGGAGAACCGTATGAGGAGGAATAACCTCCGCTTCTTAGGGATAAAAGAAGGCCTGGAAGGGGAGGACATACGCTCCTTCATCGTAAATCTCCTTAAAGAATCCTTCCCTGAGCTTACAGTGTGGGAGTGGGAGCGGGAAGTCCAGAGGGTCCACAGGTGCCCCTTCACTAGACATATAAACTCTGGCAGAGACACAACCCAACCAAGGGCCATATTGGTCTTTTTTGTAATTACATGCTTAGGCAGGCTATCTTTGAAAAAGCCCGACCCAAGGCCAGACGGCAATATAAAGAGTCCTCATTTTTTGTACGCCCGGATTTTTGTCATGTTACCGTAGAGCGCAGATGGCGACTCCGGCAAATGATTAAGCCCTTTCAGGATGCTGGGTTCGAGGCCTTTTACTCTCCCCTGCTAGACTGAAGACGATCGTAAGAGGGGCGGTTAAGTTTTTACCTCAGAAATTCAGGCTAGAGAGTATCTAGATCAAATCCGGTCAGATAAAGAAACGTCTGAGGTTTTCATGTCACTGTGGGGTTAATTTAAATTTAAATGAAAATGTTTTTCTTTTTTCCTTCCTGACATTAGTAAAAGTTTATATATGCATTTCATCTACCAAGTGTTTCTTTCTTTCTCCTCTGTTTCTCTATCTTTCCTCCTCTTCTCTCTTCAACACTTTGGGTTTAATAAAGTGCGGAGGGTGCTTTGGGGGAGGAGCGCTGTGATGTTTTTTCCTGTCTCCATCACGCAGACCTTTTTGGTCTGGCTGCCTCTAAGGGTAGGGGAGGGAGGGGGTGGGAGAAGGGGTGGTGGGGGGAGGGGGTAGGGGGGTATGGTGACAACGTGAAGTGTAAATTGCAGCAGAAGCGAGCAGCATATTATGGGTACTATTTAATAAGGTTACTAATGATCAGAGAGCAGTTTGGTAGGAAGGATATACAAGATGATTTGCAGGAACAGTACAATATGTGAATTAATTCAGATATGGCAGAACAGCTGGAAACAATCTTTATGGGGAACCATGGCTAAAGTTCGTATTGCGTCAATTAATATATGTGGGCTCAATGATGCGGCCAAGAGGAGGAGGATACAGGAAGATCTCAAGGTATTAAAGGCAGATATCTATTGTCTCCAGGAGACTCACATTGCCAGAAACGATAGCAACTTACTTAATTCTCTGGGGCTGAAGGTAGCAGCATACACTACACAAGATGTGAAGACTAAGGGAGTTGCAGTTCTTATTAAAGGTAGTGTCATTAACCCTGGTAGGAAAGCGGTTGATAGGAATGGCAGATGGGTATTATTGGAATGTAGGCATATAACTGGTTCTTTTACATTATGTACAGTTTACGCTCCTGTTTTGGATGATCCAGGGCTACTCTGTTTTTTGGCCAATGAATTACCATCTTGGCCAGCCCCGTTAGTGGTGTGTGGGGACTTGAATCTTAATGGGTCCAGAGACAATCCGGGAACAGACGGGACCACTAGTAAAGGGCGGAAGCCACATTCTATGAGGGCGCTTAAAAATCTTGTAATGGATATTGGTTTGGTAGATGTTTGGCCTAAACTTAGAGCTACTGAACCTGGTTATACTTTTTATTCAGCCCCACATGGCAAGTTTGCCAGACTGGACTACTTTTAACTTCGCCATATATACTACAAGAGGCACGAATAGAAATTTTCCCCAGAGTTATGTCCGATCATAACCCGATAGTCTTAGAGATTTCAGTAAAAGGCATAAGAAAGGAATATTCTAGATGGACTTTTGAGAGGGCTTTGCTCACAGATCAAAAATTTATTGGATATATGAAGGACTGGATCAGGGAGTTTTTGATAATAATAGTGGTAGTGCCCCTCCAGGTATGGTCTGGGATGCTTTTAAAGCGGCAGCAAGAGGTGAGATCCTGCAATACTGTTTGAGTGAGCGAAAAAAGAGGCAGAACAGATTAAACAGTTTTATCAAAAGCTTGCCCGACTAGAAACAGAATTGATTAGTACCGTGTCATGCGGTGGAGAAGTGTCAAGAATCCTGAGCTCTATTAACATTACTAAAGCCTGCCTGAACGATTTTAATACTGAGAGACTTGCAGGAAAATATTTAGCTAAGAAGCAAGATTGCTATGAATATAGCGAGACGGTGGGCAGATTACTGGCAATAAGGGCTAGACAGCAGGCTTCAGCAGGCTATATAGACCGGATTAGAAATATGCAGGGTAAAGTCGTGACAGAGCCTGCTGAGATTAGAAAGGCTTTTAGAGAATTTTATGAAGACCTGTATTCAGTTTCATCTGGTGCAGGCCACTTATCAAATTTAGAAGTGCAGGAGTTTGAACTGACTGGAAGGGTCCCACAGGAGGAGGTTGCCCGGCTTGGGGCAGAAATCACACAGGAGGAGTTTTATAATGCCTTACAAGCCCTCCCAATGGGCAAGGCATCGGGAACTGACTGCATTCCTATAGAGTTTTACAAAGTATTCGTCGGTGAGATATACCGTCCTATGCTTAGGTTATTTCAGGAGATCAAGGAAGGGGCCACACCACCGGGTTCCTGGGGTATCGCGAACATCGTTATTTTTCTAAAAAAGGGTAAAGATCCAACGAACTTAGGCTCATATAGGCCTATAACGCTGTTAAACAGCGATGCTAAGCTTTATTCTAAAATTTTTGCCTCACGTTTGAACTCTGTGATGCACCATCTTGTTTCAGTATGGCAGCACGGTTTTATACAAGGGAGAGGGACAGTAGATCATGTTAGGAGGTTAATTACCCTCTTTGATGCTACTGAGATCGCTGCTAAACCTATGGGGGTAGCTTTTTTAGACGCGGAGAAGGCCTTCGACAGGGTGTCATGGAATTTTTATGGCAGACCCTTAAGGCCTACGGCCTAGGGGAACCATTTGTGAAAGCAATACAGGTCTTATACGCTAACCCTGTAGCAAGATTACGAATTATGGGGGTAGAGACTGCTCCTTTTTCAATCGGCAGGGGAACAAGACAGGGTTGTCCTGTTTCCCCCTTATTATTTGCCCTGTATTTAGACCCTCTTCTTAGGCGTCTGGAGGCCTCCTCAGAAATCATTCCGGTTAGTCTGCAAGGCGGTGACACCAAGCTTTTGGCTTACGCTGATGACGTGGCTATCATTTCATCTGACCCGGACCGTGCAATGACAGCTGTTGAAAGTATTGCTGAAGGCTTTGGGATCCAATCGGGCTTTTTATTAAATAAAGCTAAAACGCAGATCGTGACAAATAGGTTCGTTACAGGCATGGAGAATAGAATTGTTGAAAAAGCTGTTTATCTAGGCATTACCATCTCGGCTAAGGTGGATGATATAGTGGACTTAAACATTACCCCTATAATGGGGAAAATCAAAAATGATCTTCAACGTTGGGATAATCTGAAACTGTCTATAGTAGGGAGATGTAATCTCATTAAAATGATGATCCTGCCAAAACTTTTGTATATTTTTCGCGCAATTCCTTTGGAAATACATAATTTTTGGTTTAAGCAAATAGAGAAGGAGGTCGCTAGGTTTATTTGGTGCTATCAGAGGACTAGGAGAGCGAATATATATCTCTCCCTTCCTAGGGATAGAGGAGGATGGGGGTTACCGTCGTTTAAGCTATACTATTTAGCTGCCTCATTCCAATACTACTGGCCTCTTTTTGGAGTCAAGGAAATGGACAGGGGGATCTTGGACAAGTACCAACGATATATGAACTACTGGTAGGCGCTCGAGCTAATGGTTGTCTCCTGAAATTCTATGAAGCAAGCTACTTTAAGAAAACGCGCTTCAAGGTATTGATCGCTGCCTTCCGCAATTGGGCAGGCATAAGGAAGAAACTCGGGGTAGGTAGGTTCAATCGGTACTCTCCGATAATTGGGAACGACCAATTGCCCAGGGCATTGCAAGATACATGTCTGGCAAGGTGGGGTAAGAGTGGTATATACAGGATAGGGGATTTATTAGCTGGGGATCACATAACATCATTTGATGTAGTTAGAGAAAGGTTTGGTGTCGGCCCCCGGGACTTTTTAAATTTTTACAGCTGAGAGATTTTATCCTTAAAAAAGCAGGAGGTGCGGCAGGGTTTGGACAAGTACCTTTGATGGAATTACTAATTAGCAATACCAGACTCTCAATTACACAAATATATAGATGTTTGCAGGAAGGTGTGCCAGATGATTTGAATAAACATAGTCTGAAATGGCAGGATAGGTTGGGAGTCGAGGATTCTTGCTTTATGAGATCATTAGAACTGTGGGACACTGTACTGTGCTCTGCCAATCTGCGGGCTCAACATTTTAAGACCTTATTTGATTTATATATTACACCTGCGAAAATTGTTAAATGGGGTGGTACTGAGGGGACCTCTTGTTTCAGATGCTCAATATTTGGGGCTGATTTAGTGCATATCTTCGCCACCTGTAACTGTATAGAATCTATTGGTCGTGAAATTACAAGCTTTTTACAACAGATTCTTAATGTTGATGTTCCTTTGACACCACAGCTGATGTTATTAGGGGTATATGACTCAGCAGGCAATGAAGGTGAAGAACTAATTTTTATAGCTATGGCAGTACTTAGGCTATGTGTTGCTTCAGCTTGGCTTGATCCTCAACCTCCAACCTTCCAGCAGTGGAAGGGACGATTCTTACATATATATAATTTAGAAAAGGCAATATATGATAGGAGAGGCAGAAAAGGCAGAATCAAAGGGAAAAGGATCTGGGGCCCTTTTTCCTCCTGGATCGCATCCTTCTCACAAACTGAAATTTCCTCCTTAAGCTAAGCCTAAAAAATTATGTGTTATATTTGGCTGCTCTCTAAATTATGATTTCTTGGTTATTGTGTATAATGTATTACTCGA